>OU342746.1:326126531-327326531 GCA_910589775.1 Avena eriantha
CACATATGGATCCACCAGTGTTATTGCATGTCTGTTCTTCTCATGAACCAAACCTAGTGTCATTACATGTCTGTTCCTCTAAACAAACCACATCTAGAGTCATTGCATGTGTGTTCTTCTAAACAAACCACACATGGATCCACCTAGTGTGATTGCATGTCTATTCTTTTAACAAGCCACACATGGATCCACCAGTGTCATTGCATGTGTGTTCTTCTCATGAACCACAGCCAGAGTCATTGCATGTCTGTTCTTTCCACAAATTGTTCAAGGATCCACCTAGTGTGATTGCATGTGTGTTCTTTTCAAAAACCACACATGGATTCACAAGTGGCATTGCATGTCTGTTCTTTTCATGAACCGCATCCAGTGTCATTGCATGTTTGTTCCTCTAAACAAACCATACATGGATCCACCTAGTGTGATTAGATGTTTGTTCTTTTCACAAACCACACATGGATCCATCAGTGTCATTGCATGTGTGTTCTTTTCATGAACCACAACTAGAGTCATTGAATGGTTGTTCTTCTAAACAAACCACACATGGATCCACCAGTGTCATTGCATGTGTGTTCTTCTCATGAAACACACCTAGTGTCAATGCATGTGTGTTCTTCTCACAAACCACACATGGATCCACCCAGTGTCATTGCATGTCTGTTCTTTTCACAAGCCACACATGGATCCACCAGTGTCATTGCATGTCTGTTCTTTTCATGAACCACACCTAGTGTCATTGCATGTCTGTTCCTGTAAACAAACCACACATGGATCCACCTAGTGTCATTGGATGTCTGTTCTTTTCACAAACCACACATGGATCCAACAGTGTCATTGCATGTCTGCTGCTCTAAACAAAACCACACCTAATGTCATTGCATGTCTGTTCTTTCCACAAACCACACATGTATCCACCAGTGTCATTGGATGTGTGTTCTTCTCGCAAACTACACATGGATCCACCAGTGTCATTCCATGTATGTTCTTCTCTTGAACCACACCCAGTGTAATTGCATGTCTGTGCTTCTCACAAACCACATAAGGATGGACCAGTGTCATTGGATGTGTGTTCTTCTAAACAAACCACACATGGATCCACCCGGTGTCATTTCATGTCTGTTCTTTTCATGAACCACACCCAGAGTCATTGCATGTATGTGCTTTCCACAAACCACATATGGATCCACTAGTGTCATTGCATGTCTGTTCTTCTCATGAACCACACCCAATGTCATTGCATGTCTATTCCTCTAAACAAACCACAACTAGAGTAATTGCATGTGTGTTCTTCTAAACAAACCACACATGGATCCACCTAGTGTGATTTCATGTCTGTTCTTTTCACAAACCACACATGGATCCAACAGTGGCATTGCATGTGTGTTCTTCTCATGAACCACAGCCACAGTCATTGCATGTCTATTCTTTCCACAAACCACACATGGATCCACCTAGTGTGACTGCATGTCTGTTCTTTCCATAAACCACACATGGATCCACCCAGTGTCATTGCATGTCTATTCTCTTCATGAACCACACCTAGTGTCATTGCATGTTTGTTCCTCTAAACAAACCACACATGGATCCACTAGTGTCATTGCATGTGTGTTCTTTTCATGAACCATAGCTAGAGTCATTGCATGCTAGTTCTTCTCAGAAACCACATAAGAAGCCACCAGTGTCATTGCATGTCTGTTTTTTTCACAAACCACACATGGATCCACCTAGTGTCATTGCATGTCTATTCTTCTAAATAAACCACGCATGGATCAACCCAGTGTCATTGCATGTCTGTTCTTTTCATGAACCACACTTAGAGTCATTGCATGTATGTGCTTTCGACAAACCACATCTGGATCCACTTGTGTCATTGCATGTCTATTCTTCTCATGAACCACACCCAGTGTCATTGCATGTTTGTTCCTCTAAACAAACCACAACCAGAGTCATTGCATGTGTGTTCTTCTAAACAAACCACACATGGATCCACGTAGTGTGATTGCATGTCTGTTCTTTTCACAAACCACACATGGATCCAACAGTGGCATTGCATGTGTGTTCTTCTCATAAACCACAGCCACAGTCATTGCATGTCTGTTCTTTCCACAAACCACACATGGATCCACCTAGTGTGATTGCATGCTGTTCTTTCCACAAACCACACATGGATCCACCCAGGGTCATTGCATGTCTGTTCTTTTCATGAACCACACCTAGTGTGATTGCATGTTTGTTCCTCTAAACAAACCACCCATGGATCCACCTAGTGTGATTACATGTCTGTTCTTTTCACAAACCACACATGGATCCACCAGTGTCATTGCATGTATGTTCTTTTCATGAACCATAGCTAGAGTCATTGCATGCCAGTTCTTCTCACAAACCACATAAGGATCCACCTGTGTCATTGCATGTCTATTCTTTTCACAAACCACACATGGATCTACCTAGTGTCATTGCATGTTTGTTCTTCTAAACAAACCACACATGGATCCACCCAGTATCATTGCATGTCTGTTCTTTTCATGAACCACAGCTAGAGTCATTGCATGTTTGTGCTTTCCACAAACCACATATGGATCCACTAGTGTCATTGCATGTCTGTTCTTTTCATGAACCACACCCAGTGTCATTGCATGTCTATTCTTCTCATGAACCACACCCAGTGTCATTGCATGTGTGTTCTTCTCACAAACCACATACGGATCCACCGGTGTCATTGCATGTGTCTTATTTTTATGAACCACACCCAATGTCATTGGATGTGTGTTCTTCTCAAAAATCACACATGGATCCACCAGTGTAATTGCATGTGTGTTCTTTTCATGAACCACACATGGATCCACCTAGTGTGATTGCATGTATGTTCTTTTCACAAAGCACATATGGATGCACGAGTGTCATTGCATGTCTACTCTTTTCATGAACCACACCCAGTGTCATTGCATGTATGTTCCTCTCATAAACCACATATGGATCCTAACCTTAGCCCCCCAATGGGTGGCCGTTAGACCGAGTCTTTGAGAAGGCACTCCCTAACACAGTTGTTCTGCTTGACGATTGTTACATACTATTCGATCGGTGCGCTTGGACGATTGGGATGGTCTTCGTGAGAGCGATCCGTGAGTAGGCTGTACTGCGGCATGATTGGCCACGCTTGCTCTGGACAAACTGACAACACCAGGCGCTCCCCTGTTGCGAGTGTCACGACTCACGAGTTGAGTGGGCCATATCCTAGTGTCATGTCCCCATTACTTCTCTTCCTCCCCGTACTTCTCTTCCTTCCCCTTGAAGCCACTTTCTCCACTTCACTCCCATCCTGCCGTATCCGCAAGCCGACGACGCCTCCATCCCAATCCCCTCTCCGGCAGCCACCCCCCTCCCCTCTCGCCATGGGTTCAAGGGGAGATGGCGAGGAAACGCGTTGTGACGACAAGGACGGTGATCTCGATGTGAGTCGTCTCATCTCTATCTCTATCATCAGTGGCCAGTTATCTATTTTTTGAGCTAGATCTACTATGTTTACTCATGCGCGTATGATGTGTTAGGCCAACCAGATGATGTATGACTCCGACTATCACTGTTTAGTGGATGAAGACAGTCCTCTGCTATGTAAACATGGACATGTGCTCGCTAAATTTGTAGCGTTCGAAGGATGAAACGCAGACAGAAGGTTTCTACGGTGTAAAGGACATCGTGCAATGATGCAAGGCAGAAGTTGCGGTGTTGTCAAATGGGTAGACCCAGAGTGGCCCAAATCAATGCAGAAAACGCTGGACAAACTATGGGATATGACTGTTGAGTTGAAAGAATACGTAGTCAGCTCAATTCTTGACAGTGTTGAGATGAAGCTATGGGACCCAGTTGACACGACCAAGGTTAACCGAGATCTCAGGAGGGCGCAAGACAAGGTTAGCAAAGTCGAGAAGGAGAGGGACGTGGCGTTGGCCCTAAAGTCTAAAGCAGAGCAAGAACTGACTCAAGCAAGGAATGATCTTCACCAGACCAAAGTCCTGCAGTTCACAACTACGAGTATTGACAAGTGCATGAGGAAAAATACAGAGAAACAATTGAAGTTGTGCAAGGAAGATGCTAAAAGGAAGAAGCAGACTAATTGATCCTTGCTCTCGCAGGAAGATGCGCATCAGGCAAAGATTAGGAAGATCAAGGAGATGTGTGATAACTAGTTCTATTTAGCTTGAGCTCCGTGCCTTTTGAAGTTGTAATAGTGATGGGGATATGCCAAAGGGGGTATGCCCAACAGGACGTTCCGATTGGGCCGAAGGGCCTGCGAGTGCGTCCGAAAGACGGTGACTGGACTACGAAGGAAGGAAAGACCCAGCGACTGGCGACTAGAAGCCCAGAAGCGTAGCACAAGCCCAGTCGGACTAGGTCAAAGTCTCCGGATCCTTATCTTGTTCGGTGATAGCTTGTAAACCCTAGCGAGGTGCTTCATATATAAACCTCCCTAGGGTATCCTAGAGACTTACGTTCCATCATACACCCCCTCAAGCGACTCGCTGCCTAGCCGCCGAGCTCGCCACCCCTGTAACTCGCTCTCTCATAATCTAATCTAGCAGGAGTAGGTCATTACCCTCCGGGGGGCCGAACCTGGGTAAACCCATGTGCATCCGCCCCCATCTCGCACCACAGATGGCCGCCAACTCTTCCTCACGAAACACTCAATCACTGCCAGTGGCAGCGACTGCCGTGGCCATTTCCACGACAGTGGCGCCCACCGTGGGGCATAGCGGGACTGGCCTGAGTTCTACGGCGAGACCCTATTCGTCGATCGATCGGCCGCTCGCCAACGGTCGCATGATCGCCATCGGCGGGATCTTACAGATCCTGCCCAGCAGCTACATCCCGGCGTCACATCTGGTCACTCAGGCCACGGTGATGCCGGTCGGCTCCATCAACCTCTTCGTCGGCTTCACCGGCGCGATCGATCCAGCCGCGACGGTGGTCGTCAGCGGATCGCCTCCACACTGTGATATGCTTTCGGTGGAGCAGGTCCGCTCCATCAGGGGCCTTGTAACCGAGTATGACTCGGCCACCAATGATGCGGTGGAGACTAATGCCGCCATCCACGACGACGCCCTAAACGACGACGCCAACTCCGCGACCCCTGCATCGATCGACGGATCCATCACCGCCGCATCACGGGAGGACTAGTAAGTACTGCAACTACAACTGAATGGTTAACTAAAAATTCCCACTACTTATGCTATCAGGATGACTCATGATATCTATATCTGACTAGTAAGTGCTGCAACTATAATGGAATGAATAAAACTGCCAACTGTGTGAGTTCCTTGGTTTGACTTCCTCGTTTGGTCTCGAGAGCGAATATCAGGAGGGGTATGATTGGTGTTAGTATCAGGTTGGATCCAAATAGGTCTCTCTTATCCCTCTCTAAAAGCCAACACATGAATCGAGTCTCTATAGGTTGTTTAGTGCATGCTTCGTTGCCCCTTCAGTCCACCATACCTATGTAGCCGAGAGCCGCCGAATTCTAGCCTTGCCGTGTACTGGCCTCAGTACTGACGCTCCTCTTTTTCCCTTCGCCCTTTGTCGGCACCCCCTTTTGTTTAGCAGGTACGAGTTTGCCTTTGTTAGCAAGGTTACCCTTCCGGCTTGGCCTGGGCTGGGTTATGGAGGCCATTGGTTATTCTTCAGGGCTCTTAGCCCCATTTGCATCTTGTTCGTAGTCGGACGCTCTATCGTTTTCAAGGTGATTTGGATCTTTGTATGGTATATCTATATTCTTGACTCATGGAGTCGTTGTTGTATATATATGTTCTGTGGGTTCCATCGTGGACTAATGTGTAATGGTATTACTTCGTTCTCCACCCGCACGCAAGTGCCTGGTGGGCGTCCTTGAATCGTTTCTATGCGGGTTTGGCGGGAAGCGCTAAAACTTGCATAGGCCGATTTGAGGGTGTTACAGAGTGGTATCAGAGCCCAGCAGTTGCGATACCCCACTGGTCCAGCCTGTAGGATAACCTAGCTAACGGCCGATGTAGAGTGTCAAAACTATTTTGCAAAATCGGTTGGATAGATCTGACTAGGTCTGATTTTACTCCTTATCCTTATGCTATTCTCCTCTTACCTTTGCGTGTTTTAAATCTGCTCTCTCATCTTTTCTTCGAGTATAGGAATTCTCGTGGTTGGTTTTCCGTCGTACCTTCAGGGTTTCGCTTCCTCCTTTGGTAACGGTGTTTCTACATCCGGTCTTCGTGCTATCTGATGAATCCTTCATCTGTTGGACTTTTCTTTGTTCCTTGTTTGTGCCTTCCGGTGTTTTTCCACGCGACAGCATCATCTACGCCAGATCCGATGCAGAGCATGCATCACTCCTTTGTTCTGAACGTCACTTGTCGAGATCTTCAGTCTGAATTCCGAGAATGGGTTGCACGCTTTTCTACTAAATGTGTGGAGTAATAGTTTGGGTGCGTGATGGATTGGCCCCCATGCCGACTACTCATTCTATTCGCTCTCATACATTGAAGTGGATTAGATGGCACTTCTTCTCTCCTCTTACGGCAGTTAAAGCTGGCCTTATTTTTGATACCTCTGCGTTCGTCCTTTGTTTCTCCGGAGTGTTCTCTCGACGAACGTGAGCAACGACCACTTGTTGGTGGTGTCGCCGATTTCAAGATGGAGCAAGAATCTTTGTTAGTGGTGTCGCGAGGATCTATATGAAGCGAGAAGATCCAGATCATCGGCCTTCTTCCCCGTACCATGAGGCGGATCTCGAGGGCGAGATCCATTGTTAGTGGTGTCGAATTGTAGCACCCCGGTAAAATCACTACTAGAAAATCGTGTGTTATTTTTATTTTATGCATCATCATGACCGCATGCTCATGTCATCATGCCACATTGCATTTGAGCATCGTCATCATCATGCATCTGTTTGTCTGAAACTATTTTCGAAAACCTATTTTGTTTTCCTAAATAAGCCCCGTCTTTATTCAAATACAAAACTCGGGCTTGGCCGGAATATTTTGTTTCGTCTACAAACAGATTTCAAAAGCCCCGTTTTAAACAAATAAAATATTTATATCATTTTTAGGAGGCAGCCCGCCAGGCCCGAAAGCCCGGCCGGCCACCTCCAAAACCCTAAATCTAAATCTACCTAACCTAAATCATATCCTGCCCTAACCCCTCCTTCCTCCTTTTTCCCTCCCAGCCGCCGCCACCTGGGCGCGCAACCCCACCTGCCACCTGTCGTTTTCCCGTCCTGGCCGCCAACTACCGCACCTCCTCCCGCTCGCCCAATCCCCATGCGCCCCACACCACCTGGCCTGTCATGCCTCCACCCGCATCCAACCGACCACCCTGCCACCTCACCCCGTCCACTCCCGGCTCACCACCTCACCCCACCGATCCCAACCCCGCATCGCCAAGGCCCCACCTCGGCCCCGCGCATGCTCCCCGCATCGGGATCCTCGCTACCTACCGCGGGCCTCGCGACCCGTTCTTCCTCTGCCTGAGAGCACCCCGCCGCCATCGCTCTACGCCGCCGCCCTCTCTCCGCCACCAGCGAGGCCCTCCGCGCCTCGCAAGCTCCGTCACCGAGCCCTGCCAGATCCTGCAGCGCCGCTACCTGAACCACCTCCCCGCGACCCTCGCCGATCTGCACCATCGCGCGGCATGGTGGGCCTCTTCTCCACCTTCTCGCGGCCCGTGCTGCCTCCGCGTCGCCCTGGTGTGCCTTGTCTCTGCCTGCTCCTCCCCAGCTCGAGTTCCGCCGCCGCCTCGACCTGGTTCCCTCCGGCCGCCGTCGCCCCACCTCGCTTGACCCGGCCCCGGCCTCAAGCTCCCCGCCATGGGCGCCCTCTTCTGCTAGCAAGCTCGGCCACCATCGGCCTGCTCCTCGCCGACCTTCATCCTCCTGTGGGCATGCCCTCCACCGTTAGGCGCGGCCCCGCTCCTCCTAGGTCCTCGCCCCAGCGTCGTGCTCGGCCTCCTGGTGCCCCTGCACTTCCTCAACCGCGTGCCGCCGCCGGCCTCTGCCTCCACCACCGAGCTCCCCTCAGGTGCCCGGCCTCCATCGTCGACCTCGCCAGCCGCCAGTGTTGTCCCGCGTCCAGCATCGGCGTCCGGCCGCCATCCTCGTCGCCTCGCAGGCAGAGCCGCCGCAGCCGCGAGCGCGCCCCACGAGCCCCCATCGCTGCCTCCTTCCGAGTTTGTTCCATGTCGTGCGTGCGTGTCCAGCATCTGGGCCATTCTCACCTCTTGTATGGATCTCTTGTGCACACACCTCACTCGAATGACTCCGTTTAACAACTTTTTGGTGCTCTTGTGCCCTGGTTTTGTCAAGTTCGGCCAACGCCAAGAGCTACCACGACATCCTCCGGCAATTCAATATCATCCGTCCATGAGATCGGACACCGACTTGAGCATCTGAGTGCGCCTTCATGGACCCAACGATCTCCTTCCCGGAGTTGATGACCTGAAGGTCTTCGTCATGGAGCGATAAGATCGCCACACGGACTCGAAGATCCCGGCCTCTCGGACCCTAAAGACCAAACCCTGAAGCTCCGACCCCGAAGACCGATCCCACCAGATCCGAACCTCTCAGAGCCAAGACCTTCACCCTAATGTTTGACCCTATCCGAGACCCCTATCTTTTATAATATATGACATTATCAATTATTGCATATATTAATTTGATCATGTCGCATACATATTTCGTGGGTTTGGGGCATTATGCTGATTCACCTAAATTAAATATGGAGACCATATGCGGCCTTTTCTAGTCTTATAGTGCCTCCATTTAAATTTGTGTAGCGAACCAATATCATGTTTTGCCTTATTAATACAACATTTAAATTGCGGGGTAGCTAAACAACATGAACCTCTTAATTAATTGTCAGGACCCCGGTTCCGCTCAATACTGCCTAATTGCACCGCATCTGCATCATATCATAATCATGCCGGATCTTCTACCATAGTATTAAATATTGCATCTGGTGTTTCTTCTAGTGTTTGCTTCTTCGCGGATTAGGCCGATGAGTTGATGCGAGTATCGACAAGTTCTCCGGATATGAATCTTCGGCTATGTTTCCCAGGCGAGCATTCTCCTCCTTTCTACCTATTTTGCATTTATAGTCTTTATTTCCTCCTGTTGATCTATTGCTATCTGTGTCGCGATGCTTTAGTGTTCCGTACCAAATATATCCCTTGCAGCCTTTATATTGCCTTAGACACATCCTATTGCCTGTTGTTTGATAAATAGTCGGCCTTGCGAGTCATAGTTGCTTGCTCATGTGCTGCTTTGTGTCGTTGTTGTTCCACCGTTACTGGAAGGTTGGCACATGCTTAATGGTGGAGATGCTTAATTGTGGAGATGATCATGACTTTAAATGCAAGTGTTAAAATGCTGGAAATAGATATAACTAATGCAGAGGCATCGGTGGGCAATAGATGTTATTTGGTTCTTCCACGCTCACTTGTGTCCTGTAGGACCCCGAGTACTTGATACATGTTCCTTGACTATCGCACTATCCGCATATGGGACCATGAATCCCCTTAGCTAGAGCTTGATTCATTTCTTATTTCTTGGGGCCACAAAGTAGTTTGGGGCTTTATTACTATCATGTACTTATGCCATGCTTTACTGCTTTATTTAAGATTGTGCATGGAGCACCTATACTGTTTTGGATCGTGCCACGTTTTCGTGGTATCGACAAGCCCAGTCACACTTTCGGGTTCCTAGTCGTTTACAACCGTCGTTACAAACCTTGGGTCCGTTCCGGAGCCGGCCAACTCGTTGCGGGTAGCTTAGTGGGGTGGCCCCCTGAAATATTTTATGAATCTTGTGATTGCTTTGTCGTGAAAGCCTCGTTGGGTTTTGATTTGGTTTTTCCGAGGTTGATCGTGTGTGTGTGTTGCTATTTGTGCACCCCTGCAGGGTAAATCTTTCTGAAAGCCGTGTCCGCGGTTATGGATGACTTGGAGCATAGTATCTCGATCATAGACAAGCATAACTAAAGTAGTGCTATAAAATTGACTTAATATGTGACTAGTAATCAACTTCACTACAATGGAATGGATAATAAAAGTGCCAACCACTGGTGGAACTGGGGTGTATCATGTCATGTTATACCTGACTAGTAAGTATCGCAACTCCAATGGAATGAAATAAAAGTGCCAACAACTGCTGGGTTTGGGGATGTCACATGCTAATTGTATCTGACTAGTAAGTACTGCAACTAGAACTGAATGGTTAACTAAAACTGCCCACTACTTATGCTATCAGGATGACTCATGATATCTGTATCTGACTAGTAAGTGCTGCAACTATAATGGAATGAATAAAACTGCCAATTGTGTTAGTTCCTTGGTTTGACTTCCTCATTTGGTATCGAGGGGGAATACCAGGAGGGGTATGATTGGTGTTAGTATCAGGTTGGATCCGAATAGGTCTCTCTTATCCCTCTCTAAAAGCCGACAGATGAATCGAGTCTCTATAGGTTGTTTAGTGCATGCTTCGCTGCCGCTTCAGTCCGAGAGCCGCCGACTTCTAGCCTCGCTGTGTACTGGCCTCAGTACTGACGCTCCTCTTTTTGCCTTCACCCTTTGTCGGCACCCATTTTGTTTAGCACGTACGAGTTCGACGTCGTTAGCAGGGTTACCCTTCCGGCTTGGCCTAGGCAGGGTTATGGACGCCATTGGTTAGTCTTCAGGGCTCTTAGCCCCATTTGCATCTTGTCCGTAGTCGGATGCTCTATCGTTTTCAAGGTGATTTGGATCTTTGTATGGTTTATCTGTATTCTTGACTCATCGAGTCGTTGTTGTATATATATGTTCTATGGGTTCCATCATGGACTAATGTGTAATGGTATTACTTCGTTCTCCACCTGCACGCTAGTGCCTGGTGGGCGTCCTTGAATTGTTTCTATGCGGTTTTGGCGGGGAGCGCTAAAACTTGCATAGGCCGATTTGAGGGTGTTACGCCCAAGGTTTATCGAACTCGGGGAGGAAGTTGTCAAAGGTATTCCCTCTCAAGCAACCCTGAAATCAAGATACAAGAAGTCTCTTCTATCCCCAACACACTCAATACACTTGTCAGGTGTATAGGTGCACTAGTTCGGCGAAGAGATAGTGAAATACAAGTGGTATGGATAAAAGACAATGGTGCTAGAAAATACTTTGATGGCATGGAAGAGACTAAAGGCAAACTGAAATAAAGATGGAAGCAAGCAAACATGTAACAGATCTAGTAGCAAACGGTGTTTCAGTGCTTAGAAACAAGTCCTAGGGATCATACTTTCGCTAGTGAACACTCTCATATAAATATCTTCTCTTTATGATACTACTCTTAACTACTCTCCGGTTGGACACTCTAATCCATGGTAGGGCTATAACATCACTCCTCAAAGTAAGCCTTTCCCATCTAGAAAACCCCACACTGTCACCTTGAGTACTAGATGAGTCCAACAAACACCACAATTTCATAGAAACATCCAACTCCAAATATAACTCATAACAAGTATTTGTAATCTCTAGCCTAAGTGCCATCATGGTGAGCACGCTGTCACTTTCACACACATGGGGAGAGCAGAGATTCATTAAAGCACTTGAGTAGCAGAATAGATCTATAGATTACAAGATCATGATCACAATATGATCACGCATAGAGAGAGAGATGAACGCATAGCTACCGGTAGAACCCTCAGCCTCGAGAGAGAACTACTCCCTCCTCATCATGGGAATCAGCAACGGCGATGGAGATGGCGGTGGAGATCGATGGAGATGGCTTCGGGGGCATTTCTCCCTCCTGGCAGGGTGCCGGAACAGAGACTTTCTGTCCCCCGAATCTCCCCTTCGGTGGCAGCAGTGCTGCAAAACTTTTCGTGGCTGGAGTCTTGACTTTTGAGGGTTTATGCATCGGGAGGCTTCTTATAGGCGAAGAGGCAAGCTCGGTGGGCGGCCAGTGGGCCCACACCATGCCCTGGCACGGCCTGGGGGACCCGCGCCAGGGATGGTGTGGCCACCCTGTGGCCCCTCTCCGACTCTCCTCGCTCCGTGAGTCTTCCGGGAAAGTAGGAACTTTGGCTTTTGTCCCGTCCAATTCCGAGAATATTCATTTTCTGACTTCCTGGAACCAAAAACAGCAGAAAACAGGCAACTGGCACTGTGGCATCTTGTTAATAGGTTAGTCCAAGAAATCATATGAAAAGTACTCCAAAGTGTGGACAAAACATAAGAAAGTAAATAAAACCAAGCATGGAACATCAAAAATTATAGATACATTTGCAATGTGTCAACATCCCCAAGCTTAACTCCTGCTCGTCCTCGAGTAGGTAAGTGATAAAAAGAAAGAATAATTTTTGAGGTGACATGCACCATCATAAACTTGATCAAAGTATTTGTAAAACATTCAAAGCTGGGATCATAGTACTTCAATCATAACATGAAAGACAAAGTTCTAGCAATAAGCAAAGAAACTATGATGCAACATGAAAATGCACAAACAAAAGATTCATGAATAACAATGCTTTGCAAGACGTTTGTTTGTTTCACATAAAGAAAACATAGCATAATAGTATTCAGCTTGTCCCTCAATAGAGTAGCAAATATAAATGCATAGGACACCTTCAAAGTTCATAAGAGTGACTAGATACAATAGTTTCAAACAAGCAATAACAAGTTATGCATCAATCAACTAGTCTTGGGACAATGCACATAGAACTAAGAATGGCCACTATGCACTCAAAGTAGGTGCATAAAGATAGAAGGTGGAGACTCAATATAATGGTGGAAGAAAAGCCTTTTGTAAAAGGAAGTAGGGATTCAAGTCTCATAAAGAGCTTCCAAAAATTATGGTACTTATAGCTTTCAACTCTCATTGCCCCTATCATAAGCATCTTGAAGTGATTAAGGTTAAAGTGAACAAACTATGGTGTACATGCTTGACGAAGTATAAGTCAGAAATCTCATGTCCCTTGTATATGAGGGCTACTCCTCATGCTACTCAAGTTTAGTCACCGGTAAGTTCTTGTCATCGTAAGTACATGTGTATCATAGAGAACCACCAACGGGGTACCCCTTGGCCGATGATATGGAAGAATCCCCGTATCAAAATGACAAGGCAAGTAGACAACGAGCATCTCAGCATTCTTCTTATTTACCATGGGAATATGGTGCTTTTTTCTCTCTTTCCTCTTTTCATAGTATCTCTTTTTTCTTTTCTCTTTTTTTCTCAATAGGACTCTTTTTTTATAAGAAGAATGCTTCATAGACAGCTCATTATGGTTACGCGGCAGGTTTCCACCATGTCAGCATGGATTAGACCAGCGGCCCAGGCGTTTCTCTAACACATATACATAAGTCCATGGACTTACAAGCTCCCCTTTCATTTCACACGGACGACATCCATATACAAAAGAACATGATATAAACTAGGTACAAGTACCAAGTGCAATGTTGAAAGCGTTCCCCATGAAAGCATGGTTCTACTAATTCCCGACAAATAAGTGCAAGCATATACAACATAGAAGACACAATGGTTCAAGTTTATTAAGGGCAAGTAAAGTAAAGTGTGCCATCAAGTTCATGAGAGCTTTAATCACTAGTTTTCTCATAACAAGTGGAAGGTAAACAAAAGCATGAATATACTTGGAGTAGCATAAGCTAGTAGGTAGGTATGGTGGAATCTTTGGAATAACTTGGTTTAGGGAGTTGGATGCATGAGTGGAACTCACACTTTGTTGTGGAGGCTAGCAAAAGACTGGGAGCGACAAACTAAGAGAGCAATAATGGCCATAATCATGCAGAGCGATAAAACCTCATTGATCAAAGCATAAAGTGATACTACAAGTTGAAAACTAAAAGATCATAAAGGCTATAGTGACTTGAGATAGTCATAACATGGTGTGAGCATGCGCCAAGTCAACCCAAAATAAAGCATCAAAGGAGAATACCACTATACTATGCTTTAATATGCTAAAACAACGCATAATTCATCCAAGGCACATTAAGAAATCTCAATTGTTTATAACAAGTCATGCTACAGCAAATAATACTAAGCATAAAGCCAAAACAATATCAAGCATGGAATGACAAAGCATAGGCCACAGTCAAAAACGAGCTCTTTTTACCACATAAGCATTAACTTTCCTACTCGTTTCCAAACCAAACCAAACTATTTGCAAAACAATGTATGAAAGAGGGGGTACAACCAATTTATTCAGAAAACTAAGCAAACCAAGCAAACTAAAAACCAAAACAAAAACGAAAAAGAAGACGCTCCAAGAAAAACACAACTGTGCATGAAACAATAAAAATGAAGCGTTTGGAAGAAACCTGGGATTTTTATTGATGAAGAAGGGGATGCCTTGGGCATCCCCAAGCTTTGATGCTTGTACTTCTTGGATATATCTTGGGGTGACACGCGTGGCATCCCCAAGCTTGAGCTTTAGTCCATCCTTCATCTCATTACTCATTCCTTCCATACACCTGAAATTTTTCCTTCATACAAAACTTCACACAATCTTTATTAGCAACATTAGTGCACTCAAGATAATAAGTCTTTGGGTTAAGTTTCAACACCAATCAAACTTCCATTAAAACACTAGCTACTATAGCACTTCCCTCAAAAATATCAATTCCCCACAAGAACTCAAAAAGGAACCAACAAGAAGCAAATGCAAATAATGGCAGAAATCTGTCAAAACAGACCAGCAGGTAAAGACGAAATTTTTCGAAGACCTTCTGTTGCTCAAATCAAAAACTGTTGAGCTAACGAAAGTTAGATAACAACCTGGGGTATAAGAAAAACAAATTACAGCTCAATCCAACATACAGAGCTCTCTCACGAATGTTTACGGTGAAGCACAAAAATCTGTTTCGAGACATCAACTTTCCCAATCATTAGTTCTCTCTCATTAGAGATTACTCTTGGCACAACAAGCAAATAAAAAGGATAAGGAGAGATTATTACAGAGGTAATAACTTCCAAGTCTCATCTAAAACTTTTGTGTTATCTCACAATAAGTACTTTTCTTTAACGCCTTTAAGTTAGGCATGATAGTTTGAAAAGATGCTCACATAAGACATATGAATTGAAGAAAAAGAGAGCATCAAGAAGCAAATTCAAAAAACATTTAAGTCTAACCCACTTCCTATGCATAGGAATATTGTAAATAAACAAGTCATGAAAGCACAAAGCAACAAGCATAGGAAAGCAAAACAAGTGCCACTTCAAGACTTTCAACATAAAGAGGGGAAACTTAATATTATTGAGATGCATAAAACCATGTTTCCCTCTCTCATAATAACTTTCAGTAGCATCATGAATAAAATTAACAATATAACTATCACATAAAACATTCTTATCATGAGCCACATGCATATAATAATTATTACTCTCCACATAAACATAGTCATTCTTATTAATCATAGTAGGAGCAATTTCAACAAAATAGCTATCATTATTATTCTCATCACCATAATCATCAAATATAGGAGGCATATTGTAGTCATAATTAATTGCCTCCTCAATAGTAGGTGGACTGAAAATATCATCATTGTAATCATCATATATTGGAGGCATAGTATCATCAAAGTAAATTTTCTCCTGTAAAGATGGGGGACTAAAAAGATCATTTTCATAAAAACTTGCTTCCCCAATCTTAGGCTTTTCCATAGCATTAGCAATAATGGTGTTTAAAGAATTCATACTAATAGTATTGCTATTAGCATGCAAATAAAGTTCCATAGGTTTTTTAATTTTCTCTTCAAACACTTCATATCCTAACTCAAGATAAATACTATAAAGATCTCTAATTTTGTTGTTGTTTTCCATTATGCCTAACTAGTGAAAACAAGAAACAGAAAGAGAAATTTGTAGAATCTAAAGGAAATAACTTCGAGTACTCATACCGGAGGATGTGAGTACCTTTTACTTTACCTCCCCGGCAACGGCGCCAGAAAATAGGCGTTTGCCGTGGGAGGTTCTTCTTCTTTAATCCTCCGTTGTGAATACCTTTTACCTTACCTCCCCGGCAACGGTGCCAGAAAATAGCTTGATGTCTACTCACTTGTATTCTTGAAGACAGTTGTTGGGCCTCCAAGTGCAGAGGTTTGTAGAACAGCAGCAAGTTTTCCCTTAAGTGGATCACCCAAGGTTTATCGAACTCAGAGAGGAAGTGGTCAAAGGTATTCCCTCTCAAGAAACCCTGCAATCAAGATACAAGAAGTCTCTTGTGTCCCCAACACACCCAATACACTTGTCAGGTGTATAGGTGCACTAGTTCGGCGAAGAGATAGTGAAATACAAGTGGTATGGATAAAAGACAACGGTGCTAGAAAATACTTTGATGGCATGGAAGAGACTAAAGGCAAACTGAAATAAAGATGGAAGCAAGCAAACATGTACCAGATCTAGTAGCAAACGGTGTTTCAGTGCTTAGAAACAAGGCCTAGGGATCATACTTTCACTAGTGAACACTCTCATATAAATATCTTATCTTTATGATACTACTCTTAACTACTCTCCAGTCGGACACTCTAATCCATGGTAGGGCTATAACATCACTCCTCAAAGTAAGCCTTTCCCATCTAGAAAACCCCACACTGTCACCTTGAGTACTAGATGAGTCCAACAAACACCACAATTTCATATAAACAGCCAACTCAAAATATAACTCATAACAAGTATTTGTAATTTCTAGCCTAAGTGCCACCATGGTGTGCACGCTGTCACTTTCACACACATGGGGAGAGCAGAGATTTATTAAAGCACTTGAGTAGCAGAATAGATCTATAGATTAGAAGCTCATGATCTCAATAAGATCATGCATAGAGAGAGATATGAACACATAGCTACCAGTAGAACCCTTAGCCTCGAGAGAGAACTACTCCCTCCTCATCATGGTAATCAGCAATGGTGATGGAGATGGTGGTGGAGATCAATGGAGATGGCTCCGGGGGCACTTCCCCGTCCCGGCAGGGTGCCGGAACAGAGACTTTCTGTCCCCCGAATCTCCCCTTCGGTGGCGGCGGCGCGGCGGAACTTTTCGTGGCTGGAGGCTTGATGATTTAGGGTTTTGGTGTCGGGAGGCTTCTTATAGGCCAAAGCGCAAGGTCGGTGGGCGGCCAGGGGGCCCACACCACCTGGTGGCACAGCCAGGGCCAGCCCGCGCCACCACATGGTGTGGCCGCCCTGTGGCCCCTCTCCGTCTCGTCTTCTGGCTCCGTGAGTCTTCCGGGAAAATAGGAACTTTGGCTTTTGTCCCGTCCAATTCCGAGAATATTCATTTTCTGACTTCCTGGAACCAAAAATAGCAGAAAACAGGCAACTGGCACTATGGCATCTTGTTAATAGGTTAGTCCAAGAAATCATATGAAAAGTACTCCAAAGTGTGGACAAAACATAAGAAAGTAGATAAAACCAAGCATGGAACATCAAAAATTATAGATACATTTGCAATGTATCAAGCCCCCCCCCCCTCGCCACCCATGGGCCGCACACCCCCGCCAGACAAACCGCGGATCATCATCTCGCCTCAAGCCCAAGACGCCAACGGGCTACCACTATACTCCACCCCGATGGACAACATCGTCGCGGCCGACGCCGTGATCGCCAACCTCAACGTCCAAGGCGATGGCGCGCTAAGGATCCAGTATGTGATACATTGTAAATGTATCTATAATTTTTGATGTTCCATGCTTGGTTTTATCTACTTTCTTCTGTTTTGTCCACACTTTGAAGTACTTTTCATATGATTTCTTAGACTAACCTATTAACTAGATGCCATAGTGCCAGTTGCCTGTTTTCTGCTGTTTTTCGTTCCAGTAAAGTCAGAAAATGAATATTCTCAGAATTGGACGGGACAAAAGCCAAAGTTCCTATTTTACTGGAAGACTCACGGAGCCAGAAGACGAGACGGAGAGGGGCCACAGGGCGGCCACACCATGTGGTGCCGCGGGCTGGCCCTGGCCGCGCCACCAGGTGGTGTGGGCCCCCTGGCCGCCCACCGACCTTGCCCTCTGGCCTATAAGAAGTCTCCCGACACCAAAACCCTAAATCATCAAGCCTCCAGCCACGAAAAGTTCCGCAGCGCCTCCGCCACCGAAGGGGAGATTCAGGGGACAGAAAGTCTCTGTTCCGGCACCCTGCCGGGACGGGGAAGTGCCCCCGGAGCCATATCCATCGATCTCCACCACCATGTCCATCACCATTGCTGATTCCCATGATGAGGAGGGAGTAGTTCTCTCTTGAGGCTAAGGGTTCTACCGGTAGCTATGTGTTCATCTCTCTCTCTATGCATGATCTTATTAAGGTCATGAGCTTGTAATCTATAGATCTATTCTGCTACTCAAGTGCTTTATTAAATCTCTGCTCTCCCCATATGTGTGAAAGTGACAGCGTGATCACCATGGTGGCACTTAGGCTAGAGATTACAAATACTTGTTATGAGTTATATTTGGAGTTGGATGTTTCTATGAAATTGTGGTGTTTGTTGGACTCATCTAGTACTCAAGGTGACAGTGTGGGGTTTTCTAGATGGGAAAGATGAACTTTGAGGTGTGTTGTTATAGCCCTACCGTTGATTAGAGTGTCCAACCGGAGAGTAGTTAAGAGTAGTATCATGAAGAGAAGATATTTATATGAGAGTGTTCACTAGTGAAAGTATGATCCCTAGGCCTTGTTTCTAAATGTTAAAACACCGTTTGCAACTAGATCTGTTACTGGTTTGCTTGCTTCCATCTTTATTTCAGTTTTCCTTTAGTCTCTTTCACGCCATCAAGCTATTTTCTGTCACCATTACCACTTGTATTTCACTATCTCTTCGCCGAACTAGTGCACCTATACACCTGACAAGTGTATTGGGTGTGTTGGGTACTCAAGAGACTTCTTGTATCTTGATTGCAGGGTTGCTCGAGAGGGAATACCTTTGACCACTTCCTCCTCGAGTTCGATAAACCTTGGGTGATCCACTTAAGGGAAAACTTGCTGCTGTTCTACAAACCTCTGCACTTGGAGGCCCAACAACTGTCTACAAGAATAGAAGTGCGTTGA
The DNA here is from genome assembly GCA_910589775.1 of Avena eriantha. Classification (NCBI taxonomy): domain Eukaryota; kingdom Viridiplantae; phylum Streptophyta; class Magnoliopsida; order Poales; family Poaceae; genus Avena; species Avena eriantha. The sequence continues at coordinate 326,145,568 of OU342746.1, forward strand.
CATCAAGCTATTTTCTGGCGCCGTTGCCGGGGAGGTAAGGTAAAAGGTACTCACATCCTCCGGTGTGAGTGCTCGAAGTTATTTCCTTTAGATTCTGCAATTTTGTCTTTTTATTTCTTGTTTTCCATAGTTAGGCTTAATGGAAAACAACAACAAAATTAGAGAGCTTTATAGTATTTATCTTGAGTTAGGACATGGAGTGTTTGAAGAGAAAATTAAAAAACCTATGGAACTTTATTTGCATGCTAATATCAATGTTGTTAGTATGAATTCTTTAGACACCATTATTGCTAATGCTATAGAAAAGTCTAAACTTGGGGAAGCTAGTGTTTATGAAAATGATCTTTTCAGTTCCCCAACTTTGGAAGATAGCTATTCTATTGCTTATGATGATACCAAACCACCAATATATGATGATTACAATGATGAATATGATATTTTTCAGTCCACCTACTATTGAGGAGGAAATTAATTATGACTACAATATGCCTCCTATATTTGATGATTATGGTGATGAAAATAATAGTGATAGCTATTTTGTTGAATTTGCTCCCACTACGATCAATAAGAATGACTATGCTTATGTGGAGAGTAATAATGATTATATGCCTGTGGCTCATGATAAGAATGTTTTATGTGATAGTTATATTGTTGAGTTTATTCATGATGCTACTGAAAGTTATTATGAGAGAGGGAAACATGGTTTTATGCATCTCAATAATATTAAGTTTCCCCTCTCTATGTTGAAAAATTTCAAGCTACACTTGTTTTGATTTTCTATGCTTGTTGCTTTGTGCTTTCATGACTTGTTTCTTTACAAGATTCCTATGAATAGGAAGTGGGTTAGACTTAAATGTGTTTTGAATTTCTTCTTGATGCTCTCTTTTTTCTTCGATTTGTATTTCTTATGTGAGCATCTTCTCAAACTATCATGCTGACTTGTTTCTTTACAAGATTCCTATGCATAGGAAGTGGGTTAGACTTAAATGTGTTTTGAATTTCTTCTTGATGCTCTCTTTTTTCTTCGATTTGTATTTCTTATGTGAGCATCTTCTCAAACTATCATGCCTAACTTAAAGACGTTAAAGAAAAGTACTTATTGGGAGATAACCCAAAAGTTTTAGATGAGTCTTGGAAGTTATTACCTCTGTAATAACCGCTCCTTATCCTTTTTATTTGCTTTTTTTGCCAAGAGTAACCTCTAATGAGAGAGAAGTAATGATTGGAAAAGTTGCTGTCCCGAAACGGATTTCTGTTCTTCACCGTAAAAATTTCGTGAGAGAGCTCTGTATGTCGGATTGAGCTGTCATTTTTTGTACAACTGCCCCACGTTGTTATATAACTTTAGTTAGTTCAACACTTTTTGATTTGAGCAACACAAGGTCTTCGAAAAAATTCGTCTTTACCTGCTGGTCTGTTTTGACAAACTTGTGCCATTTTCTGCATTTGCTTCTTGTTGGTTCCTTTTTGAGTTCTTTTGGGGAATTCAGGATTTTGAGGGAAGTGCTACAGTAGCTAGTGTTCTAATGGAAGTTTATTTGGTGTTAGAACTGAACCTTGAGACTCTGTCGTGGTGGTGTCACGGCAGATGCCATGGATAGGCTAAAGGTGGGGACTAATACACACTAGGGGAATCCAGGGAGGGAGAGTGAAGTGATTCTCCACACATAAGTTTGTATTGCTCTGTTTCCAAGATTACAAGTTCTCTAGAGCTGTATTGGCGAGAGGAGGAAGAAGGAGCTCTCTTACTCTCACCCACAGATCGCTTCTAAAACCCTAGCCCAAACAGAATAGAGAAAAAACCAACCCCTTCTACTGAAACCCTAGCCCCTCTTTTATAGAGGGAGCTCGGTCTCTGCCTAGGGCATACGTGGAGGAATATTCCTAAGAATATGCTTCCTCCCAAAGTAGTAAGCCGACCGGGGTGCTTTTCCCCCCGCGTCACACATGCAGAGGCTACGTGAGCCTCTGCGGCGCCCGCGTCAGCCGACATGGGCGTCGTCACCCTTGTCGGCCACGCCCCAGTGGTACTATCCTTGCTTGCTTCGCTCAGGTAGTGCGTACTGGGGCTTCTTTTGACCAGCGAGATTCCTTCCTTCTCCTAGAAGCTAGACGTGATCCGGATTATAGCTGATCCGGCCACACCCGTTCTTGCATACAAATAAAACAGACACCTCCGACTTACTCCTTAAGTCGGTTGAGACAATGTCAGGCGAATGCCCCCTGGTCCGGGTTACCCCGTGATTCGGCCTGCCTTTAGGTGACCCAGCCAGCATCAGCTTTGGCCTTGCCGAACCTCGGCTAACTCGGCTTTTATACCACGGCGTGACCCTACCCGGGGGTATCCCCCCAACATTAGTCCCCGAAGCTGGTGCGATCTTAGCTGCCTTGGCCGCTAAGGCCACATCAGGTTCAATTCTGTGCTCCGGTCGTTATTTCCGAGTTACCTCTTTGCCTCGGATTATATGGATTTACGTTCCCTTCGCACATTCCAAGTTTTCACTTGCCGGCCGAGTTACCACTTTAACTCGGACCTCATGGTTTTACTTTCCCTCCGCACATTCCAAGTTTTCACTTGCTGGCCGGGTTACCACAGTTCCATCCGGGTCTTGTTTCCTTCTCTCGTACGCCAACCCATGTGAAGGGTAATCATTATGTTGTCTTATTTTAAGGGCCTACACAGTAACCGCCGCAGTAATTGTCAGTTATCACTGTGCGCGGGTCACGTCATGCCTGCCTCCTCGTTTATCGCATCACAGTGTCACGTCATGGGATCATCTCCGCTCTGTGGCCCTCTGTGTGGCTTCCCACTGATTGGTCGAGGCAGGTGATACACGACCACTGCGTGTGGCTGATCCGTAGGATGCGATCCCACTCACCCCTTGAGGGAGTAGTTAAATAGCGGAGGGGCGCATCCCTTAGGATTTTTCTCCTTCCGCGCCCCTCTGCCCGTTGCTCTTCTCCTTCGTCTTCCTCGCGACCGCGCCGCCGCCAGTGCTCCAAATAGCAGCGTCGCCGCCACACTTTTCCCTCACACTTCTGCGCCGCCGCCACTGCTTAGTACATACCAACTCCGCCACACCATCTTCCAACCAACGCCATCACTTCTCTTTCCGCCTTTGCTTCTACGATCGAAGGCTATGCCGGACTGTGGCCCACGAAGGAGCTATGGATCCGGTTTTTCGGCCTTCGTCGCAACGTCATCCCAAACATCCACACCGATCTGGAGGACAAGCAGCTCACTCAATTTGGAGCGGCTTCCATCTCACCCCGGAGGTTTTTCCTTTTCCCTTGGGTCACCGGATTAGAGTCCTGCAAAGGGTGGGCCCGAACTTTCTTTTACGTCCGGAATACAGGCACCGAAGACTTAATCCAGCTGCTCCCCTATACTCCGGGTCCACCTAACCCGGATCTGTGGGATGCCGTTCCCAAGAAGCCCACGGCCTTGGCCAACCAGGTCAACAAAAGGTTCACGGAGCTGAAGAAGCTCGGGCTGCGCAACGAGGATGCTATGATCACTTTCGTGCGCAACCAAATTTCCCCCCTCCAGAAGCGTACCCACAAGGTGTGCCACATGAGCTTCGGCCGCGACCCCAACCGGACCTCATCCTTCGAGCTGAGCAACACGGCGATATATCGCCGGGTTAAGGCTCTCTTCACCACCCACAAGGACTTCTCCTCCGAGTGGACTTGGGGAATTGAACATTATCGCCGCGATAGGCTTCCTCCCGCTGTAAGCTTCATGTTGCAAATTTACCCCGGACTAATTACGTGTCGGTTATTTTTGCATTTTTGAATCTTTTGTTCATTCTTTTCCTCAGCAATTTCTTCAGCAGACCCTCGAGGACGGCACCGATCCAACCCTTAAGTGGGCGCCAGACCGGGAGACTCCGGATGAGGAAGAGCTGGACCAGGAGATGTTCCTCCCGATGACCGATGCCACGAAACGACCCACGGGTAAATCCTCTTCTATTACAGATTGGCCCGATGATGAAGATGACTCGGATGTCGAGGTGATTGAACCTGTTGAGGTTGTCCCCCTTTCTTTTGCTTTTCCGGCATCAGCTCACCCCGGTGGTCATATCCACGAGGATCCTCCCCTCGCTACGGGCGAACCTGTTCCGGTGGCACCGAAGAAGAAGCACGGGGCTGCTCCAAGTTCTTCCTCCGGACCTTCTCAGCCCACTAAAAGGCGAAAGAAGTCCGGGGACAAGACTGCCTCGAAGCCAGCAGGCAAGGCCCCAGTACGAAGGGCTCGGAAACCCAAGGAGGCCCAAACCTCGGATGCGTAAGTCACTCTTCCTTCTGTAACTTGCTCTTCCTTACATCGTTGTAATTTCTCTTCTGACATTATTTGATTTTGTAGGGCTCCGATGGAGGTCCCTCAAAGTGGATCTAGCATCTCTTCACTGCTCCGACCTAGCCCTTCTCCCCGTCGTGATGACGAGTCACGTCCGTTGAGCCCTATTCCAGAGGGTTCTGTGGCCGCTCCGGGTTCTGCTCCACCTCGGCAAGAGGAGGGTAACCTTGGAGCGGGGGAGACCGGCCCAGCTGAGGCGACGGCATCCACCACTTCGGCTTTGCCGCAACCAGCAGCCACTGAAGCTACCTCGGCTCCAGCATCAGTTCCAGCACCAGCAACCAGACCAGCACCAATTCCAACTCTGGAATCAGCACCAACTCCGGCTGCGAACACATCAGCAGCGGCACCAAGTCCAACAACAAGAGCACCAGCGCCTAGCTCCTCTGCCTCGTCCGAGTCTTCTCAACCTCGGCGACGAACTACCCCGGCCTCTCCTAAGGGGAAAACCGCTGCGACGGCTTCTTCTTCCCAGCAAGCCAAGGGCAAGAAGGCTCCGGACGCTACCAAGCCAACATTCGTCGAGGCTGGGCAGCGTACCCTCACATCAATGCTTCCCAAGAAAGCTCCAATAGCGAAGGACGCCCTTGTCGAGCCGAATGATGCACATCAGTTGGTTCTGCACACCAGCCCAGCCCATGCCTTGATTGAAAGGAAAGAAGCGCACGCGAAGGTCTTGGTGGCGCCCCATATTCCCACCGGTGAACGGTACCCTCCGAGCCTGATTGAATTTGTCATGAATTGGAATAAGGCAGAGGTAGTTCAAGACGCTGATCTCCCTGAGAAGTTCGGCCCCGCCGAGTTTTCCGCCCAGATGAACACAGCCGCAAAGGCAATTAACCTCGCCGGGCGGATGATGGAGGTACGTCGCTTCCCCTTTACATGTTGTAGATAATAACCGTTAGTCCCCGAGCCTCCGGGGGAGTAACTTGTTACTTGGCCGAATGCTCTTTAGAAAACTAACATAGCTCCATGAGAACTTCGAATATGCACACACCTAGAGCTGGGTTAAGTTCCACTTGGCCTGGATTTTAGTATACTTCGAATATGCACACACCTAGAGACGGGTTAAGTTCCACTTGGCCCGGATTTTAGTACACTTCGAATATGCACACACCTAGAGGCGGGTTAAGTTCCACTTGGCCCGGATTTTAGTACACTTCGAATATGCACACACCTAGAGCCGGGTTAAGTTCCACTTGGCCCAGATTTTAGTACACTTCGAATATGCACACACCTAGAGCCGGTTTAAGTTCCACTTGGCCCGGATTTTAGTACACTTCGAATATGCACACACCTAGAGCCGGGTTAAGTTCCACTTGGCCCAGATTTTAGCACACTTCGAATATGCACACACCTAGAGCCGGGTTAAGTTCCACTTGGCCCGGATTTTAGTACACTTCGAATATGCACCGAGCTAACTTATGTTTCTGTATCCCTTTCAGGTGACCACCAATCGCCGGAGTGCTGAATTCCAACGCTTGCTGGATACCCACAAGATGCTACGCACAAAGCAGGCTGCACTTATCGCGGAATACGAGAAAAGGGGTAAATTTCTTCCTTAGCGCTTCTTCATTTTTCTTCATCTTCCTTTGCCGAACTAATCTCATCATTCGGTTTCCACAGCTGGGGTGGAGGCTGAGAACATTATTATGCGGAAAAATCTGGAGCATATCAAGGGTAAGTCATTTCTGTCCGACCTTGTAGTGCTTTCCACTTCCTTTTCTCCTTGGCTCGGCAAACATTCATACCTCGGCTCTGCCGGGCCAACACACTATTTCAGCATCGCTTGAAGATAGTGTGCCCGTGTCTGATATGATGCTGCATTTTCTCGAACAAGCAGGGCAGCACCAAGCCGAGCTTAAGAAGAAAGATGACGAGCTCGCCCTCCTCCGGACCAAGGACGATGAGATTGCCTGGCTCAAGGCTGAGATGGAGAAGATGAAGGCCTAGCACCAATCCGAACTTCAAAAGGCTGGTCAGAATTACACAGAAGAGCGCGAGCACCTCAACCTCCAGATCGCCAAGGACCAGGATCTTCTCAAGGAGTCCGGCATCCAGCTTGGGTCGGCGAACGCTGAGCTTCAGCAGCTTCGGAAGAGACGTGATGACTGCACCAAGGAGCTGACCCGGATCCTCAGCCATATATCACATAAGTTCCTTTCCCTTTTCCGACCTACTTCTCCGGGTTACTTATATGTCTTTTATTGACCTTCCTCCTTTGCCTCGTTTCCAGGAAAATTTCCAGAGGGCACTCCTATTGCGAGTGCAGCAGTTGCCAACTTTCACCGAGAAAGGGGTACTCCGGCCGTCCTGATGGTGAAGGGATTCCTTATGACCTGGAGGACATGTTGGTCAGCTTGCCATCTCGCGTGGAGCTCATCAAAAATTACGGCAAGGACATCCTCGGCGCTGCAGCTCGCATCTTCAACACGTTCTGGCCCGACGAAGATGGCCCGGAGACCACCGCACTTCTCATTAAGAAGTTAATGGAAACCGAGACTCAGCTCAACCTCTAGAGAGAGTCCGCTGGACGTGCCGCAGCTGATACCATTCTTCACCACATACTCACGTGGTATGAGAAGATCGATCTCAACCTCCTGACACATCTGCACACAGGATCCAGATGGACCAATGACCCGGAGTGGGTTGCTCGGCGCCAGGCTTGTGCCCATAGCCTCATTGAATACGCTCCCATTCATGAATGGGTTGAGGGGCCGAGCTTCCTGGAAGCCGCTGCGGACGAAGAGGTTGAGAATGTTGAGGATAGCTCGGACGGTGAAGAAGAAGATGACGCCTCGGATATTGAAGGCGACGAAGATGATGCCGAACTTCCTCCTGCTGCTCCTTGAGCGAAAAAACTTGAAAATTTATCAGATCCCCGGTATGCCGGGTGGAGTTGTATCCCATATAAATGTGATATTTTTGCTACTAAGTTCTTATGCCGGATTAACTTGGGCGTAGTCCCCGAGTTTCTTTTTCTTGTTCGTTCAATCTCTTGGCTCGGTTCGTGTCTTCCTTGATTCGGTTTTACGACTTACGAATCCGAGCTTCAAAAATTTTCTTAACAATACTGGGAAACTTTTAGACTTAGCTCAAAAATAAAACTGCATAATAACTTGAAAATAAATACAGGGTTAGTCCGAAAAACAAACGTCGGCTCAAATAAATACAGGGTTAGTCCGAAAAACAATTCGTTTTTCATGTGCTACGCAATTCTAAACTTGTTATCTTGCTTGCCATGAAGCCAATTCTTGTTGGACAGCAACAAGTCGAAGAGTTGGGTTCTTGGTGCTCACACATTACTAATCCGAGTTAAGTAGAATAACTTATTCCAGCTGACGCACAAAAAACAACAAACATTATTAAGGCAGTCCCCGAGTTACTGCTCGAGGTGCCAACATTTCATTGATAAGCTCATTGCCGACATACATACCGACATATGAGATGACTCAGATACATACACTTCTTAGCTAAGTGTAGAAAGGACGGAGTAGAGCTATATTCCATGGTCGCTTGGATTCCTCTCCGGACATGTCTGCCTTGTTCTTTTCCTGTGGCTTGCATCTATAAGATAATAAGAATCATTGTGCAATGCCTTGCTCACGATGAATGGCCCTTCCCATGGGGGGATAACTTATGCATGCCAGCAGTATGTTGTACCAACCGGAGCACCAGATCGCCTTCCCGAAAGACTCGGGGGCATACTTTCCGGCTATGATAGCGTCGGAGATTTTGCTGATATATGGCGGATCTGGACAATGCCAGTTCTCTCGCTTCTTCCAGCAGATCAGTATCATTTTGCCGGGCTTCTTGCACTTCGGCTTCTGTGTATTGGCTGACCCTAGGCGAATCATGCTCTATGTCGGCTGGTAATACAGCTTCTGCCCCATATACCAGAAAGAACGGCGTATAGCCTGTTGATCGATTTGGAGTTGTTCTTAAACTCCACAGTACCGCAGGTAGGTCTTCTATCCAGCACCCCGCTGATCTTTGCAGCGGCTCAATGAGCCGGGGTTTTATCCCAGATAATACTAATCCGTTGGATCTTTCCACTTGTCCGTTTGATGCGGGGTGGGCTACCGAGGCTATGTCCAGCCGGATCTTCTTATCCCGGCAAAAACGCGCAAATGCTCCTTCCGCAAATTTGTGCCATTATCAGTTATGATAATGTGAGGATAACCGTATCTCAAGATGATATCTTTGAGAAACGTTACGGCCATAGCTCCATCACATTTTCTTATAGGCTTTACTTCAATCCACTTGGTAAACTTGTCCACCATTACCAGAATGTGAATCATATTTCCCCTTGCTGGTTTGAACGGGCCAACCATATCCAAGCACCATACGGCAAACGGCCAAGTGATTGGTATGGTCTTGAGTTCCGACATCGGCATATGTGTCTTGGTAGCATACCTCTGACAACCATTACATTTTCTCACCAGATCTTCTGCTTGCTCTAAGGCACTTGGCCAGTAGAATCCGTGCCGGAAAGCTTTTGCTACCAAGGTTCGGGATGATGCATGATGCCCGCATTCCCCTTGATGTATATCTCGTATGATTTCAAGCCCTTCTTCCAGGTCAACACATCGTTGGAGGACATTGGTCACACTTCTTTTGTATAGTTCGGAATTGATGATCGTGTACGCCTTTGCCCTCCTCTGTGTTTGCCTGGACAACACTTCCTCAGCGGGTAGCGTTCCATCTTTCAGGAATTGAAATATAGGTAGTGCCCAAGCTGGTATTGCTCACACAGGGAACACATCCTCTTCAATCTCCATCTGATCCACCGACATAACTTCAACCGGATCACGCTGTGCAGTCCCCGGGTCTTGCGAAGCAGTCCCCGGGTTCAGTGAAGCAGCCCCCAGGTTTGCCAAGGCAGTCCCTGGGTTTCGCGCACCACTTCCCATGTCAATGTCCATGGGCACAGCTCCGGATTCTATGTCCTCCGGGACATAGATTGAGTCGGTTTCTGGGGAGGGCCTAATGGATGGTTTCCTGAGGTACTCTAATGCTACACCCGGTGGAATTGCTTGTCGGGTTGACCCGAGCTTCGACAGCATGTCGGCAGCCTCATTTTCCACTCGGGGTACATGGTGAAATTCGCATCCCTCAAAGTAACCAGATATCTTCTGCACATGAAATTTGTACAGTGCCATGTTTGGATCCAGTGCGACCCACACTCCTGACACTTGCTGCACCACCAAATCCGAGTTGCCAAAGCATATGATCCGACGTATCCCAATCTATTTTGCCACCTTGAGCCCGTGCACAAGTGCTTCATAGTCAGCGACATTGTTTGATGCCGCGAAATGGATCTGCAGCACATATTTCAACTGGTCCTTCTTTGGCGACGTGAGTACAACTCCGGCACCTAGCCCGGTTTTGGTTTTTGATCCGTCAAAGTGCATTCTCCAATAGTTCGGATCTAGGAGTGGCGGTTCGTATTGCACCTCGGCCCAATCCATGAAAAAGCCCACCACAGCTTGAGATTTGATGGCCTCTCTTCTGTCATATTGCGGCACATAAGGAGCTAGCTCAATTGCCCATTTTGCAATTCTGCCACTCGCATCCTTGTTACTCATTATCTCGGATATGGGGGCCTCACATATGACCCGAATGGGATGCTCCTCAAAGTAGTGCTTCAGTTTCTTGGCGGCCATGTACACGCCATATGCCACCTTTTGATAGTGTGGATAGTTCTGCTTTGAGGCTGACAACACCTCGCTCAAGTAATACACTGGCCTTTGCACCGACTTACCTTCCTCGTCGCGCTCCACCATTATCACTGCACTTACAACTCGGTTGGTTGCGGCTATATAGAGCAACATTGGCTCCTTTGATAGTGGTGAGGCTCGCACCGGTGCCATGGCTAACATCTTCTTCAGGTGGGTAAAGGCTTCATCGGCCTGCGGCGTCCAAACGAACTTATCCGACTTTTTCATGAGTTGGTAAAGAGGCAATGCCTTCTCTCCCAACCGACATACAAACCGACTTAACGAGGCCAGGCAACCTGTGAACTTCTGGACATCGTTAAGACACTTCAGAAGTTCCATTCGTTCGATGGCCCAAATTTTGGTTGGATTAACCTCGATACCTCGGCTGGAAACAAGAAAACCAAGCAATTTCCCAGCTGGGACACCGAAGGTGCATTTTTCCAGGTTAAGTTTCATCCGGAACCTCCTTAGGTTCGCAAACGTTTGCATGATATCGTCAAGGAGCGTTTTGCTTTCCTTGGTCTTGATAATCACATCATCCATGTACACCTGTACATTTTGACCTATTTGGTCGTGCAAACATTTTTGCATACATCTTTGGTACGTTGCCCCTGCATTACGTAAACCAAATGACATGGTGCGATAGCAATAAGCCCCATACGGGGTAATAAACGCAGTCTTTATTTGATCATCCGGATTCAGAGGTATCTAGTGGAAACCAGAATATGCATCAACGAATGACAACAATTCACATCCAGCAGTTGAGTCTATGACCTGATCTATTCTTGGCAGCGGAAATGGATCTTTTGGACACGCCTTGTTCAGGTTCGTGTAATCGATACACATGCGCCAAACCACTGCCACGTTCGGGTCATCCTTCTTCTTCTCCACCAGCACCGGATTAGACAGCCAATCTGGGTAAAGAACTTCCATGATAAATCTTGCAGCTAGCAACTGAGCTATCTCATCCCCAATGACTTTCCTCCTATCTTCGGCGAAGCGGCGGAGAGGTCGCTTATCGGCTTAGCTCCGGGTCTCACATTCAAAGAGTGATCGGCCAACTCCCTCGGAACACCTTGCAAGTCCTGTGTGGACCAAGCAAAAATGTCCGGATTCTCACGGAGGAAGCTGACGAGCTCGCTTTCCTATTTATCATTTAACCCGGCACCAATTGTTATGGTGCGCTCTGGGAACATGTCATCAACATGAACCTTCTTGGTATCTTTCGTGGCCTAGAAAGAGACACTTCCATGCGGGTTACTCAGCGCCGGCATATACTGCTGCGCGGACTGAGCCAATGCCGCCACCTCTTGAATTTTCCTTTTTTCCTGCGCAATCACAAGTGACTCGGCTAAGTTTGACCCGGCCGGCGCACACTCCATGGAACGTCGGAAATCCCCAGCAATGGTAATCACCTCGTTTGGTCCGGGCAACTTCATCTTCAAGTAGCTAACGTGACAGCTTGCCATGAACTTGTTCAGGGCTGGCCTTCCGAGTAACACGTGGTACGCACTTTCCAAGTTCACCCTTTCGAACTCCAAATTTTCGGTTCAGCAGTTATCCCTCGTGCCGAACAAGATGTCAACCCGGACCTTGCCTATGGGCTCACAAGAGATGTCGGGCACAATGCCATGGAAAGTTGTCCTCGTGGCCTGCAGCATGTTCTCCGAGATACCCAACTTGCGCATTGTGTCCGCATACACGATGTTAATGCTACTGCCATTGTCGATCAACACCTTTGAGAACCTTACGTTAATGCTAGGTCCAATGAGTGTCGGATCCAGCACCAACGCATACGAACCAGGGCTTGGCATGAGCTTGGGATGATCCCTGATGCTCCAGGTGATTTCCTGATCGGACCAAGGCATGTACCTCGTCAATGCAGGCATTACTGCATTCACCTCCATATGCCTACGCTGCAAGCTCTTTCTATCTATTTCCTTAGTGGTGAACACACAATAGCTCTGATGGTGCTCCCTGTACTCATTTCTCCCCTCATTTCTGGGGTACCTCTGATCCGGCTGATGCTGTTTCCACTTGATGCACTGCATCCCTTCTCTCATTGTTATCATACCTCGGCGGAGGGGGAGGCAACATTAGCTGTTGCGTGTTCGCTCCGGAGAGCAATTGCTGCCGGGGTAACTCCTGCCGAGGCTGATCATTCCTAGGTGCCTGAGCATTCCCCGAACCACCTTGTTCAATCTTGCGCATCCACTCACACTGCCTCGTCGTATGACTTGCTGGGTTATTTGGATTTGGCGTGTGAAACTTACACGGCTGGTCCAACATCGACTCATAAGTATACCTCAAACGGTCTTTCCTTTCTTGCCACTGCTTCTTTTGCTCTGGTGTCCAAGTCTTCTTGCCATCGTTTCTCGGAGTCCACTACCCTCCAGTTTTTTGGCGTTGACTGCCCCTGCTCCGGGCTGATCTTGATTCACAGTTGCAACTTGGTGCGAACCGTATCGATGATCTAGTCTATCATCTCTCCTTTTGCCTCTATACTCACTCCTCCGGGATGATCCGGCCCCATCCCTCTGGTAGTACTCCTCGTTTGACTCGTTTGATACGAGCCTAGGTTGAGTCGGATCACCCAAAGCATATGAATCTGCAATCCGGATCATCTCTGCCAATGTAGTTGGCATTTTCCTTTGCAACTTTTGCCACGGCTCGCTTGCATACCTGCACCCTTGTGCAAACCATGCTATGGCCTATGATTCTATCACGCCCTCACACGAGTTTCTCACAGTACACCACCAGGTTAAAAACTCCCGATCCGTCTCATTTGGTCTTTGCTTGCACATAGCTAGGGTCTGCGGCCTATTTGGCCTCTGATACGTACTCGAGAAATTGCTGATGAACATTTCCTCGAAATCTATCCAGCAGTTGATGCTTCCTGGCGGAAAATTGTTCAGCCATACCCTTATCGGTCCTTCCAACATCTGGGGTACATATCGTACAACCCATCTCAAGTTGCCAGTGGCAATTTTCACAGCTGTAGCATAATTTATCAGCCAATCCTCCGGCTTTGTACTGCCGTCATACGTCTTCGTGCCCCTGGGTAACTGGAAGTTCGGTACCGGTGGCTCCTTCATGATCCGGGGTCCAAAACATGCCGGACCCGGTGGACCTTGACATTCGAACTGTTCCGACCTATACAGTCAATCCAGTTTCAACCTGGCATCATCCAACATCAAATCCCTGCTTCCCAATCTTGACCCTATCACATGATAGTCTGGCCTTGGGTATCCCGCGTTTGCCATTTTTGAGTCTCCATCATTATACCCGTCTTGCTCTCGTGGAGCGTGTTTCTGTTGCATACCTCGGCCGGCACTTTTCTCTTGCCTTGGTATATTCCGCTGCTGTGGTTGTCCTGCTCCAGCCGAGTTTCACTGTCCGGCATTGCCGTTGACAACGTTCCCTTGACCGGCATTGCCTTGGTCGCGGTTACCTTGCCCTGCTTCACCTCAGCTCACACTCCGTTGATCATCATTTTTCTGAGCTTCTTTTCCTTTCCCTGCCCGCGTTGGGTCATACGGGACGATCTGTTTGTTCCGTCTGGCGAGGTTACTGCCTCTTCTCTCCTTGGACCACCATGAGGAGACGATGTGGCTCCAGTGGATTTCTCTGGGTTACCCACCGCCGAATGGACGATCTTTGAGGCTCCAACTCTCTCCGGGTTAGCTCTGAGTAGTTCCTCGTTTTGCCTGTTCGCAATCTGAACCAGCTCGTTAAGCCTATCCTGTTGTCTTTGACGGGCTTCACCCATCAGACCCTCTAACTCGGACGCAACTGCATCCGCTGCTCTGAGGTTCTTTGCCGGGGTACTATACCTCGGCAGCCCCACGGACAAACAATTTTCTAATTCCTCAATTCTAGTATCACCCTCTCTGTTCATCTCACTCATGAGATTTCTTCCCTTCACTTTTACTGTATCAACTTTGTTCGCCTTTGCGTACTCACGTAACGTCATATTCAACGGCTGCTGAGCCGCGGCTATTTTCTTTGCGCCCTCTAGTATTTTCTACCTAGTTTCTTCTAGCTCGGCCTGCGCTCGAGCCGGATCTACTGCTGCTACGATAGGGTTTGCCAAGCTATCCATCGCTTCCCTCAACACATTTTCCGGCCTCTCTAGTGGAGGACCTCTACCTTTCCTCAGTGCCTTAGGCGTTACCTCAGGATCTAGCACTGGATCCTTGCTCGCGCCCGCACCTGGCGCAGTCATCATCACCTCTGCATGGTCTGGGGAGCGAGCAATACGCGTCCTGGGAACCACGGTGAGGGGTGGCTCCCCCGCATCGACGACATGACGCGATGAACACACGACACATCAACAGCGACGTAGACCTTGTGCGCGCTGAGCTTGACGAAGAGGCCATTGCACGGAAGAGGGTGCGTGCCGAAGCAGCCAGCGTTGTTGCTGATGAAGTCCAGCGCTCCAAAGCGCTGAACAAGCCCGGAGATGATGCGTTCGCCAGTGCCGATGATGTTTCCCGTCCGGATCTTGACCCTTGCTAGCGCCGCTAGCCCCACGGTGGGCCCCAACTGTCGTGGTGGTGTCACAGCAGATGCCATGGATAGGCTAAAGGTGGGGACTAATACACGCTAGGGGAATCCAGGGAGGGATAGTGAAGTGATTCTCCATACAGAAGTTTGTATTGCTCTGTTTCCAAGATTACAAGTGCTCCTAGAGCTGTATTGGCGAGAGGAGGAAGAAGGAACTCTCTTACTCTCACCCACAGATCGCTTCTAAAACCCTAACCCAAACAGAATAGCGAAAAAACCAACCCCTTCTACTGAAACCCTAGCCCCTCTTTTATAGAGGGAGCTCGGTCTCTGCCTAGGGCATACGTGGAGGCATATTCCTAAGAATATGCTTCCTCCCAAAGTAGTAAGCCGACCGGGGTGCTTTTCCCCCCGCGTCACACATGCAGAGGCTATGTGAGCCTCTGCGGCGCCCGCGTCAGCCGACATGGGCGTCGTCACCCTTGTCGGCCACGCCCCGGTGGTCTTGTCCTTGCTTGCTTCGCTCAGGTAGTGCGTACCGGGGCTTCTTTTGACCAGCAAGATTCCTTCCTTCTCCTAGAAGCTAGACGTGATCGGACGTACCGGGGCCACACCCGTTCCTACATAAAGATAAAACAGACACCTCCGACTTACTCCTTAAGTCGGTTGAGATAATGTCAGGCGAATGCCCCCTGGTCCGGGTTACCCCGTGATTCGGCCTGCCTTTAGGTGACCCGACCAGCATCAGCTTTGGCCTTGCCGAACCTCAGCTAACTCGGCTTTTATACCACGGCGTGACCCTACCCAGGGGTATCCCCCCAACAGACTCATTTATCTTAAATGCACTAATGTTGCTAATGAGATTATGTGAAGTTTTGTATGAAGGAAAAATTTCAGGTGTATGGAAGGAATGAGTAATGAGATGAAGGGTGGACTAAAGCTCAAGCTTGGGGATGCCACGCGTGTCACCCGCAAGAAATATCGAAGAAGTACAAGCATCAAAGCTTGGGGATGCGCAAGGCACCCCCTTCTTCATCAATAAAAATCCCAGGTTTCTTCCAAACGCTTCATTTTTATCGTTTCATGCACAGTTGTGTTGTTCTTGGAGCATCTTATTTTTCGTTTTCGTTTTGGTTTTTGGTTTGCTTGTTTTCTTAGTTTTCTGAATAAATTGGTTGGACCCCCTCTTTCATACATTGGTTTGCAAATGGTTTGGTTTGGTTTGGAAAAGAGTAGGAAAGTTCATGCTTATGTGGTAAAAAGAGCTTGTTTTTTGACTGTGGCCTATGCTTTGTCATCCCATGCTTGATATTGTTTTGGCTTTATGCTTAGTATTCCTTGCTGTAGCATGATTTGTTATAAACAATTGAGATTGCTTAATGTGCCTTGGATGAATCATGCGTTGTTTTAGCATATTAAAGCATGGTATAGTGGTATTATCCTTTGATGCTTTATTTGGGTTGACTTGGCACATGCTCACACCATGTTATGACTATCTCAAGTCACCATAGCCTGTATGATCCTTTAGTTTTCAACTCGTAGTATCACTTTATGCTTTGATCAATGATGTTTTGTCTCTCTGCATGATTATGGCCATTATTGCTCTCTTAGTTTGTCGCTCCCAGTCTTTTGCTAGCCTCCACAACAAAGTATGAGTTCCACTCATGCATCCAACTCCCTAAACCAAGTTATTCCAAAGAGTCCACCATACCTACCTACTAGCTTATGCTATTCCAAGTACATTCATGCTTTTGTTTACCTTCCACTTGTTATGAGAAACTAGTGATTAAAGCTCTCACGAACTTGATGGCACACTTTACTTTTTGCATCTAATAAACTTGGACCATTGGGTCCTTCTTTGTTGCGTATATGCTTGCGCTTTATAAGTTGAAATTAGCAGAACCATGTTTCATGGGGAATGCTTTCAACATTGCACTTGTACTTTGTACCCCGTTGATATCATGTTCTTTTGCTTACGGATCCCGGCGGTGTGAAATAAAAGTGGAACTTGTAAGATCATGGAGTTTGTATGTGTGTTAGAGAAACGCCTGGGCCGCTAGCCTAAGCCATGCCTAATCATGGTGGAAACTTGTAGCATCACCATAATGAGCACTCTATGAAGCATCCTCAATAAAAACCTATGCAAATAGCAAATAAAAAGATCGCTGATGCTCATTGTCTGCTTGCCTTGTCATTTTGATTATGGGAAAGCTCCCATATCATGTGCAAGGGGTACCCCGTTGGCGGTTCTTAATGATACACATGTACTTACAATGACAAGAGCTTACTCGTGACTGAAGTTGAGTAGCATGAGGATCGGTCTTCGTAAGTAAGGGGCATGAGATTTCGGTTTATAACTTGTCAAGCATATCCTCTTAGTTGTGTCACTTTAACCTTAACCACTTCAAGATGCTTATGATAGGGGCAATGAGAGCTGAAAGCTACAAGTACCATAATGTTTGGAAGCTCTTTATGAGACTTGAATCCCTACTTCCTTTTACAAAGGCTTTTCTTCCACCATTACATTGAGTCTCCACCTTCTATCTTTATGCACTTACTTTGAGAGCATAGTGGTTCTATGTGCATTGTCCCAAGACTAGTTGATTGATGCATAACTTGATATTGCTTGTTTTAAACTATTGTATCTAGTCACTCTTATGAACTTTGAAGGTGTCCTATGCATTTATATTTGCTACTCTATTGAGGGGAAAGCTGAATACTATTATGTGAAACAAACAAACGTCTTGCAAAGCATTGTTATTCATGAATCTTTTGTTTGTGCCTTTTCATGTTGCAACATAGTTTCTTTGCCTTATTGCTAGAACTTTGTCTTTCATGTTATGATTGAAGTACTATGATCCCAGCTTCGAATGTTTTACAAATACTTTGATCAAGTCTTTGATGGTGCATGTCACCTTAAAAATTATTCTTTCTTTTTATCACTTACCTACTCGAGGACGAGCAGGAGTTAAGCTTGGGGATGTTGATACATTGCAAATGTATCTATAATTTTTGATGTTCCATGCTTGGTTTTATCTACTTTCTTGTGTTTTGTCCACACTTTGGAGTACTTTTCATATGATTTCTTGGACTAACCTATTAACAAGAACCACAGTGCCAGCTGCCTGTTTTCTGTTGTTTTTGGTTCCAGGAAGTCAGAAAATGAATATTCTCGGAATTGGACGGGACAAAAGCCAAAGTTGATATTTTACCGGAAGACTCACGGAGCCAGAATACGAGACGCGGGAGGGCCAGGGCCTGGCCACACCATGTGGTGGCGCAGGCTAGCCCTGGCCGCGCCACCAGGTGGTGTGGGCCCCTCTATATTTCACTATCTCTTCGCCGAACTAGTGCACCTATACACCTGACAAGTGTATTGGGTGTGTTGGGGACACAAGAGACTTCTTGTATCTTGATTGCAGGGTTGCTCGAGAGGGAATACCTTTGACCACTTCCTCCCTGAGTTCGATAAACCTTGGGTGATCCACTTAAGGGAAAACTTGCTGATGTTCTACAAACATGTGCACTTGGAGGCCCAACAACTATCTACAAGAATAGAAGTGCGTAGACATCAGTACGCCAAGGCCCTACTCGTCAGGGTCGTCGAGCAACAAGCCGGGGGAGTCGACCCGCGGGGGCGGATGTACTCCCGCTCATCAGCAAGCAGGGCGGCATCAAGCGGCCACCCCACCGTGGCTAACGCATTAGTTTGCCCACCACCCTAGCCCCTGGCAAACCAACCACTGGCCGCCAATCCCACGTTGTCAACCAACGAGCCGCAACCGGGGAACAACACGGCCGCTACCAACGGGCAGCCCCTCGATGCCCGAACGAACATCATCAACAATTAGGTGTGGCAGTCGCGCCAGCCCTACGACCTGCGACACACCCTCACGAACCGCGGTGACCGGGAACCAAGAGGCTCGCTCAGCCGAGTCGGGCTGTAATGCTTCGGACCAATGATTCGCGGGGAAAAATACCCCGCCAACTTCAAGGCCCCTAAGGAGATCGAGAAGTACGACCCAACGTACGACCCTGCATGTTTGGTTGGGCACATACCTCATGGCAATGGGGATCGCAGGCCACACCGACCTGCTCGCCGCTCGCTACCTCCCCCTGATGATGGAGGGTGCGACCCGGCAGTGGATCAACACGCTCCCCACCGACAACATTGACTCTAGGGAAGAAATGCGGGACGCCTTCGTCAGGCACTTCGAGGGCTCCTACACCCGTGCCACCACCATAGAGGACCTAGAGCGATGCATCCAGGGACAACGCAAGTCGACTCATCTATGGATCCAAAGATGGCAAGAACTATGGATAAACGCCTCCGGCATCCACCCAGACACGGCGATACACTGCTTCAAGAGCGCGTGCCGGTATGAACCCCTGGTCACCAAGATCAAGAGGCTCTACCGGACGCTCGACAACATCCCTGACCTCCTCGAGATCGCCAAGCGCTATGCGGAGGAGGATCCCAACCAAGACTCCGACGACAAGTCGGGAGGAAGACGCCGCACTAGCATCCACGACAGCGGGCGCCTACGCGACATGCACTACAGCAACACCCGCATCACCGGCAAGCGACGCACGGACGGGCGAGTCGACTTTGTTGCCAACGCCGGCTACGGCCAGCGCAACTCCAAGAACTACCGCCGCGGCGGAGGAAACTACCGCGACAGCGGGAACTACCGTGCCAACAACACGACGAGGCCGAAATTCGACCCCGCCGCCCTGCTCAATCAGCCCTGCATCTACCATAGCAGGGAGGGAAAACCTGCTACCCACGCCACCGCCGATTGCCACTCTCTCAAAGAGATTGAGAAGGCGAGACGTGCAAGACCCCAACAACAACCCACCTCGGGACAACGGGAACAGCAGCGGCTTCGGCACCGCCATCGGCTCGCTACATACCTTCACCGGACTCGGCACCAAGCGCGAGAAGAAGGTGCTCGCCCGCACGGTCGCCATCAATGCGGTGACGCAAGTCGACATCCCTCGCTTCCTAAACTGGTCCGAGCAGAGCATCACTTGGAGTCACCAGGACCATGCGCCAAGGATCGAATACCTAGGGCGAGTCGCCCTGGTAGTCAGGCCCAAGGTGGCCGATTACTGGCTGCCCAAGATGCTAATGGACGGTGGGAGCTCCATCAATATCTTGTACCTCGACACGTTCAAAAGGCTCCAGCTCCCAGAAGCAGCCATCGAGCCAACACTGACGACCTTGCACGGCATCGTCCCCGATCGGAAGGCGTAACCGATCGGGAAAGTGACGCTGCCAGTCACCTTCGGCACTCCAGCAAACTACCCACAGAGAGGATTGTC
The DNA here is from genome assembly GCA_910589775.1 of Avena eriantha. Taxonomy (NCBI): domain Eukaryota; kingdom Viridiplantae; phylum Streptophyta; class Magnoliopsida; order Poales; family Poaceae; genus Avena; species Avena eriantha. The sequence goes on from OU342746.1 coordinate 326,165,479, forward strand.
TTCGAGCTGGTGAACTTCCGCAGCCCCTACCACTGCGTCCTAGGCCGCCAGGCATTCGCAAAGTTCATGGCGACCCCACACTACGCCTACAACATGATGAAGCTCCTCGGGCCAAGCGGCATCATCACCGTCCACGGCGACCCTAACATGGCCATGGAATGCGAAGACAAGGGCGCCGAGCTCGCCGACGCTGTCATCGCCCCGGAGACCGACCATGCGGAGGAGCTCGTGAAATACGGGGCAACATCAACAAGGACGACCCCACCATCCTAAAGAAACCAACCGCTGCGAACTCCACGTTCGAGGTGACCATGCACACCCGCACCGTCGAGCTCGTCCCAGGCGACTCCAGCCAGACGGTCACCATTGGGGCGCACATGAGCCCCGCATAGGAAAGCGCGCTCATCGGGTTCCTCCATGAGAACCGCGACATCTTCGCATGGAAGCCATCTGACATGCCAGGTGTCCCGAGGGAACTCGCTGAGCACAAACTCAACGCCGACCCCAAAGTGCGACCAGTAAAGCAATCGCTACGGCCCTTCAATGAAGAGCGCCGTCGAGCAATCGCCGAGGAAGTTCAGCGCCTGCTAGCCGCAGGCTTCATCTGGCCAATCAAGTACTCCAAGTGGCTGGCAAACCCAGTCCGGGTTCTAAAAAAGAACAAAACATGGAGAATGTGCATTGACTACACCAACCTCAACAGCGCCTGCCCGAAGGAGGAGTTCGTCCTACCGCGCATCGATCAGATCATCGATTCGACCGCGGGATCAGAGTCGCTGTGTTTTCTCGACGCTTACTCTGGTTATAACCAGATCAATATGGCAGTCGAGGACAAGGAGAAGGCAGCGTTCATTACGCCATTCGGAGGTAAAATCCACCCGCTAGGACGATCTGCTTGCCGACCTAGCTGAAACCTTCGCAAACTTGCGGAGGTACAACATCAAGCTGAATCCCGGAAAATGCACCTTCGGCGTCCCCACCGGACAACTCCTGGGTTATGTAGTCTCCAAGCGAGGCATCGAAGCCAACCCCACCAAGATCGAAACCATCACGCGACTCGGGAAACCCGAGTGCCTGCGCGACGTCCAAAAGTTGGCAGGGCGAGTCGCGGCCCTCAGTCGCTTCATCCCCCGACTAGGCGAGAAGGCAATGCCCCTCTACCGCTAGATGCGCAAGAACCCCACATTCCAATGGGACGCGGAGGCCGATGACGCACTCAAAGCACTCAAAGAAGTGCTACTTGTGGCACCACTACTCGCCGCGCCACTCGACAGGAGCCAATGCTCGTTTACGTCGCGGCCTCGACTCGAGTCGCCAGTGCTGTGATGGTCGTCGAACAACCGGAAGAGGGCAAGGAGCGCCCCATACAGCGCCCCGTCTACTACATCAGTGAAGTCCTAATGGATTCACGACAGCACTACCCGCAATACCAAAAACTGGTGTACACGGTATTCCGAGCACAACGGCGATTCCCACACTACTTCCAGGAGCGCCCAATCACAGTGGTCTCCTCCACGCCCCTGCAAGACATCATACGCAATCGCGAGGCGACCGGGCAAGTCGCCAAGTGGGCCGTCAAAATCGGCGACCACAACATCAAGTACGAGCCCCGCAAAGCGATCAAGTCACAAGCCCTGGCTGATTTCCTCGCAGACTGGGAAGAAGCACAGCAGCCAGAAAAGCTCCCATACCTCCACTACTGGTTGTTCCATTTTGACGGCTCCAAGAACACCGACGGCACAGGGGCTGGGGTCATCCTGACCTCCCCCAAAGGAGACAAGTTCCGCTACGTGCTCCACCTCAACTTCAAACCCTGCACCAACAACATGGCAGAATATGAGGCCCTCCTTCACGGCATGAGAGCCACCAAGGAGATGAACGTCAATCGCCTATGATGCTATGGCGACTCCAACCTAGTCGCCGATAAAGTCGTCGAGACATGCGACGCCGTCTCCCCAACGATGATCGCGTACCGCCAAGCTGTCGACCAGTTGGGAGGACACTTCGACGGCTACTCCGTCGAGTGGATCGACAGGCGCAAAAACGAGGAGGCGGACGCCCTCTCCCGCATCAGATCGGCCCGACAAGCGCCTCCAGTAGGTGTCTTCCTCGACATCATCCACAAACCATCGGTTAGCCCACCAAAAGAGATCGACGTCGGGATCCCATTGCAACTAGAACCGGCCTTAGTCGCCATGGTTGTGGAACCTAGCGACTGGACAGGACCATACGACCCCTTCCTGGAACACAAACTCCTACCGAGCAATGAGACAGAGGCGTGAATGATCATGCGCCGCTGCAAATCCTTCATCATCATCAACGGCGAGCTCCACAAGCGTAGCGTGACCGGTGTGTTCTAGCGCTGTGTACAGCCAGAAGAAGGCCACAAGATCCTCCAGGACATTTACGCCGGCGACTGCGGCCATCACGTCGGCGCCAAGTCGCTAGTCGCCAAGGCCATGCGGCACGGTTTCTACTGGCTCACCGCACACGCCGACGCCACCAACATCGTCCAACAATGCGTTGGGTGCCAGAAGTACGCCAACCAGACGCACCTCCCTGGCTCGGCACTCAAGACAATCCCCATCACGTGGCCATTCGCCGTATGGGGCATGGACATGGTAGGCCCGTTCAAGAAGGCCCCGTCTGGTTTCACTCACCTCCTGGTCGTAGTCGACAAGTTCACCAAATGGGTCGAGGCCAAGCCAATAAAAAAGTGCGACGGCAAGACGGCCACCAAGTTCCTACGCGAACTCATCTATCGGTACGGCTACTCGAACAACATTATAATAGACAACGGCACCAACTTTGCCAAGGGGGCCATGGCGGAATTCTGTGAAGAACATGGCATCTGACTCGACCTCGCATCAGTCGCTCACCCAGAATCGAATGGCCAAGCAAAGCGCGCCAACCAGAGCGTCCTCCACGGGCTCAAGCCGCGACTGCAGGTGCCCCTCGAGCGCACCCCAGGATGCTGGGTCGACGAGCTCCCCTCTGTGATATGGGGGATTCGCACCTCCGTCAACCGATCAACCGGGTTCACGCCCTTATTCAGGGTGTATGGCACCGAGGCCGTAATGCCAACCGACCTGGAGCATGACTCACCTCGAGTTGCCAACTACGTCGAGGCGGCCAACGAGGTCGCCTGCCAAGACAGCATTGACCAACTCGACGAGGCACACGACCTGGCTCGCTCCCGCACCACCATATACAAGCAAGGACTCCGCCGCTATCACAGCCGCCGAGTGCGAACTCGCACCTTACAGGAAGGCGACCTAGTCCTACGACTGGCCCAAGACAAGAAGGGCATGCACAAGCTCTCCCCCCATGGGAGGGGCCATTCGCCATAGGCCGAGTCCTTGGCAACGATGCCTACTACCTCATTGACATACAGGGTGACGGCTAATTGCAGGTCGGGAGGCCATGTAATGTAAACCTCCTCAAAAAGTTCTATACTTAGAACCTGACACTTTACTCCATCGGAATATATAATGAAATTCATTCGGATCGCTCAAATTGTGTCCACTCGCCATATTCTTGTGCCACTCGCACTCGTACATACTAGCAATACGCTACTTACGGAAGTCAACCTCTGGTCGAGCGACCGGCACGGCTAAGTAGTGCGGCACAAGGGCACCGGAAATATTCGGGCCTTGGGTCATCCACGAAAAACGCCAACCCGGAGCCGCCATTGGAGTCGCCTAGCCCGACTGGCCCGCCGGGCCAAGACACCCGGTACACGCTTCTCACAGCGATCTGTCCCTCCCACCCTCGTGCAAAGCGACTTGAACGGTTAAGTACCACGCACGGGGACTCCGCAAAACGGGAACCACCACGCGGCTCGGGAACACACCAAGTAAGAGAGATGCCTAGGGCTTGCCAAGCAACTGGCTCTCCGAGCTAGGGGAGGAGACGCGTTACAAACAACGCACTCACAACCTGCAACAGGAGCATGACCAATACGGTCGGGCACCATGCTCGGGGACTCGCTTATAAGTCAGTCCTACTCGCGCTCGGGGACTCGCCACTTAGAAGACGCGAGGGATAAAAAGAATGCATAAACAAAACAAATACACAAAAGTATACAATCGAGTTATACCCCATTAAAGGGCGGACGCGCTCGGGGACTCGCTCAATCAAAACAATGCATAAACAAAACACAACACACTTTCCTAATCACAACACGAGTCGCTCGACTCCTCATGGCATATATTGCAAAAATATCTTACAGCATTCGCCACTTGGCATACATTATAACTTGGACAATTACATTGTTTACTCCACATGCCTTGATGAAGAAGCAGCACCACCCCCCTTGACACGCACAAAAGGCTACCACGGGTTCATTGGGTACGTTGTCAGCGACTTCGACAATGAAGACCGGAAGGGCTGCTCCGACTTCATGTCGCGGTGCTCCGGCTCGGGGTCTCCAGGCGCCAACACCGTCTCCTGATACGGCAACAGATCCCCCATCGCCAAGACACGATCGGCGTAAGGGTGGCCTTCGCAGTCAGCTTCAGCACCTCTGACATATCCACCGTGTCGGTCGCCGACGAATAGCCAATCGTCACATCGTCAAGGTTGAAGTCGTCGGGGAAATGGGAGGCGTTGTAAGTTTGCACCACTGGGTCGCTTTGGCCTACCACAGCTGCAAAGTCAGGTGTCAGTGAAACTATGAAACCCCCAAAACAGGGACTCAACAAGCAGTTCAGGCAAGGATAGAGACTTACCAAGGAGTTTGCGGCAGTTCTCCTTGACGTGCTTCTCCAAGGAGGTTTGCTCGTTGTGCAGCCCCACGATGATGGAGTCAGTGGCTTTGCGTTCCTCCTCAGCTGCAGCGACGACAGCCTTCGCCCGTTCCTCCGAAGAAATTGAGGCCACTTTTGCCTCCTCCATGTCCTTGACCAGGGAGGCTATTCGCCCATTCGCCATGTCCAGTTTGGCGACTGGGACATACCCCTCACTGGCCTTGGAGATCTCAGCCAGGAAACCATCTGCAAGAGAAGACATCAGAGTGTTGTACACAACCATCTCACACCCGAAAGAGGAGAATAAAGACAAACAGATACTCACCAATAGTTTCCTGAAGCCGTCGGTTCACCTCCTGCGCTTCGTGCAAGTCACGCTCCAAGCACTCTCTTGCGGCCTGTCGATCGGTCGACTCCCTTTGCAATCCCTGCAAACAAAGAACTCACATAAGCATTTGACAAAACAAAACCCAGTTCCCAGCCATTGAAATTCAGCGACCAGGAACTCGGGGACTGGAGAAGGAAGAAAAGGAAAATCAATTCCTAGTTGCCGAAATTCAGCGACTAGGAATTCGGGGACTATAAAGGAGCAAGAGGTTCAGTTCCTAGATGCTGACATTCAGCGACCAGGAACTCGGGGACTGGACATACCTGAATAGCAGCGCCGAGCATCTTGTGAAGTTCCCTGGCGTCAGTCGACGGGATCGTGAAGGAAGTGCGCCCGTGGCGGGATCCAATGTCCGCATCCACGATTTCTGGACTCTGCAGAGACTGCGTGTCCACCACACCTAGAAACCCCCTCGCCATGAAACGCGGGAACGTCGCCGACGCTCTGGCGGGGGCGCTAGTTGTTGGGACCGGTGCTTCTGGCACGGACGCAACCAATGTTGGTTCCGATCGCGTCGCCACCACCTTTTCGGTGACTGGCGCAGCAGCTGATTCCGCGGCGCTGCCCTTGGTCACAACATCGTCGGCGCCCCCCTTCTGCTTCTTCGCGACCTTGGCGGTCACCACATCTCCGGTGGCCTTTCTCTTCTTGGGTAGGTCGCCCTCTCCCATGACGGTGGCTGGTGGAATCTTAGCCACGAAAGGACACCCAATCTTCTTAGCCCTCGACCTGCACAAGCCCCCTCAGTCAATACAAAGACAATACAAAAGGAGCAAGGTGAATTGGGACGAGGGAGCGCTGCTTACTTAGCGACTAGAAGGATATGCCACGGGGACTACTGATGGGGATATGCCAAAGGGGGTATGCCTAGCAGGACGTTCCGCTTGGGCTGAAGGGCCTGTGAGTGCATCCGAAAGACGGCGACTGGACTACGAAGGAAGGAAAGGCCCAGCGACTGGCGACTAGAAGCCCAGAAGCGTAGCAGAAGCCCAGTTGGACTAGGTCAAAGTCTCTGGATCCTTATATTGTTCGGTGATAGCTTGTAAACCCTAGCGAGGTGCTTCATATATAAACCTCCCTAGGGTATCCTAGAGACTTACGTTCCATCATACACCCCCTCAAGCGACTCGCTGCCTAGCCACCGAGCTCGCCACCCCTGTAACTCGCTCTCTCATAATCTAATCTAGTAGGAGTAGGTCTTTACCCTCCGGGGGGCCGAACTTGGGTAAACCCATGTGCATCCGCCCCCATCTCGCACCGCAGATGGCCGCCAACTCTTCCTCACGAAACACTCAATCGCTGCCAGTGGCAGCGACTGCCGTGGCCATTTCCACGTCAAATAGTAGTACTTATTGACCTAGCGGTCTAAACAAGTGGTCCTGGAGTCCTAGGAGGAAAAAAATTGCTCTCCCGTTAGTCTATCTTAACCCTGCATCACTTCCTTTTGTTTGATCATGGTGGTATTCTGACATTGGTGGTTTGTTTAAACGTAATCTACGTGGATTGTGCCGCATGCAAATAGCACAGGCACAATTTATAAAGTGGAAGCACGTACACCCGATTAATGGAGATCCAGGAGCTTCGCCAGACGCAAGGGATGCAGGAGCAGGGAGGCGGTGAGATAGACGGGCTCAAGCGTCTGGGCATTACCGGTTGCCATTGCTGTTTATGTTGCCATGTTGTTGTGTGCAGCAGCTGAAATAAGTTGCTGCTTCGTGGAGTGTAGCAGCTTAAATAATTTATTTCCGTGCCACTTACATTCCGTCGTATTTGGAGACCTCCTGCCCCTCAGCAATCGTGGAACCGATGCTGCGTGTTTTCAGATAGCAGTGGCACAATCACAATTTCGAATTCAACTACTGACTCGGGCATTTCCAAACCCTAAGTCGCGGTACATTTTACTCAGAGAACGTGGGTAGATTGTTTCGCCCAGCAGAATACCACGAACGGAGCTCCAGAATTTAACCGAATTACATATATAGGTTCAAGTTCAACACATTACTATGCATCGTCATTGCCAGCAGCCTTCTTCCACAGCCTGGGTGCCAAGCCTTCACGTCCACTGGCTTCAGCCATAATTCACCATGATTACACAGAGAAGCAACCATACCAGATATAGTGCAGATCTGCGCAGGCGCTTCTTCCATCGTGATACAATGGTCTCCATACCACTTGCCCTTAGAGTCGTACCTGAAGAGGCTTACCGTAACCAGGTAATGGTGATCCACGGAGATCCCACTTGACATAAAACTGTGGACAAAATATGCTTGTCAACGTTGGGCTAACAAATGATTTGAGGTTCAGTAGCCAGCTAGCAGTTATAATTAGTATGAATAGCAAAGAGAGGGGTAGCTCACCCGCTTGTAGCCAGAACTTCTTTTTCCTTGGTAGTAGGATCTGCCATCCTCCGAGTTGCTCGGCTTGTCGGCGGCGGAGGCGGGCTAGAGCCTCGCAACGGTGGCTATGGCATGCGCCATTGGAGCTCGGGATCAGCGACTGGGCGCAGCAACTTGGCGCCGGAAGTCAAATGTCCGAAGGGACTATCCTGCCTGGAGGGTGGATTCCGATGCCGCCAGTGCCAGGGGAAAGGTGGGAATGGATTTGTGAATTTGGTCAACACATCCAATCCACTTAGTTCCTCGATTTGCCTAAGAGGTTGTCGCGTTGGTGCCCGCGTCATGGACAGATGACTGACATGAGGGTCCCGACCGTCTACTTCACGGGGCAGTTTAACGGAATGTTTGAATTTGGCAGGGGTGAGATGAGTTTGCCTCGAAATGGCCCCTCTCCGTAGTTGGCGGCCCAACTTTTCAAAACGCGGCAATTTCAGGCAACTTAGGTACCGCCATGCGCTAGCCTGCGAACTTTGGTACCGCAGACGAACAGGGCCCATGGTGGGACAATTTCTTAAGCATTCTTTCATCCTCTCCCATGCAAGCGCTAGTGGCTCACGCTCTTCCTGTCTAAAACCAGTAATATTAGATCTTAGTTGCATAGTCTTTGCAGGTGGGAAAAATTTAGTCATAAATAAAGAAGTACATCCCACCCATGATGTAATAGCATTTTTAGGCAACGCTAGCAACCATTCTTTTGCTCTTCCTCTGAGAGAGAGAGGAAATAAGCGTAATTTGACCGCATCGGGGTCAACATCTTTTATGCGCATCATATCACATATTTTAGTGAAAGTATTCAAGTGCATACTGATGTCTACGCACGCTTCTATTCTTGTAGACAGTGTTGGGCCTCCAAGTGCAGAGGTTTCTAGAATAGCATCAAGTTTCCCTTAAGTGGATCACCTAAGGTTTATCGAACTCAGGGAGGAAGTGGTCAAAGGTATCCCTCTCAAGCAACCCTGCAATCAAGATACAAGAAGTCTCTTGTGTCCCCAACACACCCAATACACTTGTTAGGTGTATAGGTGCACTAGTTCGGCGAAGAGATAGTGAAATACAAGTAATATTGATGATTATAAGTGGTAATTGCAATCTGAAATAAGAGTGGTAGCAAGCAAACATGTAACCGGACTGATTGTAAACGGTGTTTCAATGCTTAGAAACAAGGCCTAGGGATCATACTTTCACTAGTGGACACTCTCATATAAATATCTTCTCTTCATTATGCTACCCTGGACTACTCTTTGGTTGGACGATGTAGGGCTATAATAGCACACCTTTAAGTTTGCATTCCCCATCTAGATAACCCCTCACTATCACCTTGAGCGCTAGATAGTTCCAACAAATACCACAATCTCATAGAGACATCCAACTCAAATTATACTCATGATAAGTATTTTTGTAACCTTAGCCAAAGTGCCACACGGTGTGCACACTATCAACTTCACACACGTGGGGATAAGAAGAGATTAATTAAAGCACTTGAGTAGCAGAATAGATCTATAGATTACAAAGCTCCTAATCTCATAAGATCACGCATAGAGAGAGAGATGAACACATAGCTACCGGTGGAGCCCTTAGACTTGAGAGAGAACTACTCACTCCTCATCATGGGAGTCATCAACGGCGATGGAGATGGCGGTGGAGTCTATGGAGATGGTTCCGGGGGCGCTTCCCCTTCTCGGCAGGGTGCCGGACCAAAGACTTCTGTCTAGTGAATGTCCTCTTCGGTGGCGGCACCGCCGTGGAACTTTTTGTGGAATTCTGATCTTGTATCAAGGGTTTTCATCTCGAGGGGAATATATAGGCGAAGGGGCAAGGTCGGTGGAGGCCCGAAAGGCCCACACCACCTGGTGGCATGCCTGGGGGTACTCGCACCACCATAGGGTGTGGCCAGCCCCTGGCCCTCCTCTGTCTCTGCTTTGGACTCGGTCTCGTGTTGGAAAAAATAGGAACTTCAGGCTTTGTTTCATCTAATTCCGAGAATATTTCCTTACTAGCTTTTTTGAAACCAAAAACAGCATAAAACAAGAAACTGGCACTACGGCATCTTGTAATAGGTTAGTTCCAGAAAATGTATAAAAATACCTCAAAGTATAAAGAAAACATAAGAAAGTTGATATAACAAGCATGGAGCATCAAAAATTATAGATACGTTTATGACGTATCAAGCATCCCCAAGCTTAACTCCTACTCGTCCTCGAGTAGGTAAGTGATAAAAAGAATAATTTTTGAGGTGACATGCACCATCACAATCTTGATCAATGTATTGTAAAACATTAATAGCTGGGATCATAGTACTCTAACATAACCATGAAACATATAGTTCTAACAATAAGACATAGCAACTATGTTGTAACATGAAAAGGTACAAGAAAAAGGTCATGGATAACAATGCATTGAAAGACGTTTGTTTTTTCCACATATAGAAAACATAAAAAGAGTGGTATTCAGCTTGTCCCTCATGGTATAGCAAAACATAAATGCATAGGACACCTTCAAAGTTCATAAGGGTGACTAGATACAAATAATTGAAGAACAAGCAATATCAAAGTTATGAATCAATCAACAAGTTTTGGGACAATGCACATTAAACTAAGAATGACCACTATGGTCTCTCAATTGGTGCATAAAGATATAAGATGGAGACTCAACATAAAAGTAAAAAGAAAGGCCCTTCATAGAGGGAAGAAGGGATTTCAAGTTTCATAAAGAGCTTCCAAAAATTATGGTACTTATTAGCTTTCAGCTCTCATTGCCCCTATCATAAGCATCTTGAGGTGATTAAGGTTAAAGTGACACAAATATGAGGATATGCTTGACAAGTTATAAGTTGAAAATCTCATGCCCCTTGCTTACGAGTACTGAACCTCATGCTACTCAACTTTAGTCACAAGTAAGTTCTTGTCATTGTAAGTACATGTGCATCATGGAGAACCGCCAACGGGGTACCCCTTGCCCCATGACACAGGAGCTTTCCCACATCAAAATGACAAGGCAACAAACAATGACCATCTCAGCAATCTTTTAATTTGCTATTTGCATAGCTTTTTATTGAGGATGATTCCCAGAATGCTCACTATGGTTATGCTGCAAGTTTCCACCATGATTAGTCATGGCTTAGGCTAGCCGCCTAGGCGTTTCTCTAACACACATACAAACTCCATGAGCTTACAAGCTCCCATTTTATTTCGCACCGCCAGGATCCATAAACAAAAGATCATGATATCAACTGAATAATAAGTGCAATGTTGAAAGTGTTCCCCATGGTAACATGGTTCTGCTAATTCACAACTTATAAAGTGCAAGAATATAAGTAACATATATGTACACAATGGTTCAAGTTTATTAAGTGCAAGAAAATAAAGTGTGCCATCAAGTTCGTGAGAGCTTTAATCACTAATTTTCACATAACAAGTTTAATTTGGAAGATAGATAAAAACATGAATATACTTGGAATGGTGTAACACACCATGCATATGAATTTATAGTGGACTCTTTGGAATAACTTGGTTTCTTGGGAGTTGGATGCATCAGTAGAACTCATACTCAGTATAGGTGGAGGCTAGCAAAAGACTGGGAGCGACCAACTAAGAGAGCAATAATGGCCATAATCACGCAAAGCGACAAAACATTATTAATTAAAGCATAAAGTGATATTGCAAGTCAAAAACTAAATGATCATAGAGGCTATGGTGACTGGTTCATAGTCTTAACATGGTGTAAGCATGTTCCAAGTCAACCCAAATAAAGCATTAAAGGAGAATTCCATAATATTATGCTTTTGTATGCTAAAACAACGCATGATTCTTTCAAGGGACATTAAGCAATCTCAATCGTTTGAAACAAGTCATGCTACAACAATAATCACTAAGCATATGGTCAAAGCAACATCTAGCATGACATGATAAAGTCTAAGTCATAGTCAAAACAAGCTTCCTTTTGTACCACTATAAGCATGAGACTGCCTACTCTTTTCCAACACCAATCGACTTATTTGAAACAACTCTCAAAGATAATAATCAATAAAGACCAGAGAGCATGTCTCGCCCATCTACAAAGAAGAACTAAAAAGTCCTAAGCCAAAAGAATAAGAAAACTAAAGGTAAACGCAGTGCTAGCAAAGGAGAACACTCACAGAACAATACGAGTGAAAACTAGAGTGTTCTAGGCAATGAATAACATGGTGTGTCTCTCTCCAAAAGAAGTGTGTTGGGATCCAACCAACTTATTGCGGAAAATAAAGCAAAATAAAACTAAAAACAAAGACGCTCCAAGAACAACACATAGTGCATAAGGTAAAATAAAATAAAGTTTCTTGAAAGAAGACCTGAGATTATTGATGAAGAAGGGGCTACCTTGGGCATCCCCAAGCTTTGATGCTTGTACTTCTTGAATATTTTTTGGGGTGACACGGGTGGAATTCCCAAGCTTGAGCTTTTTTCCATACTTCATATCATCACATTATTCTTCCCTACACTTGAAAAATTTCTTCATACAAAACTTCACACAATCTTCATTAGCAACATTAGTGTATTCAACATAATAAGTCCTTGTGTTTAGTTTCAACACAAGTAAAACTTTCATTAAAACACAAGCTACTGTAGAAATTCCTTCTAAAATCTCAAGTGATCAAAGAGAACTAAAAATGAAACCGATTAAGAGGCAAATGCAAATAATGACAGAAATCTGTCAAAACAGACCAGCAGGTAAAGACCGATTTTTTAGAAAATCTACTGTTACTCAAATCGAAAAGTACTAAACTAACGAAAGTTAGATAATAACCTGGGTCATAAGCACAGAAAATTATAGCTCAATACGACTTATAGGAATTTTTCACGATTTTTTATAGTGAAGCACAAAAATCTGTTTCGGGACAGCAACTTTCCCAAGTCTTACTTCTCTCTCATTAGAGGTTATTCTTGGCACAAAAACCACACAAAAAGGATAAGGAGAGGTTATTACTGAGCAAATAACTTAAAAGACTCAACAAAACAAAAATAAACTAAAAGTAAAAATATAATGGGTTGTCTCCCAAAAGCTCTTTCTTTATAGCCATTAAGATAGGCATGATAATTTCGATGATGCTCACATGAGAAATATGAATTGAAGTAAAAGAGAGTATCAAGAAGCAAATGTGGAACAAATTTAATTCTAACCCACTTCCTATAAAAAATAATCTTGTAAAGAAACAAGTCATGAAAGCACAAAGCAACAAGCATAGGAAAGCAAAACAAGTACAACTTCAAAATTTTCAACATAAAGAGCGGAAACTTAATGTTATTGAGATACATAAAACCATGTTTCTCTCTCTCTTATAATAACTTTTAGTAGCATCATGAATAAAATTAAAAATATAAAAATCTCTAATTTACCTTACCTCCCTAGCAACAACGCCAGAAAATAGCTTGATGTCTACGCATGCTTCTATTCTTGTAGACAATGTTGGGCCTCCAAGTGCAGAGTTGTGTAGAACAGCAACAAGTTTCCCTTAAATGGATCACCCAAAGTTTATCGAAGTCACGGAGGAAGTGGTCAAAGGTATCCCTCTCAAACAACCCTGCAATCAAGAAACAAGAAGTCTCTTGTGTCCCCAACACACCCAATACACTTGTCAGGTGTGTAGGTGCACTAGTTCGGCGAAGAGATAGTGAAATACAAGTAATATGGATGATTATAAGTGATAATTGCAATCTGAAATAAGAGTGGAAGCAAGTAAACATGTAACATGACTGATTGTAAACGGTGTTTCAATGCTTAGAAACAAGGCCTAGGGATCATACTTCCACTAGTGGACACTCTCATATAAATATATTCTCTTCATTATGCTACCCTGAACTACTCTCTGGTTGGATGATGTAGGGCTATAACAGCACACCTTAAAGTTCGCATTCCCCATCTAGATAACCCCTCACTATCACCTTGAGCGCTAGATGGTTCCAACAAACACCACAATCTCATAGAGACATCCAACTCAAATTATACTCATGATAAGTATTTCTGTAACCGTAGCCAAAGTGCCACACGGTGTGCACACTGTCAACTTCACACACATGGGGATAAAAAGAGATTAATTAAAGCACTTGAGTAGCAGAATAGATCTATAGATTACAAAGCTCCTGATCTCATAAGATCACGCATAGAGAGAGAGATGAACACATAGCTACCGATAGAGCCCTTAGCGTCGAGAGAGAACTACTCCCTCCTCATCATGGGAGTCAACAATGGCGATGGAGATGGCGGTGGAGTCGATGGAGATGGTTCCGGTGGCACTTCCTCGTCCCAGCAGGGTGCCGGAACAGAGACTTCTATCCCCCAAATCTCCTCTTCGGTGGCGGCGGCGCTGCAGAAATTTTCGTGGAATTCTGATCTTGTGTCTAGGGTTTTCATCTCAGGGGGAATCTATAGGCGAAGGGGCAAGGTCGATGGAGGCCCGAGGGGCCCACACCACCTGGTGGCACGCCCGGGGGTACCCGCGCTACCATAGAGTGTGGCCAGCCCCTGGCCCTCCTTCGTCTCTACTTTGGACTCTGTCTCATGTTGGGAAAAATAGGAACTTCAGGGTTTGTTTCGACCAATTCTGAGAATATTTCCTTACTAGATTTTCTGAAACCAAAAACAGCAGAAAATAGGCAACTGGCACTGCGGCATCTTGTCAATAGGTTAGTTGCAGAAAATGTATAAAAATACCTCAAAGTGTAAACAAAAGATAAGAAAGTTGATATGAAACAAGCATGGAGCATCCAAAATTATAGATACGTTTATGACGTATCACATACCTACATCCTCAACAGCAAATCCTCCAAATTGATTTTGTTGAACCAAACTTAAATAGTGGGGCTTAATTTCATAATCATCAGCAACAATTGTTGGCTGGGTAATAGGAGTACGCAAATAATCATTATTGGGAGTTGCAAATTCCCCAAGCTTCTTTTCAGCCATATTTCCTATGTTTTTGGGTTTTCTTAAACAAAGACTTATGATAATAATAAAAACAAGAATTTAAAGATTAACTATTTTTATGGATTTTCAAATAAAGACTTAAAACAAACTAACAAAATTAAAACAAGAATTAAAACTAGCAAGGTTCCTACTAATCTCACCAGGGTAGCTATTGCTTGCCCAACAATAGCGCGAGAAAAAGGGTTGATACCTTCGATCCGGATTACGGATGTAGTATAGCTCTTTTTCCCTAGTAGACCTAGGTTTATCGAATCCTCAGGAAGCAGAAGCATAGTCAAGTTACTTTAACGGACCTTTGGGAGTTTTAAAATTCCTTTTGTGTTTTTACCGGACCAAGAGTTTGCGTCTTTTGTTGTTGTCGATGATGGAGAGAGAGGGCCTAGGGAATTCAGTTTCAACAGTAGCTGTGCAAAACATCTGATGGGAATAAAAGATAAAAATAAAGTATGTATGTAATTGTTAGAGCAAGATAAATTATATGTGGGTAGTGCATCTATAATTGCTATGGCCTCCACAACCGCTTATAGGAATAACCTAGTAGTCTCATCCATAGAAGAAAGAGAACTAATGATATGGATAGTCACATCACCGTTAATCCCAAGTAAATCCTGCACATACAGCCATACTACCCCTTCTTTCACTGGGGTTCCCAACCTGTAGATTATTTATTACTCATACTCCCTATACCTGGCTTAATCCTCGAGGTCTTGGGTACCTGACAAGTCCTTAGATATAGGTAAGAGAGGATACAATAATCATCATGTCATACAAACTAAGACATGATCCCATCTATGATAAATAGCATGCACAAAAGCTACATGGCTAGGCTGAAGCCCTTAGCCTAGGGAGAATTACTCACACATAGAGATGAGATCAAAGATCTTAAACATTGTAGTTGAAATCATGAGATCGATAGCAAATAGTCTTACAATGTCGCCAATCGAAGAAGAGATCTACTATTACAAGTGGTGGAATATGGCTATGGTTGTGGAGAGATTAGATATAAGTCTATTCCTCCAGCGGCTCTTCGGTGTTGTGGATGGAGATCTGGAGGCGGCTGATGGTCTCTAGGGAGGCTGATGGTCTCTAGGGCGGCCCTTTTCTCGTCGCCCGAGGCCTCTTTATATAGGGGTCCCTTCACGAAAGTTATTCTTTTTAACCTAGCGGTGTTGATGGCAACTATACGGCCAGAATTTTATTCCGGTCGTATAGCTGGTCGTTAAAGCATCCGCCTCCTCTTCACGGCTCCTGATTTCTTCAGGTTGTTGGAAATCTCGTATCTTTGACTTTAATTTAGTGATTCCCATCATCAAACGCCATTATCTACGCAGGGAAAATAGAAAGAAAGGATTGCATACCCCTTTGATCATTAGGCATTAGTGGTAGGGTTTAGAGAGATATTTCATCAAAAATATGAATAATATCCAGTTTAAATGTGGACGTAGATGGCTTTATGTCAGAGCCATCACATGCCTGCCACGTGACACCGCAATAGCAGTACAACACTGTCGTGCACACCCTCTGTTCCTTACTAGTTTTGAGCTCTTCACAGGGAGATCGACGAATCCAGAAGCACTACCTCGTAGCCCTTGGTACCCTGTCGCCAACGCCAAAAACCTCTCTCAAATACATACTCGGTAGCTCTCGAAATCGACCTCCGAACTCAGGCCATTATCTCTGTTACCGCCTGCATTTTCCTTCATCATGTTTTTAGTTTCAATACATGTGCATCATTGTTGTTCCTCTATGTTCTCGACAACATTCCATCCGATCCAGTCTACCTCCGGGCAAACCCCCATGTGCGCGCGGTAGCCGCCCCTTGCCTTCTTTGGGTGGCTTGCCCTATTGGGCCCTTTCCCTGCGGGATTTGGCCCACAAGGGAAGTTTTCCCTTTTAAATTTATTTTTAAATGTTTATTTAATATTAATTTTGACAATTAATTTATAAATACATATTATTAAATTATCTTGACCTGAAACACCTGTCGGCTCACTCTGAATGACTTCAGATCCTCCTGAAACGATTCCGGTTCTCTCCTGGAACACTTCCAATATTCTCTGTTTCCTACTCCGGTGATTCCGTTATAACCAAAATGATCTCTGGGCGCCATCATGCTCATAAGTGTGTTACCTTACGGTTTAGGGAGATCACAGACATGATCGAGACATCTCTCTTATCAATGATCATTAGCGGGACCGGGATGCCCATAATGACATGAGCCCTAACTGCTCGCATATAGCTCTTTGGGCCGCACCGGGCGCCCAACCATAGCCACCACCCCTTCTCCACTGCCACATCCTCCCTCGCCGCTACTAGAGGAGGTTGTCGACGATGCTTCTCGATGGTGCCAATGGCCGGCAAGGCAGCGGCCGGGATCTCTATCCATATCCTATCACGGTAGAGCAGTGGTCAATGACATCCCCGAGGCTGAAGACAGTCTATGGATAGCCTTTCCATGGTAGCAAGCCATTGTCTCTGGACTGCTTCACTCCGACAAACCTTGGGGTTGCGATTAGACATAGTTGAAATCTCCGCATGATGGTGATGATCGAGACACCCTCGGGTGTTGTACCCTTCTTTAAGGCAGTGTTGTGTTCTTCCTTGGAGATGTTTCCGGGGTTGTTCGTGGAGTGCCCGAGGTGCCAGTTGTAGTCGATTGTGGCTTCTTAGAGAGTAGGCCTCTAGGACACAATGCAGTACGTTGTCGGCAATTCAAAGACGATTCCTTCCTTTAGGCTGGTCGATTCCTGCCATCCACTTGCCAACCCTTAGGCACTTAAGGGCGGCTTGTACGTTCATATGTGTCACTCTAGAGTTTGAGTCGGTCTACCGAGGTGTCGAGCATCGGTCATGAAGCGGCCTTGGGGCTCTATGACTCGCCTCCCCGCCATTCCTGGATGTAGGTGGAACAAGGCAAATCTCTTCATCGACGGTTGTTGTGTGGTGTGTTGTCTATGTAGTGTTGTGTTCATGTGCTTGTGCGTGCGTTGTAGCCATTTGTTGGCGTTGTACCAGTCATCTAGGTCTTGTTTTCTGTATGAATATGATAGATCTCCCAACACTGATCTAAAGCACTACTCCCTCATCCCAATTTAGGTGGCGCACACGTTTTTTGAGATCAAAGTATGACGATTGTTTTAACCAACAAAAAATCATTATATGTCAAGAAACTTAGATCTTTCACAATGAGATTCTTTTAGCACGTTATTATAGGCAAAGAGCTTACGTGTCACTATAGTTAACGAGGAGAGGGGTTGTTGGTGTACCTACACCTATTGCAATCAATCGTAAGCAAAACAATTTCTAGCCAATCTCATGCATGCTACCTCCAAAATCATTAAATTTAGAGACAACATTTAAAATACAATCTATTGTAGAGGTAATCTCTTTAAGTATTTATTTTTCTTATGATATCTAGATAACATAGCACCCTTTGTGAAAGACCTTATACCACTATATTTGTTTTTTAATAAACTTTTAAATGATATAATTTTTATAACAAGTAACACATATATTATTTAGGAAATTTGAGATCAAAGCTAAAGCACGGAAAACGATGACGCCACTTTAGATCGCCGTTAGTCCTAGCAAGCACGACATCAAACATTGGACCGGAACGTATGTGCTGGGCCGGCCGGCAGAAAAACAGGAAATAATACTATGGGACCTGGTCTATAAGTGGATCAACTTGTCTGATTGACACGTGGCAATTTAGATCTAAAAACGGTTATCATTCTTATTTTTTTTCTCTGTTTTGGACACGTGTTGTTCGTTGAAATTGGTCCACGCCCCTAAATCCATGGACCGAGTCCCATAAAAATATTTTCCCTGAAAAACCGATCGACTGATCGACTTCTGGACACGTCAGTCCGCGCCTACATAGAGACACGAGGAGCCACATCATGCCCAAGACAAAAGCAGAGGCCGATGGTGATGGCGATGGTAGGCGGTGTCAGCGCCGGCGCGCACCCCTCGGACGACATCCTCCAGGACATCTTCTCCCGCCTGGCAGACCCCGTGGACCTCCTGCGCTGCGCGGGCACGTGCAGGCAATGGCTTCGCTTCCTCGGCGGCCCGGACTTCCTCTCTCGGTCTGAGAAGAACGGGCGGCGCGCCTCCTTCATCCTCGGGGTTTCCTCCCAGATGGTAGTTCTTCTCAGGTCGTCGGAGCCAAGGAAGCAGTTCCTTGGGCCGCCGCAGTTCGAGAGGCTCCACTAGTGGAAAACGGGCCTCTAGTCCCGGTGCTGGTAACCGGGACTGGAGGGGCGGGACTAAAGGCCCACCCATTAGTCCCGGCCCTCTTACCAGCCGGGACCAATGGGCATCCACGTGGCTGTCTCTGCGCCCCCCCCCCCCATTAGTCCCGGTTCGTATTACGAACCGGGACAAATGGTTCTCTGCCGCGGCAGAGAATTTAATTTGTATTCTTTTTTTTTCATTTCAAAATAGTTTTCTACGCTACCACATACCGTACATGTTCGTGCATACATAAGATAACTTCTCTTAAGATCGAGCATACAAATATATACATGATAGTTACACATGGAGATCACAATTATCGGGACTAGAGCCCGTCTATTCAATTACACAGTCGGGGATCATCGGCGCCTATTCACACTAAATTCTCCGGCGTCATCTATCATCTCATTCATCAAGAATCCTGCCAGTTCTTCAGCAATTGCTACTACGCGTTGTTGTGGTAGGAGCTGATCCCGCATTTTCTCAAACTATATAAGAAAAGGAGATCAATATGAATATCAATCATGATAACAAAAAGTGACGGTAATAAAAATAATGTTATGAATGTATTGCTTACATCGACTCTATAATCATTCAGCTCACTGGTAAACGTGCGAATGAACACGCAAACGTAGAATCCACATAGATTCGTCGCCTGTGGCTGCCTCGCGCACTTTACGATAATAGAATTCAATCAAAATAATAATCCGGCATCATAATTGTATTGAAACTAGAAGTAAAGAGATGCGCCTACTACTTACCGAGACCAGCTTAAACGTCAGCTTCTCAGTAAAGTCACCCGTAACCGCACTCTTGAACTGGTTCCAAACCCTACCCGGTAAAGAAAATGAATGAGTTATTTATTACGTGATATCTCAGGAAATCAACGAAAGAGACCGCTGTAGCGCGAAAATTACTTCTGGAGCATGTCCTCATGTCACTAAACTATTCCAGGGGTCTCTTTAATGGGTCCATGACTTCAACTCTTCCCTTATCAAGTTGAATGTCCATGAGAATCCAGTAGAAACTGTACACATTCATCAATTACACTTAACATCGAGTAAGCAAAAGAGAATGTGTACAATAGAGGAAGACACTCACGCGAAATTGTAAGGAAACAGTATGTGGTCAAAGAAATTTTGCTCCGTTAGAAACCTTAGAAGGTTTTCCTGTGTGTCCTCGGGTTTATCCTTTAGCGTCCGACAATGTATTTTATCTGCGTCAATGAACCCAACACGGAAGATTGACCTTCTTTTACATTCCATGATCTTCATTCTGCATAATAATAGAGTACAAAACGATATAATTAGGATAATTACATGCAATGAACTGAACAACTGAAAAAATGAACAGCTTATATATAGACAATGAATTGAACAACTTACAGAAAATATCAACTCATGAGACTTTTGTCGAGGGTGTCGAAAGTGTATAACTGGAAGAGTTCTGGAAACTCAACATAGACCTCTTCTTCTCGGAAGTAGTAGTCATGTGGGACTTTCGCCACGATCATTATTCTCTCCTCCTTTACGGCTTTCAAGTACCATTTATGTAAACTCCGCATTTGTGTTGGCAGTTGTTGGAACTGCTCAAAGATGACCAGAGGCTTCCCTGGGACATATGTAGGGACTACCTGAGCCTTGGGTAACTTGTCGTCCTGGGAACCTAGCAATTCCTCAATAGCCACATTCATAGTGGCCGCAAGCTTCTTAGCTTCTTCCATATCCTGCTGGGGAGTGTCATAGGATACCACCTTGAGGGGTGGGGTCGATTTTTTGGCCTGTTCCCCGAGCTGGGGGACGTCCTTTCTTTTCCCGGTTGCACTTTGACTTATTGATTTGCTCCCGTTTGCACTTCTACTTGATTTGCTCTTCTTCACTTCCTTCTGAAGTGTGCGTCGATAGTCATCTGGCTTATGGTGCAAGTCATATTGCGATTTTGTGTTCAGAAAAGAAAGTGCATACGCTTTTTGCTTCTCGGTGTATACTGGGGCGGGCTCGAGTTTCTTCTTTTGAAGCTGCGCAACACATTCGGCCTTTACGATCATGTCGGTTTCCTCGTCAGTACGATCGTAAGGTCTGATAGGAAGATTCTTATGAGGTACTCTTGGGAGGGGCGACATTTGTCGTTTTGGGCTCCTGCGTCGTTTAGTACTAATCGGAGGCTGCGGCGGAGATCGAGATGGACTCGGGCTGTGGTGGTCGTAGTCATGGGGTGGGCTTCTTGGAGGTGATGGAGGTGAAGGTGACATGCGACCACTCGGAGGCGGTGTTGGCTTTGGCGTCCAGCCTGGAAGCTTGATGTTGTTCTTGTCCCATAGAATGATACCACCCAGTACTTCTCCGAGTGTCCTCTCACCTTCAGGTCCAAGGATGTCAAGCTCCATTGAGTCCCACCCCATTGCGATTTCATCCACACCAACTTTAGCATAGCCAGCTGGAATCTCACGGCCATGCCAGCGTGCGCCAGGTGGACAAGGTAAAGCACATCCGACCGCCACCTTGATGGATAGGTTCTTCACCTTCTGATGGAGCTCACAAGATGCCCGCTCCTTGATTCCATCCACGGGGTAGCTGGGACCGCCATCTACCATACGTGCATCGTCATAAGGGACCTCCGATTCAGCCACGCTGCTTTTCCGCTGAGATGGGATGGCGGTAATATCGAGTACAGGATCTTGCAGGCACGCTGCTCCTCGAAGTTCATCAATCTATTGCTGATGCATTCGAAGTGTTCCTAGCAACTCGGTGAACATGTCTCCCTCCTCCTCCTGCCATCGCCTCTTTGCTCTCTCTCGGCTCCTATAAGTATCTTCGTCTTTGGGAAACCCCATCTCCCACGTATAACTAGGGCCAAGGCCTCGTACACGTCCTCCGCGTTCGTCATTCCCGAGGACCTTTGTCAGCAAGTCTTTCTCTCTATCGGGACGGAACTTTGTTGTCCCCGCTTTAATCTCCTTCACCACTTTCTGCCATGTATCCCGGGGTATCCTAATCCCATAACTGCAAATAAGGTCCCCTGTACTTTCGTCATACTCACTCCCATGCCCAAGGAACCAATTCCTTGCCATTAGATCCCATTCTTCGCGTATTGGTTCTGGAGTGATCCCTTTAGCAAGCAGCTCATTCTCTTTAGCATCCCACTTTGGCATGGCAGTCGCGTAGCCCCCTGGCCCCAGGTGATGGTCATATTTCTTCATCGCAGCATTTTTCTTGTTTTTTTCCGACATTTCCATAGCAGGTTGTGACTCCTTGTACTTCACAAATGCATCCTAGTTAGCCTGCTGCTTCGTTAGATAGCATTCAAATTTAGGAGTCTTCTTCGTCTTTTGATACTTTTGCCATAATGCTTTCTTCCAGTTCTTGAATAGTTCAGCCATCTTCGTAAGAGTCCACTTCTGGACTTTCTTCCTCAATGCAGCTGTGTCGGCATCATCCTCACATTCTGGCAGGGTGAAATGTGTCATGAGGTCATTCCAAAGACCCTCTTTGCACCTGTCGGAGACATACTCACCCTCTTTCGCCCCTTTGGTCTTATCCACTCTCGAATGGTGATCGGGATGCGATCCCTAACCATAACTCCGCATTGTTGTTTAAATACAGTTTTAGCCTTTTTGGGTTCCACCGGTTCACCCCGTGGTGATACCCGCGTAATTGTATAACGCGTAGATGCGTCCATCTTTTTGGCCGGGCCTCGTTTGGAATATTTTTTGCTCGATGTGGAGGCCTAAGAGAAGAAACATTCGTCAATTTATATATATATACAACTCAGTTAATGCATCTATTGATCACCAGACTTCATATATATACCTCGCCGTCGGCTTCTCCACCATCGGAGCCGTCGGCTTCTCCACCATCGGAGCGGTCGGCTTTTCCTTGATCATTTCGGTCGACCTCCTCTCCCTCACCGGAGGGGTTCAGATAAATCGACGGAGATTCGGGTGGATCAACATCGAGGGTGTCATTGATCATATCCTCGAGAATTTCTTCCTGTGCTAGGTCTCTCTGGATTGGATCTATAGTTTTCTACAAAATGCACACAATAACATTTTTCATTCAATATTGCTGCATAAAATAATACTAAACAATAATATGAACACGCAATTTGCTACCACCCTAAGTCCGGGGGCCCGTGAGCACTACCACATTAACCCTAAGTCCGGGGGCCCGCGAGCACCACCACCCTAACCCTAAGTCCGGCTGCCCGCGAGCACTACCACCCTAACCCTAAGTCTGGTGGCCCGCGAGCACTACCACCCTAACCCTAAGTCCGGGGGCCCGCGAGCACTACCACCCTAAACCTAAGTGCGGGACCCGCGAGCACTACCACCCTAACCCTAAGTGCGGGGGCCCGCGA
Organism: Avena eriantha; assembly: GCA_910589775.1. Classification (NCBI taxonomy): domain Eukaryota; kingdom Viridiplantae; phylum Streptophyta; class Magnoliopsida; order Poales; family Poaceae; genus Avena; species Avena eriantha. Next base: position 326,188,566 of record OU342746.1, read on the forward strand.
GCACCACCATACTATATACTACACTAACATATTATATAATAAACTAATTAACATACTACACTAATATATACTACTAAAAAAATAAAAAATACACTTTATATTACACTACTATATACTACTAAAAAATAAAAAGATATACTACACTAATATATACTACTAAAAAATAAAAAAATATACTACACTAATATATACTACTAAAAAAATAAAAAATACACTTTATATTACACTACTATATACTACTAAAAAATAAAATAATATACTACACTAATTAACATACTACACTAATATATACTACTAAAAAAATAAAAAATACACTTTATATTACACTACTATATACTACTAAAAAATATAAAAATATACTACACTAATATATATTAAAAAAATACACTATATTACATTACTATATACTACTAAAAATAAAAAAATATACTACACTAGTTGGCCGAGGGTGCCGCCCCGGCCTGCTCGCCCGCACCACCGCCGGCGTGCACGGCTGCCACCCCGACCGGCCTGCTCGCCCACATTGGCCGGCGCCGCCGCGCTGCCGATGCCGGATGGGAGAAAGGGGAGGGCCGCGCGATACCTGCTGGCCGGGAGCACACACGCGGTGGCTGGATCTGGCTAGTTGGTGGCGGCGTTGGAGTGGGGGGACGACGCGCTGGTGGCGGCCAGATCTGGCGGTGGAGTGGTCAGGCAGCCTGCCGGCGTCCTGTGCATCGTCGTCCTCGCGCGCTTCGTCTCTGCAGCAGAGTGTGGTGGTTTGGGGAGAAGAAGGGGCGCGGGAATATAAAGGGGATGTACCTTTAGTCCCGGTTCGTATCACGCACCGGGACTAAAGGGTTTTCGGCCCAGCCCAACAGGCGCGCGCCAACACCACCCTTTAGTCCCGGTGTGTAGCACGCACCGGGACTAAAGGTCCCCTTTTCAAAAAAATCACCCTGGGGCGCGCCTGTTTAAAAAAAATTCAATTAGCATATTATTTAAACATTTGAATTTACAGTTTTTGCATACTTATGAATTTGAGAAAAAATTCAACATGAAAAGTTCTTGAATTTGAATAAGTAACCAAATCTATTTTCCGTTTTATAAAATAATTATTCTAACTAGTGAAACTAATAACCATTTTGCCATTTTCAATTTAAAAATGCATTAAATATTATATTTTGCATATTTTTAAATAAGTGATTCAAATCAATTTTCTGTTTTATAAAATAATTATTCTAACTAGTCAAACTATTAACCATTTTGCCATTTTCATGTAATTCCGACGCTCCGGTGGTCTTCCTCCGGCGAAACCCTAGCACATCTAGACTCATATCTGCCGTCTCTCTCCACTCTATCCCATGGCTTCCACCATACCTCTAACCCCAGGGAGGCGGAGATGAAGTCTTTCACGGGCTAGCAGGAAAATATTTTCCAAGGCGGAACTTCCGAAGATGCCATAGGGCGTGTGCACCAAGGGCATCTTCGAGAAGTTCCGCCACGGGAGATTTCCCAACCCTTTTCTCCATCCATGGGGATGAAACTCTCCATCCATATTGGCTTGTTTAGTTGCTTGCCATGGCATATCGATGCTCCTTTTATAGGCACAGCGCCGCTTCTACTTTGTCTTCTTCCTCTGACAGGGCGTCGTGCGCTACATGCTTTATCTCATCGAGCAGTGCGTCCACCCACGCGTCCTTATCCTACCGACAGCTTTAGTCCCGGTTTGAGCCCACACCCGGTACTAAAGGTTACCCACGCGTCCTTATCCCACCGAAAGTTTTGTTAGATGACACAAAAACCACCTTTAGTCCCGGTTGCACCAACCAGCTGGTACTAAAGGTTAGCCACCCCCCAGATAAGGCCCTCCCAGATAAGCCTCCCCCAGATAAGGCCCCCCCATCTTTTGTCCCGGTTTGAGCCCCCACCCGGGATGAAAGTTTCCCGCGCCACTGCATTCCCGCGCTTTCCACCGGTTCCCACCTCTGTCTTCCCGCCATTTTTTCAGTATATATATGTACGCTTGGCCTCCATTTACATATCACATCTAGACTCATCATTCTCTTCCCATGGCTTCCATCGTATCTCTAACCACCCGGGAGGCGGAGGCGCTTTGCGCCTCGAACTACCACTGCCCACCGGGCTACCGCATCCCCACCGTCTGGATGCTGAGCGCCAGAGGCGTGCCGGTCCCTCCTATCCCTCTAGGTGTGGAGCGCCGGATGGCCATCACGAACCACTACTACCTCGAGCTCACGCCAGAGCAGCGGAGGAATCCCAACTGGCATCCCGACTATTTCCCGACATGGGAAGCCTTCTTCATCAATCGCGTGAGAGGGCGCTCGCCAGGCACGAGGAGGACGGCCCACCTCCTTCGAACTTCAACGAGGCCGGCCGTCGGATGTGGTGGCGCGGCCGGACTCTCCAGAGTGTCATGGCCTACAACACGACCGGCAATAACCCCCGCCTGCGGTACCCTCAAATCCAGCCCACGCGTGCCCAACCTTCAAGGTTCGACTACGGCGACCCCGACGACGACAGCGACGACAGCGCCGGCGACTACGACGACTATAGTGGCGCGTATTACAGGGCTAGGCAGGAGCATGACTGAATCACTCCGACCATTAGGCATGTTTCTTAATTTTCAGTTGTGCTATGTATCCTTAGTGTTTGTGGGTTCCTTCTCTTGTGATGGTTCCTTCTCTTTGTGTGATCACCTACCGCGGCTCAGAACGTCTAGTTTGATTGAGCAAGATGTATTACATGAAAGGGGACCTTTATGTCTCAAATAAAAGGTTTAATACATTACATAGATTTATGTCTCAAATAAAAGGTTTAATTACATAGATTTATGTCTCAAATAAAAGGTTTAATACATTATTACACATCACCAACATCTAGTGTTGTGGTTTTCTTCTACACCGTAGCCATGGAGAATCTTCATCATTTAACAGGATGCTTGGGTCAGTTTTCACTTTGAAGGGTGGAATTTCATGAAACTTATTGTAATCTTCTGATATGTATGTATTGTCATCCACTCCCACGATGTTTCTTTTTGCTGGAAGAACTATGTGGCGCTTTGGCCCATCGTATTCTGTACTCGTTTGCTTATCTTTCCTTTTTCTCGGTTTGGTAGACATGTCCTTCACATAGAAAACCTGAGCCACATCGTTGGCTAGGACGAATGGTTCATCCATGTACGCAAGATTGTTGAGATCCACTGTTGTCATGCCGTACTTTTCGTCTACATGTACCCCGCCTCCTGTCAGCTTGACCCATTTGCACCGAAACAAAGGGACCTTAAAAGTAGGTCCATAGTCAAGTTCCCATATCTCCTCTATGTACCCATAATATGTGTCAATCTGCCCATTGTCATCTGTTGCATCAAAGCGGACACCACTGTTTTGGTTGGTGCTCTTTTTATCTTGGGCGATCGTGTAAAATGTATTCCCATTTATCTCGTACCCTTGGAAAGTACATATAGTCGAAGATGGCAACCTGGCCAAAGAGTACAACTCATCTCCAACAGTGGTGTTATTCATGAGATGTGTCTGCAACCAATTGCCAAAATTCTTCTCGTGTTCCCCTTTAATCAAGGTTTCAGGCTTCCCCGGGTTTTCGGAGCGTAGAATATTCTTGTGTTTCTCGATATACGGAGCCACCACGGTGGAATTGTGTAGAACTGTGTAGTGTGCTTGAGTGAAAGAATGCCCGTCCCTACATACCATTGATTTCCTTCCTAGTGTGCCTTTTCCAGTCATCCTCCCCGCATACCGAGATTCAGGAACACCAATCGGCTTAAGGTCAGGAAGAAAGTCAACACAAAACTCAATGACCTCCTCTGTTCCATAGCCCTTGGAGATGCTTCCTTCTGGCCTAGCACGGTTATGAACATATTTATTTAAGACTCCCATGAACCTCTCGAAGGGGAACATATTGTGTAGAAACACAGGACCGAGAATTCTAATCTCTTCGACTAGGTGAACTAGGAGGTGCGTCATAATATTGAAGACGGATGGCGGGAACAACAACTCGAAGCTGACCAGACATTGGACCACATCAATCTGTAATCCTGATAGACTTTCCCGATCGATTACCTTCTGAGAAATTGCATTGAGGAATGCACATACCTTCACAATGGCTAGTCAAACATTTTCTGGTAGAATTCCCCTCAATGCAACCGGAAGCAATTGCGTCATAAGCACATGGCAGTCATGAGACTTTAGGTTTTGAAATTTTTTCTCTTTCATATTTACTATTCCTTTTATATTCGATGAGAAGCCAGACGGGACCTTGATACTGAAAAGGACTTCAAAAAAGATTTCCTTCTCTTCTTTGGTAAGAGCGTAGCTGGCAAGCCCTTGAAACTGCACTGGATGCTTGTCGTCTCGTCCTTTATGATGTTGCTGGTCCTCCCGTGCTGTCGGGGTATCTTTTGACTTCCCATACAAACCCAGGAAGCCTAGAATATTCACGCAAAGATTCTTCGTCAGGTGCATCACGTCGATTGCAGAGCGGACCTCATGCACTTTCCAATAGGGTAGCTCCCAAAATATAGATTTCTTCTTCCACATGGGTGTGTGTCCGGTAATGGGGTCTTTCGGAACAGGTTGTCCTCCAGGACCCTTTCCAAAGATTACATCCAAATCCTTGACCATACCAAATACATCAGCACCACTACGGGGGACAGGCTTCGTCCGGGTTTCTGGCTTGCCATTGAAATGCTTGCCTTTCTTCTTTAAGGGATGACTGGTCGGAAGAAAACGACGATTGTACGGGTACACATTCTTTCTACATTTATCCAGATATATACTTTCAGTATCATCTAAACAGTGCGTGCATGCATTGTATCCTTTGTTCGTCTGTCCTGAAATGTTACTAAGAGCAGGCCAATCATTGATGGTTACGAACAGCAACGCTTGTAGGTCAAATTCCTGCTGTTTGTGCTCATCCCACACACGTACACCTGGTTTTGCCCACAACTGTAGAAGCTCATCAACTAATGGCCTTAGGTACACATCAATGTCGTTGCCGGGTTGCTTCGGGCCTTCGATGAGCACTGGCATCATAATGAACTTCCGCTTCATGCACAACCAAGGAGGAAGGTTGTAGATACATAGAGTCACAGGCCAGGTGCTGTGACTGCAGTTCTGCTCCCCAAAAGGATTCATGCCATCGGTACTTAGACCAAACCATAAGTTCCTTGAGTCACCAGCAAAGTCCGGGAAGTCTCTCTCGATTTTTCTCCACTGCCGACCATCAGCAGGGTGCCTCAACATCCCGTCTTTCTTACGGTCTTCCATGTGCCATCGCAACAACTTGGCATGCTCTTTATTTCTGAACAAACATTTCAACCGTGGTATTATTGGAGCATACCACATCACCTTGGCAGGAACCCTCTTCCTGGGTTGCTCGCCCTCAACATCACCAGGGTCATCTTTTCTGATCTTATACCGCAATGCAGTGCATACTGGGCATTTATCCATATTCTCCTACTTCTCACCGCAGTAGAGGATGCAGTCATTAGGGCATGCATGTATCTTCTGCACGTCTAATCCTAGAGGGCAGACAAGTTTCTTTGCTTCGTACGTACTGGAGGGCAATTGGTTATTTCTTGGAAGCAGCTTCTTCATTATTACCAACAACTTTTCAAATCCCGAGTCAGTCATACTGGTCTCTGCCTTCCACTTCAACAATTCCAGTGTGCTACCCAGCTTCTTCTGGCCATCTTCACAAGTTGGATACAGCAATGTGTTGTGGTCTTGTAACATCTGCTCGAACTGCAACCTCTCCTTTATTGTGTCACAGTCTCGCCTTACATCACTAATGACCCGACCAAAATCATCAACGGGCTCATCTGGTTCCCGTTCTTCACCCCCTTCTTTTTATTATCTTCAACTGCGGTATCATCGTATTCAGGGAACATAGATTGGTAGTTGTCATCATCATTCTCTTCTTCATCGCCATCTTCCATCATAACCCCTCTTTCTCCGTGCTTGGTCCAAACATTATAGCCGGACATGAAACCGTACCGAAGCAGGTGGCTCTGAATGACTCTTGAGGAAGTGTGAGCCTGCTCATTCCGACATTCAACACATGGACAACACATAAAACCATCCCGTCGCTTGTTTGCCTCGGCCACAAGGCAAAAAGAACGCACGCCTTCTCTATAAGCGTCAGAGCGTCGGTCACCGTACATCCATGGGTGGCTCATCTGCATCATACAACCATGCATATATATCAAACGCAATCACGATGCTTAAATTAGTACCGCGCAGTCAAAACAAGAAAATAGTTGCTAACCTTTTAGGACACTTGAAAACAAAGAGGAGAAACCTTAAGTGTCGCTCTGGCACCTCATATCATATTTTGTCTTGTGTGAACTCAAGTGGCATCGCTCTAATAGGCATTTCACCGAACACCTCTAGTGCATGTGAAGAAAAAAAGTTAGCACAAAGTTTATACCCACCTCTCACATAGGAAAAAAAACAGGAGAGAGTGGAGGGCTGGGTGCATATATATAGGGCCAGGCCATTAGTCCCGGTTTGAGATACAAACCAGGACTAAAGGTTCTGCCACGAGCACGCGTGCCGGCCCAGACCCATTTGTCCCGGTTTGTATCTCAAACTGGGACTAATGGTTCCTTACGGACCGGGACATAGTGCCTCGGCCTCCTCGGGCCGTCTGGTTCGGACCATTAGTCCCGGCCCCAGCCACGACCGGGACTAATGGCCCGAACCAAAGGCCCATTTTCTACTAGTGAGTAGTGCTATATATTTGACTTAATAGGTGACTAGTAATCAGCTTCACTACAATGGAATGGATAATAAAAGTGTCAACCACTGGTGGAACTGGAGTGTATCGTGTCATGTTATACCTGACTAGTAAGTATCGCAACTCCAATGGAATGAAATAAAAGTGCCAACAACTGCTGGGTTTGGGGATGTCACATGCTAATTGTATCTGACTAGTAAGTACTGCAACTACAACTGAATGGTTAACTAAAAATGCCCACTACTTATGCTATCAGGATGACTCATGATATCTATATCTGACTAGTAAGTGCTGCAACTATAATGGAATGAATAAAACTGCCAACTGTGTGAGTTCCTTGGTTTGACTTCCTCGTTTGGTCTCGAGGGGGAATACCAGGAGGGCTATGATTGGTGTTAGTATCAGGTTGGATCCGAATAGGTCTCTCTTATCCCTCTCTAAAAGCCGACAGATGAATCGAGTCTCTATAGGTTTTTAGTGCATGCTTCGTTGCCGCTTTAGTCCACCATACCTATGTAGCCGAGAGCCGCCGAATTCTAGCCTCGCCATGTACTGGCCTCAGTACTGACGCTCCTCTTTTTCCCTTCACCCTTTGTCGGCACCCCTTTTGTTTAGCAGGTACGAGTTTGAATTCGTTAGCCGGGTTACCCTTCCGGCTTGGCCTGGGCAGGGTTATGGACGCCATTGGTTATTCTTCAGGGCTCTTAGCCCCATTTGCATCTTGTCCGTAGTCGGACGCTCTATCATTTTCAAGGTGATTTGGATCTTTGTATGGTATATCTGTATTCTTGACTCATGGAGTCGTTGTTGTGTATATATGTTCTGTGGGTTCCATCGTGGACTAATGTGTAATGGTATTACTTCGTTCTCCACCCGCACGCAAGTGCCTGGTGGGCGTCCTTGAATCGTTTCTATGCGGGTTTGGTGGGAAGCGCTAAAACTTGCATAGGGCCGATTTGAGGGTGTTACAGAGTGGTATCAGAGCCCAACAGTTGCGATACCCCACTGGTCCAGCCTGTAGGATAACCTAGCTAACGGCCGATGTAGAGTGTCAAAACTATTTTGCAAAATCGGTTGGATAGATCTGACTAGGTCTAATTTTACTCCTTATCCTTATGCTATTCTCCTCTTACCTTTGCGTGTTTTAAATCTGCTCTCTCATCTTTTCTTCGAGTATAGGAATTCTCGTGGTTGGGTTTCCGTCGTACCTTCAGGGTTTCGCTTCCTCCTTTGGTAACGGTGTTTCTACATCCGGTCTTCGTGCTATCTGATGAATCCTTCATCTGTTGGACTTTTCTTTGTTCCTTGTTTGTGCCTTCCGGTGTTTTTCCACGCGACAACATCGTCTACGCTAGATCCGATGCAGAGCATGCATCACTCCTTGTTCTGAACGTCGCTTGTCGATATCTTCAGTCTGAATTCCGAGAATGGGTTGCACGCTTTTCTACTAAATGTGTGGAGTAATAGTTTGGGTGCGTGATGGATTGGCCCCCATGCCGACTACTCATTCTATTCGCTCTCGTACATTGAAGTGGATTAGATGGCACTTCTTCTCTCCTCTTACGACAGTTAAAGGTGGCCTTATTTTTTGATACCTCTGCCTTCGTCCTTTGTTTCTCGGGAGTGTTCTCTCGACGAACATGAGCAACGACCACTTGTTGGTGGTGTCGCCGATTTCAAGATGGAGCAAGAATCTTTGTTAGTGGTGTCGCGAGGATCTATATGAAGCGAGAAGATCCAGATCATCGGCCTTCTTCCCCGTACCATGAGGCGGATCTCGAGGGCGAGATCCATTGTTAGTGGTGTCGAATTGTAGCACCCCGGTAAAATCACTACTAGAAAATCGTGTGTTATTTTTATTTTATGCATCATCATGACCGCATGCTCATGTCATCATGCCACATTGCATTTGAGCATCGTCATCATCATGCATCTGTTTGTCTGAAACTATTTTCGAAAACCTATTTTGTTTTCCTAAATAAGCCCCGTCTTTATTCAAATACAAAACCCGGGCTTGGCCGGAATATTTTGTTTCGTCCACAAACAGATTTCAAAAGCCCCGTTTTAAACAAATAAAATATTTATATCATTTTTAGGAGGCAGCCCGCCAGGCCCGAAAGCCCGGCCGGCCACCTCCAAAACCCTAAATCTAAATCTACCTAACCTAAATCATATCCTGCCCTAACCCCTCCTTCCTCCTTTTTCCCCCCAGCCGCCGCCACCTGGGCGCGCAACCCCACCTGCCACATGTCGTTTTCCTGCCCTGGCCGCCAACTACCGCGCCTCCTCCTGCTCGCCCAATCCCCACGCGCCCCACACCACCTGGCCTGTCATGCCTCCACCCGCCTCCAACCGACCACCCCGCCACCTCACCCTGTCCACTCCCGGCTCACCACCTCACCCCACCGATCCCAACCCTGCATCGCCAAGGCCCCACCTCGGCCCCGCGCATGCTCCCCTCATCGGGATCCTCGCTACCTACCGCGGGCCTCGCGACCCGTTCTTCCTCTGCCCGAGAGCACCCTGCCCCATTTGCATCTTGTCCGTAGTCGGACGCTCTATCGTTTTCAAGGTGATTTGGATCTTTGTATGGTTTATCTGTATTCTTGACTCATTGAGTCGTTGTTGTATATATATGTTCTGTGGGTTCCATCATGGACTAATGTGTAATGGTATTACTTTGTTCTCCACCCGCACGCAAGTGCCTGGTGGGCGTCCTTGAATCATTTCTATGCGGGTTTGGCGGGGAGCGCTAAAACTTGCATAGGGCCGATTTGAGGGTGCTACACCCAAGGTTTATCGAACTCGGGGAGGAAGTGGTCAAAGGTATTCCCTCTCAAGCAACCCTGAAATCAAGATACAAGAAGTCTCTTCTATCCCCAACACACTCAATACACTTGTCAGGTGTATAGGTGCACTAGTTCGGCGAAGAGATAGTGAAATACAAGTGGTATGGATAAAAGACAATGGTGCTAGAAAATACTTTGATGGTGTGGAAGAGACTAAAGGCAAACTGAAATAAATATGGAAGCAAGCAAACATGTAACAGGTCTAGTAGCAAACGGTGTTTCAGTGCTTAGAAACAAGGCCTAGGGATCATACTTTCGCTAGTGAACACTCTCATATAAATATCTTCTCTTTATGATACTACTCTTAACTACTCTCCAGTTGGACACTCTAATCCATGGTAGGGCTATAACAGCACTCCTCAAAGTAATCCTTTCCCATCTAGAAAACCCCACACTATCACCTTGAGTACTAGATGAGTCCAACAAACACCACAATTTCATAGAAACATCCAACTCCAAATATAACTCATAACAAGTATTTGTAATCTCTAGCCTAAGTGCCACCATGGTGAGCACGTTGTCACTTTCACACACATGGGGAGAGCAGAGATTCATTAAAGCACTTGAGTAGCAGAATAGATCTATAGATTACAAGCTCATGATCACAATATGATCACACATAGAGAGAGATGAACACATAGCTACCGGTTGAACCCTCAGCCTCGAGAGAGAACTACTCCCTCCTCATCATGGGAATCAGCAATGGTGATGGAGATGGTGGTGGAGATCGATGGAGATGGCTCCGGGGGCACTTCCCCGTCCCGGCAGGGTGCCGGAACAGAGACTTTCTGTCCCCTGAATCTCCCCTTCGGTGGCAGCGGCGCTGCAGAACTTTTCGTGGCTGGAGGCTTGACTTTTAGGGTTTATGCATCGGGAGGCTTCTTATAGGCGAAGAGGCAAGGTCGGTGGGCGGCCAGTGGGCCCACACCATGCCCTGGCACGGCCTGGGGGGACCCGCGCCATGGGGTGGTGTGGCCACCCTGTGGCCCCTCTCCGACCCTCCTTCTGGCTCTGTGAGTCTTCTGGGAAAAGAGGAACGTTGGCTTTTGTCCCGTCCAATTCTGAGAATATTCATTTTCTGACTTCCTAGAACCAAAAACAGCAAAAAACAGGCAACTGGCACTATGGCATCTTGTTAATAGGTTAGTCCAGGAAATCATATGAAAAATACTCCAAAGTGTGGACAAAACATAAGAAAGTAGATAAAACCAAGCATGGAACATCAAAAATTATAGATACTTTTGCAATGTGTCAACATCCCCAAGCTTAACTCCTGCTCGTCCTCGAGTAGGTAAGTGATAAAAAGAAAGAATAATTATTGGGGTGACATGCACCATCATAAACTTGATCAAAGTATTTGTAAAACATTCAAAGCTGGGATCATAGTACTTCAATCATAACATGAAAGACAAAGTTCTAGCAATAAGCAAAGAAACTATGATGCAACATGAAAAGGCACAAACAAAAGATTCATGAATAACAATGCTTTGCAAGAAGTTTGTTTGTTTCACATAAAGAAAACATAGCATAATAGTATTCAGCTTGTCCCTCAATAGAGTAGCAAATATAAATGCATAGGACACCTTCAAAGTTCATAAGAGTGACTAGATACAATAGTTTCAAACAAGCAATAACAAGTTATGCATCAATCAACTAGTCTTGGGACAATGCACATAGAACTAAGAATGGCCACTATGCTCTCAAAGTAGGTGCATAAAGATAGAAGGTGGAGACTCAATATAATGGTGGAAGAAAAGCCTTTTGTAAAAGGAAGTAGGGATTCAAGTCTCATAAAGAGCTTCCAAAAATTATGGTACTTATAGATTTCAACTCTCATTGCCCCTATCATAAGCATCTTTAAGTGATTAAGGTTAAAGTGAACAAACTATGGTGTACATGCTTGACAAAGTATAAGTCAGAAATCTCATGTCCCTTGTATACGAGGGCCGCTCCTCATGCTACTCAAGTTTTGTCACCGGTAAGTTCTTGTCATCGTAAGTACATGTGTATCATAGAGAACCGCCAACGGGGTACCCCTTGGCCGATGATACGGAGGAATCCCCATATCAAAATGACAAGGCAAGCAGACAACGAGCATCTCAGCATTCTTCTTATTTACCATGGGAATATGGTGCTTTTTTCTCTCTTTCCTCTTTTCATAGTATCTCTTTTTTTTCTTTTTTATTTTTTTTCTCAATAGGACTCTTTTTTTATAAGAAGAATGCTTCATAGACAGCTCATTATGGTTACGCTGCAGGTTTCTACCATGTCAGCATGGATTAGACCAGCGGCCCAGGCGTTTCTCTAACACATATACATAACTCCATGGACTTACAAGCTCCCCTTTCATTTCACACCGACGACATCCATATACAAAAGAGCATGATATCAACTAGGTACAAGTACCAAGTGCAATGTTGAAAGCGTTCCCCATGAAAGCATGGTTCTGCTAATTCCCGACAAATAAGTGCAAGCATATACAACATAGAAGACACAATGGTTCAAGTTTATTAAGGGCAAGTAAAGTAAAGTGTGCCATCAAGTCATGAGAGCTTTAATCACTAGTTTTCTCATAACAAGTGGAAGGTAAACAAAAGCATGAATATACTTGGAGTATCATAAGCTAGTAGGTAGGTATGGTGGAATCTTTGGAATAACTTGGTTTAGGGAGTTGGATGCATGAGTGGAGGCTAGCAAAAGACTGGGAGCGACAAACTAAGAGAGCAATAATGGCCATAATCATGCAGAGCGATAAAACCTCATTGATCAAAGCATAAAGTGATACTACAAGTTGAAAACTAAAAGATCATAAAGGCTATAGTGACTTGAGATAGTCATAACATGGTGTGAGCATGCGCCAAGTCAACCCAAAATAAAGCATCAAAGGAGAATACCACTATAATATGCTTTAATATGCTAAAACAACGCATAATTCATCCAAGGCACATTAAGCAATCTCAATTGTTTATAACAAGTCATGCTACAGCAAAGAATACTAAGCATAAAGCCAAAACAATATCAAGCATGGCATGACAAAGCATAGGCCACAGTCAAAAACGAGCTCTTTTTACCACATAAGCATGAACTTTCCTACTCTTTTCCAAACCAAACCAAACTATTTGCAAACCAATGTATGAAAGAGGGGGTGCAACCAATTTATTCAGAAAACTAAGCAAACCAAGCAAACTAAAAACCAAAACAAAAACGAAAAAGAAGACGCTCCAAGAAAAACACAACTGTGCATGAAACAATAAAAATGAAGCGTTTGGAAGAAACCTAGGATTTTTATTGATGAAGAAGGGGATGCCTTGGGCATCCCCAAGCTTTGATGCTTGTACTTCTTGGATATTTCTTGGGGTGACACGCGTGGCATCCCCAAGCTTAAGCTTTAGTCCATCCTTCATCTCATTACTCATTCCTTCCATACACCTGAAATTTTTCCTTCATACAAAACTTCACACAATCTTTATTAGCAACATTAGTGCACTCAAGATAATAATTCTTTGGGTTCAGTTTCAACACCAATCAAACTTCCACTAAAACACTCGCTACTGTAGCACTTCCCTCAAAAACCTCAATTCCCCAAAAGAACTCAAAAAGGAACCAACAAGAAGCAAATGCAAATAATGGCAGAAATCTGTCAAAACAGACCAGTAGGTAAAGACGAAATTTTTCGAAGACCTTCTGTTGGTCAAATCAAAAAGTGTTGAACTAACGAAAGTTAGATAACAACCTGGGGTAGAAGAAAAACAAATTACAGCTCAATCCGATAGACAGAGCTCTCTCACGAATGTTTATGATGAAGCACACAAATCGGTTTCGAGACATCAACTTTCCCAATCATTACTTCTCTCTCATTAGAGGTTACTCTTGGCACAAAAAGCAAATAAAAAGGATAAGGAGAGGTTATTACAGAGGTAATAACTTCCAAGACTCATCTAAAACTTTTGGGTTATCTCCCAATAAGTACTTTTCTTTAACGCCTTTAAGTTAGGCATGATAGTTTGAAAAGATGCTCACATAAGACATATGAATTGAAGAAAAAGAGAGCATCAAGAAGCAAATTCAAAACACATTTAAGTCTAACCCACTTCCTATGCATAGGAATTTTGTAAATAAACAAGTCATGAAAGTACAAAGCAACAAGCATAGGAAAGCAAAACAAGTGCCACTTCAAGACTTTCAACATAAAGAGGGGAAACTTAATATTATTTAGATGCATAAAACCATGTTACCCTCTCTCATAATAACTTTCAGTAGCATCAGGAATAAAATTAACAATATAACTATCACATAAAACATTCTTATCATGAGCCACATGCATATAATAATTATTACTCTCCACATAAACATAGTCATTCTTATTAATCATAGTAGGAGCAATTTCAACTAAATAGCTATCATTATTATTCTCATCACCATAATATAGGAGGCATATTGTAGTCATAATTAATTGCCTCCTCAATAGTAGGTGGACTAAAAATATCATCATATATTGGAGGCATAGTATCATCAAAGTAAATTTTCTCCTCTAAAGATGGGGGACTAAAAAGATCATTTTCATAAAAACTTGCTTCCCCAATCTTAGACTTTTACATAGCATTAGCAATAATGGTGTTTAAAGAATTCATACTAATAGTATTGCTATTAGCATGCAAATAAAGTTCCATAGGTTTTTAAATTTTCTCTTCAAACACTTCAGATCCTAACTCAAGATAAATACTATAAAGATCTCTAATTTTGTTGTTGTTTTCCATTATGCCTAACTAGTGAAAACAAGAAACAAAAAGACAAAATTGTAGAATCTAAAGGAAATAACTTCGAGTACTCACACCGGAGGATGTGAGTACCTTTTACTTTACCTCCCCGGCAACGGCACCAGAAAATAGGCCTTTGTCGTGGGAGGTTCTTCTTCTTTAATCCTCCGGTGTGAATACCTTTTACCTTACCTCCCCGGCAACGGCGCCAGAAAATAGCTTGATGTCTACGCACTTGTATTCTTGTAGACAGTTGTTGGGCCTCCAAGTGTAGAGGATTGTAGAACAGCAGCAAGTTTTCCCTTAAGTGGATCACCCAAGGTTTATCGAACTCAGGGAGGAAGTGGTCAAAGGTATTCCCTCTCAAGCAACCCTGCAATCAAGATACAAGAAGTCTCTTGTGTCCCCAACACACCCAATAAACTTGTCAGGTGTATAGGTGCACTAGTTCGGTGAAGAGATAGTGAAATACAAGTGGTACGGATAAAAGACAACGGTGCTAGAAAATACTTTGATGGCGTGGAAGAGACTAAAGGCAAACTGAAATAAAGATGGAAGCAAGCAAACATGTACCAGATCTAGTAGCAAACGGTGTTTCAGTGCTTAGAAACAAGGCCTAGGAATCATACTTTCGCTAGTGAACACTCTCATATAAATATCTTCTCTTTATGATACTACTCTTAACTACTCTCCGGTTGGACACTCTAATCCATGGTAGGGCTATAACAGCACTCCTCAAAGTAAGCCTTTCCCATCTAGAAAACCCCACACTGTCACCTTGAGTACTATATGAGTCCAACAAACACCACAATTTCATAGAAACATCCAACTCCAAATATAACACATAACAAGTATTTGTAATCTCTAGCCTAAGTGCCACCATGGTGTGCACGCTGTCACTTTCACACACATGGGGAGAGCAGAGATTTATTAAAGAACTTGAGTAGCAGAATATATCTATAGATTACAAGCTCATGATCTCAATAAGATCATGCATAGAGAGAGAGAGATGAACACATAGCTACCGGTAGAACCCTTAGCCTCGAGAGAGAACTACTCCCTCCTCATCATGGGAATCAGCAATGGTGATGGAGATGGTGGTGGAGATCGATGGAGATGGCTCCGAGGGCACTTCCCCGTCCCGGTAGGGTGCCGGAACAGAGACTTTTTGTCCCCAGAATCTCCCCTTCGGTGGGGGCGGCGCTGCGGAACTTTTCATGGCTAGAGGCTTGATGATTTAGGGTTTTGGTGTCGGGAGGCTTCTTATAGGCCAGAGGGCAAGGTCGGTGGGCGGCCAGGGGGCCCACACCACCTGGTGGCGCGGCCAGGGCCAGCCCGCGCCACCACATGGTGTGGGCGCCCTATGACCCCTCTTTGTCTCGTCTTCTGGCTCCGTGAGTCTTCCGATAAAATAGGAACTTTGGCTTTTGTCCCGTCCAATTCTGAGAATATTCATTTTCTGACTTCCTGGAACCAAAAACAGCAGAAAACGGGCAACTGGCACTGTGGCATTTTGTTCATAGGTTAGTCCAAGAAATCATATGAAAAGTACTCCAAAGTGTGGACAAAACATAAGAAAGTAGATAAAACCAAGCATGGAACATCAAAAATTATAGATACATTTGCAATGTATCAAGCCCCCCCCCGCCACCCAAGGGCCGCGCACCCTCGCCAGACCAACCGCGGATCATCATCTTGCCTCAAGCCTGAGACGCCAACGGGCTACCACTATACTCCACCCCGATGGACAACGTCGTCGCGTCCGACGCCGCGATCGCCAACCTCGACGTCCAAGGCAACGATGCGCTAAAGATCCAGTACATGATACATTGTAAATGTATCTATAATTTTTGATGTTCCATGCTTGGTTTTATCTACTTTCTTCTGTTTTGTCCACACTTTGGAGTACTTTTCATATGATTTCTTAGACTAACCTATTAACCAGATGCCACAGTGCCAGTTGCCTGTTTTATGCTGTTTTTGGTTCCAGGAAAGTCAGAAAATGAATATTCTCAGAATTGGACGGGACAAAAGCCAAAGTTCCTATTTTACCGGAAGACTCACGGAGCCAGAAGACGAGACGGAGAGGGGCCACAGGGCAGCCACACCATGTGGTGGCGTGGGCTGGCCCTGGCCACGCCACCAGGTGGTGTGGGCCCCCTGGCTGCCCACCGACCTTGCCCTCTGGCCTAGAAGAAGCCTCCCGACACCAAAACCCTAAATCATCAAGCCTCCAGCCACAAAAAGTTCTACAGCGCCGCTGCCACCGAAGGGGAGATTCGGGGGACAGAAAGTCTCTGTTCCGGCACCCTGCCGGGATGGGGAAGTGCCCCCGGAGCCATCTCCATCGATCTCCACCACCAACTCCATCACCATTGCTGATTCCCATGATGAGGAGGGAGTAGTTCTCTCTCGAGGCTAAGGGTTCTACCGGTAGCTATGTGTTCATCTCTCTCTCTATGCATGATCTTATTGAGATCATGAGCTTGTAATCTATAGATCTATTCTGCTACTCAAGTGCTTTAATAAATCTCTGCTCTCCCCATGTGTGTGAAAGTGACAGCGTGCACACCATGGTGGCACTTAGGCTAGAGATTACAAATACTTGTTATGAGTTATATTTGGAGTTGGATGTTTCTATGAAATTGTGGTGTTTGTTGGACTCATCTAGTACTCAAGGTGATAGTGTGGGGTTTTCTAGATGGGAAAGATGAACGTTGGGGTGTGCTGTTATAGCCCTACCGTTGATTAGAGTGTCCAACCGGAGAGTAGTAAGAGTAGTATCATGAAGAGAAGATATTTATATGAGAGTCTTCACTAGTGAAAGTATGATCCCTAGGCCTTGTTTCTAAACGTTGAAACACCGTTTGCAACTAGATCTGTTACTTTTTTACTTGCTTCCATCTTTATTTCAGTTTTCCTTTAGTCTCTTTCACGCCATCAAGCTATTTTCTGTCACCATTACCACTTGTATTTCACTATCTCTTCGCCGAACTAGTGCACCTATACACCTGACAAGTGTATTGGGTGTGTTGGGGACACAAGAGACTTCTTGTATCTTGATTGCAGGGTTGCTCGAGTGGGAATACCTTTGACCACTTCCTCCCTGAGTTCGATAAACCTTGGGTGATCCACTTAAGGGAAAACTTGACGCTGTTCTACAAACCTCTGCACTTGGAGGCCCAACAATTGTCTACTAGAATAGAAGTGCGTAGACATCAAGCTATTTTCTAGCGCCGTTGCCGGGGAGGTAAGGTAAAAGGTACTCACATCCTCCGGTGTGAGTGCTTGAAGTTATTTCCTTTAGATTCTACAATTTTGTCTTTTTATTTCTTGTTTTCACTAGTTAGGCTTAATGGAAAACAGCAACAAAATTAGAGAGCTTTATAGTATTTATCTTGAGTTAGGACATGAAGTGTTTGAAGAGAAAATTAAAAAACCTATGGAACTTTATTTGCATGCTAATAGCAATGTTGTTAGTATGAATTATTTAGACACCATTATTGCTAATGCTATGGAAAATTCTAAACTTGGGTAAGCTAGTGTTTATGAAAATGATCTTTTTAGTTCCCCAGCTTTGGAAGATAGCTATTCTATTGCTTATGATGATACCAAACCTCCAATATATGATGATTACAATGATGAATATGATATTTTCAGTCCACCTACTATTGAGGAGGAAATTAGTTATGACTACAATATGCCTCCTATATTTGATGATTATGGTGATGAGAATAATAGTGATAGCTATTTTGTTGAATTTGCTCCCACTACGATCAATAAGAATGACTATGCTTATGTGGAGAGTAATAATGATTATATGCCTGTGGATCATGATAAGAATGTTTTATGTGATAGTTATATTGTTGAGTTTATTCATGATGCTACTGAAAGTTATTATGAGAGAGGGAAACATGGTTTTATGCATCTCAATAATATTAAGTTTCCCCTCTTTATGTTGAAAATTTGCAAGCTACACTTGTTTTGATTTTCTATGCTTGTTGCTTTGTGCTCTCATGACTTGTTTCTTTACAAGATTCCTATGTATAGGAAGTGGGTTAGACTTAAATGTGTTTTGAATTTCTTCTTGATGCTCTCTTTTTTCTTCGATTTGTATTTCTTATGTGGGCATCTTCTCGAACTATCATGCCTAACTTAAAGACGTTAAAGAAAAGTACTTATTGGGAGATAACCCAAAAGTTTAGATGAGTCTTGGAAGTTATTACCTCTGTAATAACCGCTCCTTATCCTTTTTATTTGCTTTTTTTGCCAAGAGTAACCTCTAATGAGAGAGAAGTAATGATTGGAAAAGTTGCTGTCCCGAAACGGATTTCTGTGCTTCACCGTAAAAATTCGTGAGAGATCACTGTATGTCGGATTGAGCTGTCATTTTTTGTACATATGCCCCACGTTGTTATCTAACTTTCGTTAGTTCAACACTTTTTGATTTGAGCAACAGAAGGTCTTCGAAAAAATTCGTCTTTACCTACTAGTCTGTTTTGACAGATTTGTGCCATTTTCTGCATTTTCTTCTTGTTGATTCCTGTTTGAGTTCTTTTGGGGAATTGAGCTTTTTGAGGGGAGTGCTACAGTAGGTAGTGTTCTAATGAAAGTTTATTTGGTGTTACAACTGAACCTTGAGACTCTGTTGTGGTGGTGTCATGGCAGATGCCATGGGCTAAAGGTGGGGACTAATACACGCTAGGGGAATCCAGGGAGGGATAGTGAAGTGATCCTCCACACAGAAGTTTGTATTGCTCTGTTTCCAAGATTACAAGTGCTCCTAGAGCTGTATTGGCGAGAGGAGGAAGAAGGAGCTCTCTTACTCTCACCCACAGATCGCTTCTAAAACCCTAGCCCAAACAGAATAGCGAAAAAACCAACCCCTTCTACTGAAACCCTAGCCCCTGTTTTATAGAGGGAGCTCGGTCTCTACCTAGGGCATACGTGGAGGCATATTCCTAAGAATATGCTTCCTACCAAAGTAGTAAGCCGACCGGGGTGCTTTTCCCCCCGCGTCACACATGCAGAGGCTACGTGAGCCTCTGCGGCGCCCACGTCAGCCGACATGGGCGTCGTCACCCTTGTCGGCCACGCCCCGGTGGTCCTGTCCTTGCTTGCTTCGCTCAGGTAGTGCGTACCGGGGCTTCTTTTGACCAGCGAGATTCCTTCCTTCTCCTAGAAGCTAGACGTGATCCGGATTATAGCTGATCCGGCCACACCCGTTCCTGCATACAAATAAAACAGACACCTCCGACTTACTCCTTAAGTCGGTTGAGACAATGTCAGGCGAACACCCCCTGGTCCGGGTTACCCCGTGATTCGGCCTGCCTTTAGGTGACCCGGCCAGCATCAGCTTTGGCCTTGCCGAACCTCGGCTAACTCGGCTTTTATACCACGGCGTGACCCTACCCGGGGTATCCCCCCAACATTAGTCCCCGAAGCTGGTGCGGTCTTAGCTGCCTTGGCCGCTAAGGCCACATCAGGTTCAATTCTGTGCTCCGGTCATTATTGCCGAGTTACCTCTTTGCCTCGGATTATATGGATTTATGTTCCCTTCGCACATTCCAAGTTTTCACTTGTCGGCCGGGTTACCACTTTAACTCGGACCTCATGGTTTTACTTTCCCTCCGCACATTCCAAGTTTTCACTTGCTGGCCGGGTTACCACAGTTCCATCTGGGTCTTGTTTCCTTCTCTCGTACGCCAACCCATGTGAAGGGTAATCATTATGTTGTCTTATTTTAAGGGCCTACACAGTAACCGCCGCAGTAATTGTCAGTTATCACTGTGCGCGGGTCACGTCATGCCTACCTCCTCGTTTATTGCATCACAGTGTCATGTCATGGGATCATCTCCGCTCTGTGGCCCTCCGTGTGGCTCCCCACTAATTGGTCGAGGCAGGTGATACACGACCACTGCGTGTGGCTGATCCGCAGGATGCGATCCCACTCACCCCTTGAGGGAGTGGTTAAATAGCGGAGGGGCGCATCCCTTAGGATTTTTCTCCTTCCGCCCCCCTCTGCCTGTTGCTCTTCTCCTTCGTCTTCCTCGCGACCGTGCCACCGCCAGTGCTCCAAATAGCAGCATCGCCGCCGCGCTTTTCCCTCACACTTCTGCGCCACCGCCACCGCTACGCAACTCTCTCGCCACGGGTCCTCTCCAATCCAGGCCTCTGCCCCCCGCCACCGCTAGCGCCAGCGAGGGCAGCGAAGACCAGATGACGGAGGAGGAGCTCATCGTCGCTAAGCAGGAGATGGAGGAGGACTCCGTGACGGCGGACCGCGGTGCGTGGGCCAGGTCCTGGGTCTGCAAAGATGACCTGGACTGGCTCTACCGCACCAGGCGCATCCCCGCCAGCGTTGCGGCTCGTCTTGCCTCCTCCGAATGGGCCCCCTCACCCAATCCGGGTGAATACGTCGTGTTCTTGTCCCACTTCCAACGAGGCTTCGGCTTGCCGGTGAGCGACTTTTTTCGGGACTGGCTTAGTACATACCAACTCCAGCCGCACCATCTTCCAGCCAACGCCATCACTTCTCTTTCCGCCTTTGCTTCTACGATCGAAGGCTATGCCGGACTGTGGCCCACGAAGGAGCTATGGATCCGGTTTTTCGGCCTTCGTCGCAACATCATCCCAAACATCCACACCGATCCGGAGGACAAGCAGCTCACTCAATTCGGAGCAGCTTCCATCTCACCCCGGAGGTTTTCTGTTTTCCCCCGGGTCACCGGGTTAGAGTCCTGCAAAGGGTGGGCCCGGACTTTCTTTTACGTCCGGAATACAGGCACCGAAGACTTAATCCGGCTGCTCCCCTATACTTCGGGTCCACCTAACCCGGATCGGTGGGATGCCGTTCCCAAGAAGCCCACGGCCTTGGCCAACCAGGTCAACAAAAGGTTCGCGGAGCTGAAGAAGCTCGGGCTGCGCAACGAGGATGCTATAATCACTTTCGTGCGCAGCCGAATTTCCCCCCTCCAGAAGCGTACCCACAAGGTGTGCCACATGAGCTTCGGCCACGACCCCAACCGGACCTCATTCTTCGAGCTGAGCAACACGGAGATATATCACCGGGTTAAGGCTCTCTTCCCCACCCACAAGGACTTCTCCTCCGAGTGGACTTGGGGAATTGAGCATTATTGCCGCGATAGGCTTCCTCCCGCGGTAAGCTTCATGTTGCAAATTTACCTCAGACTAATTACGTGTCGGTTATTGTTGCATTTTTGACTCTTTTGTTCATTCTTTTCCTCAGCAATTTCTTCAGCAGACCCTCGAGGACGGCACCGATCTGACCCTTAAGGGGGTGCCAGACCGGGAGACTCCGGATGAGGAAGAGCCGGACCAGGAGATATTCCTCCTGATGACCGGCGCCACGAAACGACCCACGGGTAAATCCTCTTCTATTAGAGATTGGCCTGATGATGAAGATGACTCGGATGTCGAGGTGATTGAACCTGTTGAGGCTGTCCCCCTTTCTTTTGCTTTTCCGGCATCAGCTCACCCCGGTGGTCATATCCACGAGGATCCTCCCCTTTCTATGGGCGAACCTGTTCCGGTGGCACCGAAGAAGAAGCGCGGGGCTGCTCCAAGTTCTTCCTCCGGACCTTCTCAGCCCGCTAAAAGGCGAAAGAAGTCCGGGGACAAGAGTGCCTCCAAGCCAGCAGGCAAGGCCCCAGCACGAAGGGCTCGGAAACCCAAGGAGGCCCAAACCTCGGATGTGTAAGTCACTCTTCCTTCTGTAACTTGCTCTTCCATACATCGTTGTAATTTCTCTTCTGACATTATTTGATTTTGCAGGGCTCCGGTGGAGGTCCCTCAAAGTGGATCTAGCATCTCTTCACTGCTCCGACCTAGCCCTTCTCCCCGTCGTGACCTATTCCAGAGGGTTCTGTGGCCGCTCCGGGTTCTGCTCCACCTCGGCAAGAGGAGGGTAACCTTGGAGCGGGGGAGACCGGCCCAGCCGAGGCGACGGCATCCACCACTTCGGCTTCGCCGCAACCAGCAGCAACTGAAGCTACCTCGGCTCCAGCATCAGTTCCAGCACCAGCAACCAGACCAGCACCAATTCCAACTCCCACATCAGCACCAACTCCGGCTACGAAAACATCAGCAGCGGCACCAAGTCCAACAACAAGAGCACCCGCGCCTAGCTCCTCTGCCTCGTCCGAGTCTTCTCAGCCTCGGCGAGGAACTACCCCGGCCGCTCCTAAGGGGAAAACCGCTGCGACGGCTTCCTCTTCCCAGCAAGCCAAGGGCAAGAAGGCTCTGGACGCTACCAAGCCAACATTCGTCGAGGCTGGGCAGCGTACCCTCACATCAATGCTTCCCAAGAAAGCTCCAGCAGCGAAGGACGCCCCTGCCGAGCCAACTGATGCACATCAGTTGGTTCTGCACACCAGCCCAGCCCTTGCCTTGATTGAAAGGAAAGAAGCGCACGCGAAGGGCTTGGTGGCGCCCCATATGCCCACCGGTGAACGGTACCCTCCGAGCCTGATTGAATTTGTCATGAATTGGAATAAGGCAGAGGTAGTTCAAGACGCTGATCTCCCGGAGAAGTTCGGCCCGCAGAGCTTTCCGCCCAGATGAACACAGCTGCAAAGGCAATTAACCTCGTCGGGCGGATGATGGAGGTACGTCGCTTCCCCTTTACATGTTGTAGATAATAACCATTAGTCCCTGAGCCTCCGGGGGAGTAACTTGTTACTTGGCCGGATGCTCTTTAGAAAACTAACATAGCTCCATGAGAACTTCGAATATGCACACACCTAGAGCCGGGTTAAGTTCCACTTGGCCCGGATTTTAGTACACTTCGAATATGCACACACCTAGAGCCGGGTTAAGTTCCACTTGGCCCAGATTTTAGTACACTTCGAATATGCACACACCTAGAGCCGGGTTAAGTTCCACTTGGCCCGGATTTTAGTACACTTCGAATATGCACACACCTAGAGCCGGGTTAAGTTCCACTTGGCCCGGATTTTAGTACACTTCGAATATGCACACACCTAGAGCCGGGTTAAATTCCACTTGGCCCAGATTTTAGTACACTTCGAATATGCACACACCTAGAGCCGGGTTAAGTTCCACTTGGCCCGGATTTTAGTACACTTCGAATATGCACCGAGCTAACTTATGTTTCTGTATCCCTTTCAGGTGACCACCAATCGCCGGAGTGCTGAATTCCAGTGCTTGTTGGATGCCCACAAGATGCTACGCGCAAAGCAGGCTGCACTTATCGCGGAATACGAGAAAAGGGGTAAATTTCTTCCTTAGCGCTTCTTCATTTTTCTTCATCTTCCTTTGCCGAACTAATCTCATCATTTGGTTTCCGTAGCTGGGGTGGAGGCTGAGAACATTATTATGCGGAAAAATCTGGAGCAGATCAAGGGTAAGTCATTTCTGTCCGACCTTGCAGTGCTTTCCACTTCCTTTTCTCCTTGGCTCGGCAAACATTCATACCTCGGCTCTGCCGGGCCAACACACTATTTCAGCATCGCTTGAAGATAGTGTGCCCGTGCCTGATATGATGCTGCATTTTCTCGAACAAGCAGGGCAGCACCAAGCCTAGCTTAAGAAGAAAGATGACGAGCTCGCCCTCCTCCGGACCAAGGACGATGAGATTGCCAGGCTCAAGGCTGAGATGGAGAAGATGAAGGCCCAGCACCAATCCGAACTTCAAAAGGCTGGTCAGAATTACACAGAAGAGCGCGAGCGCCTCAACCTCCAGATTGCCAAGGACCAGGATCTTCTCAAGGAGTCCGGCATCCAGCTTGGGTCGGCGAACGCTGAGCTTGAGCAGCTTCGGAAGAGACGTGATGACTGCACCAAGGAGCTGACCCGGATCCTCAACCATATATCACGTAAGTTCCTTTCCCTTTTCCGACCTACTTCTCTGGGTTACTTATATGTCTTTTCTTGACCTTCCTCCTTTGCCTCGTTTCTAGGCAAATTTCCAGAGGGCACTCCTATTGCGAGCGCAGTAGTTGCCAACTTCCGCCGAGAAAGGGGTACTCCGGCCGCTCCTGATGGTGAAGGGATTCCTTATGACCTGGAGCACCTGTTGGTCAGCTTGTCATCTCACGTGGACCTCATCAAAAATTACGGCAAGGACATCCTCGGCGCTGCAGCTCGCATCTTCAACATGTTCTGGCCCGGGGAAGATGCCCCGGAGACCACCGCACTTCTCATTGAGAAGTTAATGGAAACCGAGACTCGGCTCGACCTCTGGAGAGAGTCCGCTAGACGTGCCGCAGCTGATACCATTCTTCACCACATACTCACGTGGTATGAGAAGATCGATCTCAACCTCCTGACACGTCTGCGCACAGGATCCAGATGGACCAATGACCCGGAGTGGGTTGCTCGGCGCCAGGCTTGCACCCATAGCCTCATTGAATATGCTCCCATTCATGAATGGGTTGAGGGGTCGAGCTTCCTGGAAGCCGCTGCGGACCAAGAGGTTGAGAATGTTGATGATAGCTCGGATGGTGAAGAAGAAGAAGATGACGCCTCGGATATTGAAGGCGGCGAAGATGATGCCGAACTTCCTGCTGCTGCTCCTTGAGCGAAAAAACTTGAAAATTTGTCAGATCCCCGGTATGCTGGGTGGAGTTGTATCCCATATACATGTGATATTTTTGCTACTAAGTTCTTATGCCGGATTAACTTGGGCATAGTCCCCGAGTTTCTTTTCCTTGTTCTTTCAATCTCTTGGCTCGGTTCGTGTCTTCCTTGATTCGGTTTTACGACTTACGAATCCGAGCTTCAAAAATTGTCTTAACAATACTGGGAAACTTTTAGACTTAGCTCAAAAATAAAAATACATAATAACTTGAAAATAAATACAGGGTTAGTCCGAAAAACAAACGTCACCTCGAATAAATTCTTTTCCTTAGTCGTTTTTCATGTGCTACGCAATTCCAAACTTGTTCTCGTGCTTGCCATGAAGCCAATTCTTGTTGGACAACAGCAAGTCAAAGAGTTGGGTTCTTGGTGCTCACACATTACTAATCCGAGTTAAGTAGAATAACTTATTCCAGCCGACGCACAAAAAACAACAAACATTATTAAGGCAGTCCCCGAGTTACTGCTCGAGGTGCCAACATTTCATTGATAAGCTCATTGCCGACATACATACCGACATATGAGATGACTCAGATATATACACTTCTTAGCTAAGTGTAGAAAGGACGGAGTAGAGCTATATTCCATGGTCGCTTGGATTCCTCTCCGGACCTGTCCGCCTTGTT
Source organism: Avena eriantha (assembly GCA_910589775.1). Taxonomy (NCBI): domain Eukaryota; kingdom Viridiplantae; phylum Streptophyta; class Magnoliopsida; order Poales; family Poaceae; genus Avena; species Avena eriantha. The sequence goes on from OU342746.1 coordinate 326,214,174, forward strand.
CTTTTCCTGTGGCTTGCATCTATAAGCTAATAAGAATCATTGTGCAATGCCTTGCTCACGATGAACGGCCCTTCCCATGGGGGGATAACTTATGCATGCCAGCAGTACGTTGTACCAACCGGAGCACCAGATCGCCTTCCCGAAAGACTCGAGGGCATACTTTCCGGCTATGATAGCGTCGGAGATTTTGCTGATATATGGCGGATCTGGACAATGCCAGTTCTCTCGCTTCTTCCAGCATATCAACATCATTTTGCCGGGCTTCTTGCACTTCGGTTTCTATGTATTGGGTGACCCTAGGCGAATCATGCTCTATGTCGGCTGGTAATACAGCTTCTGCCCCATATACCAGAAAGAACGGCGTATAGCCTGTTGATCGATTTGGAGCTGTTCTTAAACTCCACAGTACCGCTGGTAGTTCTTCTATCCAGCACCTCGCTGATCTTTGCAGCGGCTCAATGAGCTAGGGTTTTATCCCGGATAATACTAATCCGTTGGATCTTTCCACTTGTCCGTTCGATGCGGGGTGGGCTACCGAGGCTACGTCCAGCCGAATCTTCTTATCCCGGCAAAAACGCGCAAATGCTCCTTCCGCAATGTTTGTGCCATTATCAGTTATGATACTGTGAGGATAACCGTATCTCAAGATGATATCTTTGAGAAACGTTACGGCCGTAGCTCCATCACATTTTCTTATAGGCTTTACTTCAATCCACTTGGTAAACTTGTCCACCATTACCAGAATGTGAGTCATATTTCCCCTTGCTGGTTTGAACGGGCCAACCATATCCAAGCACCATACGGCAAACGGCCAAGTGATTGGTATGGTCTTGAGTTCCGACATCGGCATATGTGTCTTGGTAGCATACCTCTGACAACCATTACATTTTCTCACCAGATCTTCTGCTTGCTCTAAGGCACTTGGACAGTAGAATCCGTGCCGGAAAGCTTTTGCTACCAAGGCTCGGATGATGCATGATGCCCGCATTCCCCCTGATGTATATCTCGGATGATTTCAAGCCCTTCTTCCGGGTCAACACATCGTTGGAGGACATTGGTCACACTTCTTTTGTATAGTTCGGAATTGATGATCGTGTACGCCTTTGCCCTCCCCTGTGTTTTCCTGGACAGCACTTCCTCAGCGGGTAGCGTTCCATCTTTCAGGAATTGAAATATAGGTAGTGCCCAAGCTGGTATTGCTCGCACAGGGAACACATCCTCATCAATCTCCATCAGATCCACCGGCATAACTTCAACCGGATCACGCTGTGCAGTCCCCGGGTCTTGCGAAGCAGTCCCCGGGTTCAGTGAAGCAGCCCCCAGGTTTGCCGAGGCAGTCCCCGGGTTTCGCGCACCACTTCCCATGTCAATGTCCATGGGCACAGCTCCGGATTCTGTGTCCTCCGGGACATAGATTGAGTCGGTTTCTGGGGAGGGCCTGATGGATGGTGTCCTGAGGTACTCTAATGCTACACCCGGTGGAATTGCTTGTCGGGTTGACCCGAGCTTCGGCAGCATGTCGGCAGCCTCATTTTCCACCCGGGGTACATGGTGAAATTCGCATCCCTCAAAGTAACCAGATAACTTCTGCACATGAAATCTGTACAGTGCCATGTTTGGATCTAGTGCGTCCCACACTCCTGACACTTGCTGCACCACCAAATCTGAGTCGCCAAAGCATACGATCCGACGTATCCCAATCTCTTTTGCCACCTTGAGCCCGTGCACAAGTGCTTCATACTCAACGACATTGTTTGATGCCGCGAAATGGATCTGCAGCACATATTTCAACTGGTCCTTCTTTGGCGACGTGAGTACAACTCCGGCACCTAGCCCGGTTTTGAACACATAGCTACCGCTAGAGCCCTTAGCCTTGAGAGAGAACTACTCCCTCCTCATCATGGGAGTCATCAACGGCGATGGAGATGGTGGTGGAGTCTATGGAGATGGTTCCGGGGGCGCTTCCCCGTCTCGACAGGGTGTCAGACCAAAGACTTCTGTCCAGTGAATGTCCTCTTCGGTGGCGGCAGCGCTGTGGAACTTTTTGTGGAATTATGATCTTGTATCAAGGGTTTTCATCTCGAGGGGAATATATAGGCGAAGGGGCAAGGTCGGTGGAGGCCCGAAAGGCCCACACCACCTGGTGGCACGCCTGGGGGTACTCGCACCACCATAGGGTGTGGCCAGCCCCTGGCCCTCCTCTATCTCTGCTTTGGACTTTGTCTCGTGTTGGAAAAAATAGGAACTTCAGGCTTTGTTTCATCTAATTCCATGAATATTTCCTTACTAGCTTTTTTGAAACCAAAAACAGCATAAAACAAGCAACTCGCACTACGGCATCTTGTCAATAGGTTAGTTCCAGAAAATGTATAAAAATAGCTCAAAGTGTAAAGTAAACATAAGAAAGTTGATATAAAAAGCATGGAGCATCAAAAATTATAGATACGTTTATGACGTATCAAGCATCCCCAAGCTTAACTCCTACTCGTCCTCGAGTAGGTAAGTGATAAAAGAATAATTTTTGAGGTGACATGCACCATCACAATCTTGATCAATGTATTGTAAAACATTGATAGCTAGGATCATAGTACTCTAACATAAGCATGAAACATATAGTTCTAACAATAAGACATAGCAACTATGTTGTAACATGAAAAGGTACAAGCAAAAGGTCATGAATAACAATGCATTGAAAGACGTTTGTTTTTTCCACATATAGAAAACATAAAAAGAGTGGTATTCAGCTTGTCCCTCATGGTATAGCAAAACATAAATGCATAGGACACCTTCAAAGTTCATAAGGGTGACTAGATACAAATAATTGAAGAACAAGCAATATGAAAGTTATGAATCAATCAACAAGTTTTGGGACAATGCACATTAAACTAAGAATGACCACTATGGTCTTTCAATTGGTGCATAAAGATAGAAGATGGAGACTCAACATAAAAGTAAAAAGAAAGGCCCTTCGTAGAGGGAAGAAGGGATTTCAAGTTTCATAAAGAGCTTCCAAAAATTATGGTACTTATTAGCTTTCAGCTCTCATTGCCCCTATCATAAGCATCTTGAGGTGATTAAGGTTAAAGTGACACAAATATGAGGATATGCTTGACAAGTTATAAGTTGAAAATCTCATGCCCCTTGCTTACGAGTACTGAACCTCATGCTACTCAACTTTAGTCACAAGTAAGTTCTTGTCATTGTAAGTACATGTGCATCATGGAGAACCGCCAACGGGGTACCCCTTGCCCCATGACACAGGAGCTTTCCCACATCAAAATGACAAGGCAACAAACAATGAGCATCTTAGCAATCTTTTTATTTGCTATTTGCATAGCTTTTTATTGAGGATGCTTCACAGAATGCTCACTATGGTTATGCTGCAAGTTACCACCATGATTATTCATGGCTTAGGCTAGCCGCCTAGGCGTTTCTCTAACACACATACAAACTCCATGAGCTTACAAGCTCCCCTTTTATTTCACACCGCCAGGATCCATAAACAAAAGATCATGATATCAACTGGATAATAAGTGCAATGTTGAAAGTGTTCCCCATGGTAACATGGTTCTGCTAATTGACAACTTATAAAGTGCAAGAATATAAGTAACATATATGTACACAATGGTTCAAGTTTATTAAGTGCAAGAAAATAAAGTGTGCCATCAAGTTCGTGAGAGCTTTAATCACTAATTTTCACATAACAAGTTTAATTTGGAAGATAGATAAAAACATGAATATACTTGGAATGGTGTAACACACCATGCATATGAATTTATAGTGGACTCTTTGGAATAACTTGGTTTCTTGGGAGTTGGATGCATCACTAGAACTCATACTCAGTACAGGTGGAGGCTAGCAAAAGACTGGGAGCGACCAACTAAGAGAGCAATAATGGCCATAATCACGCAAACCGATAAAACATTATTAATTAAAGCATAAAGTGATATTGCAAGTCAAAAACTAAATGATCATAGAGGCTATGGTGACTGGTTCATAGTCTTAACATGGTGTAAGCATGTTCCAGGTCAACCCAAATAAAGCATCAAAGCAGAATACCATAATATTATGCTTTTGTATGCTAAAACAACGCATGATTCTTTCAAGGCACATTAAGCAATCTCAATCGTTTGAAACAAGTCATGCTACAACAATAATCACTAAGCATATGGTCAAAGCAACATCTAGCATGACATGATAAAGTCTAAGTCATAGTCAAAACAAGCTTCCTTTTGTACCACTATAAGCATGAAACTGCCTACTCTTTTCCAACACCAATCGACTTATTTGAAACAACTCTCAAAGATAATAATCAATAAAGACCAGAGAGCATGTCTCGCCCATCTACAAAGAAGAACTAAAAAGTCCTAAGCCAAAATAATAAGAAAACTAAAGGTAAACGCAGTGCTAGCAAAGGAGAACACTCACAGAACAATACGAGTGAAAACTAGAGTGTTCTAGGCAATGAATAACATGGTGTGTCTCTCTCCAAAAGAAGTGTGTTGGGATACAACCAACTTATTGTGGAAAATAAAGCAAAAGAAAACTAAAAACAAAGACGATCCAAGAACAACACATAGTGCATAAGGTAAAATAAAATAAAGTTTCTTGAAAGAAGACCTGAGATTATTGATGAAGAAGGGGCTACCTTGGGCATCCCCAAGCTTTGATGCTTGTACTTCTTGAATATTTCTTGGGGTGACACGGGTGGAATTCCCAAGCTTGAGCTTTTTTCCATACTTCATATCATCACATTATTCTTCCCTACACTTGAAAAATTTCTTCATACAAAACTTCACACAATATTCATTAGCAACATTAGTGTATTCAAGATAATAAGTCTTTGTGTTTAGTTTCAACACAAGTAAAACTTTCATTAAACACAAGCTACTATAGAAATTCCTTCTAAAAGCTCAAGTGATCAAAGAGAACTAAAAATGAAACCGATTAAGAGGCAAATGCAAATAATGACAGAAATCTGTCAAAACAGACCAGCAGGTAAAGACCGATTTTTTATAAAATCTACTGTTATTCAAATCGAAAAGTACTAAAATAACGAAAGTTAGATAATAACCTGGGGCATAAGCACAGAAAATTACAGCTCAATCCGACTTATAGGAATTTTTCACGATTTTTTATAGTGAAGCACATAAATCTGTTTCGGGACAGCAACTTTCCCAAGTCTTACTTCTCTCTCATTAGAGGTTATTCTTGGCACAAAAACCACACAAAAAGGATAAGGAGAGGTTATTACTGAGGCAATAACTTAAAAGACTCAACAAAACAAAAATAAACTAAAAGTAAAAATATAATGGGTTGTCTCCCAAAAGCTCTTTCTTTATAGCCATTAAGATAGGCATGATAATTTTGATGATGCTCACATGAGAAATATGAATTGAAGTAAAAGAGAGCATCAAGAAACAAATATGGAACCAATTTAAGTCTAACCCACTTCCTATGAAAAATAATCTTGTAAAGAAACAAGTCATGAAAGCACAAAGCAACAAGCATAGGAAAGCAAAACAAGTGCAACTTCAAAATTTTCAACATAAAGAGGGGAAACTTAATGTTATTGAGATACATAAAACCATGTTTCTCTCTCTCATAATAACTTTTAGTAGCATCATGAATAAAATTAAAAATATAAAAATCTCTAATTTACCTTACCTCCCCGGCAACAACGCCAGAAAATAGCTTCATGTCTACGCACGCTTCTATTCTTGTAGACAATGTTGGGCCTCCAAGTGCAGAGGTGTGTAGAACAACAACAAGTTTCCCTTAAGTGGATCACCCAAAGTTTATCGAAGTCACGGAGGAAGTGGTCAAAGGTATCCCTCTCAAACAACCCTGCAATCAAGATACAAAAAGTCTCTTGTGTCCCCAACAGACCCAATACACTTGTCAAGTGTATAGATGCACTAGTTCAGCGAAGAGATAGTGAAATACAAGTAATATGGATGATTATAAGTGATAATTGCAATCTGAAATAAGAGTGGCAGCAAGTAAACATGTAACATGACTGATTGTAAACGGTGTTTCAATGCTTAGAAACAAGGCCTAGGGATCATACTTTCACTAGTGGACACTCTCATATAAATATCTTCTCTTCATTATGCTACCCTGAACTACTCTTCGGTTGGACGATGTAGGGCTATAATAGCACACCTTTAAGTTTGCATTCCCCATCTAGATAACCCCTCACTATCACCTTGAGCGCTAGATAGTTCCAACAAACACCACAATCTCATAGAGACATCCAACTCAAATTATACTCATGATAAGTATTTCTGTAACCTTAGCCAAAGTGCCACACGGTGTGCACACTATCAACTTCACACACGTGGGGATAAGAAGAGATTAATTAAAGCACTTGAGTAGCAGAATAGATCTATAGATTACAAAGCTCCTGATCTCATAAGATCACGCATGGAGACAGAGATGAACACATAGCTACCGATAGAGCCCTTAGCCTCGAGAGAGAACTACTCCCTCCTCATCAGGGGAGTCAACAATGGCGATGGAGATGGCGGTGGAGTCGATGGAGATGGTTCCGGTGGCACTTCCCTGTCCCGGCAGGGTGCCGGAATAGAGACTTCTATCCCCCAAATCTCCTCTTCGGTGGTGGTGGCGCTGCAGAACTTTTCGTGGAATTCCGATCTTGTGTCTAGGGTTTTCATCTCAGGGGGAATCTATAGGCGAAGAGGCAAGGTCGATGGAGGCCCAAGGGGCCCACACCACCTAGTGGCACGCCCGGGGGTACCCGCGCTACCATAGGGTGTGGCCAGCCCCTAGCCCTCCTTCGTCTCTACTTTGGACTCTGTCTCATGTTGGGAAAAATAGGAACTTCAGGGTTTGTTTTGACCAATTCTGAGAATATTTCCTTACTAGATTTTCTGAAACCAAAAACAGCAAAAAACAGGCAACTGGCACTGCGGCATCTTGTCAATAGGTTAGTTGCAGAAAATGTATAAAAATACCTCAAAGTGTAAACAAAACATAAGAAAGTTGATATGAAACAAGCATGGAGCATCCAAAATTATAGATACGTTTATGACGTATCACATACCTACATCCTCAACAGCAAAGCCTCCAAATTGATTTTGTTGAACCAAACTTAAATAGTGGGGCTTAATTTCATAATCATCAGCAGCAATTGTTGGCTGGGTAATAGGAGTACGCAAATAATCATTATTGGGAGTTGCAAATTCCCCAAGCTTCTTTTCAGCCATATTTCCTATGTTTTTGGGTTTTCTTAAACAAAGACTTATGATAATAATAAAAACAAGAATTTAAAGATTAACTATTTTTATGGATTTTCAAATAAAGACTGAAAGCAAACTAACAAAATTAAAACAAGAATTAAAACTAGCAAGGTTCCTACTAATCTCACCAGGGTAGCTATTGCTTTCCCGACAATAGCACGAGAAAAAGGGTTGATACCTTCGATCCGGATTACGGATGTAGTATAGCTCTTTTTCCCTAGTAGACCTAGGTTTATCGAATCCTCAGGAAGCAGAAGCATAGTCAAGTCACTTTAATGGACCTTTGGGAGTTTTAAAATTCCTTTTGTGTTTTTACCGGACCAAGAGTTTGCGTCTTTTGTTGTTGTTGATGATGGAGAGAGAGGGCCTAGGGCATTCAGTTTCAACAGTAGCTGTGCAAAACATCTGATGGGAATAAAAGATAAAAATAAAGTATGTATGTAATTGTTAGAGCAAGATAAATTATATGTGGGTAGTGCATCTATAATTGCTATGGCCTCCACAACCGCTTATAGGAATAACCTAGTAGTCTCATCCATAGAAGAAAGAGAACTAATGATATGGATAGTCACATCACCGTTAATCCCAAGTAAATCCCGCACATACAGCCGTACTACCCCTTCTTTCACTAGGGTTCCCAACCTGTAGATTATTTATTACTCATACTCCCTATACCTGGCTCAATCCTCGAGGTCTTGGGTACCTGACAAGTCCTTAGATATAGGTAAGAGAGGATACAATAATCATCATGTCATACAAACTAAGACATGATCCCATCTATGATAAATAGCATGCACAAAAGCTACATGGCTAGGCTGAAGCCCTTAGCCTAGGGAGAATTACTCACACATAGAGATGAGATCAAAGATCTTAAACATTGTAGTTGAAATCATGAGATCGATAGCAAATAGTCTTACAATGTCGCCAATCGAAGAAGAGATCTACTATTACAAGTGGTGGAATATGGCTATGGTTGTGGAGAGATTAGATCTAAGTCTATTCCTCCGGCGGCTCTTCGGTGTTGTGGATGGAGATCTGGAGGCGGCCGATGGTCTCTAGGGAGGCTGATGGTCTCTAGGGCGGCCCTTTTCTCGTCGCCCGAGGCCTCTTTATATAGGGGTCCCTTCACGAAAGTTATTCTTTTTAACCTAGCGGTGTTGATGGCAACTATATGGCCGGAATTTTATTCCGATCGTATAGCTGGCCGTTAAAGCATCCGCCTCCTCTTCACGGCTCCTGATTTCTTCAGGTTGTTGGAAATCTCGTATCTTTGACTTTAATTTAGTGATTCCCATCATCAAACGCCATTATCTGCGCAAGGAAAATAGAAAGAAAGGATTGCATACCCCTTTGATCATTAGGCATTAGTGTTAGGGTTTAGAGAGATATTTCATCAAAAATATGAATAATATCCAGTTTAAATCTGGACGTAGATGGCTATATTTCAGAGCCATCACATGCCTGCCATGCGACACCGCAATAGCAGTACAACACTGTCGTGCACACCCTCTGTTCCTTGCTAGTTTTGAGCTCTTCACAGCGAGATCGACGAATCCAGAAGAACTACCTCGTAGCCCTTGGTACCCTGTCGCCAGCGCCAAAAACCTCTCTCAAATCCATACTCGGTAGCTCTCGAAATCGACCTCCGAACTCAGGCCATTATCTCTGTTATCGCCTGCATTTTCCTTCATCATGTTTTTAGTTTCAGTACATGTGCATCATTGTTGTTCCTCTATGTTCTCGACAACATTCCAGCCGATCCAGTCTGCCTCTGGGCAAACCATTCACGGCCTCATACTCTTGACATGTTTGGTTGGTGACGCTTCAAACTGAGACCAAACGATGGTCGGAGTCACTAGGAATCACTCGAGGAAGTGGGTTGTTCTTCACTGTGGAACTGTCCCATTTTCCGACAGTTTTTGACCATGGAATTCGGTTCTGTTCATTGTTCCCTACATTTCATCTTGATGGAAATCCAGCGTTTTTCTTTATGATCAGCTAATCTCCTTTGTCCCATCTACGCCTAGCAACAAGCGGCATCTCAAACAAAGCACTGTTGTTATTGGAATCATCCAACAAAAATCAAACCAGCTAGCTACATTGTGCTGCAAAAATTCAGTTTTGTTAGTAATCAAAACAAACCCTCTAGAACCTTTTATCGAAAAGCCCATTTGTTTTCCTTCCTCTCAATCCGGCGTCCCATCCCCGACCCCACTTGTTTGCCACACTACAACTGCCCGGTTAGCCTCGCCTAGTCAGCAATCAGCCCCACATGCTAGTGTCTACACCTAGTTGCCTCCATGTAACAAATGATTTTGTCTTTATCTTTTCTTCAGGAAATCAATAAAATGGATAATAAATGCATACACCTTTATCTTTTAATTTCCAAATCCAAATACAACATATAAATTATTTTTCTTGATTAGGAAAAATACAAGGATTAATAATATGATATCCAAAATAATTCCTAGGCAAATAATTTTTTTAAGTTATTTAAATGCTATTAAATGGCCTTTTAAAATAAATTCATATCTTTAAATCCATAAATTGGAATTTAACAAATAATATTTCTAAATCGATCAGAGTGACGAGATTTTCCATCTATGCATTCCATGCATGCATTTGATTCCTGTTTCATGCATTTATAATACATTACTGTAAGAAAATTTATTAATAAAATGGACAAAAAAAATTGGAATATAATTGTTTCTTGTTAATAATGCCTCAATAATGTTGTATCATCAATGTGCTATGCAAATGACATCTTTTCAACATGGTTTATATCCTTAACTTGCCATGTCATGCATCATATTATGATCATGCCGGTTCTTTCGCATTAGTTGTAACTGTTGCATCGCTTCTTCCTTTAGTGTGTTTTGCTTCTTCCCGGATAGGACGATGAGATGTTGTGATCTTCGAAAAGTTCTTCTGATATATCTTCAGCAATGGTTCCCAGACGAGCATCCTCCCTCTTCTACCTATTTTTCGCTTTATGGCTTTGCTTCTCTCTATTTCTAACTATGCTGTGGTGCTTTAATTTCTGTACCATTTATACTCCTTGCAGCCTATATTGCCTTAGTCATTTCCTATTGCTCGTTGTTTTGGTAGATAGTTGGCGTTGCGAGTTGTAGTTGCTTGCTGATATGTTGGTTCGAGTCATCGAGCTCTAGAGTTGCTGGGAGGTTGATACATGCTTAATGTTAGAGATAAACATTTTTCTACTTACAACTTGATAATTAAAATGTTGGGAATAGATATAATTAGTAAAGAGGCACCGGTGGGCAATAGTTGACATTTGGCTTTTATCCCGCCCACTTGTGTCCACCTAGGACCCGAGTACTTGATGCCTACTCCTTGACTATCGCACTATCCACATGTGGGCCCATGGATCTCTTCGTATGAGATTTATTCACATCTTATTTCTTGGGTCACAAAATAGTTTGGGGTTTTACTACTATCATGTCCTTATGCCATGCTTTACTGTTTTATTTACTACTGTTGCTCAAGGAGCGGTTAACTACTGTACTATTTTGGAAAGAAGAATGTTTTTGGTATCAACAAGCCCAGTCACACTTTCGGGTTCCCAATCGTTTACAACCATTGACGCAAAACCTGGGTCCGTCTCGGAGCCCGTCCGACTTTTTTGCGGGTAGCTTAGTGGGGTGCCCCCCGAAATCATTTTTGAATCTGGTGAATGCTTTGTCGTGATGCCTTGTTTCTTTTCATTTGGTTTTTCCCAAGGTTGATCGTGTGTGTGTTGCTATTTGTGCACCCTTGCAGGGTAAATATTTTCAAAAAGCCGTGTCCGCAGTTATAGACTGCTTGGAGCACAGTGTCATGACCATAGACAACTCAAACTAAAGTAGTGCTATAAATTTGACTTTGGCATGACTAGTAATCAGCTCCACTACAACGAAATGGTTAAATTAAAAGTGCCAACAACTGGTGATATTGGAATGTCTTACGTTATCTATATCTTACTAATAAGTGTTGCAACTTCAATGTAATGCTTAAATAAAACTACCAACTATGTGAGTTCCTCGGAAAAACTTCCTCGTTTGGTCTTGAGGTGGAAACTCCAGGATGGATTATGTTTCGTGTTAGTATCAGGTTGGTCCGGATAGGTCTCTCTTATCCCTCTCTAATAGTCGACAGTTATATCGAGTCTCTATAGGTTGTTTAGTGCATGCTTTTCTGCCGCTTCAATCCACCATACCCATGTAGACGAGAGCCGCTGAATTCTAAGACTAGCCATGTACTGGCCTTAGTACTGATCGCTACCTTTTTTCCTTTGCCTTTTGTCGGCACCCCTTTGCTTTGATAGGTATGAATTCAATGACGGTAGCAAGTTTACCCTTCCGGATTGGCCTGGGCAGGGTTATGGACGCAATTGGTTATTCTTCTGGGCTCTTAGTCCAATTTGCATCTTATCCGTACTCGGATGTTGTATCATTTTCAATATGATTTGGATCTTTGTAATGTATATTTGTATTCTTGACTTGATGAAGTCGTTGTTGTAAATATATGTTATTGTGGGTTCCATCGTGGACTATTGTGAAATGGTATTACTTCATTTTCCACCCATATGCAAGTGCTTAGTGTGCATCATCAAATAGGTTCTATGCGGGTTCTGTGGGAATCCCTAAAATCTGCATAGGCCCGATCTGAGGGTGTTACAATATATTATCAAACATCTAGGAGCAACTTCAAGTGCAGTTCTAGGTGCAGTAATTTGCCTTGGATCTGAAGGGGTTCGTAGTAGAAAACACAATTTTTTATTAACTAGCACAACACCAATAGCCAGTATCTATCTAGGAGTAATGCTGTAACGGAGAAGTTTTCGGTAAAATAACCTTGTAGACTAAAAATGCTTAACGTTCTGCGGGTAACATGGATATGAAGTAGTCATTCTCGTAGTCGACCTCAAGGTCGCAAAGCTCCTCACAAGTCACCCCAGGTCCTTGCGTGACATCCCATGTGTCAGAAGTGGCAGCACCTCCATGATTTCGCACACTTCTGGTGCACGACGACGACCTCTGATTCTCTGATCCAGCCGAGAGTGCGGAAGTAGATCTTCTGGCCGAATCTCCGCAGTAGAACTGTGTGCCACAGTGAAGCACTCCCTTGTGCATCCAACCCTAACTCGAGGCTGCTGCTGCAAAAGAGGAGAGAGAGCGAGAAAAATTCTCTAAGGAAATTACCTTAGAGAATATCTTATTTTTGTGTGTCTTTTCCCACCTATAAGACCCTTCTTATACAGGGAAAAGGGGTGACCCTTGTCTCCTCAAGTCCCGGGGTGGGACTAAAGAAAAGGAGAGGTGGAGGTGTGTGGGATGAGGGTCGGTCAGTCGGCCGGGTGGGCCCCATGTGCGCGCGGTAGCCGCCCCTTGCCTTCTTTGGGTGGCTTGCCCTATTGGGCCCTTTCCCTACGGGATTTGGCCCACAAGGGAAGTTTTCCCTTTTAAATTTAATTTTAAATGTTTATTTAATATTAATTTTGATAATTAATTTATAAATACATATTATTAAATTATCTTGACCTGAAACACCTTTCGGCTCACTCCGAATGACTTCGGATCCTCCTGATACGATTCCGGTTCTCTCTTGGAACACTTCCAATATTCTCTGTTTCCTACTCCGGTGATTCCGTTATAACCAAAACGATCTCCGGGCGCCATCATGCTCTTAATTGTGTTACCTTACGGTTCAGGGAGATCACAGACATGATCGAGACATCTCTCTTATCAATGATCATTAGCGGGACCGGGATGCCCATAATGACATGAGCCCTAACTGCTCGCATATAGCTCTTTGGGCTGCACCGGGCGCCCAACCCATAGCCACCACCCCTTCTCCACTGCCACATCCTCCCTCGCCGCTGCTAGAGGAGGCTGTCGACGATGCTTCTCGATGGTGCCAATGGCCGGCAAGGCAGCGGCCGGGATCTCTATCCATATCCTATCACGGTAGAGCAGTGGTCAATGACATCCCCGAGGCTGAAGACAGTCTATGGATAACCTTTCCATGGTAGCAAGCCATTGTCTCTAGACTTCTTCACTCCGACAAACCTTGGGGCTGCGATTAGACATAGTTGAAATCTCTGCATGATGGTGATGATCGAGACACCCTCGGGTGTTGTACCCTTCTTTAAGGCAGTGTTGTGTTCTTCCTTGGAGATGTTTCCGGGGTTGTTCGTGGAGTGCCCGAGGTGCCAGTTGTAGTCGATTGTGGCTTCTTAGAGAGTAGGCCTCTAGGACACAATGCAGTACGTTGTCGGCGATTCAAAGACGATTCCTTCCTTTAGGTTGGTCGATTCCTGCCAACCCTTAGGCACTTAAGGGCGGCTTGTACGTTCATATGTGTCACTCTAGAGTTTGACTCGGTCTACCGAGGTGTCGAGCATCGGTCATGAAGCGGCCTTGGGGCTCTATGACTCGCCTCCCCGCCATTCCTAGATGTAGGTGGAACAAGGCAAATCTCTTCATCGATGGTTGTTGTGGGGTGTTTTGTCTATGTAGTGTTGTGTTCATGTCCTTGTGCGTGCGTTGTAGTCATTTGTCGGCGTTGTACCGGTCATCTAGGTCTTGTTTTCTGTATGAATATGATAGATCTCCCAACACTGATCTAAAGCACTACTCCCTCATCCCAATTTAGGTGGCGCACACGTTTTTTGAGATCAAAGTATGACGATTGTTTTAACCAACAAAAAAATCATTATATGTCAAGAAAGTTAGATCTTTCACAATGAGAGTCTTTTAGCACGTTATTATAGGCAAAGAGCTTACGTGTCACTATAGTTAACGAGGAGAGGGGTTGTTGGTGTACCTACACCTATTGCAATCAACCGTAAGAAAAACAATTTCTAGCCAATCTCATGCATGCTACCTCCAAAATCATTAAATTTAGAGACAACATTTAAAATACAATCTATTGTAGAGGTAATCTCTTTAAGTATTTATTTTTCTTATGATATCTAGATAAGATAGCTCCCTTTGTGAAAGACCTTATACCACTATATTTGTTTTTTAATAAACTTTTAAATGCTATAATTTTTATAACAAGTAACACATATATTATTTAGGAAATTTGAGATCAAAGCTAAAGCACAGAAAACGATGACGCCGCTTTAGATCGCCGTTAGTCCTAGCAAGCACGACATCAAACATTGGACCCGAAGGTATGTGCTGGGCCGGCCGGCTGAAAAACGGGAAATAATACTATGGGACCTGGTCTATAAGTGGATCAACTTGTCTGATTGACACGTGGAAATTTAGATCTAAAAACTGTTATCATTCTTATTTTTTTCTCTATTTTGGACACGAGTTGTTCTCTGAAATTGGTCCACGTCCCTAAATCCGTGGACCGAGTCCCATAAAAATATTTTCCCTGAAAAACCGATCGACTGATCGACTTCTGGACACGTCAGTCCGTGCCTACATAGAGACACGAGGATCCACATCATGCCCTAGACAAAAGCAGAGGCCGATGGTGATGGCGATGGCAGGCGGCGTCGGCGCCAGCGCGCACCCCTCGGACGACATCCTCCGGGACATCTTCTCCCGCCTGGCAGACCCCGTGGACCTCCTGCGCTGCGCGGGCACGTGCAGGCGATGGCTCTGCGTCCTCGGCAGCCCGGCCTTCCTCTCTCGGTCTGAGAAGAACGGGCAGCGCGCCTCCTTCATCCTCGGGGCTTTCTCCCAGATGGTAGTTCTTCTCAGGTCGTCGGAGCCAAGGAAGCAGTTCCTTGGGCCGCCACAGTTCGAGAGGCTCCACTAGTAGAAAACGGGCCTCCAGTCCCGGCCTGTAAGGGGCTTTAGTCCCGGTGCTGGTAACTGGGACTGGAGGGGTGGGACTAAAGGCCCACCCATTAGTCCCGGCCCTCTTACCAGTCGGGACCAATGGGCATCCACGTGGATGTCTCTGCGGGCGCTGGGTGTCCCCCCATTAGTCCCGGTTCATATTACGAACCAGGACAAATGGTTCTCTACCGCGGCAGAATTTTAGGCACTTTCTCTGCCGCGGCAGAGAATTTAATTTGTATTCTTTTTTTTCATTTCAAAATAGTTTTCTATGCTACCACATACCGTACATGTTCATGCATACATAAGATAACTTCTCTTAAGATCGAGCATACAAATATATACATGATAGTTACACATGGAGATCACAATTATCGGGACTAGAGCACGTCTATTCAATTACACGGTCGGGGATCATTGGCGCCTATTCACACTAAATTCTCCGGCGTCATCTATCATCACGTTCATCAAGAATCCTGCCAGTTCTTCAGCAATTGCTACTACGCGTTGCTGTGGTAGGAGCTGATCCCGCATTTTCTCGAACTATATAAGAAAAGGAGATCAATATGAATATCAATCATGATAACAAAAAGTGACGGTATACAAATAATGTTATGAATGTATTGCTTACATCGACTCTATAATCATTCAGCTCACTAGTAAACGTGCGAATGAACTCGCAAACATAGAATCCACATAGATTCGTCCCCTATGGCTGCCTCGCGCACTTTACGAGAATAGAATTCAATCAAAATAATAATCCAGCATCATAATTATATTGAAAGTAGAAATAAAGAGATGCGCCTACTACTTACCGAGACCGGCTTAAATGTCAGCTTCTCAGTAAACTCACCCGTAACCGCACTCTTGAACTGGTTCCAAACCCTACCCGGTAAAGAAAATGAATGAGTTATTTATTACATGATATCTCAGGAAATCAACGAAAGAGACCGCTGTAGCATGAAAATTACCTGTGGAGCATGTCCTGCATGTCACTAAACTATTCCAGGGGTCTCTTTAATGGGTCTATGACTTCAACTCTTCCCTTATCAAGTTAATGTCCATGAGAATCCAGTAGAAACTGTACACGTTTATATATACATCAGTAACTCATCAATTACACTTAACATCGAGTAAGCAAAAGAGAATGTGTACAATAGAGTAAGACACTCACGCGAAATTGTAAGGAAACAGTATGTGGTTACAGAAATTTTGCTCCGTTAGAAACCTTAGAAGGTTTTCCTGTGTGTCCTCGGGTTTATCCTTTAGCGTCCGACAATGTATTTTATCTGGGTCAATGAACCCAACACTAAAGATTAACCTTCTTTTACATTCCATGATCTTCATTCTGCATAATAATAGAGTACAAAAGGATATAATTAGGATAATTACATGCAATGAACTGAACAACTAAAAAAATGAATAGCTTATATATAGACAATGAATTCAACAACTTACAGACAATAGCAACTCAAGAGACTTTTGTCGAGGGCGTCGAAAGTGTATAACTGGAAGAGTTCTAGAAACTCAACATGGACCTCTTCTTCTCGGAAGTAGTAGTCATGTGGGACTTTCGCCACGATCATTATTCTCTCCTCCTTTACGGCTTTCAAGTACCATTTATGTAAACTCCGCATTTGTGTTGGCAGTTGTTGGAACTACTCAAAGATGACCAGAGGCTTCCCTGGGACATATGTAGGGACTACCTGAGCCTTGGGTAACTTGTCGTCCTAGGAACCTAGCAATTCCTCAACAGTCACATTCATAGCGGCCGCAAGCTTCTTAGCTTCTTCCATATCATGCTGGGGAGTGTCATAGGATACCACCTTGAGGGGTGGGGTCGATTTTTTGGCCTGTTCCCCGAGCTAGGGGACGTCCTTTCTTTTCCCGGTTGCACTTTGACTTGATGATTTTCTCCCGCTTGCACTTCTACTTGATTTGCTCTTCTTCACTTCCTTCTGAAGTGTGCGTCGATAGTCATCTGGCTTATGGTGCAAGTCATATTGCGATTTTGTGTTCAGAAAAGAGAGTGCATACACTTTTTGGTTCTCGGTGTATACCGAGGCGGGCTCGGGTTTCTTCTTTTGAAGCTGCGCGACACATTCGGCCTTTATGATCATGTCGGTTTCCTTGTCAGTACGATCGTAAGGTCTGATAGGAAGATTCTTATGAGGTACTCTTGGGAGGGGCGACATTTGTCGTTTTGGGCTCCTACGTCGTTTAGTACTAATCGGAGGCTGCGGCGGAGATCGAGATGGACTCGGGCTGTGGTGGTCGTAGTCATGGGGTGGGCTTCTTGGAGGTGATGGAGGTGAAGGTGACATGAGACCACTCGGAGGCGGTGTTGGCTTTGGTGTCTAGCCTGGAAGCTTGATGTTGTTCTTGTCCCATAGAATGATACCACCCAGTACTTCTCCGAGTGTCCTCTCACCTTCAGGTCCAGGGATGTCAAGCTCCATTGAGTCCCACCCCATTGTGATTTCATCCACACCAACTTTAGCATAGCCAGCTGGAATCTCACGGCCATGCCAGCGTGCGCCAGGTGGACAAGGTAAAGCACATCCGACCGCCACCTTGATGGATAGGCTCTTCACCTTCTGATGGAGCTCACAAGATGCCTGCTCCTTGATTCCATCCACGGGGTAGCCGGGACCGCCATCTACCATACGTGCCGGGGCTGTGGTGGACTAGCCTTTGCCACTAGCGAATAACGGATCTGCTCGCCGGGGATATGGTGGCTTGGATGGGCCACCCAGGACGAAAAAAACAATTATCCCCGGCGAATACAGCCCTTAGGCGTCGGGGGTAAGTGGGTCGTGGGTCCACCTGTAAGAGCTCCCCGTCTCATCTAACCCATCGCGATGCGCCCGACAAAAATCCCCAATTCTTGCAACCCAAGTGCGCTTTGGGAGATTCGAAGCGGCTCCTAGGAGTTCATCCACGGTGACCACAGATGGCCGGATGGCGGCCACTCCCTTCTCCCTCTGTTGGTGTCTGTTTGTCTCGGCTAGCGACTGTTGGGCGAATTCAACCTCTAGGCGAAAGTTCCAAGATGGAGGCCTCTCTACACCAGCCTAGTGTGCTCCATGGCTCGGTTAAACCAAAATGAAATCTGGTTAGTCCGGTATTTTGTTTAAATTTGGTGCAAAATGAAATCGATGTATGAACACTCTCTTAGGGTCTTGACGGCAATATAGACAATTTCCACCAAACCCACATTTTCACAATAGTTTGAGCCAACCAATTTCGAGCTTTGCCACAGTTCTCAACTCGCAGTAGTTTTCCCACAGCTCACAATAGCTTTTATGGAATCCACAACTGAACTAAACCCACCCATAATAGCCTCTTCCCTTCGAACTCTTATTCCTTCTTCCCAATTGTGTGAACCAAATAGGTTGATGTCAGACTCCAAAGTAAAATTCTATGCAACACTCTCTCCCACCTCCTCTCCTCTCCGGGCCTTCGTAATATCCCCTCCACTGGAATAGCCGGTCGGAGGTGGACTGGGGGAGGTGACGGAATTAGATTTAGGGGTAGTTCTTTTAGTTGTAGGGTGTGTTGGTGGCTTGCCGCAGTATGGCTTCATGTCGGGGGTCCGATTCAAGATCTGCTGCCCAGGATCTCGACTTGGCTAGTGGTCTGGCTGCTCCTTGCGGTGCTCCAGTGGATGGAGCCGATGGGGAGGAACCCGGAGACCGGCGGAGACTCCATGAATAAAAGGGCGTGTAGGAGCCATCTCTAGATGTGGGTACTTCCGCCCAGGGTTCCTCTCTTGGTCGGCCGAGGCAACGAGGGGAAGAGGAGATGGAGCGAGATGCGGGGCTCTGCTGCGCCTCTCCTGGACGGTCGTGGAGGCGAGGAGGGGGAGCGTGGCGTGGCGTCGCCTGCTATTCCTGTCGAGTGGAGATGGCGCACTTATTGGCATCTGCCTGCTCTGTTGACTACTAGCTCTGCTTGCCATGGTGGTAGGCGCGATCGGGTGGCCACTAGCTCTATCGTCCTGTGCCAAGTGCGCTTTGGGAGATTCGAAGCGGCTCCTAGGAGTTCATCCACGGTGACCATAGATGGCCGGATGGCGGCCACTCCCTTCTCCCTCGTTGGTGTCGGTTCGTCTCGGATAGCGACTGTTCGGCGAATTCAACCTCTATGTGGAAGTGCCAAGATGGAGGCCTCTCTGCACCAGCCCCTCCATGGCTCGCCCCAAGTGGTCTTGTCCCCGGCGGCGAGGCGTTTGACTGTGCTGCGATGCGTACCTACGGTGGCGCCGTAGCTGGACCCGATTGCTTGCTTAGTTTTCTTTATAGGGTCCTTCCTGCAAAAACTCCAGACTTGGCTATAATTTTTGTTCATATTCTAGTCCTTCCTGTAATATTTGCCCCACCGCTTAATGAATGCTTGTGTGAGAGCTAACGCACTCCCGGACAGACCCCCTCTTGTGCACGCGGTAAGCTGAACCACCTCTCTCGTTCACCGTCTTCCAGTACGCGGTTCACGTATGCCAAACCCAACCGACGGCCGCAACTGCCTTATCCACCCTATGAAGGCATGAACGTCTGTCTGGGTATACGAGTACTACAAGGGTACCGACAACGGTCGGTTCTGGGTTCTGCAATGGCCTCCATCGTCTTCCTGATCCTGCTGCTTCTCTCCGCCCATGGCGCGGCTCCTGTCCTCGGCTTCACCCGGAGCGACTTCCCGCGGGACTTCGTCTTCGGAGCCGCCACCTCCGCATACCAGGTAATGATAATGACCCAGCAATACAGAATAATTTATAGAAAAAAAATACAGATTAGAACCATTTTGGGATTAATTTTCCTCTAGTACGAGGGCGCTGTAGCTGAGGACGGCAGGAGCCCAAGCATATGGGACACCTTCACTCACGCAGGTAATTGGCCTGTCAGTTTCGTCCTTATTGATGTTGATCAGGAATTTGATCGCTCGCTGTTGATTTTTTCTCCTGGCAATATATGTTCCTGTTTCCGATGACAGGGAAAATGGCGGACAAAAGCACAGGTGATGTCGCGGCCGACGGGTACCACAAGTACAAGGTACACACTTCTGAATTTAGTCATTTTTCCTTTGTCTGAATAGCTGACTTTCCCCTTGTTGATTGAGCTAGTATTTAAGCAGCTATATGTGCCGTGTGTAGTTCTCTGCAACCAAACTGTACTCATGTATATCTGTAAGCCATACATGATCTCATGTTTCAGGATGATGTGAAGCTCATTGCGGCCACGAACCTAGAGGCTTATAGGTTCTCCATCTCCTGGTCAAGGCTTATTCCAAGTAGTATAACTTTTATTATATCTGCATTGTAGTACACACGAGAAAATTACAAAAATAAGCTAATCATTAGTTTTGGAATGAGGATGCAGATGGGAGGGGAGCTGTCAATCCGAAAGGGCTGGAGTACTACAACAACCTTATAGATGCGCTAGTGCAACATGGTAAGTTTTTTTAATATACTCCAGAAAAGAACATTTTCATAGTCTACTACTTTGTCCACTCTCTGAACATAGGTGTGTGAGTGTGTCCGTCTCTGTGTTATCTCAGGGATTCAAGTCCATATTATGATTTACCAGCTTGATTACCCTCAAATTCTGGAAGATGAATATGGAGGATGGTTAAGCCCTAAGATTGTGTAAGATCCCGGAATTTTTCTCCCGCAGTGATGAAAATGATCAAAATGTTTAAATGTTCAGACGGTTCCTACTTTCCTAGGGATATTTCTTAACAACTGGTACTGCAAAATTCAGGGAGGATTTCACAGAATTCGCAGATATTTGCTTCAGGGAGTTTGGAGACAGGGTTTCGTACTGGACTACTATTGATGAACCTAATGTCGGCGCGATCGGATCTTATGACAACGGCATAATCGCACCCGGACATTGCTCTGATCCTTTTGGAACAACAAAATGTACCATTGGTGACTCAACCGTGGAGCCATATATAGCAGCTCATAACATGCTACTGGCGCATGCATCGGCTACCAGACTTTACAGAGAAAAATATCAGGTGAGTCATCTTGTGCTCAAAATTAGAGGAAGTGCCTTCTGCAAACATGTTACTTGATTTGTGTGGAAATAATAAGCTATTAAGTTTTATCTTGTCATCTAAGATTAATTCAGAAAATTCAGTATTGTCTAACGTGAAGTAGTGCCTTTCTTCAAGCATATTACTTCATTGTCTAACTGTATTGTCATAACTACATTGTCTGACCATGTACTAATATTTGGGGACCAATCCTTGTCATATTACAATTTACAGGATTAAATGTTCTGTTTTCTGAATGCAAGATTTGATTAGTTTCTCATCATGTACATTCATATGAAAAGATTTATGTGTCCATAAAAAGAGTTTGGCATGTAGGCTGTGCAAAAGGGGGTTGTTGGCCTGAATATTTACTCCCTTTGGGCTTATCCATTTAGCAACTCTACTGTGGATTTAGAAGCAACTAAAAGATGTATGGACTTCACGTTCGGCTGGTATGTTACTTTTACTCTGCCTTTGCTTCAGGAATGTAGAGCTAACCAACTTGTGGTTCCTTTATTAGGATACTACAGCCCTTGATGTCTGGGGATTATCCAGAAAGAATGAAGAAGAATATTGGTTCTCGTCTTCCATCCTTCACAAGAGCTCAGTCTGAATTTGTAATTGGTAGTGCTGATTTCATCGGAATAAATCACTACTTTTCGGTCTACGTGAATGATCGCCCTTTAGACAAAGGTGTGCGCGACTATACAGCTGACTTGTCAATTACCTACAAAAGTAAGCATCATCCCTTTACTTTCCATTCTTTTCTAGCAGCTACCATTGTGATCCATTTATGTACTAAAAGCATACTGGGGAAAACAAGTTCATATGGTCAACATATACTGAGATAATTTTGTCACATTTCTCAAATAGATTTACAGCTTTGTGAGGTTTGTGATCCAAGTAGCGCATCTAACAAAATATATGTTTCTTTGATGCAGCTTCAAAAATAGACCCGCCAACTGGTAAGGTAAAGTTTTTCATCAATATTTTCGGTCAAATACTCGCTGAGTTCATCTTTTTTGGACATGAAGCAACAAATTTGAAATTCTGATCTATCACGAGATAGTAGAAATGAAAGAAATAATCTTCAAGATCATGCAGTCGAGCAAGATAATGGGGGTTCTGTGTACGTTCCAAGTTGTGACATATAGACAACTTCTTTGGATTGCAGTTTCCCCCAATGTCTTATCCCACTGACCCCAAAGGATTGCAACTTGTGTTACTGTACCTGAAAGAAGCCTGTGGAGACATTCCCATTTATATCCAAGAGAATGGCAAGTCGATCTAGCTTCCATTGACATGATCTCTAAATTTTAGGTTTAAAATTCTTGGTAAAACCGTGCCAATATTTATGTGGGCGTCATCGTTAATTTGCAAGCATACATGTTTGTTGATATCTTTTGCCCTCTTATGTTTTCTCTCTCTAGGTAATGCATCTAGCAATGACACTCTCGATGACACCGACAGGCTCGAGTACTTGAAGAGCTACATAGGAGAAACATTGGCTGCATTGAGGTCAGTAATTCAACAAAAAGTTCCCTCACTTTTTCTCTCCAGCAATGTAGTTTCCTGCAATCAGGACACCTTGTTGAAAAGTCTTAAAAGTTCAGACAGAACTATCAGGATGCTCATTTGCTATGCAGAAATGGAGCCAATGTGAAAGGCTACTTCACCTGGGCCTTCTTGGACGTATTTGAGTTTCTAGCAGGGTACCAGTCACGGTACGGCCTGTACCGTGTCGATTTTGACGACGAGGCACTGCCAAGGCATGCCAGGCTCTCTGCTCGCTGGTACTCTGCATTCCTGAAGAATAATGACATCCATGTTCAGAGTGAGCTCAACAATCTAGGATCGCATGCTGAACAATGAGTTACCCCATCGGGACACGGTTATAAATTATGGCCAACGTACATAGGCATACTGCATACATAGATATAAGTTCCATGTAGTTCTCTCTTGTACCTTTCTTGGGAGAGCCCTTTTATAAGAGAGCAGTACATGCATCTTGATGCATATATACTTCATACGACAAATAGCACATCTAACAAAAAATATACTTCTCGCATTATTCGATTGGATTCACCTTTTCGAGGTTAAATTTGATGAATTATTATGTGCCCATTTTTATTGTAAGTAGAAGATATTTTTTGTAAGTGCAGAACAAATGTTTTTGAGACAATAGCAAATAAATAACTAAATAAGAATTATTAAGGAGAGCATGCTCAAAATAAATATTAAGGAGCAGCTGAACAAAAAACAAGATATGAACCGGGACTAGAGGTGGCCGTACCCTACGGCGTTTTTAGCCGTTGGAACCGGTACATTATTCTCGGGCCCAAACACGACGGGGATTAATGCTCCGGACAAAATGCACGTTTTCTACTAGTGGACTCAGCATACCACTACATGTTGTAGTACGTAAGTCATTGATATAATACCAATGAAATACCGTTCACTAGTATTACATCCCGCAGAGTGGTACAACAGAAACATCGCAGGTCCAAGGCATGATTATAGATTACAATTTGGTACATTACAAAAGAGGGATCTGATCCAGTACTACCCCTCTCCCTAAACTTGTATAATGTCAAACACAAGAACGACTCAGATTGTTTGATATCCTTTCATATACTATTGTTTGATATCCTTTCGTAATTAGTATATACACATATATGTAACCATGCACAAAACATAGTATAACTCAACTAAAATATACGTTTTTTCTAGCTGAACCTGTATTAGTACGAGCTCTACGCAAAGAGAAAAAAGTATGGATGTACACCGGATCATCGCCGACAAGAGCCGTGTCCGCGCAGGGTGGTCATGGTGGCGGTTGGGTTCGGCGAGCCGGTGAATCGGCCTGGACGGCGCATGCCTCGGCTTGGCCCTGTAGGTGAATTTACCTATATGTCACACTAGCACAACTACCAAGCAAAGCAAGATAAAGTAAGGTGCGGTAAAGGATAGAAGTAACCGAAGTGAAGCACGCGGGGACGCAAGGATTATTTCCCGCAGTTCCTTCCTTTTGAGGGGAAGTACATCTGTGTTTGGAGAGGGGGTGGTATCAAACCACCAACGCCGTGAGAGGCCTCCCTTGTTCTCTAGTGAACCTCACCCTAAGGGGATCGATTCACGCTTCCACTATATCGGCAACCTTCGAGGTGGAAGTCGGCAGCTTTACAAAAAGTTCGAGGCACACATCCACAACTGAATTGGAGACTCCTGAATACAAGCTAGCTACCACAACAATCAAGAACAAGCTAGTAAGAACCAAATCAAGAACTAGGGTTTCCAATGAAACACTAGAACAAGGGGCCCTCAAGTGAATGAGGGGGAAATGGAAATCTCTCTTGGTGAAGCTGTAGGTCAAGGACTCCTCCTTCGATTCTCCAAAGATCAAGAACTTTGGATGGTTGTAGATGGAGTTCTTGTTGATTTGGTGGTTCTAGGGTTAGGTTTCTTCTCTTCAGGAACGAGCAGCAACTCAAGGTAGAAGAAGGGGCCTTTATATAGGCCACCCAAAAATGTAGCCATTAGAACCACTTAACCTGGATAGTCCGGCAGAACCGACTTGGACTGTCCGACCCCACCGGACACTCTGGCCACTGAGCAACAGACACTCCGGCCTGGCAAAGTATCCGGCCAGAGTCCGGGAAGTATCCGGGTAGAGTATGGTATAGGTTACTAACTATCCGCAACCTCTGAGGAATCCTTCTGGCCGGACACTCCGGTGAACACTAGCCGGACAATCCTGCTAGGCCGGATACTCTGCCTGAAATCTACCGGACAGTCCGGCGCAGACAAGATCCAGCACTAATAAAACTTGGGACCTTCTTTTCCTTATGACAAGATAATGATGTGAATAATATTCTGCAAGCAATATAGATATATCCTGAAACATTTCAGCAGCAGATTAAAACCATCCTAGTGTTGTCAACAAACATCAAAATAAAAGGAAGGGCATAAATGCTCTTTCAATCCCCCCTTTTTGGTGTTTGATGACAACCCAAGGATTTGCATATGATAATCAATAAGCATAGCAACACCCGGTTTACAAACCATAGGAAGGCTCCCCCTAGATGTGTGATCGGTTGCTAAGCCCAAAATATATCGAGCCTGTTGGGGAACCCCAAGAGGAAGGTATGATGAGCACATAAGCAAGTTTTCCCTCAGTAATGAAACCAAGGCTATCAATCCAGTAGGAGCAAGGAAACACCTCAAAGGTGTTGCTAGCTGAACTTTGGTAGGGCGGACTACGGGTGCCAGCAGCAACGTGGAGACCTGCACAACACAACCATGGAACTTTGCCTCCAACTTGCGATGAGGTTGTCAATCTCACAGGTTTTGCTGAAAACAAAGGATTAAACGTATCGAGTGAAAGAAAGTAATAGTTTGCAGAAAGTAAACACAAAGCAGTAAATAGTTGATCGTAGATTGATGGTAAAAGAAAGGACCGGGGTCCATAGTTCACTAGTGGTGGCTCTCCTTAAGATAGATGACATGTTGGGTGAACAAATTACAGCGGGCGATTGACAAACATCGAGAAAGCAATCATGCATATACTACTCATCTCGACTCCTTGGAGACTTGATTGGGCATTACAACATTATACATAGACCGTAATCCAACTGCATCTATGACTAATAATCCACCTTCAGGTTATCATCCGAACCCCCTCTAGTATTAAGTTGCAACCAACGGATAATTGCATTATGTATTGCGTGTAAAGTAAACAATACGATTGTTCTATGAACAAAGGATTGTTGTTTTCTCCCTAGTAGCAATAGCACATCTAGTACCTTAGAGATTTCTGTCACTTCCCTAGATTACTAGAGGCATGAACCCACTATCGAGCATAAATACTAACTCTTGGAGTTGCTAGCATCTACTTGGCCAAGATAGCTACTAACAACGGAAAGCATGCAAGATCACAAATAACAAAGACATGATAGAATCAATAATCAATATTAAATAGCATCGCAATATCCATCGGATCCCCGCAAACACAACATGTATGAATTACAAATAGATGATCTTGATCATGAATGGAGCTCACAAGATCTAAACATGATAGCACAAAGGAGGAGAACTAGCCATCTAGCTACTACATGGATTCGTAGTCCAGAGATGAACTACTCACGCATCACACCAGAGGCTTGCATGGTGATGAAGAAAGCCTCCAGGGTGAATTCTCCCCTCCGACAGGGTGCCGGGAAGAGCTTCAGATCCCTCCCGATCTAGGGATGGAGATGACGACGGCTACAGACTCTTTCGTGGAATTTTGATTGGGTACTTAGGGTTTCTGTATTGGAGGCATCTTATAGGTGCAAGGGGAGGCCGGGGGTGCCGGAGGCGGCCAGACAACCCCCTGGCGCGAGCCAGGCTGGGCCACGCGGCCAGGTGGTGTGGCGGCCCCCTGGCCCCTCTTCGTCTCGTATTCTGACTCCGGGTGTCCCTCGGTGAAAAACTGACTTTGGCTTTTGTCCCGTCCCATTCCGAGAATATTCATTTTCTGACTTTCCTGGAACCAAAAACAACAGAAAACAGGCAGCTGACACTGTGGCTCTTGTTAATAGGTTAGTCCAAGAAAGTGTATAGAAAGTACTCCAAAGTGTGGACAAAACATAAGAAAGTAGATAAAACCAAGCATGGAACATCAAAAATTATGGATACGTTAGCAACATATCAACATCCCCAAGCTTAACTCCTGCTCGTCCTCGAGTAGGTAAGTGATAAAAAGAAAGAAATTTTTATAAGGTGACATGCACCATCATAAACTTGATCAAAGTATTTGTAAAACATTGATAGCTGGGATCATAGTACTTCAATCATAACATGAAAGACAAAGTTCTATCAATAAGCCAAAGCAACTAAGTTGCAACATGATAAGGCACAAACAAAAGATTCATGAATAACAATGCTTTGCAAGACGTTTGTTTGTTTCACATAAAGAAAACATAGCATAGTGGCATTCAGCTTGTCCCTCATAGAGTAGCAAATATAAATGCACAGGACACCTTCAAAGTTCATAAGAGTGACTAGATACAAATAGTTTAAAACAAGCAATATCAAAGCTATGCATCAATCAACAAGTCTTGGGACAATGCACATAGAACTAAGAATGGCCACTATGCTCTCAAAGTAGGTGCATAAAGATAGAAGGTGGAGACTCAACATAAAAATAAAAGAAAGGCCTTCATAGAAGGAAGTAGGGATTCAAGTTTCATAAAGAGCTTCCAAAAATTATGGTACTTATTAGCTTTCAGCTCTCATTGCCCCTATCATAAGCATCTTGAGGGTGATTAAGGTTAAAGTGACACAACTAAGAGGATATACTTGACAAGTTATAAGCCAAAATCTCATGCCCCTTACTTGCGAAGACCGAACCTCATGTTACTCAACTTTAGTCACAAGTAAGCTCTTTCCATTGTAAGTACATATGTATCATAGAGAACCGCCAACGGGGTACCCCTTGCACATGATACAGGAGCTATCCCATAATCAAAATGACAAGGCAAGCAGACAATGAGCATCTCAGCGATCTTTTTATTTGCTATTTGCATAGGTTTTTATTGAGGATGCTTCATAGAGTGCTCATTATGGTTATGCTGCAAGTTTCCACCATGATTAGGCATGGCATAGGCTAGCGGACCAGGCGTTTCTCTAACACAAATACAAACTCCATTATCTTACAAGTTCCCCTTTTATTTCACACCGCCGTGGTCCATAAGCAAAAGAACATGATATCAACGGGGTACAAAGTACAAGTGCAATGTTGAAAGCGTTCCCCATGGTACATGGTTCTGCTAACTTCAACTTATAAACCGCAAGCATATAAGCAACAAAGATGGACGCAATGGTTCAAGTTTATTAAATGCAAGAAAGTAAAGTGTGCCATCAAGTTCATGAGAGCTTTAATCAGTAGTTTTCTCATAACAAGTTTAATTCGGAAGGTAGACAAAAACATGAATATACTTGGAATAGCAAATGCTTATAGTTAGGTATTGTGGACTCTTTGGAATAACTTGGTTTTAGGAGTTGGATGCATGAGTGGAACTCACACTTGATTATGGAGGCTAGGAAAAGACTAGGAGCGACCAACTAAGAGAGCAATAATGGCCATAATCATGTAGAGCGACAAAACATCATTAATCAAAGCATAAAGTGATACTACAAGTTGAAAACTAAAGGATCATAAAGGCTTATCATGACTTGGGATAGTCATAACATGGTGTGAACATGCGCCAAGTCAACTCAAATAAAACATCAAAGGAGAATACCACAATACTATGCTTTAATATGATAAAACAACGCATGATCCTTCCAAGGCACATTAAGCAATCTCAATTGTTTATAACAAGTCATGCTATAGCAAATAATACTAAGCATAAAGCCAAAACAATATCAAGCATGGCATGACAAAGCATAGGCCACAGTCCAAAACAAGCTCTCTTTACCACTTAAGCATGAGCTTTTCCTACTCTTTTCCAATCCAAACCAAACTATTTAAAAACTAATGCATGAATGAGGGGGTCCAACCAATTTATTCAGAAAACTAAGCAAACCAAAGCAAACGAAAAACCAAAACGAATTTGAAAAAGAAGACGCTTCAAGAACAACACAATTGTGCATGAAACAATAAAAATGAAGCGTTTGGAAGAAACCTGGAATTTTTATTGATGAAGAAGGGGATGCCTTGGGCATCCCCAAGCTTTGACGCTTGTACTTCTTGGATATTTCTTGGGGTGACACACGTGGCATCCCCAAGCTTGAGCTTTAGTCCATTCCTCATCTCATTACTCATTCCTTCCATAAACCTGAAATTTTTCCTTCATACAAAACTTCACACAATCTTTATTAGCAACATTAGTACATTCAAGATAATAAGTCTTTTGGTTCAGTTCCAACACCAATAAAACTTCCACTAAAACACAAGCTACTGTAGCACTTCCTCAAAAAGCTCAATTCCCGAAAAGAACTCAAAAAGGAACCAACAAGAAGCAAATGCAAATAATGGCATAAATCTGTCAAAACAGACCAGCAGGTAAAGACGAACTTTTTCGAAGACCTTCTGTTGCTCAAATCGAAAAGTGTTGAACTAACGAAAGTTAGATAACAACCTGGGGCAGAAGCACAAAATTCACGCCTCAAAAGGACGTACAGAGATTTTACATGAATTTTTACGGTGAAGCACAGAAATCTGTTTCGGGACAGCATTTTTCCCAATTATTACTTCTCTCTCATTAGAGGTTGCTCTTCGCACAAAAAGCAAATAAAAAGGATAAGGAGCGGTTATTACAGAAGTAATAACTTCCAAGACTCATTTAAAACTTTTGGGTTATCTCCCAATAAGTACTTTTCTTTAATGCCTTTAAGTTAGGCATAAGAAGCAAGAAAAAGAATCAAGTGTTCTCAAATGAAGAAGCATTAAGAGCAAATTTTGTTTTCATAGGAGAGGCAAAAGAAATCTTCTCTCTCTTCTTAGGGAAGTGTTCTATACCTTTCTTGAGTGGAAGTTCAGATTTAATGGTGCCTTCTTTCATATCAATAATGGCACCAACAGTTCTAAGAAAAGTTCTTCCCTAAGTAATAGGACAAGAAGCATTGCATTCAACATCCAAAACATGGAAATCAATGGGGACATTCAAATAACAATCTTCCAATGGTGGCAAATTAAGCATATCATAAATCCTTCTAGGCATAATAGAAACACTACTATCAAGATCACATAAAGCTTTGAAATCAAAATCATTCACTTTCATATTAATGATGGGTTCCCAACCATCTTCTTGTTTTATAGGAAAGAAGCTTTATGTTTCATATTTTATTCTTTAATATTTATGAGAGCATCAGTAATGTTTTTTGTAAAGGCCATATTCATATCACTAGCATTAGAACTTTTAGCAAGCTTTTGTAGGAACTTAATAACTTCAGAGATGTTGCAACCATCAAGATCAAAATCATAATTATCATCTAAAGTAGTAGAGTTATTACTAGCCTCAACACTAGTGGTAGTGATAGTAGAAACACTAATGTTTCTAGCAATTTCATCTTCTCTTTCCCACTTAGCATGCAATTCAGCTAATAGTCTAACATTTTCATCAATTCTTACTCGTATGGCATTAGTAGCAGCAATGGGATTATCAATAGTTTCAGGTTTAGTAGCCTTTTTATTAATCAAAGAGGATTGTGCTTCAGACAAAGATGATATATTTCTTTCAGCATTAGAAAGTTTCAATTGCAAACTAGGAATTTTCCTATTCAAACTTTCAAGTTGATGATTAATTTTCTTCAAAATGGTAGATTGTTCCTCCATAGTTTTAGTAAATAATTTGTTTTGTTCATATTGCATTTGCATGAAGTTTTTAGTGGCTCTTTCAACTTCTAAAATTCTTCCTTCACTATGTGTTCCAGGTTTGCCAGGATAACCATAAGTACTATTAGGAGGGTAAGGCCTATAATTGTTATTACCATAAGCATTGTTGCCAAAATTATTATTTCTTACAAAGTTCATATCAACTTGCTCTTCTTGAGCAACCAAAGAGGCTAAGGGAACATTATTTGGATCAATATGGGCCTTCCCATTAACAAGCATAGACATAATAACATCAATTTTATCACTCAAGGAGGAGGTTTCCTCAACAGAATTTACCTTCTTACCTTGTGGAGCTCTTTCAGTATGCCATTCAGAATAGTTAACCATCATATTATCCAGAAGCTTTGTTGCAGCACCCAAAGTAATGGTCATAAAGGTACCTCCAGTAGCAGAATCCAATAGATTTCTTGAAGAATAGTTCAATCCTACATAAAAGGTTTGGATAATCATCCAAGCAGTCAGTTCATGAGTGGGGAAAGTCTTTACCAAAGATTTCATTCTTTCCCAAGCTTGAGCAACATGTTCATTATCAGATTGTTTAAACTTCATTATTTCACTTCTCATAGATATAATCTTAGCAGGAGGATAGTATTTTCCAATGAAAGCATCCTTGCATTTAGTCCAAGAATCAATATTATTCCTAGTCAAGGAATTCAACCATTCTTTAGCTTTTCCTCTCAAAGAGAAAGGAAACAATTTAAGCTTAATAATATCTCCATCTATATCCCTATGCTTTTGCATCTCACAAAGTTCAACAAAGTTATTTAGATGAGCAGCAGCATCTTCATTACCAATACCAGAAAATTGTTCTCTCATAACAAGATTGAGTAAAGCAGGTTTTATTTCAAAGGAAGTAGCTTCAGGAACAGGTGAGCAATAGGTATGCTCATAAAGTCATTGTTGTTGGTGCTAGTGAAGTCACACAACTTAGTGTTTTCAAGAGTAGTCATTTTTTGTGTTTTTAACAAAGTAAGCAAACTAGTAAAGCTAATTTTTTTTGTGTTTTTGATAATTAAACAAGCAAACAAAGAAAAAGTAAACTAAGAAAAACAAAAATAACAAGGTAAAGAGATTGGTTATGAGGGACTCCCCTTGTGAAGATGTCCTTGACTCCCCGGCAACGGCGCCAGAAAATCGGTTGCTAAGCCCTAAATATATCGAGCCCGTTGGGGAACCCCAAGAGGAAGGTATGATGAGCACAGCAACAAGTTTTCCCTCAGTAATGAAACCAAGGTTATCAATCTAGTAGGAGCAAGGAAACACCTCAAAGGTGTTTCTAGCTGAACTTTGGCAGGACGCACTGATGTCTACGCACTTCTATTCTTGTAGACAGTTGTTGGGCCTCTAAGTGCATAGGTTTGTAGAACAGCAGCAAGTTTTCCCTTAAGTGTATTACCTAAGGTTTATCGAACTCAGGGAGGAAGTGGTCAAAGGTATTCCCTCTCAAGCAATCCTGCAATCAAGATACAAGAAGTCTCTTGTGTCCCCAACACACCCAATACACTTGTCAGGTGTATAGGTGCACTAGTTTGGCGAAGAGATAGTGAAATACAAGTGGTATAGATAATTATAAATGGTAAAGGTGATAGAAAATAGCTTGATGGCGTGGAAGAGACTAAAGGAAAACTGAAATAAAGATGGAAGCAAGCAAACATGTAACAAATCTAATTGCAAACGGTGTTTCAATGCGTAGAAACAAGGCCTAGGGATCATACTTTCACTAGTGAACACTCTCATATAAATATCTTCTCTTTATGATACTACTCTTAACTACTCTCTGGTTGGACACTCTAATCCATGGTAGGGCTATAACAACACACCTCAAAGTAAGCCTTTCCCATCTAGATAACCCCACACTGTCACCTTGAGCACTAGATGAGTCCAACAAACACCAGAATTTCATAAAGACATCCAACTCCAAATATAACTCATAACAAGTATGTGTAATCTCTAGCCTAAGTGCCACCATGGTGTGCGCGATGTCACTTTCACACACATGGGGAGAGCAGAGATCTATTAAAGCACTTGAGTAGCAAGGTATATCTATAGATTACAAAGCTCATGATCACAATATGATCATGCATAGAGAGAGAGAGATGAACACATAGCTACCAGTAGAACCCTTAGCCTTGAGAGAGAACTACTCCCTCCTCATCATGGGAATCAGCAACGGTGATGGAGATGGTGGTGGAGATCGATGGAGATGGCTCCGGGGGCACTTCCCCGTCCCGGCAGGGTGCCAGAACAGAGACTTTCTGTCCCCCAAATCTCCCCTTCGGTGGCGCAGCGCTGCGGAACTTTTCGTGGCTGCAGGCTTGACTATTTAGGGTTTCTGCATCGGGAGGAATATATAGGCGAAGGGGCAAGGTCGGTGGAGCGCGGCCAGGGGAACCCGCGCCACCCTATGGTGTGGCTGGCCCCTGGCCCCTCTCCGTCTCGTCTTCTGGCTCCGTGTTCCCCTCGGTGAAATATTGACTTTGGCTTTTGTCCCGTCCAATTCCGAGAATATTGATTTTCTGACTTCCTGGAACCAAAAACAACAGAAAACAGGCAGCTGGCACTGTGGTTCTTGTTAATAGGTTAGTCCAAGAAATCATATGAAAAGTACTCCAAAGTGTGGACAAAACATAAGAAAGTAGATAAAACCAAGCATGGAACATCAAAAATTATAGATACATTTGCAATGTATCAACATCCCCAAGCTTAACTCATGCTCGTCCTCGAGTAGGTAAGTGATAAAAAGAAAGAATAATTTTTGAAGTGACATGCACCATCATAAACTTGATCAAAGTATTTGTAAAACATTGATAGCTGGGATCATAGTACTTCAATCATAACATGAAAGACAAGGTTCTAGCAATAAGACAAAGAAACTATGATGCAACATGAAAAGGCACAAACAAAAGATTCATAAATAAAAATGCTTTGCAAGACGTTTGTTTGTTTCACATAAAGAAAACATAGCATAGTAGCATTCAGCTTGTCCCTCGTAGAGTAGTAAATATAAATGCATAGGACACCTTCAAAGTTCATAAGAGTGACTAGATACAAATAGTTTAAAACAAGCAATATCAAGGTATGCATTAATCAACAAGTCTTGGGACAATGCACATAGAACTAAGAATGGCCACTATGCTCTCAAAGTAAGTGCATAAAGGTAGAAGGTGGAGACTCAATATAATGGTGGAAGAAAGGCCTTTATAAAAGGAAGTAGGGATTCAAGTCTCATAAAGAGCTTCCAAAAATTATGGTACTTATAGCTTTCAGCTCTCATTGCCCCTATCATAAGCATCTTGAAGTGATTAAGGTTAAAGTGAACAAACTATGGTGTATATGCTTGACAAGTATAAGTTGGAAATCTCATGTCCCTTGAATACGAGGGCCGCTCCTCATGCTACTCAAGTTTAGTCACCGGTAAGTTCTTGTCATCGTAAGTACATGTGTATCATAGAGAACTGCCAACGGGGTACGCCTTGCCCGATGATACCGAAGAATCCCCATATCAAAATGACAAGGCAAGCAGACAACGAGCATCTCAGCAATCTTCTTATTTATCATGGGAATATGGTGCTTTTTTCTCTCTTTCCTCTTTACATAATCTCTTTTTTCTCTCTTCTCTTTTTTCTCAATATAGGACTCTTTTTTTATAAGAAGAATGCTTCATAGACAACTCATTATGGTTACGCTACAGGTTTCCACCATGTCAGCATGAATTAGACCAGTGGCCCAGGCGTTTCTCTAACACATATACATAACTTCATGGACTTACAAGCTCCCCTTTCATTTCACATCGGCGACTTCCATAGACAAAAGAGCATGATATCAACTAGGTGCAAAGTACCAGTGCAATGTTGAAAGCGTTCCCCATGACAGCACGGTTCTGCTAATCCCCAACAAATAAGTGCAAGTATATACAACATAGATGACACAATGGTTCAAGTTTATTAAGGGCAAGAAAAGTAATGTGTGACATCAAGTTCATGAGAACTTTAATCACTAGTTTTCTCATAACAAGTTTAATTTGGAAGGTAAACAAAAGCATGAATATACTTGGAATAGCATAAGCTAGTAGGTAGGTATGGTGGACTCTTTGGAATAACTTGGTTTAAGGAGTTGGATGCATGAGTGGAACTCATACTTGGTTGTGGAGGCTAGCAAAAGACTAGGAGCGACAAACTAAGAGAGCAATAATGGCCATAATCATGCAGAGCGACAAAACATCATTGATCAAAGCATAAAGTGATACTACAACTTGAAAACTAAAGATCATAAAGGCATGGTGACTTGAGATAGTCATAACATGGTGTGAGCATGTGCCAAGTCAACCCAAATAAAGCATCAAAGGAGAATACCACTATACTATGCTTTAATATGCTAAAACAACGCATGATTCATCCAAGGAACATTAAACAATCTCAACTCTTCATAACATGCCATGCTACAGCAAAGAATACTAAGCATAAAGCTAAAACAATATCAAGCATGGCATGACAAAGCATAGGCCATAGTAAAAAACAAGCTCTTTTTACCACTTAAGCATGAGGTTTCCTACTCTTTTCCAAACCAAACCAAACTATTTGCAAACCAATGTATGAAAGAGGGGGTCCAACTAATTTATTCAGCAAACTAATCAAACAAAAGCAAACAAAAAACCAAAATGAAAAAAAAGAAGACGCTCCAAGAACAACACAACTGTGCATGAAACAATAAAAACGAAGGGTTTGGAAGAAACCTGGGATTTTTATTGATGAAGAGGGGAATGCCTTGGGCATCCCCAAGCTTTGATGCTTGTACTTCTTGGATATTTCTTGGGGTGACACGCGTGGCATCCCCAAGCTTGAGCTTTAGTCCATCTTTCATCTCATTACTCATTCCTTCCATACACCTGAAATTTTTCCTTCATACAAAACTTCACACAATCTTTATTAGCAACATTAGTGCATTCAAGATAATAAGTCTTTTAGGTTCAGTTCTAACACCAATAAACTTCCGTTAGTACACTAGATACTGTAGCACTTCCCTCAAAAAGCTCAATTCCCGAAAAGAACTCAAAAAGGAACCAACAAGAAGCAAATGCAGAAAATGCCAGAAATCTATCAAAACAGACCAGAAAGTAAAGACGAATTTTTTTGAAGACCTTCTGTTGCTAAAATCAAAAAGTGTTGAACTAATGAAAGTTATATAACAACCTGGGGCAGAAGCAAAAAAATTCATGCCTCAAAAGGACGTACAAATATTTTACACGAATGTTTACGGTGAAGCATAGAAATCTGTTTCGGGACAACAACTTTCCCAATCATTACTTCTCTCTCACTAGAGGTTACTCTTGGCACAAAAAGCAAATAAAAAGGATAAGGAGCGGTTATTACAGAGGTAATTAGGGAGGTAATAACTTCCAAGACTCAACTAAAACTTTTGGGTTATCTCCCAATAAGTACTTTTCTTTAACGCCTTTAAGTTAGGCATAATAGTTTGATAAGATGCTCACATAAGAAATATGAATTGAAGTAAAAGAGAGCATCAAGTAGCAAATTCAAAGAACAATTAAGTCTAACCCACTTCCTATGCATAGGAATCTTGTAAAGAAACAAGTCATGAAAGCACAAAGCAACAAGCATAGGAAAGCAAAACAAGTGCAACTTCAAGACTTTCAACATAAAGAGGGAAAACTTAATATTATTGACAAAACCATGTTTCCCTCTCTCATAATAACTTTCAGTAGCATCATTAATGAAATTAACAATATAACTATCACATAAAACATTCTTATCATGAGCCACATGCATATAATCATTATTACTCTCCACATAAGCATAGCTATTCTTATTAATTATAGTGGGAGAAAATTCAAAAAAATAGCTATCATTATTATTCTCATCAAAATAATCATCAAATATAGGAGGCATATTGTAATCATAATTAATTTTCTCCTCAATAGTAGGTGGACTGAAAATATCATATTCATCATTGTAATCATCATATATTGGAGGTTTGTTATGATCATAAGCAATAGAATAGCTATCTTCTAAAGCTGGGGAACTAAAAAGATCATTTTCATAAAAACTAGCTTCCCCAAGCTTAGACTTTTCCATAGCATTAGCAATAATGGTGTCCAAAGAATTCATACTAACAACATTGCTATTAGCATGCAAATAAAGTTCCATAGGTTTTTTAATTTTCTCTTCAAACACTTCATGTCCTAACTCAAGATAAATACTATAAAGCTCTCTAATTTTGTTGTTGTTTTCCATTAAGCCTAACTTGTGAAAACAAGAAACAATAAGACAAAATTGCAGAATCTAAAGGAAATAACTTCGAGCACTCACACCGGAGGATGTGAGTACCTTTTACCTTACCTCCCCGGAAACGGCGCCAGAAAATAGCTTGATGTCTACGCACTTCTATTCTTGTAGATAGTTGTTGGGCCTCCAAGTGCAGAGGTTTGTAAAACAACAACAAGTTTTCCCTTAAGTGGATTACCCAAGGTTTATCGAACTCAGGGAGGAAGTGGTCAAAGGTATTCCCTCTCAAGCAATCTTGCAATCAAGATACAAGAAGTCTCTTGTGTCCCCAACACACCCAATACACTTCTCAGGTGTATAGGTGCACTAGTTCGGTGAAGAGATAGTGAAATAAAAGTGGTATAGATAATTATAAATGGTAACGGTGATAGAAAATAGGTTGATGGCATGGAAGAGACTAAAGGAAAACTGAAATAAAGATGGAAGCAAGCAAACATGTAACAGATCTAATTGCAAATGGTGTTTCAATCCTTAGAAACAAGGCCTAGGGATCATACTTTCACTAGTGAACACTCTCATATAAATATCTTCTCTTTATGATACTACTCTCCGGTTGGACACTCTAATCGATGGTAGGGCTATAACAGCACACCTCAAAGTAAGCCTTTCCCATCTAGATAACCCCACACTGTCACCTTGAGCACTAGATGAGTCCAACAAACACCACAATTTCATAAAGATATCCAACTCCAAATATAAATCATAACAAGTATTTGTAATCTCTAGCCTAAGTGCCACCATGGTGTGCACGTTGTCACTTTCACACACATGGGGAGAGCAGAGATCTATTAAAGCACTTGAGTAGCAAGGTAGATCTATAGATTACAAAGCTCATGATCGCAATATGATCATGCATAGAGAGAGATGAACACACAGCTCCTCATCATGGGAATCAGCAACGACGATGGAGATGGTGGTGGAGATCGATGGAGATGGCTCTGGGGGCACTTCCCTGTCCCGACAGGGTGCCGGAACAGAGACTTTTTGTCCCTCGAATCTCCCCTTTGGTGGCGGCGGCGCTGTGGAACTTTTCGTGGCTCGAGGCTTGACTATTTAGGGTTTCTGCATCGGGAAGAATATATAGGCGATGGGGCAAGGTTGTTGGAGGCCGGAGGGGCCCACACCACCTGGTGGCGCGGCCAGGGGGACCTGCACCACCCTATGGTGTGGCTGGCCCCTGGCCCCTCTCCGTCTCGTCTTCTGGCTCCGTGTTCCCCTCGGTGAAATATTGACTTTGGCTTTTGTCCCGTCCAATTCCGAGAATATTAATTTTCTGACTTTCCTGGAACCAAAAATAGCAGAAAACAGGCAACTGGCACTGTGGCTCTTGTTAATAGGTTAGTCCAAGAAATCATATGAAAAGTACTCCAAAGTGTGGACAAAACATAAGAAAGTAGATAAAACCAAGCATGGAACATCAAAAATTATAGATACATTTGCAATGTATCACGCACTATCGGTGCCAGCAGCAACGTGGAGACCTGCACAACACAACCACAGAATTTTGCCCCCAACTTGCGATGAGGTTGTCAATCTCACCTGTTTTGCTGAAAACAAAGAATTAAACGTATTCAGTGGAAGAAAGTAATAGTTTGCATAAAGTAAACAGAAAGCAGTAAACATTTGATCATAGATTGATGGTAAAAGAAAGGACCAGGGTCCATAGTTCACTAGTGGTGGCTCTCCTTAAGATAGATAACATGTTGGGTGAACAAATTACAGCGGAGCAATTGACAAACATCGAGAAAGCAATCAAGCATATACTACTCATCTTGACTCCTTTGAGACTTGATTGGGCATTACAACATTATACATAGACCGTAATCCAACTGCATCTCTGACTAATAATCCACCTTCAGGTTATCATCCGAACCCCCTCCAGTATTAAGTGGCAAGCAACGGATAATTGCATTACGCATTGTGTGTAAAGTAAACAATGTGATTGTTCTATGAACAAAGGATTGTTGTTTTCTCTCTAGTAGCAACAGCACATCTAGTACCTTAGAGATTTCTGTCACTTCCCAGATTACTAGAGGCATGAACCCACTATCGAGCATAAATACTAACTCTTGGAGTTGCTAGCATCTAGTTGGCCAAGATAGCTACTAAAAACGGAAAGCATGCAAGATCACAAATAACAAAGACATGATAGAATCAATAATCAATATTAAATAGCATCGCAATATCCATCGGATCCCCGCAAACACAACATGTATGAATTACAAATAGATGATCTTGATCATGAATGGAGCTCACAAGATCTAAACATGATAGCACAAAGGAGGAGAACTAGCCATCTAGATACTACATGGATTCGTAGTCCAGAGATGAACTACTCACGCATCACACCGGAGGCTTGCATGGTGATGAAGAAGGCCTCCAGTGTGAATTCTCCCCTCCGGCAGGGTGTCGGGAAGAGCTCCAGATCCCTCCCGATCTAGGGATGGAGATGACGGCGGCTACAGACTCTTTCGTGGAATTTTGATCGGGTATTTGGGGTTTATGTATCGGAGGCATCTTATAGGTGAAAGGGGAGGACGAGGGGGTGCCGGAGGCGACCAGACCACCCCCTGGCGCGGGCCAGGCTAGGCCGCGCAGCCAGGTGGTGTGGCAGCCCCTGGCCCCTCTCCGTCTCGTATTCTGGCTCCGGGTGTCCCTCGGTGAAAAACTTACTTTGGATTTTGTCCCGTCCAATTCCGAGAATATTCATTTTCTGACTTTCCTGGAACCAAAAACAGTAGAAAACAGGCAGCTGGCACTATGGCTCTTGTTAATAAGTTTGTGATGGCTCAATGCACGATGCCCAGAAAAATGCTTGAAGGCTGTGTTGATGTAGAGCTCGTTGGGAACCCCAAGAGGAAGGTATGATGAGCACAACAGCAAGTTTCCCTCAGTTATGAAACCAAGGTTTAATCGAACCAGTAGGAGCAAGGAAACACCTCAAATGTGTTACTAGCTGAGCTTTGGCAGGGCGCACTACCGGTGCTAGTAGCAACGTGGAGACCTGCACAACACAACCACAGAACTTTGTCCCCAACTTGCGATGAGGTTGTCAATCTCACCATGTTTTGCGGAAAACAAAGGATTAAACGTATTGAATGGAAAGAAGTAAAAGTTTGCAGAAAGTAGACACAAAGTAGTAAACAGTTGTAGATTGTATGTAAAGTAAAAGGACCGGGATCCATAGTTCACTAGAGGTGGCTCTCCTTAGATAGATAACATGCTGGGTGAACAAATTACAGCGGGGCAATTGACAAACACCAAGAAAGCAATACATGCATATACTAATCATCTTGACTCCTTTGAGACTTGATTGGGCATTACAACATAATACATAGACCGCCATCCAACTGCATCTATGACTAATAATACACCTTCAGGTTATCATCCGAACTCCCTCTAGTATTAAGTTGCAAGCAACAAATTATTGCTTTACGAACTGCGTGTAAAGTAAACGATACAGTTGTTCTATGAACAAAGGATCGTTGTTTTCTCTCTAGTAGCAACAGCACATCTAGTACCTTAGAGATTTCTGTCACTTCCCAGATTACCAGAGGCATGAACCCACTATCGAGCTTAAATAATAACTCTTGGAGTTGCTAGCATCTACTTGGCCAAGATAGCTACTAACAACGGAAAGCATGCAAGATCTCAAATAACAAAGACATGATAGAATCAATAATCAATCTGAAATAGCATCTCAATATCCATCGGATCCCCGCAAACACAACATGTATGAATTACAAATAGATGATCTTGATCATGAACGGAGCTCACAAGATCTAAACATGAAAGCACAAAGGAGGAGAAACCAGCCATCTAGCTACTACATGGATCCGTAGTCCAAGGATGAACTACTCACGCATCACACAGGAGGCTTGCATGGTGATGAAGAAGGCCTCCAGGGTGAATTCCCCTCTCCGGCAGGGTGCCAGGAAGAGTTTCAGATCCCCCCGATCTAGCAACAGAGACGACGGCGGCTACAGAACCTTTCATGGATTTTTGATCGGGTACCTAGGGTTTTCGTCCCGAGGGAAACTTATAGGCGGAAGGAGAGGACGAGGGGGGTGTTGGGGTCGGCCAAACCACCCCCTGGCGCGGGCCAAGCCTGGCCGCACGGCCAGGTGGTGTGGCCGGCCCCTGGCCCCTCTCCGTCTCGTATTCTCGCACTTGATCCCTTCCGAAAAATAGGTACTTTGGCTTTTGTACCGTCCAATTCCGAGAATATTCATTTTCTGACTTTCCTGGAACCAAAAACAGCAGAAAACAGGCAGTTGGCACTGTGGCTCTTGTTAATAGGTTAGTCCAAGAAATCATAATAAAAGTACTCCAAAGTTGGAACAAAACACAAGAAAGTGGATAAAACTAAGCATGGAACATCAAAAATTATAGATACATTTACAATGTATCAACATCCCCAAGCTTAACTCCTGCTCGTCCTTGAGTAGGTAAGTGATAAAAAGAAAGAATTTTTGAGGTGACATGCACCATCAAAGACTTGATCAAAATATTTGCAAAACATTCAAAGCTGGGATCATAGTACTTCAATCATAACATGAAAGACAAAGTTCTAGCAATAAGCAAAGAAACTATGATGCAACATGAAAAGGCACAAACAAAAGATTCATGAATAACTATGCTTTGCAAGACGTTTGTTTGTTTCACATAAAGAAAACATAGCATAAAAGTATTCAGCTTGTCCCTCAATAGAGTAGCAAATATAAATGCATAGGACACCTTCAAAGTTCATAAGAGTGACTAGATACAATAGTTTAAAACAAGCAATAACAAGTTATGCATCAATCAACTAGTCTTGGGACAATGCACATAGAACTAAGAATGGCCACTATGCTCTCAAAGTAGGTGCATAAAGATAGAATGTGGAGACTCAATATAATGGTGGTAGAAAGGCCTTTTTTTGTAAAAAGGAAGTAGGGATTCAAGTCTCATAAAGAGCTTCCAAAAATTATGGTACTTGTAGTTTTCAGCTCTCATTGCCCCTATCATAAGCATCTTGAAGGTGATTAAGGTTAAAGTGACACAACTAAGAGGATATGCTTGACAAGTTATAAACCGAAATCTCATGCCCTTACTTACGAAGACCGATCCTCATGCTACTCAACTTCAGTCACGAGTAAGCTCTTGTCATTGTAAGTATATGTGTATCATGAAGAACCGCCAACGGGGTACCCCTTGCACATGATACGAGAGCTTTCCCATAATCAAAATGACAAGTCAAGCAAACAATGAGCATCTCAGCGATCTTTTTATTTGCTATTTGCATAGGTTTTTACTGAGGATGCTTCATAGAGTGCTCATTATGGTGATGCATCAAGTTTCCACCATGATTAGGCATGGCTTAGGCTAGCGGCCCAGGCGTTTCTCTAACACACATACAAACTCCATGATCTTACAAGTTCCACTTTTATTTCACACCGCCGGGATCCGTAAGCAAAAGAACATAATATCAACGGGGTACAAAGTACAAGTGCAATGTTGAAAGCGTTCCCCATGAAACATGGTTCTGATAATTTCAACTTATAAAGCGCAAGCATATACGCAACAAAGAAGGACC
Source organism: Avena eriantha (assembly GCA_910589775.1). Taxonomy (NCBI): domain Eukaryota; kingdom Viridiplantae; phylum Streptophyta; class Magnoliopsida; order Poales; family Poaceae; genus Avena; species Avena eriantha. Next base: position 326,256,524 of record OU342746.1, read on the forward strand.
CAATGGTTCAAGTTTATTAGAGGCAATAAAGTAAAGTGTGCCATCAAGTTCGTGAGAGCTTTAATCACTAGTTTTCTCATAACAAGTGAAAGGTAAACAAAAGCATGAATATACTTGGAATAGCATAAGCTAGTAGGTAGGTATGGTGGACTCTTTGGAAAAACTTGGTTTAGGGATTTGGATGCATGAGTGGAACTCATACTTTGTTGTGGAGGCTAGCAAAAGACTGGGAGCGACAAACTAAGAGAGCAATAATGGCCATAATCATGCAGAGTGACAAAACATCATTGATCAAAGCATAAAGTGATACTACAAGTTGAAAACTAAAGTATCAGAAAGGCTATGGTGACTTGAGATAGTCATAACATGGTGTGAGCATGTGCCAAGTCAACCCAAATAAAGCATCAAAGGAGAATACCACTATACTATGCTTTAATATGCTAAAACAACACATGATTCATCCAAGGCACATTAAGCAATCTCAATTGTTTATAACAAGTCATGCTACAGCAAACAATACTAAGCATAAAGCCAAAACGATATCAAGCATGGCATGACAAAGCATAGGCCACAGTCAAAAACGAGCTCTTTTTACCACATAAGCATGAACTTTCCTACTCTTTTCCAAAACCAAACCAAACTATTTGCAAACCAATGTATGAAAGAGGGGGTCCAACCAATTTATTCAGAAAACTAAGCAAACCAAAGTAAACGAAAAACCTTAACAAAAACAAAAAAGAAGACGCTCCAAGAAAAACACAAATGTGCATGAAACAATAAAAATGAAGCGATTGGAAGAAACTTGGAATTTTTATTGATGAAGAAGGGGGATGCCTTGGGCATCCCCAAGCTTTGACGCTTGTACTTCTTGGATGTTTCTTGGGGTGACACGCATGGCATCCCCAAGCTTGAGATTTATTCCATCCTTCATCTCATGCTCATTCCTTCCATACACCTAAAATTTTTCCTTCATACAAAACTTCACACAATCTCGTTAGCAACATTAGTGCACTTTAAGATAAATAGGTCTCAAGGTTCAGTTCTAACACCAAATAAACTTCCATTAGAACACTAGCTACGGTAGAACTTTCCTCAAAAAGCTCAATTCCCCAAAGGAACTCAAGAAGGAACTAACAAGAAGCAAATGCAGAAAAATGGCAGAAATCTGTCAAAACAGACCAGCAGGTAAAGACGAATTTTTTCTAAGACCTTATGTTGCTCAAATCAAAAAGTGTTGAACTAACGGAAGTTAGATAACAACCTGGGTCAGAGTCACCAAAACTTACAACTCAATCCGACGTACAGAGCTCTCTCAGGAATTTTTACGGTGAAGCACAGAAATCTGTTTCGGGTCAGCAACTTTCCCAATCATTACTTCACTCTCATTAGAGGTTACTCTTGGCACAAAAAGCAAATAAAAAGGATAAGGAGAGGTTATTACAGAGGTAATAACTTCCAAGACTCAACTAAAACTCTTGGGTTATCTCCCAACAAGTACTTTTCTTTAACGCCTTTAAGTTAGGCAAAAGAACCAAAGAAAGAATCAAGTGTTCTCAAATGAAGAAGCATTAAGACCAAATTTTGTTTTCATAGGAGAAGCAAAAGAAATATTTTCTCTATTTTTAGGGAAGTGTTCTATACCTTTTTTGAGTGGGAGTTGATATTTAATGGTGCCTTCTTTCATATCAATTATGGCACCAACAGTTCTAAGAAAAGGTCTTTCCAAAGTAATAGGACAAGAAGCATTGTATTCAACATCCAAAACATAGAAATCAACGGGGACATAGGAATCATTGACCATAATAAGAACATCACTAAGACTCCCCATGAGTTTCTTTTTAGCATTAGCATCAAGTGGGACATTCAAATAACAATCTTCAAGAGGAGGCAAATCAAGCATATCATAAATCCTTCTAGGCATAATAGAAACACTACTATCAAGATCACACAAAGCTTTGAAATCAAAGTCATTCACTTTCATATTAATGATGGGCTCCCAACCATCTTATTGTTTTATAGGAATTGAAGATTTATGTTTCATCTTTTCTTCTTTAATCTTTATGAGAGCATCAGTAATGTGTTTTGTAAAAGCCATGTTCATAGCACTAGCATTAGGACTTTTAGCAAGCTTTTGTAGGAACTTAATAACTTCAGAGATGTTGCAACAATCAAGATAAAAATCAACTTTATCATCTAAAGTAGTAGAACTATTATTAGCCTCAACACTAGTGGTGGTAATAGTAGAAACACTAATGTTTCTAGCAATTTCATCTTCTCTTTCCCACTTAGCATGTAATTCGGCTAATAGTCTAACATTTTCATCAATCCTTACTTGTATGGAATTAGTGGCTACAAAGGGATTCTTACTTCCATACACCTGAAATTTTTCCTTCATACAAAACTTCACACAGTCTTTATTAGCAACATTAGTGCACTCAAGATAAATAAGTCTTAAGGTTCAGTTATAACACCAAATAAACTTCCATTAGAACACTAGCTACTGCAGCACTTCCCTCAAAAACCTCAATTCTCCAAAAGAACTCAAGAAGGAACCAACAAGAAGCAACTGCAGAAAATGGCAGAAATCTGTCAAAACAGACCAGCAGGTAAAGACGAATTTTTTCGAAGACCTTCTGTTTCTCAAATCAAAAAGTGTTGAACTAACGAAAGTTAGATAGCAACCTGGGTCAGAAGCACAAAACTTCACGCCTCAAAAAGACGTTCAGAGATTTTACACGAATTTTTACGGTGAAGCACATAAATCTGTTTCGGGACAGCAATTTTCCCAATCATTACTTCTCTCTCAGTAGAGGTTACTCTTAGCACAAAAAGCAAATAAAAAGGATAAGGAGAGATTATTATAGAGGATAAGGAGAGATTATACTAATCTTCTTGACTCCTTTGTGACTTGATTGGGCATTACAACATTATACATAGACCGCCATCCAACTGCATCTATGACTAATAATCCACCTTCAGGTTATCATCCGAACCCCCTCCAGTATTAAGTTGCAAGCAACAGATTATTGCTTTATGAACTGTGTGTAAAGTAAACAATACGATTGTTCTATGAACAAAGGATTGTTGTTTTCTCCCTAGTAGCAACAGCACATCTAGTACCTTAGAGATTTTTATCACTTCCCCAGATTACCAGAGGCATGAACCCACTATCAAGCATAAATACTAACTCTTGGAGTTGCTAGCATCTACTTGGCCAAGATAGCTACTAACAACGGAAAGCATGCAAGATCTCAAATAACAAAGACATGATAGAATCAATAATCAATCTGAAATAGCATCTCAATATCCATCGGATCCCCGCAAACACAACATGTATGAATTACAAATAGATGATCTTGATCATGAATGGAGCTCACAAGATCTAAACATGAAAGCACAAAGGAGGAGAAACCAGCCATCTAGCTACTACATGGATCTGTAGTCCAAGGATGAACTACTCACGCATCACACCGGAGGCTTGCATGGTGATGAAGAAGGCCTCCAGGGTGAATTCCCCTCTCCGGCAGGGTGCCGAGAAGAGCTTCAGATCCCCCCGATCTAGGGACAGAGACGACGACGGCTACAGAACCTTTCGTGGATTTTTGATCGGGTACCTAGAGTTTTCTTCCTGAGGGCAACTTATAGGCGGAAGGAGAGGCCGAGGGGGTGCTGGGGTCGGCCAAACCACCCCCTGGCGCGGGCCAAGCCTAGCTGCGTGGCCAGGTGGTGTGGCCGGCCCCTGGCCCCTCTCCGTCTCGTATTCTGGCACTTGATCCCTTCTGGAAAAATAGGCACTTTGGCTTTTGTCCCGTCCAATTCCGAGAATATTCATTTTTCTGACTTTCCTGGAACCAAAAACAGCAGAAAACAGGCAGCTGGCACTGTGGCTCTTGTTAATAGGTTAGTCCAAGAAATCATAATAAAAGTACTCCAAAGTTGGAACAAAACACAAGAAAGTGGATAAAACTAAGCATGGAACATAAAAAATTATAGATACGTTATGGACGTATCAGTTAGTCAAAGAAAGTGTATAGAAAGTACTCCAAAGTGTGGACAAAACATAAGAAAGTAGATAAACCAAGCATGGAACATCAAAAATTATGGATACGTTAGCAACGTATCACCCGTTTAAAATGAGCATTTAAAATATAAGATCACACAACCTAGAGAGTACCCCCTAACTAGAATTTGTAACCACAAAGGTACGATATGATCATAATAAGGATAGACAAATAACTAAGCATTCCATGGTTTTTAATGAAATAACGATACCGGGTACGCATGTCTTACCACACATGACATACAATAGAGTTCAACATATGACAAAGTACATAACCAAATGACATAAAGGCACAAGCTACAAAGGGACAAATTGAGATAACATGAAGCTTGTGTACCCACGCAAATCCCCGGTAGAAACCTAATTTGGCCACTTCTCCCCCTTTGGCATCGAGACACCAAAAAGGGAAAGAGTACAACAAAATCACCCCAAACCAACTGTAGCCACTGTAGTCGTCATCCTCCACATCCTCGTCATCCTCGTCCTCATCACCATCCTCGTCCTCATCATCACCATCATGAGTAGTCGACTTGCCGTGAGGGCGAGAAGAGGAAGACACATCTTCAAACATGGACCAATCCACATGCCCCTAACTCCAGTGTCCATAAGAGAGCATACCATCAGAAACCTGTTGAGATGAGTCAACATCCATGGGCTGGTTAATCTTCTTGAGTTCCTTCATGACATTCCTGCTTGTAGGCATCATACGGACCATGGCGGATGTCAATGTTCTGACACAGGAGCAGCCTCTCCCACCAGGAAGCCTTCTTCACCTTCTTGTGCACTTTCTCCCTAGAGGTGTTGAAGCGATATGCATTGCTAACATGATTCATGCAAGGACCCCGAGTCACAACCTTCTGCACCTCCTCAGACCCATCACTGCCATCGTTGTCAAATTCATCCCCATCCTCATCCTCAAAGACACCACGAGATGGGGGATAACCGCGGGGTACCTGAGTGGAAGGAGCCCCCTTCCTCTGAAGCTTGGTAGGCTTGTGTGCCACAAGGTTGTTGAAGAGCAGAGGAGTAGCAGGAGTGTGGGAAGCAATAAGCTTCATCACATATGGGGCATAGAGAGGGCACTTCTTGTCCATAATGCACTTGTACAAGTCTTGATATATAAAGTCCATGACATCAATAACACCACCAACATGGTCAGGACGGTGAATAAACACAGAGTGAGCATGAGCCATGAGGTTGATTTCAGCACCTCGCGTTTCATACTTGTTACCTGCCTTTGGAGTGAGAGTGTGGTGAAACATGCGAAGAAGAATGTTGTAGAGCAGCTTCATGTTGGTGGTATGACCACATATACCACCCTGAGATTAGATAGGAGCTAACCTTGACTTGTCATAGGCTTGCCCATGAATATGCATTCTTTCACCACAAGCTTCATTGGGGTTGAAGGGTAAACCAAGAATGCTAGCAAATTGCACCAAATTGGAATGGCATCTGGTAGTGCCAGAAATCCACTCTAAGGGAACATCCACAATGTCACCAAAAACAACAGTGGCATAAAACTGCTGAACCAACTCAATGTTGTAGTCTTCTCTTACTTGAAAGATGGTGTGTAGCCCCATCTTCTCGGTAACCCACATAGCATCCTGAAAGTAGTTGTGAGCACGCGACTTCTCAATCTCCAACCATTGCATGGGGCACACAGGAGATCTAAACCCACCATACACCTCGGAATAGAGGAGGAATTGTTCATTCCTCCAAAACAGATCATCAGGAGAGGTACGAGGTAGAGAGTAGAACTACTGGATCCTCATCTCCACATACTCTTCAGTGCTCAAATCAGCCAAGGTAGTCAAAGCTTCAAACTTTCCGCGCTTGGCATCATCCTTTTTTAGCTTTCTCATCTTCTCTTGTTTTGCTGCAGCATGATCACGTGCAGATTGCCTAACTGATGTCTACGCACTCCTATTCTTGTAGACAGTTGTTGGGCCTCCAAGTGTAGAGGTTTGTAGAACAGCAGGAAGTTTTCCCTTAAGTGGATCACCCAAGGTTTATCGAACTCAGGGAGGAAGTGGTCAAAGGTATTCCCTCTCAAGTAACCCTGCAATCAAGATACAAGAAGTCTCTTGTGTTCCCAACACACCCAATACACTTGTCAGGTGTATAGGTGCACTAGTTCGGCGAAGAGATAGTGAAATACAAGTGGTATGGATATAAAACAATGGTTCTAGAAAATAATTTGATGGCGTGTGGTTGACGTGGGAAAAGACTAAAGGCAAGCTGAAATAAAGATGGAAGCAAGCAAACATGTAACAGATCTAGTAGCAAACGAAGTATCAATGCTTAGAAACAAGGCCTAGGGATCATACTTTCTGTGGCGCCCCGCAAAAACCACTACTAGAAAATCGCGTTGTTTTTGTGCACCGCATCATCATGACCGCATGCTCATGTCATCATGCCACATTGCATTTGAGCATCGTCATCATCATGCAGGGTTTTGTCTAAACTATTTTTGAAACGCCTAGAATTGTTTTCTAATTATTCCCGTCTTTATTCAAATTAAAACCTCGGGCTTCCGGATTATTTCGGTTTGTCTAAAAACGGATTGCCAAAGCCCCGTTTTAAATAAGTAAAAAATTTAAATTACTTTTTTGGAAGGCAGCCAGCCAGGCACGCAAGCCCAGCCGACCACCTCCAAAGCCCAAATTAACCCAACCTTGCCCAAACCCTAGCTCTACCCCAGCAGCCGCCCTTCCTATCTACCCCGCCGCCAGCTGCAGGCATAGCTCCACACATGCGCACGCTCCCTTCGCCAACCACCCGCGGACCCAACCTGCTCCCTGGGTCCCACCGAATCTCCCGCCCACCTGCACTTGCTCCCACACACCTGGTCCCCGCCCGTTCCCGCCTGGAACCCCGCCTGCTCCCATCGCCACCTACTCCCCTCGATCCATCCCGCGACCCCGCATCCTCCCGCGTGTTGTGCACGCCAGTCCCAGCGGCCAGCCGCACACCATGTCGCCCTTGGCCCCACCCCACCGGCAGACCCACGCACATGCAGCACGCATAAGGAAAGCGAGCATCGCACGCATCCCGCGCCGCTCACGCGTTCTCCTGGCTCATTCCTGGCCCACCTGCCGACACGCCGCTTCCCCCACCTACCGCTCTCGCCCGGCCTCTCTTCCCTATCCCCGCCCCCGACCTCCACCTCCGTCGTCTCGTCCTCCTCCTCCTAGGGCTTCCTCGCCCTTCAGGCTCTTCGCCACCGCCCCGGTGCTGCTCTGCCCCGCCCCGCGGCGCCTCTCCGTTCTGGCCCGGGTCAACCTCACCTCACCTCCCAACCAAGCAGAGCGCCGCCGCCGGCTCCGCCGCCCTCCCGTGTGACTCCCTGCGCCCCGCATCCCTGCAGGCCACGCCAACGGGCCGCCGTCACCATGGCCGCGCCGGGCTCCCGCTTCACCGGCTCCCTCGCGCTCGACCTCACCGTCCGCCAGGTCGGCGCCGCCTCCTGCGTCAATGCCGCCCTCTCCTTCCCCGTCATCCGACGCCACCCCTCCGTCGGCCTCCCTCCTTGGCCTTCCGAGCTTCTCGCGTCGGCCCGCCTGGAGCCGCCGCTCGACCCTTTCCTCAGCGTCGTCCCCGCTTCATCGGACCGGCCTGCGTCGCCTTGTCCATGAGCCGACCCCCGCCACCGCCGGCTCCCCTTCGCCGCCCCGGCCCCACCTCATCCTCCTGCACCTCGACGAGAAATGCCGCCGCCCCCAGTTTTCCTCCACCGACGCCAGCCGCCGCCGCCTGCTGTGGTCCTCCACCGCCTCGCGCTGGTCGCCTTTTCCCAGTCCTGCGCGTCTTCAGGAACCAGGTCCTGTTGCCCCTATTGCTCTAGCAAGTCCACGAAAGTCATGCCCGATGCCTGCAATGTGTTTGTGTGTCAATGTTGCGTGGATGCGTTGACGGGTGACACGGTAGCGTGGCCGTGGAGATGCGGTAGGATGTGAAGACCAGGACTCATCAAGATCGACCTCGAGCCCACCATTCGACAAGATCTTCTTAGACGCCGAGAACCCGCGGTACCCGAAGGCCATCAACACCGAAACCAAGTTCGCTATCGACAACCAAGGCCCAACATTCAAGTTCTCCATCGCGGAAGGGCAAGTTCGTCAAAATGGAGCCGTCGGGCCACGCAAGACCATCGGCGCCACACCCGAGTCCGGCACCGACACCCGAGAATCTCAACAAGTGACGCCAAGATCTACATCACGGATCCGCTAGGCAATACCTCGAAGGCCATCGACGCGTGAAGAGGTATCCTCGGAATTCCAAGGAGATCGGCAAGAACTCCTACACGGACGTGAAGACCCGAACCCGAAGACCGCAGATGCGACAAGTACTTCTTCCCGGATCCGATGCCCGAGAGCCCGGACGCCAAGCTCGTCGACGCGGATACGCCAAGTACTTCCTTGAGGACGCCCTGTTCTTCACCCTAAACGATAAGACCGACACCAGTCGGAACGACAAGATCATCGACATGAACCCCAGAGAATCCCCGGACGACGAGCTCTTCTACCTGGACCCGAAGACCGATCCCGTCGATCCGAACCCCCAGATCCAGACCCTATCGAACCCCGGCCCCCGGAACCCAAGATCTCCCGAACCCAGATGTGTGACCCCTTTTTCCCGAGCCCCTATTTTATAAATGCTATATATAAAACCTGTTGCATAATAATTGTTCATCTCGCATGCATATCATAATCATTCCGGATCTTCTGTCATAGTATTAAAATATTGCATCCGGTGTTTCTTCTAGTGTTCACTTTTTCGCGGATTAGGCCGATGAGTTGATGCGAGTATCGACAAGTTCTTCGGATATGAACCTTCGGCAGTGTTTCCCAGGCGAGCATCTCTTCCCCTTCTACCTATTTTGCATTTATAGTCTTTATTTCCTCCTGTTGATCTATTGCTATCCGTGTCGCGATGCTTTAGTTTCCGTGCACCAGTTATATCCCGTGCAGCCTCTATATTGCCTTGGACACCTCATATTACCTGTGTTTGGTAGATATCAGGCCTTGTGAGTCGTAGTCGCTTGCTCAGGTGTGATCTCGTGTTGTCAAGTACCACAGTTGTTGGAATGCTGGCAGATGTTTATGGTGGAGTTGCTTAATGGTGGAGTTAATCATGACTTTAAATACAACTATTAAAAATGCTAGATATAACTAATGCAGAGGCATCGGTGGGCAATAGATGTTATTTGGTTCTTCCGCGCTCACTTGTGTCCCGTAGGACCCCGAGTACTTGATACATGTTCCTTGATTTTTTTGCACTACCCACATCCGGGAGGCCTTATGGACCCTCCCGAGCCAGAGCTTGATTCATTTCTATTTCTTGGGGCCACAAGTAGTTTGGGGCTTTATTACTATCCTGTACTTATGCCATGTTACTGCTTTATTTATGATTGTGCGTGGAGCACCTGTACTGTTTAGGATCGTGACACGTTTTCGCTGTATCGACAAGCCCAGTCACACTTTCGGGTTCCCAGTCGTTTACAACCGTCCACACTAACCCTGGGTCCATTCTGGAGTCGGTCAACTTCGTTGCGGGTAGCTTAGTGGGGTGGCCCCCTGAAATATTTTATGAATCCTGTGATCGCTTTGTCGTGAATGCCTTGTTGGGTTTTGAGTTGGTTTTTCCGAGGTTGATCGAGTGTGTGTTGCTATTTGTGCACCCCTGCAGGGTAAAACTTTCTGAAAGCCGTGTCCGCGGTTATGGACGACTTGGAGCACAGTATCTCGATCATAGACAAGCATAACTAAAGTAGTGCTATAAATTTGACTAAATATGTGACTAGTAATCAGCTCAAGTATAACGGAATGGATATTAAAAATGCCAACAGCTGGTGGATCTGGGTTGTTTTGTGACATACTATATCTACCTAGTAAATATTGCAACTCCAATGGATTGTGATAAAAGTGTCAACAACTGCTGGGTTTTTGGGATTCCTCAGGACTATTATATCTGAATAGTAAATGTTCCAACTACAACGGAATGGTGATTAAAACTGCCCACTACTTATGCTACCAGGACGGCCCGTGCTATCTATATCTGACTAGTAAGTGCTTCAATTATAATGGAATGAATACAACTGCCAATTGTGTGAGTTCCTTGGTCCGACTTCCTCGTTTGGTCTCGAGGGGGGAAATACCAGGATGGGTTTGTTTGGTGTTAGCTTCAGGTTGGATCCGAATAGGTCTTTCTTACCCCTCTCTAATAGCCGCCAGTGATATCGAGTCTCTATAGGTTGTCTAGTGCCGCTGCGCTGCCGCTTCAGCCCACCATACCTATGTAGGTGAGAGCCGCCGAATTCTAGCCTCGCCGTGGACTGGCCTCGGTACTGACGCTCCTCTTTTTCCTTTGCCCTTTGTCGGCACCCCTTTTGTTTTAGCAGGTTTGAGATCGACGTCGTTAGCAGGGTTACCCTTCCGGCTTGGCCTGGGCAGGGTTATGGACGCCATTGGTTATTCTTCAGGGCTCTTAGCCCCACTTGCATCTTGTCCGTAGCCGGACGTTCTATCGTTTCAAGGTGATTTGGATCTTTGTATTGTATATCTGTATTCTTGACTCATGGAGTCGGTGCTGTATATATATGTTCTGTGGGTCCCATCGAGTACTATTGTGTAACGGTATTCCTTCGTTTTCCACCCGCACGAAAGTGCCTGGTGGGCGTCCTTGAATCGTTTCTATGCGGGTTTGGCGAAAAGAGCTAAAACTTGCATAGGGCCGATTTGAGGGTGTTACACTTTCGCTAGTGAACACTCTCTCATAAATATATCCTCTCTTTATGATACTACTCTTAACTACTCTCCGGTTGAACACTCTAATCGATGGTAGGGCTATAACAGCACACCTCAAAGTAAGCCTTTCCCATCTAGAAAACCCCACACTGTCACCTTGAGTACTAGATGAGTCCAACAAACACCACAATTTCATAAAGACATCCAACTCCAAATATAACTCATAACAAGTATTTGTAATCTCTAGCCTAAGTGCCACCATGGTGAGCACGCTGTCACTTTCACACACATGGGGAGAGCAGAGATCAATTAAAACACTTGAGTAGCAAGGTAGATCTACTAGATTAGAAAGCTCATGATCATAATATGATCATGCATAGAGAGAGAGATGAGCACATAGCTACCAGTAGAACCCTTAGCCTCGAGGAAGAACTACTCCCTCATCATCATGGGAATCAACAATGGCGATGGAGATGGTGGTGGAGATCGATGGAGATGGCTCCGGGGACACTTCCCCGTCCCGGTAGGGTGCCAGAACAGAGACTTTCTGTCCCCCGAATCTCCCCTTCGGTGGCGGCGGCGCTGCGGAAGTTTTCGTGGCTGGAGGCTTGACTATTTAGGGTTTATGCCTTGGGAGGAATATATAGGCGAAGGGGCGAGGTCAGTGGAGGCCAGAGGGGCCCACACCACATGGTGGCGCGGCCAGGGCTAGCCTGCGCCACCACATGGTGTGGCCAGGCCCTAGCCCTCCCGTGTCTCGTATTCTGGCTCCGTGAGTCTTCCGGTAAAATATCAACTTTGGCTTTTGTCTCGTCCAATTCCGAGAATATTCATTTTCTGACTTCCTGGAACCAAAAACAACAGAAAACAGGCAGCTGGCACTGTGGTTCTTGTTAATAGGTTAGTCCAAGAAATCATATGAAAAGTACTCCAAAGTGTGGACAAAACACAAGAAAGTAGATAAAACCAAGCATGGAACATCAAAAATTATAGATACATTTGCAATGTATCAACATCCCCAAGCTTAACTCCTGCTCGTCCTCGAGTAGGAAAGTGATAAAAAGAAAGAATAATTTTTTAGGTGACATGCACCATCATAAACTTGATCAAAGTATTTGTAAAACATTCAAAGTTGGGATCATAGTACTTTAATCATAACATGAAAGACAAAGTTCTAGCAATAAGACAAACAAACTATGTTGCAACATGAAAAGGCACAAACAAAAGATTCATGAATAACAATGCTTTGCAAGACGTTTGTTTGTTTCACATAAAGAAAACATAGCATAATAGCATAATAGCATTCAGCTTGTCCTTCATAGAGTAGCAAATATAAATGCATAGGACACCTTCAAAGTTTATAAGAGTGACTAGATACAATAGTTTAAAACAAGCAATATCAAGTTATGCATCAATCAACTAGTCTTGGGACAATGCACATAGAACTAAGAATGGCCACTATGCTCTCAAAGTAAGTGCATAAAGGTAGAAGGTGGAGACTCAATATAATGGTGGAAGAAAGGCCTTTATAAAAGGAAGTAGGGATTCTAGTCTCATAAAGAGGTTCCAAAAATTATGGTACTTATAGCTTTCAGCTCTCATTACCCCAATCATAAGCATCTTGAAGTGATTAAGGTTAAAGTGAACAAACTATGGTGTACATGCTTGACGAAGTATAAGTCAGAAATCTCATGTCCCTTGTATACGAGGGCCGCTCCTCATGGTACTCAAGTTTAGTCACCGATAAATTCTTGTCATCGTAAGTATATGTGTATCATAGAGAACCGCCAACGGGGTACCCCTGGCCCGATGATACGGAAGAATCCCCATATCAAAATGACAAGGCAAGCAGACAACGAGCATCTCAGCAATCTTCTTATTTACCATGGGAATATGGTGCCTTTTTCTCTCTTTCCTCTTTTCATAATCTCTTTTTTTCTCTTTTTTTTCAATATAGGACTCTTTTTTTATAAGAAGAATGCTTCATAGACAGCTCATTATGGTTACGCTGCAGGTTTCCACCATGTCAGCATGGATTAGACCAGCGGCCCAGGCGTTTCTCTAACACATATACATAAATCCATGGACTTACAAGCTCCCCTTTCATTTCACACCGACGACATCCATATACAAAAGAGCATGATATCAACTAGGTACAAGTACCAAGTGCAATGTTGAAAGCGTTCCCCATGACAACATGGTTCTGCTAATTCCCAACAAATAAGTGCAAGCATATACAACATAGACGACACAATGGTTCAAGTTTATTAAGGGCAAGAAAATTAAAGGGTGCCATCAAGTTCGTGAGAGCTTTAATCACTAGTTTTCTCATAACAAGTTTAATTTGGAAGGTAAACAAAAACATGGATATACTTGGAATAGCATAAGCTAGTAGGTAGGTATGGTGGACTCTTTGGAATAACTTGGTTTAGGGAGTTGGATGCATGAGTGGAACTCATACTTGGTTGTGGAGGCTAGCAAAAGACTGGGAGCGACAAACTAAGAGAGCACTAATGGACATAATCATGCAGAGCGACAAAACATCATTGATCAAAACATAAAGTGATACTACAAGTTGAAAACTAAAGGATCATAAAGGCTTATGGTGACTTGAGATAGTCATAACATGGTGTGATCATGCGCCAAGTCAACCCAAATAAAGCATCGAAGGAGAATACAACTATACTATGCTTTAATATGCTAAAACAACGCATGATTCATCCAAGGCACATTAAGCAATCTCAACTGTTTATAACAAGTCATGCTACAACAAAGAATACTAAGCATAAAGCCAAAGCAATATCAAGCATGGCATGACAAAGCATAGGCCTTAGTCAAAAACGACCTCTTTTTACCACATAAGCATGAACTTTCCTACTCTTTTTCAAACCAAACCAAACTATTTGGAAACCAATGTATGAAAGAGGGGGTCCAACCAATTTATTCAGAAAACTAAGAAAACCAAGCAAACAAAAAAACGAAAATGAAAAAGAAGACGCTCCAAGAACTACATAACTATGCATGAAACAATAAAAATGAAGCGTTTGGAAGAAACCTGGGATTTTTATTGATGAAGAGGGGGATGCCTTGGGAATCCCCAAGCTTTGATGCTTGTACTTCATAGATATTTCTTGGGGTGACACGTGTGACATCCCCAAGCTTGAGCTTTAGTCCATTCTTCATCTCATTACTCACTCCTTCCATACACCTGAAATTTTTCCTTCATACAAAACTTCACACAATCTTTATTAGCAACATTAGTGCACTCAAGATAAATAAGTCTTAAGGTTAAGTTCCAACACCAATAAAACTTCCATTAAAACACTAGCTACTGTATCACTTCCCTCAAAAAGCTCAATTCCCCAAAAGAACTCAAAAAGGAACCAACAAGAAGCAAATGCAGAAAATGGCAGAAATCTGTCAAAACAGACAAGTAGGTAAAGACGAATTTTTTCGAAGATCTTCTGTTGCTCAAATTAAAAAGTGTTGAACTAACGAAAGTTAGATAACAACCTGCAGCAGAAGCACAAAAATTCACGCCTCAAAAGGACATATATAGATTTTAATTGAATTTTTACGATGAAGCACAAAAATTGTTTCGGGACAGCAACTTTCCCAATCATCACTTCTCTCTCATTAGAGGTTACTCTTGGCACAAAAAGCAAATAAAAAGGATAAGGAGTGGTTATTACAGAGGTAATAACTTCCATGACTCATCTAAAACTTTTGGGTTATCTCCCAATAAGTACTTTTCTTTAACGCCTTTAAGTTAGGCGTGATAGTTTGAGAAGATGCTCACATAGGAAATGTGAATTGAAGTAAAAGAGAGCATCAAGAAGCAAATTCAAAGCACATTTAAGTCTAACCCACTTCCTATGAAAAATAATCTTGTAAAGAAACAAGTCATGAAAGCACAAAGCAACAAGCATAGGAAAGCAAAACAAGTGCAACTTCAAAAATTTCAACATAAAGAGGGGAAACTTAATATTATTGAGATGCATAAAACCATGTTTCCCTCTCTCATAATAACTTTCAGTAGCATCATGAATAAAATTAACAATATAACTATCACATAAAACATTCTTATCATGAGCCACATGCATAAAATGATTATTACTCTCCACATAAGCATAGTCATTCTTATTAATCGTAGTGGGAGCAAATTCAACAAAATAGCTATCATTAATATTCTCATCACCATAATCATCAAATATAGGAGGCATATTGTAATCATAATCAATTTTCTCCTCAATAGTAGGTGGACTTAAAATACCATATTCATCATTGTAATCATCATATATTGGAGGTTTGGTATCATCATAAGCAACATAATAGCTATCTTCCAAAGCCGGGGAACTAAAAAGATCATATTCATAAAAACTAGCTTCCCCAAGCTTAGACTTTTCCATAGCATTAGCAATAATGGTGACCAAATAATTCATACTAACAACATTTCTATTAGCATGCAAATAAAGTTCCATAGGTTTTTTAATTTTCTCTTCAAACACTTCATGCCCTAACTCAAGATAAATACTATAAAGATCTCTAATTTTGTTGTTGTTTTCCATTAAGCCTAACTAGTTAAAACAAGAAACAAAAAGACAAAATTGCAGAATCTAAAGGAAAATAACTTCGAGCACTCACACCGGAGGATGTGAGTACCTTTTACCTTTCCTCCCCGGCAACGGCGCCAGAAAATAGCTTGATGTCTACGCACTCCTATTCTTGTAGACAGTTGTTGGGCCTCCAAGTGCAGAGGTTTGTAGAACAGCAGCAAGTTTTCCCTTAAGTGGATCACCCAAGGTTTATCGAACTCAGGGAGGAAGTGGTCAAAGGTATTCCCTCTCAAGCAACCCTGCAATCAAGATACAAGAAGTCTCTTGTGTTCCCAACACACCCAATACACTTGTCAGGTGTATAGGTGCACTAGTTCGGCGAAGAGATAGTGAAATACAAGTGGTATGGATATAAAACAATGGTTCTAGAAAATAACTTGATGGCGTGTGGTTGACGTGGGAAAAGACTAAAGGCAAACTGAAATAAAGATGGAAGCAAGCAAACATGTAACAGATCTAGTAGCAAACGAAGTATCAATGCTTAGAAACAAGGCCTAGGGATCATACTTTCGCTAGTGAACACTCTCTCATAAATATATCCTCTCTTTATGATACTACTCTTAACTACTCTCCGGTTGAACACTCTAATCGATGGTAGGGCTATAACAACACACCTCAAAGTAAGCCTTTCCCATCTAGAAAACCCCACACTGTCACCTTGAGTACTAGATGAGTCCAACAAACACCACAATTTCATAAAGACATCCAACTCCAAATATAACACATAACAAGTATTTGTAATCTCTAGCCTAAGTGCCACCATGGTGAGCACGCTGTCACTTTCACACACATGGGGAGAGCAGAGATCTATTAAAGCACTTGAGTAGCAAGGTAGATCTACTAGATTACAAAGCTCATGATTATAATATGATCATGCATAGAGAGAGAGAGATGACCACATAGCTACCAGTAGAACCCTTAGCCTCGAGGAAGAACTACTCCCTCATCATCATGGGAATCAATAATGGCGATGGAGATGGTGGTGGAGATCGATGAAGATGGCTCCGGGGGCACTTCCCCGTCCCGGCAGGGTGCCGGAACAGAGACTTTCTGTCCCCCGAATCTCCCCTTCAGTGGCGGCGGCGCTGCAGAACTTTTCGTGGTTGGAGGCTTGACTATTTAGGGTTTATGCCTCGGGAGGAATATATAGGCAAAGGGGCGAGGTCGGTGGAGGCCAGAGGGGCCCACACCACCTGGTGGTGCGACCAGGGCTAGACGGCGCCACCACATGGTGTGGCCAGGACCTGGCCCTCTTCCGTCTCGTATTCTGGCTCCGTGAGTCTTCCGGTAAAATATGAACTTTGGCTTTTGTCCCGTCCAATTCCGAGAATATTCATTTTTTGACTTCCTGGAACCAAAAACAGCAGAAAACAGGCAGCTGGCATAGTGGCTCTTGTTAATAGGTTAGTCCAAGAAATCATATGAAAAGTACTCCAAAGTGTGGACAAAACATAAGAAAGTAGATAAAACCAAGCATGGAACATCAAAAATTATAGATACATTTGCAATGTATCACTAACCACAGATGGATCCACATGTACATCTCTCTCTTCGTTGTAAGAGTCGCGATGATGACTAGACCGAGACCGGCGAGGATGAGAGCCACCTGTGAAATCAGAGGAGGGAGATAGCATTTGGGGTAAGCACATCTGTCTAGGAGGTACTAACAAGATAGCAACAATCAATGGAATACTGGACTGCTCAGGTCAATTCTTCCCGGACTGTCCGAAGCAATCACCCCGGAGACTCCGCCTGACCCGGACATTCCACTGCGAATGCACCGGACATTCCGGTCGCACCGAAGTGTCCGACCCATACGCGCCGGACATTCCGGCTGGAGCCATGGCGATTTTCGGGACAACGCACGGAGGTTCAACCGGAGCAGATCAACATTGCTAGAACTACTTCTAGGGGGACATTGCACGCAAGAATGATGTAACCATGGATTCTAGCAACAAGTGGTCCTCAAAAACTCATTTAGGGTTAGCCTAGAGAATGAGAAGGAGAGGGGCACTTTACCAGCGTCCATGGTGGTCTTCACCAGAGGGGAATCAATCCTAGCGGTGAAGGGAAGGAGTTGGTCGGTGGCAACGGTAGGATCCGGGGTGGAGAAGCCCTCCCGGTGGTTCCCTTGGTCGGAGGAAGCAGTTGGGGAGGAAGAGGGAGTTGGGAGGAGAAGGAGGACTGAATCGTCCACTTCTCCTCGGCCCTCTCTTTCGAGTTTGAGACTACTTGGCCGGAGTGTCCGGCCCGGCCGGAGTGTCCGGTGCGAATCAGGCGGAGAGTCTGGTCCAGCCGGACACTCTGGTTGGTTCAGAGTGGACAGTCCGGTCACTTCGACCAGAGACTCCAGGAACAAATTTGTGGACAAATATGTGGCAAGAGGAGCATGTTTTAAGGTAATAATAGGCCTGGGATTTTCAGAAGAACAAAGGGGAGAGCATAAAGTCAGAGAACCCAAATAAATGTCCAATAAAGCTCCAGACAAGATCAAAACACGAACCAACTCTTCGTAATGAAGAGGGCGGTGGCCGAGGCCACCATGTTAGAGTGTGAGGCATGAAACCGCGAAGAATTATCCTTGGGTTCATAACCTCTACTCATCAATGAAGCTCACACATCACAAATGATATTAAGAGAATTGATTTTCTTAATTTTGGCATTATGGGGGGAGGGATAGCCCAATAGATTAGGATCGCACTCCCCTATGTCCATGCCTGCACCTAAACCACATAATGATCAAGTAATAGGTGTGTATGCAAGATGATCAAGTCAAACTTCTTGAATCTATGATATTTAGCTCATTCCTCAAATAACAAAATCTTGCTTCATGAAGGGGCTTCCTGAAAATTTATGCAAGTTGGTCTTTGGTTGATACATAAGAAAGCTCAATATCTCCTCGGGCAACATGATCTCTGAGGAAATGATGACGAATCTCAATATGCTTTGTTCTTGTATGATCCACTAGATTGTAGGAAATTTTGATAGCACTTTTATTGTCACATAAAAGAGGCACTTTGTCACAACGAACACCATATTCCTTTAAAGTTTGCCTCATCCATAACAATTGAGTGCAGGCATTAGCAACAGCCACATATTCAACCTCGGCAGTGGAAAGAGAGATACAATTTTTCTTTTTAGAAGACCAACACACCAAGGACCTACTAAGGAATTGGCAAGCCCAGGAGGTTTATTTTCTATCATCCTTATAACCAGCCCAATCCAAATCAGTGTATCCACAAACAGAGAATGTTGATCCCCTAGGATACCATATACCATAGTTTGGGGTATGAACCAAATATCGAAAGATTCTTTTGACTGCCATCAAGTGGCTTTCTTTAGGAGCCGCTTGATATCTTGCACATACTCCTACACTTAACACAATACCGGGTCTAGATGCACATAGGTAAAGCAAAGAACCAATCATAGACCGTTATACCTTTTGATCAACATCTTTACCATTTGGGTTAAGTTCAAGATTTGTCTTAGTTGCCATGGGAGTTGGAGATCCATTTAGTTCTTTCATGTTGAACCTCTTGAGAATGTCTTGGGTATATTTGGCTTGATTGAAAAAGGTTACTCCTCTTATTTGCTTGATCTCAAAGCCAAGAAATACCCTTAACTCCCCCATCATAGACATCCTGAACCTGTAAGTCATAAGCTTCAAGAATTCATCATTAAAAGCTTTGTTAGATGAGCCAAAGATAATATCATTAACATATATTTGGCAAACGAAAAGCTCCCCATTAACTTTTTTAGTAAAAAGAGTGGGATCAATTTTCCCAACCTCAAATCCACGGTCTAACAACAACTCTCTAAGGTGCTTATACAAACTACGTGGAGCTTGTTTAAGTCCATAGAGCGCCTTATCAAGTTTATAGATATGGTTTGGTAAGTTGGGATCCTCGAAACCCGGAGGTTGCTTAACATAAACCAACTCATGCAATGGCCCATTTAGAAAAGCACTTTCCACATCCATTTGTTGTAATTTAAAGTTATGATGTGCAGCATATGCAAGAAGGATACAAATGGACTCAAGGCGAGCCACGGGTGCATAAGTCTCTCCATAATCAATGTCTTCAATTTGAGAGAACCCTTGTGCAACCAATTTTGCCTTGTTCCTCACCATAATGTCATGTTCATCTTGCTTGTTCTTGAATATCCATTTAGTACCAATAACATTGCGGCACTCTTTGGGCTTTTCTACTAGATTCCATATTTTGTTTGGCTCCACCATGGATATGTGAGCTTGATGCTCACCAAAGTGCTTCAGCTGGGCTCGAGGGGACATTCCACTCCTTAGGTCACCTAGAACATTATTTAGAGTGTGTTCTCTTCTTTCTAATATTTTGTCCACTCTAGTTTTGCGACGAGTTTCGATCTCCTTGTTATTCCTTGCAGGAGCCTCTTCATCAGTCTGGTCCTCGTTTTGACCATCAAATTGCGAAAAAGAAAAACCACATATGCGTTGACGTCTCCGGCTTATCACGCCGCATCCAACATTTTTTCAGATTTGTGCTACCTTCATCGTGACGCACATTAAAGTTGCAACGAAGCCCCTCAGTTAAATCTAGTTTGCATTACACTCCTTACACTTTCCAGTCTAGTTCTCCACTCCACTTTGTAAAGACTAGTTGGAACAAACCAAATATCATGAATCCATATTTCTCTGCATTTCCTTTTCTTCTACCATGAAGAAAGAAATCAAGAAAGGAGGAAACGACCCCCACAAAAATGGAAATATTTTGACCATTCATTTATTTCTTTGCCATCTCACATCCTGAGCAAATGGAACGAAGCGGTTTCCCCAAATGTTTTGTTCTGGAAGTCAATGAAATTGATATGGTAGATAAATTCATACACGTACAGCCTGGAATTCATACCAGCACGGATTTAGAACATGGATTATTACAAGAAACCTATGAGCTATAATTCCAAACAAATTCCATTCATATGAGTGGAGCCTGATCCAAAGAAAAAAACAAAGCAAGATCTATTTCAGTAACAAACTGCATCACGAGGATTGGCATCACGAGGAAGGAAAAATCTGACACACAGCTCTACTTGCCGCAATTAGTAAAAAAAGTCTGGAGCATTTACTCATGATTTACTCGGCCAGAATTTATGCATGAAAAGTGGAAATCATTTATTTTAGAAAACCATGCGGAGGAAGAAAAAAGATGGAAGGGAGCAAATAAATCAGAATTAATCTCGGCCATGGTGGCCTTGCGATCTAGCGGCGTCGGAGCTCATGGAGATCTGAGAGTATGGGGCGGTTGGGATCACGGGACGAATGGGGGTGGGGGAGAGGAGATCGTCGGTCCATCGCCGGGCAGGGGAGGAAGCACTGGCCGGCTGTTGGAGGAGGCCTCGCCATGTCGATGGAGGTGGGGTGGTGGGTACATTGGTGGGGTGGAGGAAGAAGGGACAAGACGCGGTGCCAGACATGATGAGATGCACATGTCCACCTTCTGGTCTATAGGGGCATGATTGTGTACTACTAGATAGTAAGCGCGCTTCGCTGCGCTGCCTACAACACGCTCGGGTATCGCGTGGCAGGCGTGTGAGAACTTGCATGTAACACATTTTTTCTTTACCTTTCTTACTGTTGGAAATAAATTAAATAGAAAATAGGCCACATGGGTACAATATTGAGACCATCTATCTCATTAGCCTTTATGGTTACATACCTTGGAAGAATTACAACACTTCTATATTCACTATGATGTAACAAAAAATCCTTCTAAAATATCTATGGTACATAATTGTAGCACATGTGAATAAAAAAACACGGCTATGGAAAATACTGCACACCTCGTATCCTTTTTATAAGTGATACAACGGACAAGAAAGAATAACCATATAATATACTATTTCTTAATGTGACCATCGTTTGCATGACAATAGGAGAGCAATCTGTTATGAAACTCAATTGCGAAGCTGACTAAAAGTGCATATCAGTTCGCAACAGTATAAAAATAATTGTATTTTACACATCATTGCACACCATGTTCCAAAGTGTACCCACGAAATGGCAACCTATAATTTTGAGGCCATCAAAGACAAATTTAAGTCCATGGCTTCCATATGTACTTGTCCCATGATATTAGTGATCCTTGCAAAATGAGAATTATGGCTTCGTGTCACTCCAAAGACTTATGTCATCCTCATAGGGAGGCTTTAAAGAATGACCATGCCTTGCAACAACTGCATCATTGGACTGGCAGAGAATATTGACCTATTATCCACCATAACAAAATGGATTCATTTGTTAGCACAACAAGGAATAGACACAATTAACTCTCCCTGCAAATATATTTTTACAAATCGACTGACTTGGTTAGCATAAACCAATTACGAAGAGAGAACACTCTTTCAAACATAGAATTTCTTTTTCAACTATGCAAGTGGAAGGTAAATCAAGTATTCCTACATTTGCCGGGAAAAGGCAGAAACAATAGTTCAATATAAACACAATGTTTCATATGCGTATAGAAAGCTTGATAAATTATTACCATGATGTATATGTAGATCTGGTTCAACATTATCATCGCACCATATCCAGTTGGATAACCCATATACAGTTGTTCTGAAAGGTAGTAGTAAGCAAGATAAATATAGAAAAATACTAACTTGTTTACCTCACTCTGGTCTCTGTAACCTAATTTTAGCTCTTTGAACAAAGAAACGATAAGCACGGGAAAAATTTGTAAAAGATGAATTAGTATTTCTTGAGAACAGTTCATACATCTCTCAGTGATCAACTGTTTGCTAAAGGCGTAGCTTGCTGGCCTAGCAACTAATAAGTGTTCATAGGGAAAAAAGGTACAAACTTAACCTTATTCAATCAACTAAAGTGGAGCAACAACTACTAATTTAGTTTTGTTACCATATAAAATAAGCAATGGAGAGGTTGCGATGCAATACATAGCGTGACCTAATACAAACACAGAACAATGAAGAAACGTGCCTACATTATTACTATGGTATCTTGGAAAGCAGGATATAATACTTATAGAAGGCCTTGGTTTGGCATGGCTGATAAGTGACAACATGCTAACATAAATAGTCCCTACATATTATACAAAGCTAAGTTAAGGTGAAAAAGGTATTACAAAACTGAAAAGTGATTTCTGCCTAAAATGCGAGGTACAAACAGCTCAACCCAAACCACCAAGACACTATAGCATGAGTTAGGCACTCTGAAAGAAATCGACTTACTCAAATAAAAATATATCATACGCCTTAAATGGGTAACGGTAATGAAAGAGCAAACTATATAGCGCCAAAATCAGAGAGTTTCTCCAAGCAAAGAAACTACATAAAAATATGAACCAGATAATAGTTAAAACTGTATAATCTAGACCTAGTCACTCATCACCTTCGGTTACTTTGTGTTAGTGTTACAACATCAATGGAAATATATAAGTTCCATTAGAAATTAGTTCTTTTACGAATTTTTATCTCACAATCTAGTATATACTACCAAAAGGACATTAATGTCACGAAAGGTATGCTCGTATTATCTATTAATACTGCAGAATTTAGTACTCCAATGTAAGAAATGATAATTTATTACTCTCTTCGTTTTAAAAATATAAGATGTTTTAGCTTTTGTGAAATGAATGTATCGTCTTATCGAGACGCCTTTTACCATATAGGTTCACTTCGAATATACACACTAAAAGGAGTCTAGATACATTAATTTGACAAAAGCTAAAACATCCTATATTTTGAAATGGAGGGAGTACAATCTAACCAATCATATATAACTCCATTGTAAGGATGAAAGCATTTTTCTTCCTTTTTTCCTGACAGAAGCAAAGACATGCAACACTCCGGTCAATGTTCATGTGCCCTAAAGATAAACAACTAAGACATTTTCGGTTCACAAAGATCTAACAACTCAAATATAAATGAGTCTGCAAGCACTAAACTCCGTATGACAAGACAGCTTTAGCATGGCAATATATATCCAGGGAAAATGGTGACCAAATCGTAGATCGTCTATAGGGATTTAGCAAAATAGGAAATTCCATAGACTGAACCCCTGCAGGTGAATTAATTAATGGATTTTATTATAATATAGGTCAAATACTCACTTTAAAAAACTGTAGTACAACCTACTAAACATAAAATATAGTATAAATTTAACAATATTTCTTATATCAAGCTTCATATAGTGCTCTAAAAATATTAGACCATGTTCATCATGTTACCATGTATTACGTACGTGGCCTCGGGATGCTAGATTGGTACAAAACACTGTGAAGAAACTTTGGTTAATTACTAACTATGTAGTTCATTGACAGAACAATATTATCACATAACTTAGATCTCACGATACCCGGTTGTCATAAACCCATGCCATCAATAGCAGTAGTCTCCACTGAGGAGAATGAATAGAAAGGTGTAGG
Source organism: Avena eriantha (assembly GCA_910589775.1). Lineage (NCBI taxonomy): Eukaryota > Viridiplantae > Streptophyta > Magnoliopsida > Poales > Poaceae > Avena > Avena eriantha. Next base: position 326,280,363 of record OU342746.1, read on the forward strand.
AGCTGAGAAAATGCAAGTGGAACAGAAAATAGGGATCTTATCCAAAATAGTTGGAGGCCTCGATTTTCGTTGATTATTACCACCTATCAGTTTAAGTTCTCTAAATTTTGTCATCGTAAATAAAAGAAATGCTTAAGTTATCCGCCTAAAATTCAACAGTAATCTAGGAGCAGATCAAGCAAGTTTGTGTTAGAACTACTAATCAGCATATATATAGTTCAATCTGTCATGGTCGAACTAAATTTCTTGAAAGTCGTGCGTACGGACAATGGCCCTATGACTGAACATATGCCAACAAATCTAATAAATTATTTAAAAGACTTACTTGTATTAGGACTAAATGGGCAAAAACAAGAAAATTAGTTAGCAGGAGGAAATGTTAAAGTACTTATGTTTAGAATTTAAAGAGTGTTTTCTCTGCATGCTGCAATAGCTTAAATTTAATCTCAGATCTTAAGATCTAAATGTTCCATTTGATCACCTATAAAATAAAATTGCAATATTAAGATCCCTGCGGGCAGATCTCTGAAACTTAAATGGGTACATATATGACTGCACATCCCATGGTGTTTATCAAGTAAATATTGACAATATATCTCTTTGCGGTATAACAATCACTGCTACACACAACCTTTTTTGGATGGTACCATCATTAGAGATTTGGTAAAAATGCAGTGTCTAAGGAGCAAGTTATATGTTTCTTAACAGAAGGGTGTAGCAATCCTACGATCAAGCTCTATGCATTACACTGTAAATCACACTAGACCATAACAACATGCTTTGCCGTGCCCATCCATCTTGACGAAAGAAGGATAGAAATATTTTAGAAAATATGGATTCTTCATGTACCTTTGAGTAAATTACCATGCCTCAATATGGGTGGAGTATGATTCTTCAAAATTCTAGATCCATTCAATATTGTACATGTAGGGCCACCTGTCACATAAATGGGCACACATATTCAGAGAAAAACAAGCATATGAGCATATTTGATCAAAAATGTAGGTTCATTCAAAGTCGTACGCATTGTCATATGAACATATTTGAACAAATATCTAGGTTCATTCAAAGTTCTACATATAGGGCCACATAAATAAGCACACACGTGTTTATGGTATATGTGAAAATTGTTTAATGCCATGATCTATGAAAGCTCAAAAATATCTTAGTTTACAGTTGTAAGACATCAGTAACACTGATTCAGGTTACTCTCTTTCTGTTTACTGTAACTGCAAGATTTTAACTATGAATGGCTAAATATTCTCTAGTGACAAAAAAATTACCTTATGCCAGACACATCTTGGACAATTCAATCATTAATTTGTAAACATATGACTGAGCCCATCAGTGTGATTTCAAAGGAGATGCAACGACTATTTTCATAAGTAATACTTTGATGTGATAAGAAGCAGATGCGACAAATATGTTGGTTTCAAGTAGTAAGAGTGGCAAGGAGCATGAGCTTCAGCACTGTTACATCCGGGATTTAAGAGAATAAGCATTTCTTGAACTGAAAGAAAGACAGAAAGATGGTTAGACAAGGGAAGAGCCGCCGGTGAGGACAAACAAATGTTAAAATCTTTTTTCGTTTAGGCCCTACAAGAAATACTGAACCTTAGTTTCACGATCCGCCACATGGAAATATCACATCCAAGAACCTATGAACCATAAATTGCGAGAGTTAAAGTTAGGCAGGAAGATGAAGTGCACATGATGCAACGAAATCCACATAAAACTCCCGGGAAAAAATGAGTACACATACAACAATTTTTATTCTTCAGATGTTCTACTATTTCTAAGGCGTATCTAGATCTCAAGAAAAACTGAAAAAGTTTGAGGGGGAAGAAGTAGAATTTGTTCTCCTCTTTTAAGTGGACATGCTATTCTTAGAGGATTTAAAATGAAGGTAAAATCTGGAAGTTTGAGGAGGAAAGAGACATCCCTAGAGCTGCATGAGGCATACCTCACAAAATACTGATCTGTACATGCACAAGAAAGAGCACAAGAAAGAACGACAAGAGGTTGCTTACCGCATGCTCTGCTCATTAATTCCTTAGGGGGCTTTTCCCCTTCAGGTCGAAGGACTTCCTTTAACTCTTGTCTATCAACCTTTGATTTTTCTCATCTACAAGAAAGACCTTTCATTTTGCTACATCTTGTTCAGTTGCTGCACAAGGCAAGATATACCTTTAGAGATTCGAGCTAACCAAAAAACATTCTTCAAGACAGAACAATGAACCTTTCGAGGTAAGATTAGTTTCGGATTGCAAGAAAGCAAACAAATCAATTGTTTTAGTTGTCGATAGGAAAATTTGAGAAACCGGCAATATTTGCTGAGGTACACTAACACTGACAGTCACAACTTTTTCTTGTACATGGCACCAAGCAAGTATAAATCGTGTGATGTCTTGCTTGATTCATAGCTTTTGTGCAAATCTCACTCATCAATGAATGCTAAATCATGAGGCATGAAAGCACTGGAACAAAAGGTAAAACTGAATACTCAAAGTATATCAGCAAACTGCAATCCATTTGTTTGGCAGAGCTTCTCTTTGTATTTTTCTGCCTACGTTAGAAAACCTAGATGAGTAAAGCCATGGAAATAAGGAACTCATGAAAAGCTAAGAAACCAATATCCTACAAATCACTGGAATAGAAAAAATCTTTATCAGTCCCTAGAATCTGAATAGAACAAAAAGATAATCAGTCCCTAAAATCTAAACAGAATGAAAAGATGATTCTCTAAAGAGATATATGTATACCACGCGAAGTCATAGTATCTTCTTTTACAGAACTAATACAAAGTCAAAAACACAAAAGATTTTGCATGAATAATTGTCAGAAACCAAATCTGACACACCGCTAAGAAACTTTAGCAACGGAAATCACGTGCCCAACAATTTGCAGCAAAAAATCAAAACACATAACCAATTTAGAAATCTGGACAATAAAACAAAGAGAACTCAACATTCTGCTTCCATGGCTGCACGTCTGCAACATCCGGCCTTGCCAGATCTTCCTCTGGGCAGTCCAGTAGATGTGAGGGTGGGGAGCCGGACAGGTTGGACCCATGGCAGGAAAACTTTGCCCCCAGGGCGCTCTCAGCCTTGCCCTCACCAGGACTGACGCCGCATCATCGATCGGAAACCTAGAACGCCGCTTGGTGTATGACAGTCCTCATGGCCCCGCTGGGTAGCCTCGCGCCCTTGTCCCCGTCAACGGCCACGAGCCATATCACTTCTCCTTGGCACCCGCCCATCTCCTGGGCATCGGCCTCCAGATCCCGCTCGGCGTGCCTCCTGCTAGGCTGCCATAGCTCAAGGCAGGTCCCTAGGAAGCAGGTTGACACCGCCCGTTGTGTGGCCGGATATTGGAGGCCACAGTGAGATCTGATGGGGTGCGCCGGGCACGATTGGGAATTTGGGATGGGAGAGGAAGCGGTGGGCTGGAGAGAGAGAGAGGGGACGGGGGCGTGTGGATGTGCCGAGAAGACCGTCCTCCAAGGTTCCAACTGTAGCACACACGTAAAGGGTAATCAGCAGAGGGCCACAAGCAGCGTCAGCCAACATCAAAGGCCAACAATCAGAGACAGCGATCGATACAAAGCGCCGCAAGTGCCCTCAGCTACGCTGCATTTGTCACGCTTAAGCTATTAGATAATATCCAGGTTCAACTTGCATAATTCATCAGCACGAATTTAGAAACGATGTTGGTTGTTGCATAAGCCCAGAACGTCCACAGCTATGTGGATTCGCTGCGTTCATCAAATTGACCTTGATCAACAACGGGTTCAGTTTCAACAACATGAGGTAGCGGTTGGTCTTGGTCTTGATTAGGCAAGTTACTAGAGTCTTTGAGATGATCGTGTAGCTGCCTGAATAAATCGGATTAAGGTTCGAGAGATAAGACAGCTCAAGTTCAGAATAAGAAAAAACTTTTGATGACATCACTGATGTTGTCACTAATTTAGACATACAAATAGAATAAGATATATGATGGCGCAAGGGATCTAAGACAGTTGGAAAAAATATTCACTCATTGTGTCCAGTATTTGTCCATATTCTTACTTCAGATGGAATGGGCTAGGCCGGAATGACCATCTCGTCGAAGAAGTCCTGGCCCGGAAACAAAACGTGAAACGTGACATGAGCTGGCCGGCCGGCCACCGCCTGCGTAGCCGGATGCTTCGTGCTCATCGTGCAAAACAACAAAAGTTTGCCGAGGACGAGGAAAGCATCTGTACAAGCGGATACCAGCGGCAATGCAGCAACATCATTGCTCTATATAAGTAGAGTAGCCAGCTAAAGCTAACCCAACCAACCAGAGATAGATATCCACATCATGGCGGCAGCAGCAAGCAGCGTGATCGGGGAGCAGCGGTGGAGCCTCGCCGGCAAGACGGCGCTCGTCACCGGAGGAACCAAAGGGATCGGGCGCGCGATCGTGGAGGAGCTCGCCGGGTTCGGCGTGCGCGTGCACACCTGCGCCCGGAGCGACGCCGACGTGCGGGAGCGTCTGCGCGGGTGGGACGCCGACGCCGACGCGGGCCGGCTGCGCGCGCGCGTCACGGCCACCGCCTGCGACGTCTCCGTGCGCGCCGACAGGGAGGCGCTCGTGGCCACTGCCCGCGCCGAGCTGGGGGGCAAGCTGGACATCCTCGTCAACAACGCCGGGCAGACCTTCTTCAGGCCAGCGACGGAGATCACGGCGGAGGACTACGCCCGCCTCATGGCCACCAACCTGGAGTCGTGCTTCCACCTCTCCCAGCTGGCGCACCCGCTCATCCTCCTCGCGGGCGGCGGATCGGTGGTCAACGTCTCCTCCGTCGCCGCGTTCATCGCCTACCCACAGCTCTCGGCGTACTCGGCGACCAAGGGCGCCATGAACCAGCTGAGCCGGAGCCTCGCCGTGGAGTGGGCGCGCGACGGCATCCGCGTGAACTGCGTCGCGCCGGGGGGCATCCGGACGGACATCCTGAGCAGCAGCGGCATCACCCTTGACCCGGCGATGGCGGTGATGCTGGCGGAGAAGGAGAACGCCCGCGTCGCCCTGGGCCGCATGGGCGAGCCCGAGGAGGTGGCGTCGCTCGTGTCGTTCCTGTGCATGCCGGCCGCGTCGTACATCACCGGCCAGGTCATCTGCGTCGACGGCGGTCGGACCATATCTTCCTAGGATAAGAGGATTTGATGGCTGGCTGCCACGGCCAACGACTCGATTAAACTGTTTATCTACCCATATACAGATACGCGCGGCTAGCTAGTAAATAAGCATCACACTTGCTGAAATGAAAGACATGTCAACCGAACTATGCATTCCTTTCTCTTGTTCAGTTAAACAAATTTGTTAAACTTTGTTATTCAAGCAGTGGGATAAAATTTATAACAGATTTGTTACTTCTCAAGCATCCGCTAAATATGCTAAATCTCAGTCACCTCTCTCGAAAATATTTGTGTCACAAATATTAGGATAACATCAGCCAACTGTAAGATTTACCCACCCAATTTATAATATGATAAGAGGCAACATATATCAACACTGTCAAAATTTTAGGACATCGGCCATCTGATATCAGTCACTCGCACCCTTTTCTCCCTCCCTTATTCTCCCTTTTGCAACATATTGCGTCACTACCCACGCTTCCTTCACTTCTCCTGTGGGACTGTGACGGATGCGCCCTAATGTTGGCACTCGCCGCGTTCGATAGCCACACACTAGGAAGTGGCTGAGAAAGAGGAGCTTGGAAACGATTTCTCTGCATCTCCTAAACTTGCTCCCATCGCTACATGGCAGTATATCCGATTGGAGCTGGAACAGGTATTATTCGCGCCACCATGCTAGGGGAGGATCGTGTGTGAGAAGTGGCAACCCAGAAAATTATGGAACCCTAGGCAAACAATGTTAAGTTGACAAAGTTTGGACAAAGTCTCAGTAGAAAATCACAAATTGCAAGCGTTGCACCGTCGGCAAGCCTAGGTGGATGTTGGTCGATCCGCACATGTGTGTGAGGCAGATTAATTCACGCTCATAGACTCCGAAGTGGAAGGGGCTCTATTGGGTTGGATTTGATGCTAGCAAGGTCGGTACTCCAAAATGAAGGGTGAGGCCAACGACGTCATTGCTTTGCCCGGCTCCTCGCACGATTTTCACAGAGGATGCATCCACAAGTTGTTCCATAGGACAATGTGTAACACCCTCGAATCGGTCATATGCATATTTTAGTGCTTTCCTCTAAATCCGCATAGAAACAATTCAAAGATGCTCACTGGACACTTGCGTGCGGGTGAAAACGAAGTAATATCATTACACAATAGTTCACGATGGAACCCAAAATAACATATATATATATATAATAGTATAATATATACATATATATATACAACAGCGGCTCAATGAGCCAATATTGACACTCCACAGCAAAATGCGGAGCTACAACCCTCTATATTACTATGTTGTGCTGAATGTTGCTGTTTGCTTGATTGCAAGGCAAATTCTAGACATGAGTATGTAGGGAATATATTTCTATTGATACAATATATATTCTAATTTCTAATTTAACTTAATGATGACCTCCTTTTATCATCCTAGGTTGTCAACACTTGAATGGGCAACACTCCATTCATGCATGTATCAATAGCTCTAGGACGAAGAAGCCGGAAGAAATCCTCACCTAGCAAAGTGTACTAGCTCATTCGATAGTTGAGATTTATTTCTATTTTGATAGCTGAATACCTGATTAGTACTGTGAGTGATTGTAATATATTATTTGGCTATCATATGAAATAATTGTGAGTTTATTGGCTTGTTTGAATTGGATTAGTGGTTATTGAACAAATAGATGACTGATGAGTGTTCTAAACAACACGTGATGCCGAGTGGGGCCTACTTTAAAATAGGAAAGAAAAGAAGGAAATTGATGAGTGGGACCTAACACCCATCTGCCTAGTGAGACCATGTGGGACCAGCTTTAGAATAAGATTAAAATTTTGAAATAGAAAATAAAAATAATACGAAAATGCCCTAGAAATAAAAAGGTTGAATTGTTGGGCTTGGCCATGTGGCTAACCAGAACTAGTAGAACAAGAATCATAAATTGACCAAATTATTGGGCTCAACCCACATTAACGACCAAATGGACCAGGCTGAATTCACACTACGATAATTTAGTTTCGCAACAATTTTGCCACTCAGGATCGACCACGTAGGATCTGACCTGGCCAGGCCAGTTTACCCGTGACGACATTAGATTGTCATAACGGTTATGATGATCCAATATCGTCATAGCCGGTTATGACGATTTCGTAAAATAGGTCGTTATAGTTCATTAGCAACGCCCAACTTTCGACGGTATCATTTTTGTCATAGGATCGTCACAGATGGACTACTATGACGATTTTGTGACGAAAATAGAGGGTCATACAAGCCCACATTTTTTGTAGTGAATGATGTGGTACTATTTTGAATCTTTCATTTGGTGGTTGGCTCACAAAATACTCCGTCTTTGGCACTCGGAAAATGGAAAATACCCTTTTGGTGTGATGAAAAGGAAAACTTCCTCCTGCAACATTGTTTGCTATCCAAAAATACACATGTGTGCATAATATGGGCATCTTATCCAAACTATGTCACGATTCTAGCCATAACATTGGTCATTTGGCCTGAAAGCCATGAAATCTCGAATATGATTGCTCATTTCTGAGAAGTTTTTTTTGATATATTTGCAATATAGAAAGATATTTTCCTTTCAACTATGTTACATAATATGGTAGCATAAGAAGGTTTTACATTGTTTGAATCATTTTTAAATTTCTTATAACCGTTTTAAACTATGGTCAAAAAGATAGGCATGAAGATTCTTAGTTCGTGACTGAGCCTCGTTAAACTTGCAGTAGAAAACAATGTATATGACTATTTTATCACAATATTCACTCCAGCTGCCTGTAGTAGAAGTTTTTGTGGTATTGCACCACATTTTCTATTTTGAATACCTTTTGAAATGTGTTGTACGAGAGTATATATAATGTTTTATTTAATTTTTATTCAGCACAAATGTGTAATATTTAAGTGTAGATAGATATAACTTATTTTTCTGCAAATTTTGACATATTATTTGTATTTTTCTAAATTAGAATGATTTAGCTATGATTTTTCTAAGATTAATGTGGTAAAAGGAAAATGTTGTGAAACCTATGACGAGGACATTGCCATCGGTGTAGCTCTGACGCCGTCACATCGTCGTCACGGCCAACTCCCTACGTCGACGGCTGCCCTCGGCCCAAAGTGATCTATGCCGACTGCCGGTTTTTGTGGGCTGGCCCAGCCTGGGCCTACGCCGATAAATTGCCGTCGGCGTACACGCTGGCCTTCGGCACCTTGTCTTGTTCATGTAGTGGGTGAGGAAACTAGCATGATTGGGGCTGGCGCTGTCGAAGATGACCGCATTGCGGTGCTTTTAGATCCATCAAGTCGTCGGCATCACAAGCGACGAAATCCCCTTGCGCATCGCGTGGATCGATAGCAGCACCAGCTTCCACCAGTCCACGAAGTCGTGCTCCTCCTCTCTGGAATCGACGTGACTTACATCTGTGGTAACTGCTGTGATGGAATCGTGTTCTCTATTTTGTGCTACTCCCTCCGCATTTTGAAACGGAGCAAGTACTTTCCTAGTAAGTCCTTTTCAATTTACAACCCATTTCTCGAATTCTTGCGTGAAAAATTACACAGTAGTAGTACGTAACAGTTTTGGTCTGAACCTGCAATAAAGCCCCCTTACTGAATGCAGATTCAGGACTAAATATCAGACCCACTCATATATTACAGTTAACAAATCCAGTTCGATTTCACTGCCGAGCTCTGACATTTTCTCTAGGTTTCTGCGCCGCTGCGGTGGATGGGCATGAACGACGCGATGCTGGTATATCAAAGCAAGCAAAGGCAAATTATACAGACAGTACCACAACATAGAGCTAGATTGGCGTGACGTCGCTGCCGACGGGGCCGCCGGGAGAGTTCAGCCGGCTCTTGGCTTCCCCTGTTCTCGTGCGAGTCTATTCCCGTCAGGGCCTTCATGTACGCGCGCTGTTCCGTCATGTTTCTCCGGCAAGACGGGCACGTCGGCGTCGGCGCCCTGCGGAACCAGGCGCGGACGCAGCTGCTGTGGAAGGAGTGCGAGCAGCCGGGCAAGACCGTGGTGGCGCCGCCGCCGTCCAGCTCCTCCATGCAGATCGAGCACTGCGCGGCAGCCTCGGAGGATTGAGCCATCACCTCCGCCTTGCTGTAGCTCTGGCCAGCTTCTGCCAAAGGTGACTCGCGATGTTGGTGACGACAGAGATAGACCCAGCTTTGAGACTCGCCAGCGCATATAAAGCCGTACGATTCGTTCAGAAAAGCATATTCAGATTCGGAGTCGGTGTCGGAATGTACTTCCTCACGAAAAACATAAGTGGAAGAGAAATTTAAAAGATTCACTCGGCCATGGGTTCAACCGACCACATTAATTAATTGCACCCTATCTTGTACTATTTCGCATTTTCGCTCTCCTCTCTCTACTAAATTATGTGTGCAAAATTTTAAAGGCGCAACCAATTTTCTTCGAGCTAGCTAGTGTGTCCTATATCAGGTTGCAAGCGGTGCGGGACATCCCGCTATGCCACTATGCCGCCACGCTGCCCCGAAAAAAAAGGTCCGCGCGATGCTGCTAGGCTGACCGCGTCGTTCCTTGCGGGCCGAAGCGGTCACGCCGCACTGCCCACCGGCCGTCCCGCGTTCTGCATAGCCCGAACTTCCGTATGGACTATATCCTCGCAGCGCGCTCTCCTCTCCTGAAGAATATGCCGTTCCGCGACTGCCTCCACTCTCTCCGTGACATATCTTGTTTCTGCTGGACACCGTACGTCGATGTGAGAAATAAAAGTGAAAGCACCATATACCGAACAATCAAATTATACGGGTAGAACCCATAAATTGCAAAGTGCTTATATCTATAGGCGCTTACAAAAAAGTAAATCGAATTTTGCTCAAGTACCGGTGTCTTCCCATAATCCCATCCCTCTATGGACGAATGTATGTGCAATGAGCAAGCTCTTGAGCTATTTCCGATTAGCCTCCTGGGAGAGAGGCCATCAGGAGCTAGCTAAAACCCATCGAGAACTCCGCCCCCTCGTCGGTGACGTCGCCGGTCCGCTCCTTCTCTGGGTGGCCCAGGGGTCTTGGAGGTGTGGCGGACCACGGTCTTTCACCGGTGGGAGGTTGTCTGTTCTTTGTTTAACCCGTTTTCAGTGTTTTTTTCATGATTTTTTTGGAAGATAAAGGCCCTGACGGACACTGAATCTGCATTATAAAGGCGTTGGGTACAAAATGCATAAAGGACCCAATAAGTACAACCAAGGAGGGAGAGAACGAAAACAAGAGCCTAGAAAGTGAAAAAGAAGCGGAAAGAGAGTGAAAAAGATAATGGAACGAGAGAAGGAAGACCAGAGTTATCGTCACATTCCAAAGATAATTGTACTTCTCTAATTCAAAATGCTATTTTTGTTGTTAGTTTGTCTTGCTCCTACGATGAATTGAATGAAAACTAACTTTTTCACAACAATAACTACTCTTTTTTGCCAAAGAACAATAACTACCTTTTCAAAAAAATTGACGAGCTTTTATATATACTCGCTTGTGACAATATTGGTCTTGCTCATGATTGTCCTCTCTTATTCTTGAATTCTCCCAACTTCATCATAGAGTAGTATGTTGATAACCATTTACGCAGGTAGTCGTAATTGGCTTGTGCTCATAATGACTCTACCATCAACTATAATGTTGAGTTTGTCCTAAATGCTTGCAACTATTTTGAGATTGCAAAGTGTTTTTACAATGGATAATTTTAAGGACCCTCTCCTTTTGCAAAATGTTCAAGGTTGTATCTTCCTAATGGCTATATTGTTTAGTTTACTTTCATCACTTTTTGAGAGTGGAAAGTATGTGCATATATAGTTACTTTAATGGTTTTAAACCTCCTCTCTATATTTGCCGGTCTCTTTTAAAATTACATTTATCTTTCCGGCTCATGTTGGCTATTTATTGCCCAAGCAACTTGGTTGGTTATAAAATGCTTATGGGTAAGAAGAAGGTAGGACTTAGATGTTACTCTGTCCTTTGTTCCAAATCTAATGTTTCATTTTTGTCTGTTTAAAAAACAACGAAGTGTCAAGTTTAGCCCTTGCAATTTAATTGATGTTCTATTCTTCCAAGTCTTCGCTTGTCAAAGGTTCAGTTACATCTGTCTGACCACCGGCATCGCTGCCACTGTGTTCTCTATACTCTACTTCCCAGTAAGTCCTTCTTTCAATTTTGCAAGGCATTTCTTGAATTGATGTGTGAAAACAGTAGGAGTAGAACACTTAGTACTAAACCTGCAATAAAGACACCCAGCTAACTGCAGATTCAGTAAATAGTACACTAACTCATATGATACTACCTCCGTTCCACAATGTAAGCCTTTTTAGATAGCTAAATTTTGGAGAACATAGCTAATACATGAAAGAGAACTAACATTGATAATACTGGAGTACAGACAATAGATAATGCATCTAATAGATGATGCATCAAACACAGGGCCAGTGAGATCAACTATAGCCATGCTTACGGGCTAAGCTCAAGATTACAGAAAACTTTGAGTGTAAGCTAAACACTATCCAATAGCTTTGTAATATATTACATATTCTACCAAAAGATATACTCCCTCCGATCCATATTAATGGCCTCAAATTTATCTAGATTCGTATATATCTAGTTAAGTATTTATACTAAATGCATTCGTATCTAGACAAAGTTGAGGCTATTAATATGGACCGGAAGGAGTAGTAAAAGGATGGCATAAACTATCTGGTGACCCCGATAAAGTGCACATTGAATAAAAAGAAGCGGTAAATAATATCAGCAGAGCTGAAAGTGCAGTATGTATATGCAACATTTCAACATCATTCTTTGTTGTATGTAAGTTCAAGAACTAAAAAAAGAATCCCTTGAATCTAAATGTCGTAGTTGATTTTGATTTGGTCGATGTTTATTTGTAGAACAATGCTTTGCTCAAGTTAACAGATAGTTTAACGCAAGTAGCACAAATGATTAGGGGAACAAATTGAACTTTACCAGGAAATCCTAGCGTAAGGCATAGAAAACTTATTGAACTCTACCGGGACATACCTCGATGAGAGTGTTGAACTCTGTTTCTTGAAACAACACCGACAATTCCAACTTACCTCAATATCATGATAATATAAGCTGCGACCACCTCACCACTTTCTCCTAATAATAACTAAGAAAGCACTCACCACTTTCTCCTAATAATAACTAAGAAAGAAAGTGTTTCGAATCAAACAATCAAAGGAACCATGTCATGGCGTAAGATAACTAGGTAGGAATGCGTGGCTTGCCACGCACTTGCCTGCCTAGCCAGACATGAATAGCCCATCCAAATATGCAAGTGGATTTACTTGGAACATCCCAAAATAAAGATCAACCTTTTTAGCTATGATGATGACATAACATGCAACTGCTTTGACTCCCGCAAAATGTTAGGCAAGAAGATGTGAATAAACATTTTGAAAAACAAATCTAAGATACTATATTTCAAAAAACAGTGGTGGTTACTCATCATAAGTTGTCTTAGATCATAAGTTGTAGTAGAGGAGTTTTGCAAAATAGTGAAGTACAAATATAAAGCCTAAAAATAACATAAAAGTATGGTTGATGATGAAATAGACGTCTAGTTGAGTCATGTGCCATAGTATTCTTGGAGTCCGTTATGGTAGCGACGCGGGGTAGGGAAACGACGGAGAGGGCACGTCGAGGGTGGTGAGGCCGGGGTTGAGCGGTGCGGGGCAGGATGCATGGACTTGGTCACGGGGCTGGTCGGGTCTGGCCCGTTGAATCGACCTAGGGTTTCACCTACGCCAATGGTGGCCGTCCGCGTAGACCTTCCATTTTTTTTCAGTTTTCAATCTATCTCATTAACTATATTTACTATTTTAAATACTTTAATATTTTGACACGGGTTGGGGAAACGAGGGAGAGGGCGCGTCAAGGATGGTGGGGCCGTACTTGTTTAGGACATATGTATATGAAAAGCAAAGGTTGGATGTACTTTGTCATAAAATAGGCTCCGGTTGTCCCGCAGCGGGAGTTTCCACGTACATATCCAATATTTTACTAAGTGGTAATCCATGTCTGCGAAAGGGGTCACACTTGTGACCTACTAACCTTACACCACATTTCCACACATATGGCAGGGACATATGCAAGTTTTCATGTGATTCCGACGCTCTTGTGTCTTCCTCTGGCGAAACCCTAGACCGGGGGCCTGTAGGTCTACCCCTTTGACCGGCCTCCAACGACGATTGACCAATGTATTTTTTTCTCTATCTATGTTTGTTTAGTACATATATGCATGGAAAACCAAGGTCGGGCCCATTTCAACACATTATTCACTCCGGCTAACCCGTAGGCAGAGTTTCCACCTACACGAGTAGGAAATTCGCTAAGTGTTAACGCATGTCTGCAAAGAGGGGCAGATCCGGGACCTAGATATTGCATCCACCAAACTTCATAGGAAACAACGCTTCGGGGCATCAGAATACCTCCAAACACAAATCAAGACAAAAGTCCACCGGGCTACCTCCATCCGGAGAATAACTAGGGGGTAGATGTTTCGGCGGGTGCGTGGGCAGGATTTCGACACTTCGGCACTCCGGGGTAGGAAAAGCATGGAACCTTTGAACAACTTCTCCAAAATGTGTGATACATAAAATTCACACACATGCGATAACACTTACGTAATTTCTCGACCTGCAGCTGTGAGAGACAAGATTCGTAACGTCATTTCACGTGGGCGTGCAAACTGCTATTTGGAGGGTACGAATCCGTCCAATTGATAAAAAATAGAACCATGTTTAAATAATTGATACTAATAAATAAATACAAATACAATATAAGTTAATAATTAGGAGTAAAAAAATTGGAAGGTTGTACGCCGAGGGCGGCTATCAGCGTAGAGCCACAAGAAAATGGGAGGATCCTACGCCGAGGGTGGCCCTCGGCGTATTCCTAACACCGTGAGAACGCCGTCACGGGCTGGCCTTCGGGGGGCACGCGTCCACCCCTTATGCCGACGGCTGCGGTACGCCGAGGGTAGCTATCGGCGTACCGTTGTCTACGCCGACGGCCGCGCTACACCGACGGCTGTCTGGACGGGCTGGCCTGGTCGAGTGCTACGCCGACGGTCCCAAGCTTTGGCCGTCGGCGTAGCGCCCGGCCGTCGGCGCCTCGCTCCATTTTCACGGATCTACTTTTGTATGTTTCGATGTGATGCAAATGTCCACATTTATCTTATTCAACAAAAATATAAGCTTTTCACATGTTAAGCCTTATGTAAACAGACAAACGTGAGATTTTTTTGCTCTATCTTTCACGCATTTTTACAGCATAACATGTCAATTGATAGCCACTATAAAACCCGTTTGTATATCTAATTATGCTGCTGACTTTCAAAGTTACTGTAATGCATACCATGAATTATATTCTTGCTAAAATGTTAATCGATCTACTCTTACAGGAACATGCTACTCTTATAGAAACATGGTTATTTAACTTGAATATACACCCGTTTCTCCTGTCTACAATATAATATATAAGAACCTATTATAAGGTTGCATTGTGGTCCTGTGATGGACATTGAATTGAGCACCTCTTACCAAAATTCTATCTACTCTCATTAACCATTCATTTGTATTCATGTCAGATAATTATGATTCTGGGTCAATGTTTATGCTTTTCCTAGACATTGGACTCTTACACTACAGGAGAAATCAGAGACGCCGACGGCCAGAACACTATGCCGACGGCCATTTGTCGGGGCCATCGGCGTAGAGGCCTGCCCTGGCCAGCTGCCCACCACGGCCGCCGGCGGAGCCTCGGCCGTCGGCGTAGGCAAAGAAACCCTCGACGTAGAGGAGTTGTCGGCGTAGCAGGCCCGGGTGTGCCGACGGCGGCCCTCGGCGTACTCCCAGCCCTCGATATAGCCCCAGTTCGGACACGACGGCGGGAACGGCGTTAGGTAGTCAGTCTGTGTCGACGGCCGGGACAAGTATTGTTCTGAGTTAGCATTGCTCTTTCTTTCTCAGTAAAGACAAGAATGGTAACTTTTCGAGAATAGCTGGGCGCATGCCTGTTTCGAG
The DNA here is from genome assembly GCA_910589775.1 of Avena eriantha. Classification (NCBI taxonomy): domain Eukaryota; kingdom Viridiplantae; phylum Streptophyta; class Magnoliopsida; order Poales; family Poaceae; genus Avena; species Avena eriantha. The sequence continues at coordinate 326,295,584 of OU342746.1, forward strand.
GATAAATTTTCTCTATACCTTCTCATCCAAGTATGTAAATGATCGGATAAAGTGAAGTATGGAAATGATAATTTGTTTGATACATTTTAAAATTAATGTGGTGTGTATATCATTGCCATAACAATGGGTTGTCTCATGCCGGAAATTTTGGTGTTGAAATATCATGCAATGATCTCCTTTAGAATGTACCCGTTACATACTTTAACTTGCTACTACAGAGCTTCTTTTGTACTCCTTTCGATCCAGATTAATGTTCTCAGATTTGTCTAGATTCGGATGTATCTAACATGTTTTAGTACTAGATACATTCGAATCTACACAAATCCGAGAATATTAATTTAGATCTTAAGAATTAGTATGAAACCCATTTCAATAATCATATAGTTTCTAAATAGTCAGTGGATCTCTTCCACACGTGTCCTAGAGTGCGTTGACATAGCGCGGAAAAAAGGAGAACAGTAGGAAATGTCTATGTTCAAAGAGCTTTTCAACACCGAGGATACTTTACAAGAAAAAGACGAAGCCAAACTGATGATCAAGGGAAATTATATCGAGAGCAAAGTACACAAAACCACAGCAGGATCGATTTTGGTTGGTTTCAAATGGAAACTATAAGCGTTGGAATTTCACGGAAACTGACTTATGCAACCGGTTATAGTAATGAAAAGGGGATATTATCGAGCAACGGTTATAGTTCGTCGGGCGCATCATCTCGCGCGAACCGTACAGCTACTAGAGGGCGCATCATCTGCGTGCTGTATGGAGCCGCGCGATGTTGCCGAGTGCGCCGGATGGCTCGATCAGTCGGCACAGCTGACGAGTTTTGTCTCGCCACCGGGGCATAGTACTCCGATAATATTGCTTCCAAGCCCCTGATTGCTGCCTCGGCGGCCGACGCCGTTGCGGCATCTGTCACGTGCCCACCACGACGCCGTCTACTAGGACCGAGATAGTGCGACATGTCATGCCGGCAGCACGGGCACGTCGGCGCCTTGCGGAACCACTGGAGGATGCATCCCCTGTGGAAGGCGTGCGGGCAGTCCGGCAGCCTCCTGGCGCCGTCAGTCAGCTCCTCCATGCAGATGGGGCACGCGTCGCCGCCGGCACTAGGAGGAGGAGGAGGAGGAGCAGGGTCTGCCGGTGCCGCGGCGGCGGCGGCAGCCTCACAGATGCGCAGCAGCTCCTCGGCCTCGCTGTACACGCGGGTCACCTCCACGTTCATCGACACTTCGCAGGCGTAGCTCCCCCAGCCGCCCGCCGCCGCGCCGGCGACGATACGTTCCGCGAGACCGGCGGGCACGAACTCGTCCCACTCGGCACTCTCAGCGTCGTCGTTGTCGTAGCGCTGGACGAGCAGCGACAGCACCTGCGCCAGAAGCCGGCGGATGGCGCCGCGGCACGCGGTCTCGGTCCGGAACACGGCGGGGCAGCACCGGTGGCGCACGGTGCATGGCTGCCTGTCCAGTTCGTCGATGTGTTCGACCGTCCTCGATTTGCCTCCTCCTATGTAGCGATGTTCCGTGACGAAGTTCACTAAGCACCACCGGAAGCGCACGGTGCACGGCTGGCCGTGCGGCGTGTGGTACATCTCGAGTCCGGTCAGCTCCGAGTGTATTCGCTTGGTGAAATTAGGGCGCTCGCGCTGCGGCTGCGACATGACCTCCATTATTGTTTGTAGCGGCGGTCTGAGTTACCCCTGGTTGGGAGCCCGTGGTGATGACCATATATATGTAGCCGGCCGGAGAAGATGGCGCGAATTGCAGCCGGACTCGGACGTGGAATTATCTGCAGTGTCCTAGTCTTAGTCTGATTGTCTATCATGTCCGAGTCCTCCTACCTACATTCTGGACAGTTGGACGGCTTGGACATGATGGGAGTTCGTGTCTGTGTGGACTAGCTAGTAGGTTTTTTTTAACCCCTCCATCTCAAATAGATGTTAGAAATTTGTCTAGATGTAAACAGTCTAGATAAATCGAAATTTATAGAAATTTCCCATTGTATCTAAACATAACGTCTACTAGATATATCTAAATTTTCACCCGCAAAAAAAAAGATATATCTACATTTAGACAAATTTTTGATATCTAATTTGAGACAGAGGAAAGTTATTTTTTTAATAAAGAGCTATTTAACTATATGGTTAGGTAATTATTACTACCGCACTATCTGATAGTTTAATTAAAACTACAAAAATATTTTATATTTACTCCTCGAAATAGGCTTTTGTCTTATTTTATAAATAAAGTCATACATGACCGAACCCATATAAGGTAATGAGGAAACTCTCTTACACATCATATAAAAAATAAAGAACAAAGTAGAGGGAAGACCACGACTTGCCACTAGAGACATCATCAAGAGCTAGGGGAAATGAACTCCACGTCGACGCCCCCAACAAGGTAACGATGCTGCACACCGCCATTGACGAGACCGACAATTGGTCGAGGGTTTTCACCCAGAGATCTCGTGCGGCAGGTACCCACAACAGCGTCCCCAAATGGGTTACGACACCCGCAGACATCGCCGCTGTCACCGTCAAATCACTAATAGAAAACTGGCCTTTGGTTCGGGGGTATTAGTCCCGGTTTTACTACAAACCGGGACTAATGTCCTGGTCCCAACGGCTAGAACTGGCCGCAGGAGGTGGCGGACAGTAGTCCCGATTCGAACGGGCCCTTTAGTCCCGGTTCGTGTAACAAACCGGAACTAAAGGGTTTCAGGCAGGCTGGTACCGGCGCCAGACCCTTTAGTACCGGTTTATTACACGAACCGGGACTAAAGATTGACATTTAGACCCGGTTCTAGACTCCAACCAAGACTAATGTTCCGGCTATATCATCTTCCTCCATGTCCAAGGCATACTCCATTTCAAGCTGGTGGCTCCTCTCTCTTCTTCCTTAAAGCTTGAGTTCATGCCCTTTTTTTCTCAAGATTTGTCAAGATTTTGCGACGCCCCATCTATCCAAAGGTTCTAAAAGGTTAGCAACTTCATCCTTCCAACTCTCATTGCTAGATTATCTCATTTCATACTCTAGCAGTAAAGGGATTTGTGGGTTTAGTTTGGAAGTAATTTTTTGCAATAATAACATGATATGAACTTGTATTAATTTGGATTATATCTATCTTGTATTAATGTAATGAACTCCAAGCTAAATATCATTTTTAATATGTGGAATCCATCTATATCTTGTTTTGGCACATAGTATCGAAACTCATTTGATTCATAAAAGCACACAGATACATGAGTTCATCCTACCTAGATACTACAAACTACTACATCATAGAGAAACATTGGTTCATCCTACTACAACTATATTATACAGCATAGAGCGAGATACATGGGTTCATCCTATACCACAACTATTAGTGCACACACTCACAGATGCATCATGCCACCATCCAACAACAAAATGCCCTTCTTCTTCTACCTGCCTTCAGCAAACTGATAAAAATTATAACAAAAATAGGGTTAATTCACAAAAGTTTCATAAGAGGACACATCACCGTACATCTTCGAGAAGATCCTCTATGGCGAGCTCCTCGAAGATGTATGAGGACAGGATCGTAAGACATCTTCGAGAAGCTCCGCTATAGTGGTGTCTCTCTCGCACCATCTTGTAGTTTATAACTTCTCGAGTACGTAAATAATATATTCAAAATTTATTTTTATTACCATAATTTATGTTGAGTTCCATTCATATTTTTTATGATGATTGATATGTTCATATTGATGTCCTTCTTTATAGTTGGACGCGATGCGATAAAAGCTCCTACCACAAGACCACCTACTAGAAATCTAAGAGGAATTGGTGTGATTTTTGGTTGACGAGGTCATAGACCCATGCGGATAATACAATCTAGATAGACCCTAAAGTATCCATATAATGATCTCCATGTAATACAATCTAGATAGACCCAGTTGGAACTCGTATACCAAATTATATATATATATATATATGTATGTATGTATGTATGCTCGTAAGAGAAGTTATATTATATATGCATCAACGTGTACAAGTACTATGTAGTAGCGTCTTGTATGTATATGAAAACTTGTTTGAAATGAAAACACAGAAAGAAAAATAATTGAACACAAAACACAAAATGAAAAGAAAAACACAAAACCCTAAAACCCCATCTAATGCTGCGGCAACCAAATGCCCAAAACGCTATCGCGGCAGGGAACCTTTAGTCATGGTTACGGACCGGGACTAAATGTCCTCCAGCCCAGCGCACGGCGCGGGGTGATGACCCACAAGTATAGGGGGTGTATCGCAGTATTTTCGAGGGAAGTGAAACCCAATTTATTGATTCGACACAAGGGGAGCCAAAGAATATTTATAAGCATTAACAACTGAGTTGTCAATTCAGTTGCACCTGGAAACAATCTTGCTCACAACAGTTTATCAGTAGCAACAGTTTTGTAGTAGGAATAGTAAAGTAGCAGCAGTAGTAAAGTAAAGACAGCAGTAGCAATAGCAGTAAACAATAGGATTCAAGTGCGATAGGCATAGGGATGGATGGGCGGGCGTTGCATGGACAATACAATTCACATAGCAATCAGAATATATGGCAATTGCAGATAAATAAGATAAAGCATCCAAGTACTAGATAATCCTAGGCATGTGTTTCATATATAGTCATACGTGCTCGCAATAAGAACTTGCACAACATCTTTTGTCCTGCCAGCCCGTTTGCAGCGGGGCCTCAAGGGAACTACTGGCAATTAAGGTGCTCCTTTTAATAGAGCACCGGAGCAAAGCATTAACACTCCGTGAACACATGTGATCCTCACATCAAAGCCATTCCTTCTGGTTATCCCGATTTCTGTTACTTCGGGGCCATTAGTTCCGGACAACAATGTGTGTATACAACTTGCAAATAAGACCATAAACAATACTATCATAATGAATCAATAACATGTTTAGATCTGAAATCATGGCACTCGGGCCCTAGTGACAAGCATTAAGCATAACAAGTCGCAACAAAGTCATAAAGCACTAATAAAAGATACTAAGCACCATGTCCTAACAATCTGATGCCATTACATGAACGATCTCATCCAATCCCTACCATCCCCATAGCCTACAGCGGGAGATTACTCACTCATAGATGGGGGAAACATGGATAGTCGATGGAGAAGCGATGGTGATGGTGATGGCGATGATCTCCTCCAATTCCCCGTCCCAGCAGGGTGCCAGAACGGAGTTTCTGGTGCTGTTTCATGGAATCTGGTGGAGGCGGCAGAGCGGAACTCCTTCTAAAAAAACGTCGACCCCCCTGAGTTTTTAGGTCAGAAGGCAACTTATAGGCAAAGAGGGAGACCGAGGGGGTGCCTGGGCTGGCCACACCACCCCCTGGCGCGGCCAGGCCTGGCCCGCGCGGCCAGGTGGTGTGGTGGTCCACTGGCTCCTCTCCGTCTCGTATTCTGGTTGCAGATGACTTCCGGTAAAATAGGCACTTTGGCTTTTGTCCGTTCCAATTCGAGAATATTCATTTTCTAACTTTCCTAGAACCAAAAACAGCAGAAAACAGGCAGCTAGCACTGTGGCTCTTGTTAATAGGTTAGTCCAAGAAATCATATGAAAAGTACCCCAAAGTGTGGACAAAACACAAGAAAGTGGATAAAACCAAGCATGGAACATCAAAAATTATAAATACATTTTCAATGTATCAACATTCCCAAGCTTAACTCCTGCTTGTCCTCGAGTAGGTAAGTGATAAAAAGAAAGAATAATTTTTGAGGTGACATGCACCATCATAAACTTGATCAAAGTATTTGTAAAACATTCAAAGCTGGGATCATAGTACTTCAATTATAACATGAAAGACAAAGTTCTAGCAATAAGACAAAGAAACTATGTTGCAACATGAAAAGACACAAACAAAAGATTCATGAATAACAATGCTTTGCAAGACGTTTGTTTGTTTCACATAAAGAAAACATAGCATAGTGGCATTCATCTTGTCCCTCATAGAGTAGAAAACATAAATGCATAGGACCCCTTCAAAGTTCATAAGAGTGACTACATACAAATAGTTTAAAACAAGCAATATCAAGGCATGCATCAATCAACAATTCTTGGGACAATGCACATAGAACTAAGAATGGCCACTATGCTCTCAAAGTAAGTGCATAAAGATAGAAGGTGGAGACTCAATATAAAAGTGGAAGAAAGGCCTTCATAGAAGGAAGTAGGGATTCAAGTTTCATAAAGAGCTTCCAAAAATTATGGTACTTACTAGCTTTCAGCTCTCATTGCCCCTATCATAAGCATCTTGAAGTGATTAAGGTTAAAGTGAACAAACTATGGTGTACATCCTTGACAAAGTATAAGTTAGAAATCTCATGTCCCTTGAATACGAGGGCCGCTCCTCATGCTACTCAAGTTTAGTCACCGGTAAGTTCTTGTCATCGTAAGTACATGTGTAACATAGAGAACCGCCAACGGGGTACCCCTTGCCTGATGATACGGAAGAATCCCTATATCAAAATGATAAGGCAAGCAGACCACGAGCATCTCAGCAATCTTCTTATTTACCATGGGAATATGGTGCTTTTTTCTCTCTTTCCTATTTTCATAATCTCATTTTTTTTCTTTTTCTCTTTTTTCTCAATATAGGACTCTTTTTTTATAAGAAGAATGCTTCATAGACAGCTCATTATGGTTACGCTGCAGGTTTCCACCATGTCAGCATGGATTAGACCAGCGGCCCAAGCGTTTCTCTAACACATATACATAACTCCATGGACTTACAAGCTCCCCTTTCATTTCACACCGACGACATCCATATACAAAAGAGCATGATATCAACTAGGTACAAGTACCAAGTGCAATGTTGAAAGCGTTCCCCATGACAGCATGGTTCTGCTAATTCCCAACAAATAAGTGCAAGCATATGCAACATAGACGACACAATGGTTCAAGTTTATTTAGGGCAAGAAAAGTAAAGTGTGCCATCAAGTTCGTGAGAGCTTTAATCACTAGTTTTCTCATAACAAGTTTAATTCGGAAGGTAAACAAAAGCATGAATATACTTGGAATAGCATAAGCTAGTAGGTAGGTATGGTGGACTCTTTGGAATAACTTGGTTTAGGGAGTTGGATGCATGAGTGGAACTCATACTTGGTTGTGTAGGCTAGCAAAAGACTGGGAGCGACAAACTAAGAGAGCAATAATGGCCATAATCATGCAGAGCGACAAAACATCATTGATCAAAGCATAAAGTGATACTACAAGTTGAAAACTAAAGGATCATAAAGGCTATGGTGACTTGAGATAGTCATAACATGGTGTGAGCATGTGCCAAGTCAACCCAAATAAAGCATTAAAGGAGAATACCACTATACTATGCTTTAATATGCTAAAACAACGCATGATTCATCCAAGGCGCATTAAGCAATCTCAATTGTTTATAACAAGGCATGCTACAGCAAAGAATACTAAGCATAAATCCAAAACAATATCAAGCATGGCATGACAAAGCATAGGCCACAGTCAAAAACAAGCTCTCTTTATCACTTAAGCATGAACTTTCCTACTCTTTTCCAAACCAAACCAAACTATTTGAAAACCAATGCATGAAAGAGGAGGTCCAACCAATTTATTCAGAAATCTAAGCAAACAAAAGCAAACAAAAAACCAAAACGAAAACGAAAAAGAAGACGCTCCAAGAACAACACAATCGTGCATGAAACAATAAAATTGAAGCGTTTGGAAGAAATCTGGGATTTTTATTGATGAAGAAGGGGATGCCTTGGGCATCCCCAAGCTTTGACGCTTGTACTTCTTGGATATTTCTTGGGGTGACATGCGTGGCATCCCCAAGCTTGAGCTTTAGTCCATTCTTCATCTCATTACTCATTCCTTCCATACACCTGAAATTTTTCCTTCATACAAAACTTCACACAATCTTTATTAGCAACATTAGTGCACTCCAGATAATAAGTCTTTAGGTTCAGTTCTAACACCAATAAAACTTCCATTAAAACACTAGCTACTGTAGCAATTCCCTCAAAAAGCTCAATTCCCCAAAAGAACTCAAAAAGGAACCAACAAGAAGCAAATGCAAATAAAGGCAGAAATCTATCAAAACAGACCAGCAGGTAAAGACGAATTTTTTTGAAGACCTTCTGTTGCTCAAATCAAAAAGGGTTGAACTAACCGAAGTTAGATAACAAACTGTGGCAGAAGCACAAAAATTCACGCCTCAAAAGGACGTACAGAGTTTTTACATGAATTTTTACGGTGAAGCACAGAAATCTGTTTCGGGACAGCAACTTTCTCAACCATTACTTCTCTCTCATTAGAGGTTACTCTTGGCACAAAAAGCAAATAAAAAGGATAAGGAGCGGTTATTACTGGAGTAATAACTTCCAAGACTCATCTAAAACTTTTGGGTTATCTCCCAATAAGTACTTTTCTTTAACGCCTTTAAGTTAGGCATAAACAAAAACTAAAATGGATAGAATAGAAGTAAGCGGAGATAATCATGGTGAAAACATTTTTTTGTTAAACGAAATCCTTTTGTTAACAAGGTTGATCAGGTCTTGTTACCAAAACAATTTCATATGAGACAAAACTTTGTATTCCACTAATGATTATGTTACCTCAACCTTGATAGCAATGGTCCCAATCATAATAGTTTCAAATTTTTCTCTTGGTATGGGACAATATATTTCTCCAACTTGAATGCCCTCAACATGTTCAATTAAATTCAAAACCATAAGTACTATCAATCTTCTTGGGGAAATAGACAGTATGTTCCTTGTCATTAACATTGAAGGTCACCTTCCCTTGATTACAATTAATAACAGCTCATGCAGTATTTAAGAAAAGGTCTCCAAAGAATAATAGACATATTATAATCTTCAGGCATGATAGTTTGAGAGGATGCTCACATAAGAAATATGAGTTGAAGTAAAAGAGAGTATCAAGAAGCAAATTCAAAACACATTTAAGTCTAACCCACTTCCTATGCATAGGAATCTTGTATGCAAATAAATTCGCAAGGAACAAAGTGACAGGCATAGAAAGATACAACAAGAGTGACATCAAAACTTTCAGCACATAGAGAGGTGTTTCAATACCATGAAAAATTCTACAACCATATTTTCCTCTCTCATAATAATTTTCAGTAGCCTCCTGAATAAACTCAACAATATAACTATCACATAAATCATGCTTTTCATTATCTACAAGCACTAGAGCTTTATTATAAACATTTTCAAAAGAATTCTTAGGAACATAACATTCATCCTCCTTTAGTAAGCATGGGGGACAATCAAATAATGTAAGGGATAAAGAGTTACTCTCATTAGAAGGTAGGCATGGGTAGCTAATCCATTCTTCCTCCTTTTGTTCATCACTCTCCTCCTCTTTTTCATCTAATGAGATTTCAGGTTCATCAATTTATTCTTCCATAGGATCCTGCAAGGCATTAGTCTCTTCCATTTGTGGAAAGCATCTATTAATATATTCAAGAATATAGCCATTTTCTTCCTTGTAATTATCAAAGCAAAATTTAAGTATACCATAAACCTCATATTTATAAGGTGAATCATCAATATTTTCAAGCAAACTAGCAAGTTCAAATGCACCCTTCCAAGCAATAAATTCCTCAATTTGTTCCGCATCATAAAAGTCATAATTTCCTTTAACATAAGAAGATATGGTAACATTATCATTATACTCACATTGAAAAGGGAGGTGTTTATACCTCTTACAGCAACAAGATTTATCCAAGCAATAAGTAACATTATAAGTAGAGCACACGTTTCTAGCAATGGTATACAATTTATCAATTTGTTCCCATAAGTGTTTCCCTTTTTGTGACAAGCGGTGTTCCTTATAATAATATTTTTGATCTTTCGTGAACCCACCTAGCCAATAAGATTCAGTTTCAAAGAAACCAACCATTGACAAGAAGCATGATAAAGCAAGACAATAACAGACCAACGAAAATACCAACTAGTAGGAACTAATTTTTTGTATTTTTGATAAAGAAACAAGCAAACAAGAAAGAAATAAACTAAGCTTGAACAATAGTGAATCCAAGTGAACTTGATAAATAAAGCTATGATCCCCGACAACGGCGCCGGAAAATAGTCTTGATGACCCACAAGTATAGGGGATGTATTGCAGTATTTTCGAGGGAAGTAAAACCCAATTTATTGATTCGACACAAGGGGAGCCAAAGAATATTTATAAGCCTTAACAACTGAGTTGTCAATTCAGCTGCACCTAGAAACAATCTTGCTCACAGCAGTTTATCAATAGCAACAGTTTTGTAGTAGGAATAGTAAAGTAGCACCAGTAGTAAAGTAAAGACAGCAGTAGCAATAGCAGTAAACAGTAGGATTCGAGTATGGTAGGCATAGGGATGGATGGACGGGTGCTGCATGGACAAGACAATTCACATAGCAATCAGAACATAGGGCAATTGCAGATAAATAAGATAAAGCATCCAAGTACTAGATAATCCTACGCATGTGTTCCATATATAGTCATACGTACTCGCAATGAGAACTTGCACACCATCTTTTGTCCTGCCAGCCCGTTTGTAGCGGGGCCTCAAGGGAACTACTGGCAATTAAGGTGCTCCTTTTAATAGAGCACCGGAGCAAAGCATTAACACTCCGTGAACACATGTGATCCTCACATCAAAGCCATTCCCTCCAGTTATCCCGATTTCTGTCACTTCGGGGCCATTGGTTCCGGACAACAACGTGTGTATACAACTTGCAGATAAGACCATAAACAATACTATCATAATGAATCAATAACATTTTCAGATCTGAAATCATGGCACTCGGGCCCTAGTGACAAGCATTAAGCACAACAAGTCGCAACAAAGTCATAAAGCACTAATAAAAGATACTAGGCACCATGCCCTAACAATCTGATGCCATTACATGAACGATCTCATCTAATCCCTACCATCCCCATAGCCTACAGCGGGGGATTACTGACTCATAGATGGGGAAACATGGATGGTCGATGGAGAAGCGATGGTGATGATGATGGCGATGATCTCCTCCAATTCCCTATCCCGATAGGGTGCCAGAACGGAGTTTCTGGTGCTATTTTGTGGAATCTAGTGGTGGCGGTGGAGCGGAACTCCTTCTGGAAAAACATCGACCCCCCCTGAGTTTTTAGGTCAGAAGGAAACTTATAGGCGAAGAGGGAGACCGAGGGGGTGCCTGGGCTGGCCACACCACCCCCTAGCGCGACCAGGCCTGGCCCGCGCGGCCAGGTGGTGTGGTGGCCCCCTGGCTCCTCTCTGTCTCGTATTCTGGCTCCAGATGACTTCCAGTAAAATAGACACTTTGGCTTTTGTCCCGTCCAATTCCGAGAATATTCATTTTCTGACTTTCCTAGAACCAAAAACAATAGAAAACAGGCAGCTGGCACTATGGCTCTTGTTAATAGGTTAGTCCAAGAAATCATATGAAAAGTACTCCAAAGTGTGGACAAAACACTACAAAGTGGAAAAACGAAGCATGGAACATCAAAAATTATAGATACATTTGCAATGTATCACGGGGCCATGTGGTGGACCTCTAGTCCCGGTTCGTAACAAAACCAGGACTAAAGGTCGGACCTCTAGTCCCGATTCTGTAGTCTCGATTTGGCAACCTGGACAAAAGGCCCTTACGAACCGGGACTAGAGGCATGTTTTCTAACAGTGAATATGGGGGTTTCACCCGAAAAAACTTACACACACGCCTGTTGTCGAATCGCCCGCTACCCTCGAGCCTGGTATTCATAAAATTTTCTCGGAATGTCAAAGCCGAAGCGCCCCCACCACCATGTTCTCCTGATGTCCGCACGTCGCTACCCCAGTGACCAAGGTTCAAGACCGCCACCATATCGCTGGCCAAAGACACCCGTGCGGTCCACCATCCGAGGCCGCCGCCCCGACGTGAATGAACTCGAGTCCATACCATGGCAAACATCACACTAAAAGTCCACCGGATTGGACAGGGTGATCAGACACAAGATCATATAGATATCAGATGAGGAGAACTACCCACATCCACCCGAGGTGGTCACTGTCCGGACGCAGTGACATGGCCGATCAGCTTAGATCAGGTCCTCCACCACCGAGCACCGCAGACACGATGCACCCTGAGCCGGCCCTGAAGCACCATCGAAGGCAACACCCCCACCACGTCGCTCGGGGGCAGAGCGTCTCACCGCTGTCACCAGACCGCCTCCATCGCCTCCACTCCACCACCAGTCGAGCTCGGCCTAAGATCCCAAGACACACCACCGCCACCTAAATCTCCCGTCAGAGAGGGGCACAACCGAGAAAGGAGGGCCTGCCGTCACCGGCAACCGCAGGGGATTTTCCCTACTGCGTCTGCCAGCAACGGAAGGGGAGGGGATAGGGAGGGACGATCGGTGGCCGGTGGCTAGTGTTAGGTTTTCGCCCGGTCTCCCGCGCGGGGGCGACACAGGACGAGATAGGGGGAATCATATCGTTTCCATGTCAGAGGCTCATGGAGCCTATGATGCATCGACTTGCCGTGTGTAGTGTGTTTAGAAATGTTATACTAATTTTATGTTTTGAAACAAAAGTAATACTAATTTGAACGTTATACTAACCTGAATAGGTCTACGACTTGTTGAGTTTGGAACATTTTGGTTTCTGTGTGTAATGTGTACAGCCTGCACTATGTGCAAAAAAACAAAAAACATACCATAAGGGCTATATGGCAATGACTAGTGTTGGCTCTTATACTCATGGATGAGTCATGAGTTTATATCAATTGGATCCAGCTGAAGCAAAAGATTGACCTTATACATTGCAAAAAATAACATCATAAGATAAGTAGGTCCGATTTGTTTGATGCAATTCAACTCATATTTGTTTCGAGACTTGAGAATAAATAAAGAAAAAAGATAGGAACGAGATGTGCCTTTGGCAAATATTTTCTTAGTGTGAGTTTTGATGTTATCAATCTTTGGATGAACGTGGCACTCAACAAAAAATGGTGGCAACACAGCAATGTAGAGAGAGATTAATATAAGGATGGACCCATGGCTAGCGGTCAAAATTTAGTCTTAACACCAATGTCGAGAGGGATTAATGTAAGGATGGGCCCATGGCTAGAGTCAATATTTATTAGTGGTTCTAATTCGCTACAAAAAGGTGTGTTCTTGATGTTCCTAAGTTGGTGCGAAGCTGGTATAGTTTGGTTGAGATGGAGGAGAGAGAAGAGAAGAGAGAAGATAAGCCGGCTGTAAGTTATGAACCAGCTCTAGCACGTGCTCCTAAGCACTTTATGAGAGTGACATGTGAGCCACATATTGATTAAGTAGTACACTTTTGTAGCCAACTATTGTACATATTGACTATAGAGCTAGCTATAAATGACGTGTCACTTGCTTATAGCCAACAACCGGCTGAACTTGCTCAAGGCAGGGGACAACGACCCAGGCAAGGGAGGCCCACCAGTCACACTATAAAATGCCGCACTAGTAGGTGACCTGGGAGGCGTGGGCAGTGATGGCTCATGAACTACACATGGAAAGAGCAGGACTTGTGGTGACCTGGTAGGCTTGGCGGGCAAAGGTGGTCCATCATGGTTGTCGACATGACCACAAGAAGACCATGCATGTCCGACTTATCGACGTGGTTAACAGATGCACTTGAGTCATCTAGTAGTTGAATAGCACGTGGGGCAGCTAATACATGCACCATGATTAGGCAGCAAAATAGGAGCATATGCAATATGTGCAAATTGATCAGATGCAACATGACATGAGTTGGAGGATTGAGATTATAAACTGGAATTTGGAAAATTTAACAGGGACAAATTGTCCCGAAAACAACATCATGAGACATACACAACCTATTAGAACGGACATGGAGACACTTGAACCGTTTGTGCAGACAACTACTATATTCTAAAAAACACCTTTTGGATCTAAACTCAAGTTTGAAGTTATTATAGGGTTGAAGATGAGTCCAACATGCGGACCCAAACACTTTCAAGAAGGTGTAGTGAGGTATCTCATTAAGAATATGCCCTAGAGGTCTTTTCTTGGCCAGAACACCAGATGGAAGTCTATTAATGAGGAAGACAAGGTGTCACTCTGTAAATGGAATGGTACCGGTGCATGTGCTAGATGAGAAACGTTAGTTTCAACAATATGACCATGATTACACTCTGCAACTCTATTCCGTACATGCGTATATGGACAGGATATATGATGAATCACTCCAAGTTTCTAAAAGAACATATAGTAAGATTATGTACTCACAACCCTAGATCAGACTGAACATGAATTTTTTTCTCCTTGAGCAAACGTCTGACATGTGTTTGAAATTGAGGAAAAACATTGAACCACATCAAATTTGTGCTAAAGAAGATAGAGAGCCATGGAAAGCGAATCTAAAAACATCAATGGAACTAACATAGAATGACTAGTGAGTGAGGTTTGTGTAGGAACCCATAAATCTGGAAAAAGTCAATTGGTGACTTTTACCCTCTTGACAATCATCACAAACTCTAACATCTTCATTACTACACTCGATAAGAAGTTCATGGTGGAAAACATGACCAAGTCGAGAATGCCAATGGGAAGCTAGGACACGGACACCACTATGATATGACCTCCTATGGAAGAGTTGCTGCTGAGGTGGATGTGTAAAAAGAAGCGGTTTGTCCCCACCCAAGTCGGACGCGCTACCATTGGGGCAATAAGCCACGTGAGCACCACTCCTAGTAGGCTAAGTTGGCCAAGAAGGCGTGGGTGTAAACATTGTGTGAGCATCCGGCCTTGAATCGGTGCTTGGTTGCTTGGTGTTGATGAGACGAGCATAGAGATTGTGTAGCTACATGGGAGTGTCATGTCCATTGACGACCATAACAAGCGAGCATCATAGTGGTTGTCAAGACCGTTAGAATAGATGATGTGAACTTCGCATCATGAAGCGGCTGGCCAATGGAGGTGAGAGTGTACACCATGGTTTTGAACTTATTGAAGAACGCTGCCACCGAAAGGTCTCATGATTCTTCATGTTAATAAGTTTCTTGCGTATTTTCATCGACATGTCATCGACTAGGAGGCGAAGCTACTCTCCAGGATAGTCGATGCTTTGTGGGAGGTGGATGCGCAGAGAACAATGTTGGCCACCCCTCCAAGAGCGACTATTGGATCACAAAAAAGGATGGGTTTGTCATGCTGGATCCAGGATAGGCGCCAGATTTAGAGACGTAGTCCGAGCACCGCATGCTGTGTCAGGTGGTCACCCCTCCAAGAGCGACTATTTTGACACAACCGTCGTCAGGTGGTCGCCAAGCAGTGTCATCGCATGTTGACGAGGTAGATCAAGCAATGCTAAAGCATCATGTGTGAGCTTCATAGACTGGATCTGAACTCGCTTTGTCATGAACCACGCACATTGTTCCTTGAGGTCCAAGTTGCCCACATCGCTCTAACAATATTTTGGCGATCGTCCCGTGAAATACTTGGATCACGAAGAATTACTATATTTGTTCCATGTAGCCGGCTAGCTCGAGCGTGCTATGTGGCCTCTAATATATTTGTATCAGGCAAGTACAAGGATATATATAACGCGAGTACGGTTAGGAATATATATAAGAGTAAACCTATTCGTCTACAATACAGGCACTAACAATGTCACGGCGGCAACACGGGCACGTGGGCGCCTTGCCGAACCACTCGAGGATGCAGTCCCTATGGAAGGCGTGCGAATAGCCGGGCAAGCCCGTGACGCGGTCGGCCAGCTCCTCCATGCAGATTGGGCAGTTGTCGCCGGCAGATTGTGCAAGCTGACGGGCAGAGTCCGGCGACGTTTCCATGGCGACGGCCTCGCACAGGAGCAGCAGCTCCAGCGCCTCACTGTAGACGCGCGTCACCTCCACGTGCATCCACACATCACACACGTAGCTCCCGCCGCCCGCCGCGCTTTGGACGATTCTTTCCACGAGACCGGCGGGCACGAACTTGTCCCAGTGGCCGCCTTCCTCGGCGTCGTCGTTACACTTACACTGGATGAGCGCCGCCGGCAGCATCTCCATCAGCATCTGGCAGATGGCTCCGTGGCAGGCGGTCTTGGTCCGGAACACGGCGGCGGGGTGCGCGACCTCTTTCTCTCGCCCCTCGTGTTCGACAACCTTATTGGCCACCCTTTCTTGTCGTCCTATGTAGTGGTCTTCCCTCACGAAGCTCAAGGAGCACCGCCGGAAGCGCACGGTGGACGGCTCGCCGCCGCACGGCCTGGGTTCCATCTCGAATCCAGTTAGCTTGGAGACTATTCGTTCCGTGAAAGGGCGCTCGTGGTACTGCGGCTGCGACATGGCCTCTATTGTTGTTGCACCGATCGAGTTGGGAGCCATTGGTGATGGCTGTGCGTGAGCGTACATCGGCCGGCTGGCATATGTAGCCGGGGAAGCACGAACACTTGTCGGACTCGGATGTTGAAACAATCGTATCATGTCCGAGTCCTACTAGGTATATAGCTTTTCGTTTAGTAGCCTTGAACGGCCTGCACATTGTGAAAGTCCCTGTCAGCGTGTACAGTACCAGATGAACAGATTATTACAACACGGTATATGATGAACAAACTTATAAAATTAACCGAGTGATGTTAATTATACCTAATAGATCGAGACATAGGCCGGTGCACCCTTAATTATTTCTCCTTTTTTTAAATGAGAAATTCTCTTTGTTTATTTGTTTTCAAGTTTTCTTTCCTTTTCTCCATAATATGGTTTTAGCTTTTTGTATGAATTGGCCAGACATTCATTATTTGGCATCACTATTTTTGAAACAATGTCCATAACTGTTGGTTCATCCGTACAAGTGATTGTGATAATCTTTTTCGAAAAGGAGGTTGAAACCTCTGGTCTCTACATCAAAATGATGCACAAAGCATGTCTATTAATATTATTCAACAAAAACCTTACAATGAAATACAAAGATCGACCAGAAGTCACCCCACTAGCGACAACTGTCGCAAGACCTACAAACTAGATGAAGGTGGTCAGCGCTTTTGATGCTCTCGTGGCCTTCTATGTTGGGATGCTCGATGTGATGCTTCTATTCGCCGGTGATCAGTACTCCGGAGGAGAAGGGCATTCTAGTGGTCTCGCCACCGTCGAGGAAGAGGGACGACGCGGTCGCGTCCGTCGGGGAGTAGCAGGGCCCAAAGATTTGATCTCACAAGAAGGTCCCTCCCTGTGTCTCCCTTGAACGTTTTCGTCGTGCCATGTCAACCCGACGACAACGGCCCCCTATTAGTTTGGCTGTCTACCGAGGATCAAACTTTTTTTGTTACGTGTTAGTTCTGAAGCGTTGGTTTTTTGAAACCCTAACGAATAGAGGTGTGGTTTTTGGAAACCCTAACTGCAATTGTGGTGGTGTTTTGTAATTTTCTCACCTCCCCCTCCTGCTCTTTATCATGGAAAGCGGGATTTCTACGAGTGAACGCTTTGCAAATAATTCTTCGTACGAGTGAGAATTAAGCAGATCCGATATTATTACACGTGTTCGACTCACTAGCTAGAATTTAATACTATGTCAAGAAGATATATGCGACTACTTCAACATGTGCCATACACGAAACATTTGAGGGAGATATTGCATCATGTCACGGCGGCAGGACGGGCACGTCGCCGCCCTTTGGAACCATTTGAGGAGGCATCCTCTGTGAAACGCGTGCGAGCATACGGGCAAAGCAATGACGCTGTTGGCCTCAGTCAGCTCTTCCATGCAGATCGGGCACTGTCCCCCAAGAATATCAGCACCAGCCCGTGCTCTGGCGGCACCTGCATCCTCGCACGACAGCAGCAACTGCTTGGCCTCGCTGTACACGCTCGTCACGTGCACGCGCATCGACAAGTCGCAGGTGTAGCTCCGATGAGCGGCGCCGCTGGCTCCTAGATCACCAAAACCGGCAGCTACGCGATCAAGGCGCGCCGTGCCCGCGAGGATGGACGCCACGAGCGTGGGGGGCACGAACTGGTCCCAGAACTGGACGTCAGCGGCGCGGTGGCCGTAGTACCCAGCGAGCTGCGGCAGCATCAGGCGGACGGCGGCGTGGCAAGCGGCCTCGCTGCGGAGGACGGCGGGGTCCTGGACGGTGAACTGGTGGCGCGCGGCTCCCTCCTCACCATGGAATTCTGTGTGGAACCGCCGGGTGATTCCGCCCACGAGGTGATTCTCCGTGGACATGCTCACGGAGCACCGCCGGATGCGGAGCACGAGGCGCGGCGATTCGTCGCTTCGCGACGCGGCGCCGCCGTCGTGGCGTGCATCTCGAACCCCGTCAGCGTGGCGCGTGCTCGGACCGTCGTAGGTGACTCGCGCTGCCGTCCCACCGCCATTGTGGTGGTAGCCTTGCAGCGATCCAGTTGGATGTTAGAGTTGGGAGTTTGGCATATATATGAAGGCATTTGGAAGAAGCAGGGTTCTAATCGGACTCGGAATCGGCAGACGCGGAGTTTCCGTCGTTAGTTCTCTCTGCGTCGGCACGTTTCTTTCGCTGGTGGAGCAGGTAAGGCTCAGATGAACCCCACCCACAAAAACCGTGAAAATATGTGAAAAAAGACACTGCTGAATTGCTGATACATGTTATATCTGTCATATTACAAAATTTTAACCTGCATCTTGAAGATTAGTTTCTCAAAGTCCTTCAACATGAACAAGAAAAAGGCAAACATAGTTCGGTTCACATGACCAAAGTTTAGTCACACGTGGTCGGTACCGGAATGCTGTTAGATTTATTGTGATCTCAACAATAAATTCTGCATCAAACCGCCGAGCACAACATGTATGCAACATAGAAGCCAACTGCTTGCAGCAAACTCAGAAAACACTAGCGAAATTAGTGCACTATCAGTGCATACAAGGACGCAGCAATGGCGTTAATTACCCATGTGCTGATCCAAACTATGAAATATTTGTGAAACAAAAAGAAACTTGTCAAAAAATCTGAAATTGTGAAACATTGTCTACAATTTTACAAAAGTTTTACAAATTCACTCATGTTTCAATCTTGTTTCATAAAGTTTCAATTAGTAGGCTTGTGTTAAGAAAAAAGGCAAACTATCTCACCAATCTCAAAGCAATATGTGTGGCAGCTATCACACCGGTACGTACCGGTGTCTTCTAAAAAACCGTTTTCAAAGTGCATACATCCAAAGTCAGTGTAGCATCTGAATTCATTGAATCAGAATGTACATGTTCCCTTCTCCTCTCTCGACCCCCTCCTAACCCTAGGCGTTATCGCCTCCGCCGCTTCCCCTCGCCGCTGCCGGAGGGGCCAAGGGCAAAGCCCGGGCGCCCCAAGGAGGGTGGCAGCGGGGATCCTTCTCCCCTGGCTGGTGGTGCGACGTTGGCCCGTTGCCGTCGGGAGTGCGGGTTGCCGCCGGCGCAGCAGGCGTAGGTGGAGGTTGGTGGTGGGCGCCAAGGCGTATGGCGGCGCTGGGATCACCAGCGTGGAGATCTAGTGGTCGTGCGGTCGCCTGGCCTTTGGCCCAGATGTGCATGCCCCTGCATCTGATCTCCGCCGGACGGATGGTGCGGCGTTGTGGTCGGGCACTTAGATGCCTTCGCCCGTGCACTTTATCCGTCAATCGGTTTTTTAGAGGATCTCCGTGGGTCTCTTGGCGCTAGGTTACGGTCGTGGCGGCCCGGGCTGCCTACTCCTCTACCGGCCTTGCTGGTGGGGAATCGGGTGGCCTAGTCCCGTGGGGGCCGACTATCTGCCTAATGAAGGTGGCGGTCCTAAGATCCCTCTCAAGCCATGATGATGTTCTACTTGTCACCTATCGTCAGTGATCTGGCCAGAGTGCCGAGTTCCGGAGTGCTACCCTGAAGAACTCCAAATGGACAACATGCTTGGAGTCTGCTGGTTCGGATGGATTTAGGGTGCGCATCCATGTTTTTTCTGACCATTTGGCTTCATAGGAAGCGTTGCAAAGCTCTGCAGTCTATTACCATCGTGGGACATGTCTTTAGTCTCATGGTAAAGTTAGTCGTGGATAAGGGCATGGAAGCCGAAGATCTGAGGATGAGTAAGAGTGGTTCGAGTCCTGGTGATGATGAGGTTTCAGCTAGGTGATTTGTGACTTGGAGCAGCGACAGCGGCAAGTGGGGACGACAACACAGGAGGAATTCAGGGTCTAATCTTACAGGGTGAAAGTCCAAGGTCTGGCCTTAGTTGGTTGTGTCTGGCAATGATCTTATTGGAGGCGTTGTTTTGTGAGTTCGGACTTTCTCCTGGGTGAAAACCTATGATCGATAATCAGGACGATGACGGCGCTTGTGCACTGTTTCCTTCTTGGAGGCGTCGCTTTTGGACAAGTTAGATTTCTGGTGTTATCTTGGTGGTGGTTCGTCTGTTGCAACAAGGAGTAGATCCCTTTAGCAGGACTTTTCTTCTTTTTTGTAATTCTTCTTTTTTTTAGGATGTGTGCATCCTTAAGGCCGCTAGGGCATACGTTGTTGCAGATGCTAGGTGTAATTGGTATCTCTGTGATATTAATATATACTCTTTTCTAAAAAAATGCCTGTAGTAAACCAAAACTCGAGATTGTAATATGTCGAACAAACCTATGTTACTATGTAGCATAGAAAATACCCAAATCACGAATTTTCATTTTGGAGCACCGAGCTAGCTAGCATTGAATCTGAGTCCACTGAGCCCCTTTGGCATTGGATCGATGAGTGCGAATTAATCTTCCACACACCATCCTCCACGAGCTCGAACTTGATATTCGCCATGGATCGATGGAGGCAAGTTTAGGAGGTAGGGAAACTTGTGCGCAAGTTCCTGTTTCTTGGTTGCTTCCTAGCGTGTGGCTATCAACAAAGGCGAGTGATAGTGATGGTCGCGTTTGCAGGGCCGGTCCATAGATTTTGGGGTCCCTAGGGCAACAAGACACCAAAGATCCCTCATTTGAAGTGGTAAGGTTTCACTGAGTCAAAGGGAAGGGGAGGACAATGGCCCCCTATTTCAATTTTTTAAATGTTTTTAATATCTATGATAAAAGGTTATTAAAAATTTAAGCATAATTAGCGTTCTTAGGCCTCTAAAAATTATAAAATCTGTATATTTGATAGATCCATGATCTTTGGAATCTCGGCGAGGACATTCGAAACTACTCATTTCTATTGATTGCGCAAAATATTTACCATGATACCTATTCCTATCAATTTCTCCTTGTGTACACGTGTATATACATATGTACCTTTAGAATTAATCAAGAACAAAATTATGGAAGTAACAAATTCATATTCATGTGCAAAAAAGAGTAGAAGTCGTAGACACATTCGGTACTGAATTAATAAGAGAATAAAATAGTCCTTAGGACATGGATGATGGGAACAAAGTAGATCCGTTGGGAATCGGAGGAGAGCGGCTTGCATAATGATATAGGTATGTCCTTGCACCGTTATTCTGCACTAATGAATATTAACAACTTTGTAGAGGCACATGAGATCTGGTATTGTTCTGCATATTTGGATCGGCCACATAAATAGTGGTATCGAGAAAAAATATTCAGAAATGCTATAGTATTTGCTGGGACAATGTTGATGCTGTTCCCCGTGATCAAAACAAATGATGTCTCTCTATTGGTTTCTTAAATGGAACTTGTGCTTCCCTCTTCTCTATATAAATTTTAAGTATTTTTAGAGTAGAGACATAGCAGGCTGTAGGTTGCGTCATCTGTATTTTTAGAATTATTTCAGCATGTTGGGTGTCAAGAATAGAAGACAAATATAGGTACACATACAAGTCTCGGACCAACGCCCCAACCTTCCTGGGGCCCAGGGGCTTCCGTCTGCCCCGCCCTATGGGTCGGTCCTATGGGCCAGCCCGCGTTCGGTTGCAAAAAGAGAGAAACAAGGGAGGGAGACAAGAGGTCGGGTGCAAGCGACATATCAAAGATGACGGATCAACGTCGGAATTGGAACATTTTCCATACTTCAAAAGAACATAAATGTTTATGACAATGTTGGTACATGTTGCATCTATCATAGTATACTATAAATTGTATCCCACAAATTCGGTCAACGTGAACAGAAGAAATAAATGCATATTATAGTTCGGTTCACATGTCTTTCATTTCAGCAAGTGTTGGGTCAAGATGGAACTAAGATGCTTATTTACTAGCTGCACGTACGGGTTTGGGTAGTGAAACGGTTCATCCAGTACTTGACTTGAAAAAAAAAGACGGAAGTACACTTGTTTATGAACTGAAGAAGTATGACGGTAAGAGTGTAAGACCATTTCGAGTAAATTACACAAAATGACGGCAAATTTAAGAGGCTTAACAAGAAAGCACCATGTTTTGAAATTATTATCCACATGTAAACAATGCATGTCACTACCTTTTGACTTGGAGAAAGTACAAAATGAAAAATTGAGACGTGGGAACCGCTCGTGGATTCGTGATGTCCAAGGTGGAGAAATATGGGCACGCCGGCCCTGAGAATGAAACCATACACGCTGGGTCCCAAGGCAGATAGGTTACATATTTGTGATTATAATACCAATAAAATGTCGCTTCATATTTTTTTATCTAGCAAAACTGTGACTCCCGTCGAATGCCTCCTGGAGCTTTTTCTTTGGTCTTCATGGGCCATGAGCTTTTATGCAGCTAGGGTAACCAAACATAAGTATCCGAGTAAACATATCCATGTCAGGCTCAGCCCCATTGATGATATTTTGTGTTTTCTCCATTACCGTCCAATAAAGCCACTCTCCATTCAATGGAATTTCGGCTAGACCTCTATGTTTTCACACAGACCAGGCACATAAAGTATGAGCTGTTGGATGAGTTTCCTTCCAAGGTGGAAGAAAACCTCGGAGAATTACTAAGTGATCTTGCATTAGCGTCATGAACGCACCTAGACGATGTGGACTATGGACAACTTTGTGGAAAATGGGTCATTGCAATTCGCTTCTTTCCGATCACAAAGATGTCATCAGGGGCTATATCGTGAAACACGAATATTACATATTCATAAGTTCATGACAAAGTTAAGAACCCTCAAAGGGCTTGATCACAATGGGAGTCATGGATGAAAAGGGTATATGTTAGGTATACAAAGTATAAATGCTATTCTTGCAAAACTCGTTGCAGTTTACAAAGTATTCGATACTTGTCCAGTTTTGCGAAAACAGGATTGTCTCCTTGAGTATTGCTAAAAGATATCCAAGTTTAAAATATTGAGTGATACTATAGTTTAAGTCATTTTGGTTATTGCATGTTTTTCATGTTGAATGAAAATCGGGGTCTTAGATTTAATCTAGAGACATTGCAAAACCATGCCTCTTGGACAGAATGACTAAAACTCCGCATTCTGGTAAACGGTGATATGCAAAGAATTGTTGAAACTTATACATCTGATGTATTATATTTTCAACAAATAGTGGAAATCATTATTTCATAAATTTTATGGTGAGTTTAATTGAATATTATATTTGCTTAATGAAACAAAAGTTTGAAACTATTTGAATTGTTCACATTATTTTGGAATGAAGGAGGCTATTGAAATTAACAACAATACAAAGTCTATACGATTTGATCGACATGACTAAGTATTCGAGTTAAGTTTGCATAAAATGACTTGTGAAAGATGTTTCACAAATTATGATAATTGGATAAATTCAAGTGTGTTGATATGTCTAACCATCATAATCATTTTGTATTGGATACAAAGGGTCTAAAATTATCTCTTACAGTGTTATAGTAGCAAACACTCATTTGAAATATAAGGAATATCTGAAAGATTCGTTGAAACAACACCATAAGATTTATGGCATGTTCGAGTTTCCAGAGATTTCGATAGTTCGAAGTCGTGGTGGATATACAAAATCTTTGTAGTGTATTATGAATACATCTTTCACAAAGGACTAACTTTCTGTTGTCCGGGGAATTGTGTTTTCTCAATAAGTATTTTCTTGATGAAAAGATACGCATGGAAAATGTAGGGATTCGCGTATGAAAATGTGGCGCCCCGCAAAAACCACTACCAGAAAATCGCTGTGTTTTTGTGCATTGCATCATCATGACCGCATGCTCATGTCATCATGCCACATTGCATTTGAGCATCGTCATCATCTTGTATGGTTTGTTTAAAAACTATTTTTCGAAAAGCCTGGTTTTGTTTTCTAAACGCCCCGTCTTTATTTCAAATTAAAACCCGGCCTCTTCCGGATATTTTGTTTTGTCTACAAAATATTTACCAGAGTCCATTCGGACAAAATAAAAATAATTAAAGCTATTTTTTATTTAGGGGGAGGCAGCCGGCCGGGCCAAAGGCCCAGCTAGCCGGCCTACTACCCCATATACTAAGTCCTAGTCTAAACCCACCTAACCAAACCCTAACCCCAAACCATCTCCCCACCCCGCCGCCACTCCCCCCCTCTCTCTCTCTCTCTCACCCGCCTGTCCACCTCACCACCTGTCCCACCACCTGCCCAAACTCCCACTCCTGCCACCTCACTCCGACCACTCCCTGTGCGCCACCTCAGCCTCCTGGCCCCACTCCCCTCCACCCCACCAACTCCACCCGACGCCAACCCACACACGCACACGTCCCCAGCCCCACCTGGGAGCACTCCCCGACACACCCTGCAGCCCGGTCCCGCCTCGCCTGGCCCGCGTGCGATCCCACCCCGCGGGCGAGACCGTCCCCAGACGCGCCCCACCCCATCGCCACCCTCCTCACGCGCTGGCCCCGCACGCTCTGTGTCCCCCGTTTCTTCTCCCACCTACCCCCGCGGGTGCCCCGCTCTCCTCTCCCGCGGCCGTCTCCCCCGCCGCTTCCTCCACTTCGGCTCGCCCGCCGCCGTTCCGCCTACTAGCGACGCTCGGCCGCGGACACGCTCGCGCCTCCCCTTTTCGTCGCAAGCTTCTCCTCGCCTACCACCTCAGCGCTGCCAGCAACCACCTCCGCCGTCGAGCTCCTCTCGTCGGACGTCATCGCCTCGCCCTCTTCCCCGGAGCCCGGCCCTGCGCGGCCCCGTCGCCACCTTCCCTGGCGTCTCTCCCTCCCGCCCTCGCCTGGCCCGGCGGCCTCCTCTCTGCTCACCAAGGTCGCCGCCACCGCCTTGGGCCCGGCCCCGCCTCATCCTTCCGTACCTCGACGAGGAACGCCGCCCCGGGGTCTCCTTCAACCGACGTGCCAGCTTCGCCGTTCCGCACTGGCAGCCGCCTGGTCAGCCTCGTCTCTACCTCCGTGTGCCGGCTGCATCTCGCCGACCTCTACTCCGGTCTACCGCACCACATCGTGACCCCCTGTTGCTCGCGCGCCGGCACCTCCGATCGTCTCCACATCTCAAGCACCCTGCGCCCGCCTCCTCCAACCGCGGAACCACGTCACCGGCCTCCCTCTCCGCGTGCCGCCCAAGATGCGGTCGTCTTCTGCACCGTGGCCCCACCAGGGACCGAGCGTCCTCGATCTCTGAGAGCGTTATCGCCATGCACTGCCCCGCGCGTGACGTCGTCCTCCTGTCGTGGCCTCTGTCTGAGTGTTGCTGCGTTCTTTTCCTGTGTTGATGCTAGTGTACCCGGATGTGTGCCGGTGGTGGTGATGTGGAGGAGAGGGTGATATCCGAGGCCGAGACAAGGAGCCATGTTCTGTATGATGCTAGTTTCACCCTATATGAAGTCATCCCTCAAGACCCCCGAAATCAAAGCTGTCCCTCGCGGAATGCCAAGATCTTCACGGACAACACGTTCGTCGACACGGGAACTGGACACGGCGATGCCCCTCCCAAGATCTTCGTCACGGAACTTCGAGTACTTGTTTGCAGGCTCAAAGGACCCTGGTCCCGGACCCGAAGATGACGAGACCCCGGACACCAAGATCTCCTTCCCGGATCATCAAGATCTTCAGGCGCCAAAACCGAAGACCGACACCGTCACCCGAGGGCTACGACAAGATCGTCCCACGCCGCCAAGTTCGCCTACCCGGACACCGTGCGACAAGATCTACTCCGTTGTCCGAGAACTTTCCCACCGAGACCGATCCCCATCGAACCCTATCGAACCCCGAACCCCCGGAACCCAAGATCTTCCGAACCCAGATGTGTGACCCTAAGCCCCTATTTTTATAATATGACATTATCAACTGTCGCATATTAAATTGTTCATGCATGCATACCTGTCTTTGCTTTGGGGGCATTATGTCGAATCGCCTCATAATTAAATATGGAGTCCATATGCGGGCTATTTTTGTCTCATATGGCCCCATTTAAATTTGTGTAGCGAACCGATGCCATGTTTTGTCTTGTTACAACAACATTTAAATTGCGGGGTTGTTAAATAACTTGAACCATATAATCATTTGTCGGGACCCCGGTTCCGCTTAAGATTGCCTAATTGCATCGCATCTGTGCCATGCCATGCATCATATCATAAGCATGTCAGATCTTCTGTCGTAGTATTAAATATTGCATCCGGTGTTTCTTCTAGTGTTTGCTTCTTCGCGGAATAGGCCGATGAGTTGATGCGAGTATCGACAAGTTCTCCAGATATGAACCTTCGGCTATGTTTTCCCAGGCGAGCATCTCTCCCCCTTCTAGCTATTTTACATTTATAGTCTTTATTTCCTCCTGTTGATCTATTGCTATCTGTGTCGTGATGCTTTAGTTTCCGTGCACCAGTTATATCCCGTGCAGCCTCTATATTGCCATGGACACCTCCTAATACCTGTTGTTTGGTAGATAGCTGGCCTTGCGATTCGTAGTTGCTTGTTCAGGTGCGATCTCGTGTTGTCGAGTAACATAGTTGTTGGAATGCTGGCAGATGTTTATGGTGGAGATGATCATGTCTTTAATTACAACTATTAACTTGTTGGGATAACTAATGAAAGAGGCACCGGTGGTAAATATATGCTATTTGGTTTTTCCTGTCCACTTGTGTCCCGTAGGCCCCGAGTACTTGATACTTGTTCCTTGACTATTCGCACTATCCACATCCGGGAGAGTCTATGAATCCCCCTTAGCCAGAGCTTGATTCATTTCTTATTTCCTGGGGACACAAAGTAGTTTGGGGCTTTATTACTATCCTGTACTTATGCCATGCTTTACTGCTTTATTTAAGATTGTGCGTGGAGCACCTGTACTATTTTGGAACGTGGAATGTTTTCGCGCTATCGACAAGCCCAGTCACACTTTCGGGTTCCCAGTCGTTTACAACCATTGTCACAAACCCTAGGTCCGTCTCGGAGCCGGCCAACTTCGTTGCGGGTAGCTTAGTGGGGTGGCCCCCTGAAATATTTTATGAATCCTATGATTTCTTTGTCGTGAAAGCCTCGTTGGGTTTTGATTTGGTTTTTCCGAGGTTGATCATGTGTGTGTTGCTATTTGTGCACCCCTGCAGGGTAAATCTTTCTGAAAGCCGTGTCCGCGGTTATGGACGACTTGGAGCATAGTATCTCGATCATAGACAAGCATAACTAAAGTAGTGCTATAAACTTGACTTAATATATGACTAGTAATCAGATTCAACTATCACGGAATGGATATTAAAAATGCCAACAACTGGTGGATCTGTGGTGATCAGTGTCATATTATACCTGCCTAGTAAGTATCGCAACTCCAATGGAATGAAATAAAAGTGCCAACAACTACTGGGTTTGGGTGTCACATGCTTATTGTATCTGACTAGTAAGTACTGCAACTACAACTGAATGGCTAACTAAGACTGCCCACTACTTATGCTTTCAGGATGACTCATGCTATCTATATCTGACTAGTAAGTGCTTCAACTATAATGGAATGAGTAAAATTGCCAACCGTGTGAGTTCCTCGGTCTGACTTCCTCGTTTGGTCTCGAGGGGGAAATACCAGGATGGGTATGTTTGGTGTTAGTCTCAGGTTGGATCTGAATAGGTCTTTCTTATCCCTCTCTAATAGCCGCTAGTTTTACTGAGTCTCTATAGGTTGTTTAGTGTTGCTGCGCTGCCGCTTCAGTCCACCATACCTGTGTAGGCGAGGACCGCCGAATTCTAGCCTCGCCATGTACTGGCCTCAGTACTGACGCTCCTCTTGTCCCCTTGCCCTTTGTCGGCACCCCTTTTGTTTTAGCAGGTTTGGGATCGACGTCGTTAGCAGGGTTACCCTTCCGGCTTGGCCTGGGCAGGGTTATGGACGCCATTGGTTATTCTTCAGGGCTCTTAGCCCCATTTGCATCTTGTCCGTACTCGGACGCCGTAACGTTTTCAAGGTGATTTGGATCTTTGTATGGTATATCTGCATTCTTGACTCGTTGAGTCGCTGTTGTATATATATATATCTATTCTGTGGGTCCCATCGAGGACTGTTGCGTAATGGTATTACTTCGTTTTCCACCCGCACGAAAGTGCCTGGTGGGCGTCCTTGAATCGTTTCTATGCGGGTTTGGCGAAAAGGGCTAAAACTTGCATAGGGCCGATTCGAGGGTGTTACAGAGTGGTATCAGAGCTCAGCAGTTGCGATACCCCACAAGTCCAGCCTGTAGGATAACCTAGCTAACGAACGAAGTAGAGTGTCAAAACTATTTTGCAAAATCGGTTGGATAGATCTGTTTAGGTCTGATTTTACTCCTTACCCCTTTGCTGTTCTCCTCTTACCTCTGCGTGTTTTGAATCTGCTCCCTTATCTTTTCTTCGAGTCTAGGATTTCTCGTGGTTGGGTTTCCGTCGTACCTTCAGGGTTTCGCTTCCTTCTATGGTAACGGTGCTTCTACATCCGGTCTTCGTGCTATCTGAGGAATCCTTCATCTGTTGGACTTCTCTATGTTCCTTGTTGTGCCTTCTGGTGTTTTCCGACGCGAAGACATCAGCTACGCCAGGTCCGATGCAGAGTCGGTATCCCTCCTTGTTTTCGAACCTCGCTTGTCGAGATCTTCAGTCTGATTCCGAGAGTTGGTTGCATAATTCTCCGATTAGTGTGCAGAGTAATGGTTTGGGTGCGCGATGGACTGATCACCATCCGACTACTCTTATCATTCGCTTTTGTATAGTGAATCGGTGGATCCAGCAATTTTACTCCTTCCATGGAAGCTAGAGGTGGCTTTATTTGTTGATACCTTTACCTTCCTCCTTTGTTTATCCGGAGTGTTCCCTCTACGGATGTGAGCAGCGACCCTTGTTAGTGGTGTCGCGAGGATCTACGCGAAGCGAGAAGATTCAGACCGCCGACCTTCCTCCCGGTACCATGAGGCGAATCTCGAGGGCGAGATCCATTGTTAGTGGTGTCGAATTGTGGCGCCCCGCAAAAACCACTACCAGAAAATCGCTGTGTTTTTGTGCATTGCATCATCATGACCGCATGCTCATGTCATCACGCCACATTGCATTTGAGCATCGTCATCATCTTGCATGGTTTGTTTAAAAACTATTTTTCGAAAAGCCTGGTTTTGTTTTCTAAACGCCCCATCTTTATTTCAAATTAAAACTCGGCCTCTTCCGGATATTTTGTTTTGTCTACAAAATATTTACCAGAGTCCATTTGGACAAAATAAAAATAATTAAAGCTATTTTTTATTTAGGGGGAGGCAGCCGGCCGGGCCAAAAGGCCCAGCTAGCCGGCCTACTACCCCATATACTAAGTCCTAGTCTAAACCCACCTAACCAAACCCTAACCCCAAACCAACTCCCCACCCCGCCGCCACTCCCTCCCTCTCTCTCTCTCTCTCTCACCCGCCTGTCCACCTCACCACCTAGCCCACCACCTGCCCAAACTCCCACCCCTGCCACCTTACCCCGGCCACTCCTTGTGCGCCACCTCAGCCTCCTGGCTCCACTCCCCTCCACCCCACCAACTCCACCCGACGCCAACCCACACACGCACACGTCCCCAGCCCCACCTGGGATCACTCCCCGACACACCCTGCAGCCCGGTCCCGCCTCGCCTGGCCCGCGTGCGATCCCACCCTATGGGCGAGACCGTCCCCAAACGCGCCCCAACTCGTCGCCACCTCCTCACGCGCTGGCTCCGCACGCTCTGTGTCCCCTGTTTCTTCTCCCACCTATCCCTGCGGGTGCCCCGCTCTCCTCTCCCGCAGCTGTCTCCCCTGTCGCTTCCTCCACATCGGCTCGCCTGCAGTCGCTCCGCCTACTAGCGACGCTCGGTCGCGGACACACTCGCGCCTCCCCTTTTCGCCACAAGCTTCTCCTCGCCTACCACCTGAGCGCCGCCAGCAACCACCTCCACCGCCGAGCTCCTCTCGTTGGACGTCGTCACCTCGCCGTCTTCCCCGGAGCCCGGCCCTGCGCGGCCCCGTCGCCACCTCCCCTGGCGTCTCTCCCTCCCGCCTCGCCTGGCCCAGCGGCCTCCTCTCTGCTCACCAAGGTCGCTGCCACCGCCTTGGACTCGGCCCCGCCTCATCCTTTCGTACATTGACGAGGAACGCCGCCCCAGGGTCTCCTTCGACCGACGCGCCAGCTCCGCCGTTCCGCACCGGCAGCCGCCTGGTCGGCCTCGTCTCTGCCTCCGTGTGCCGGCTGCATCTCGCCGACCTCTACTCTGGTCTACCGCACCACGCCGTGACCCCCTGTTGCTCGCGCGCCGGCACCTCCGGTCGTCTCCACATCTCAAGCACCATGCGCCCGCCTCCTCCAACCCCGGAACCACGTCACCGGCCTCCCTCTCCGCGTGCCACCCAAGATGCGGTCGTCTTCTGCACCGTGGCCCCACCAGGGACCAAGCGTCCTCGATCTCTGAGAGCGTTATCGCCATGCACTGCCCCGCGCGTGACGTCGTCCTCCTGTCGTGGCCTCTGTCTGAGTGTTGTTGTGCTCTTTTCCTGTGTTGATGCTAGTGTACCCGGATGTGTGTCGGTGGTGGTGATGTGGAGGAGAGGGTGATATACGAGGCCGAGACAAGGAGCCATATTCTGTATGATGCTAGTTTCACCCTATATGAAGTCATCTCTCAAGACCCCGAACTCGAAGTTGTCCCTCGCGGAATGGCAAGATCTTCACAGACAACACGTTCGTCGACACGGGAATCGGACACGGCGATGCCCCTCCCAAGATCTTCGTCACGGAACTTCGAGTACTTGTTCGCAGGCTCAAAGGACCCCGGACCCGAAGACGACGAGACCCCGGACACCAAGATCTCCTTCCCGGATCATCAAGATCTTCAGGCGTCGAAACCCAAGACCGACACCGTCACCCGAGGGCTACGACAAGATCGTCCCACACTGCCAAGTTCGCCTACCCGGACACCGTGCGACAAGATCTACTTCGTTGTCTGAGAAATTTCCCGCCGAGACCGATCCCCATCGAACCATGTCGAACCCCGAACCCCCGGAACCCAAGATCTTCCGAACCCAGATGTGTGACCCTAAGCCCCTATTTTTATAATATGACATTATCAACTGTCGCATATTAAATTGTCCATGCATGCATACCTGTCTTTGGTTTGGGGGCATTATGTCGAATCACCTCATAATTAAATATGGAGTCCATATGCGGGCTATTTTTGTCTCATATGGCCCCATTTAAATTTTTGTAGCAAACCGATGCCATGTTTTGTCTTGTTACAACAACATTTAAATTGCGCGGTTGTTAAATAACTTGAACCATATAATCATTTGTCGGGACCCCGGTTCCGCTTAAGATTGCCTAATTGCACCGCATCTGTGCCATGCCATGCATCATATCATAAGCATGTCAGATCTTCTGCCGTAGTATTAAATATTGCATCCGGTGTTTCTCTAGTGTTTGCTTCTTCGCGGAATAGGCCGATGAGTTGATGCGAGTATCGACAAGTTCTCCGGATATGAACCTTCGGCTATGTTTTCCCAGGCGAGCATCTCTCCCCCTTCTACCTATTTTGCATTTATAGTCTTTATTTCCTCCTGTTGATCTATTGCTATCCGTATCGTGATGCTTTAGTTTCCGTGCACCAGTTATATCCCGTGCAGCCTCTATATTGCCATGGACACCTCCTAATACCTGTTGTTTGGTAGATAGCTGGCCTTGCGAGTCGTAGTTCCTTGCTCAGGTGCGATCTCGTGTTGTCGAGTAACATAGTTGTTGGAATGCTGGCAGATGTTTATGGTGGAGATGATCATGTCTTTAATTACAACTATTAACTTGTTGGGGTAACTAATGAAAGAGGCACCGGTGGACAATATATGCTATTTGGTTTTTCCTGTCCACTTGTGTACCGTAGGCCCCGAGTACTTGATACTTGTTCCTTGACTATTCGCACTATCCACATCCGGGAGAGTCTATGAATCCCCCTTAGCCAGAGCTTGATTCATTTCTTATTTCTTGGGACCATAATGTAGTTTGGGGCTTTATTACTATCCTGTACTTATGCCATGCTTTACTGCTTTATTTAAGATTGTGCGTGGAGCACCTGTACTATTTTGGAACGTGGAATGTTTTCGTGGTATCGACAAGCCCAGTCACACTTTCGGGTTCCCAGTCGTTTACAGCCATTGTCACAAACCCTGGGTCCGTCTCGGAGCCGGCCAACTTCGTTGCGGGTAGCTTAGTGGGGTGGCCCCCTGAAATATTTTATGAATCCTGTGATTGCTTTGTCGTGAAAGCCTCGTTGGGTTTTGATTTGGTTTTTCCGAGGTTGATCGTGTGTGTGTTGCTATTTGTGCACCCCTGCAGGGTAAATCTTTCTGAAAGTCGTGTCTGCGGTTATGGACGACTTGGAGCACAGTATCTCGATCATAGACAAGCATAACTAAAGTAGTGCTATAAACTTGACTTAATATATGACTAGTAATCAGATTCAACTATCACGGAATGGATATTAAAAATGCCAACAACTGGTAGATCTGTGGTGATCGGTGTCATATTATACCTGCCTAGTAAGTATGGCAACTCCAATGGAATGAAATAAAAGTGCCAACAACTGCTGGGTTTGGGTGTCACATGCTTATTGTATCTGACTAGTAAGTACTGCAACTACAACTGAATGGCTAACTAAAACTGCCCACTACTTATGCTTTCAGGATGACTCATGCTATCTATATCTGACTAGTAAGTGCTTCAACTATAATGAATGAGTAAAATTGCCAACCGTGTGAGTTCCTCGGTCTGACTTCCTCGTTTGTTCTCGAGAGGGAAATACCAGGATGGGTATGTTTGGTGTTAGTCTCAGGTTGGATCCGAATAGGTCTTTCTTATCCCTCTCTAATAGCCGCCAGTTTTACTAAGTCTCTATAGGTTGTTTAGTGCTGATGCGCTGCCGCTTCAGTCCACCATACCTATGTAGGCGAGGACCACTGAATTCTAGCCTCGCCATGTACTGGCCTCAGTACTGACGCTCCTCTTTTCCCCTTGCCCTTTGTCGACACCCCTTTTGTTTTAGCAGGTTTGAGATTGACGTCGTTAGCAGGGTTACCCTTCCGGCTTGGCCTGGGTAGGGTTATGGACGCCATTGGTTATTCTTCAGGGCTCTTAGCCCCATTTGCATCTTGTCCGTACTCGGACGCCTTAACGTTTTCAATGTGATTTGGATCTTTGTATGGTATATCTGTATTCTTGACTCGTTGAGTCGCTGTTGTATATATATTTGTTCTGTGGGTCCCATCGAGGACTGTTGCGTAATGGTATTACTTTGTTTTCCACCCGCACGAAAGTGCCTGGTGGGCGTCCTTGAATCGTTTCTATGCGGGTTTGGCGGAAAGGGCTAAAACTTGCATAGGGTCGATTCGAGGGTGTTATAGAAAACAATAAATTTTACCCTACGCCAGAACCCCAGTTGCCAGGACCTATCTATTAGTAATGAAGTAATGGGAGGGGCTTTTCGCGAACTTACCCTTGAAGACCGAAAAGTGCTGTCAACACTCGGGAGAGCATGGTTGATGTAGACAAACCGAAGCCGGCATCAAGGTCGTGTTGAAGTCCCGATAGCTCTTGCGGCTCCAACAACTCCTAGTGCCCCAAGTGTTGCACCTTGCAGGGAGTTACACACATCCGGTGCTTGGCGAGGACTCCCGCTTCCGTGATCCAGTAGCAGTTGCGGAAGTAGAACTCCTGGATCCGAATCCCGCAACGCGAAGGTGCTCCGCGGTGAAGAAGTCTCCTGTTTGCGCGATTCGGACTTGGGGCCACGGTCACGCAAGAGAGAGAGAGAGAGGGTGAGAGAATCAATTGGAGGTCTTCCCAAAGAGATAAAACCTTTTATTGATTATTGTTGTATTTAATTTGTCAAAACACCTCTCTTTATATAGGGGACCCCCCCCATAGCTAACTAGCTTAGCCATGTGGGACTAAACAAGGGAGAGGGGAGAGGGGGAGCTTGGCCACCACCGGCCTGGGCCCACGCGGGTTGCCTTGGCTTAGCCGGCCTCCCCTCCTCCTTCCTCCCTTTGGTCTTTCCCTCATGGGCTCTTTTCCATCCGGATTTGGCCTAATTAGGTATTTAACCCTTTCTAATTCTTTTTTATTGAATAAGTATAATTGAATTATTAAATCAATATTCCACATTTACTTACATATTATTCAATCCCCATTAATGTGGAACTCATTCCCTCCCATTCCGAACATCCTCCGGACTTATGGAAACCCTTCCAGTTTTCTCTCTTCTCTTTTATTCGATGATTCTACCGATCCTAAAAACACTCTCTGAGCATCATCATCAAGTCCTTAAGCGTGATACCCCATGGTTCGGGAACACTCCAGACATGGTCGGGACACTCCCGCACCAATAATCAACAGAGGGACATGGATGGCCATGTGACCCCTGTGCATTCCACGAAATCTTTATTCGTTTGAACCATGAACGTCGTGTCTTACTCCTTGTGTCTCTTGATACTTGCATTGTCCGAGATCTGATCCATGAAATCACCATGTTGTGTTCAATCTCGTTACCGACAAATGCTACTTGACTCGTTCCGACAAGTGATATCTTCGTGATCAAATCACACGCTGCGCAGCTATTGGATATAACTTCTCCAAGTCCCCCCCCCCCCCCCCGAGTATCTTTCCGTCACGCGGATGGACAAATCCAACTCTTGATGCATATTGACTCAATTGTTCCACCAAATACCTGAATACACCTTTATCATCACTGTTTCACCGAGTGAAGTTTGATGCTATCAAAGTACCCGCGGGTGACAGTGATTGATATGGCCTCACGGTCTAAGAAATAGTACACTAGGTCTATTCTAATAATCATAACTTGAACTTCGTGACATGATCGGGTCACGATGATTAGGTTAGCTATAGTTCATCATCTCATTCTCATAATGAGGCGACTCCATTTCCAACTGGTATAAATGCCACATGATCAGGAAACCTTGATCCTCTATTGACCAATGAACCAGTGACTAGAGTTTCACTGAGAACTCTTGGTTGTTTATATACCACACGTGTATTGACGTTTCCTTTCAATACAGTTATAGCATGATATAAAACTTAATCATGAACTTTATAAAATATGATAATAATCCTTATTACTACTCCCTCCATCCCAATGTTAAGGCATATAATTATTTTGAAAAGTCAAGCCATGTAAAGTTTGACCAAACTTTTAGAAAAATCTATTAAGAACTATTATATTATATAGATAACATGTGAAAATATGTTTCATGATCTATGAAATGGTATGGATTATGTGGTGTAAATATTAATATTTTTCTTTAAAAGCTTGGTCAAACTTTAGTTGGTTTGACTTTTGAAAAAAATTATATGCCTTAAGCCTTGGGACAGAGGTACTATTTGTCTCTAGGGCATATTTTTGCCAAGCGCGGACGGATGGGTCGCGCCGCTAGACGCGGTTGGTCGGACAGGCCGGACCACGGCCCAAAATTGACCATGGCCCGACCGAAACTGATAGAATCGGCATGTTTCGGTCGACCTGGTGGAGATGTCGGTGACCAAAACAGTCCATTTCTCTCCGTTTGGGTCGGGTCGCGGTCGCTTTCGGGTCGCTGTCTGGCCTTTCGGCCAGCCGCTCCCAGCAGCCCGACCCATCTGTCTGTCTCCCCCCGCTGTCACCGCTTGACACCCTCGGCGATGGGACGTTAATGGCGACACGATGTCGGCTATCAGCGCCGGCGGCTTCCCGCGTGACCGGCGTTTCCCGCCATTGTAACTTTCCATTTCTCGCACGCGCCACCCGGGCTGTTTCCTGCCTTCGTTGCGATTTATAAAAGACGGCCGTGTGACGCGGCTGAGACAACAAGCCCAAAGAAGAGCAACCACCGCCGGAAAAGGCGCCTACCACAGCCATGTCTCGCTGCAAGATCGCCAACTGGAACAAGATCAGGGATCTATGTCGCACCCTCTTCTAGGACGCCAACATCGATGCTGTCGACTTCGAAGCCATGTTGTTGTCCTAGTGCATGGCCGAGGCGGGGGTGGTGTCCTTCGAGGAGGAAGGCCGTGTGGCCGAGGCGGCGCTGGAGCAGGTGGTGGAGGTGACCGCACAGGTGGCGGCCCAATGGGCAGTGCGTGAGGTTCACCATGTCGCCGCCAATGAGGCGGTGGCCAAGGAGGCCGCATCAGCGACCCTCCACGAGATCTGCCACGAGGCGTCCATGACCACGCTGGAGGAGGTGGCCAAGGAGGCCACCAAAGTCGCCATCCGCGAGCTTTGCCACGCCGCCACCACACGTAGTGCGGTGGAAGTGGCAGAGCACGCCGTCAAAGCGGCGGCGGAGGAGCTACGCGTGGCTATGGCCGCCGAGGTGGCGAGCGTGTGGGCTCTCGTGGATGGGGACGAGACAGAGGTGGAGGACAACGACGAGGAGGGGTAGGAGGTGGATCAGGTGGTGGCGGAGGAGGGGACGGGGAGGAGGCAATCGCCGTCCCCCTGCAGATCGCACAGGCTCTGGGCCTCAGCCCCAACGGAGCTCCGGTGATGGTGGCCCCCTTGGCAGCGAGGGCGGCGACGGAGCTGGACGATCAGGAGACGAGGGACCACTGAGCGGTCGAGATAGAGAAGGTTGTGGCCAACCGAGCGGCGGTGGACCACACGAAGGTGGCCGGCAAGAAGGAGGCTCGTTGCCGAGCACGCGACCGTTACCGCGAACGCCTCCAGCAGGAGGCCATCTGGTCGGCTAGGGCGGAGAACGACAGGGCCAGTGGCAACGACAACGACGGCCACGGCAATGGTGGTGAGTAGCCGTAGGGACTCCTCCAGCAGTTGTAGCAGTAGTTCTTTTTTAAGTTTGATCAAATGTGCCTTTTTATAATTGGCAGGATCTAACCTAATAAAAAGCAAATTTAATTACTAACGTTTCACTTATATATGCACCCGAGCGACGGACAAGACGGATACCCGTACGGTCCTTACGCTGTCCGAACCGATCGGACCGTTACCTAAATTAAGTGTACGACCGCATCAAACCGAACGTCGTCTCTCGGTTGGATCGCCCCGCTCGGAGGCCACGTCCTCCTGCGTCACAGGACGCGCTGGGACGGTTGGGTCGACCCGGTGGCGCTAACAACTCATACGCGCATCCGTCAAATTTATTTTTCCCCTCCATTATTCTGTGAGCACTTTCCGGCACCGACTCCGATATGAATACGCGCTTCTGAACGTACGCCTTTTTATGCACAAATCCGACCTCGCCATCCACACCCAGTCGTAGCGGCCACGCCCCACCCGATCTCTCCCGAGTCTCAACACTCGATCTGCGCAATGGCGGCAAGATCGCAGCTTCGCGAGTCACCTTTCACAGAAGCCGGCCAGAACCCGATCCACGTGGAGGTGAAGAACGTGCGCAGCGAAGTGGAGGCTATGGTTGAATCCTCCGAGGACGGCGCCGCGAGGAAGCTGGCGACAGCGCAGTGCCCGATCTGCTTGGAGGAGCTGACCGACAGCGGCGGCGTTGGCGTCTGCACGGCCTTGCCCGGCTGCTCGCACGCCTTCCACAGCAGCTGCATCGGCGAGTGGTTTCGCACCGCCCCGGCGCCGACGTGCCCGTCTTGCCGGCGCGACATGACGAGACAGCGCGCGTACATGGAGGCCCTGGCAGCAATCGACTCGCACGAGAGAAGAGGAAGCGGAGAGGCGGCGGCGGCGGACGCGTCGGAGACGGCTGCGGCAGTGCCGCGACGCGTCCGGGTGTTCCGTCGGCACCGACGACGTCGCGCCGCTCTCGGCGTGCAGCGCGTCGCTCGATTATCACAGCAGCAGGTCCCGCTGGGAACTGTTCTTTTCAGCCCCGTAGTATTAACACCGCGAGATGATGCGCCATTGTTCCAATTTGATCCAGCGGTTTATTGAGGATGCTAGGAACTTATTCTGGTTTTGTTTGTGTAATTTGCATTTGCTTGATTTGTGACATCGTGTAGCAGACAGGATCGACCCCACACAAACAAATGGTGACACGAGCATCGTCGTCCTCCTTAGCTAAAGCTTCCAGTAGATCCCGGCACGGTGGAAGACGCCGGCGACGAGCGCCCAGAGCAGGATCTGCGCGACGATGACATAGAGGAGGATGCCCACCCTGGTCGAGTGCCACACACCCACAAACACATGCTTCTTCACCCAGTAAACCTGCAAGCAATTTCTCAGCAGTTGTTCTCGATCACTGAAGCCTGAACCTGAAGATGGTGATGTGCTACTCTTATTTACCAGTGTGTTGTTGGTCCCGTCGTAGTACCAGCCGTTGAGGAAGCCCTCGAAGATGCCCGCGGCGGCCATCACGTACACCAGCATCGCGTTCATGCCGATCCACCGCAACGGCGCAAAGAGGCGACCAAGATTCAGGATATCAACCTAGAAAGACGTCAGGTTATTTACTGAATCTGCAGTCAGCTAGGGGACTTTATGTTGCATGTTCAGATCTTAACTAATCCTAGATGCTGATAGCCTAAGATTCAAAATATCACTTTTTTGCCTACTGTTTCTTCACACAATAATTCAAAGAAATGGTGGGTTGTGTAATTCAAAGGGGCTTACAAGGAAGTAGAGCATGGAGAAGACGATACCAGCAGCACCGGCGGTCACGCAGATGTAACTGAATGTGTACAGCTGTTTGTTCAGGGGAATTGCTGCAACGAGACGTGAAAGTACCACGAGGTTTAGACAGGGCAGCGTCCGAATGGAAGAAGAGTAATCCTTTTTTTCTTTGTGCTTTTATTTATACCATGTGAAAAGTGCAGGATGATTCCGAGAACAAGGAGAGCCATGCCCATGGTAACCCACTGCTTTAGCCTGTCCATGTGACTCTGAAAATGCAGGAACAAAAAGACTTGTCAAGAAGAGGTTCTAGTCTCTCTTCTCCACCAGCATACAAGAGCTGCTGAAATTTGAGGCAACATCACCTTCATATGAACAAGCACATGCCCATAGTGCACCCCGATGACCGTACTTAACACTGCAGAAAATGAGCTGCAAAAATCACAGCAGAACAGTATCAACAGTGAATTGTACATCACAGATCCTCGATTGAAATCTGACAAGATACTAGTACCTTAGTATCCCTTCAGGTTCAAATGGTGAGGCACACCATGCCGGGGCATCCTTTTTGAAAGGTCCTTCATGTGGGGAAACATCAGTGCAGGCCTGCAGGAACCAGCGTGCTTAAGTTAGTTGATAATGTTTGAAAATACTAACTGCTAAGACCAGCCTGACATTTTGTTGTCTGAAAGTACACACCCTGTGCCTCCTCCATGCAGGTTTCTGGTACAAGTGATTGATGCCGAGAACTTTACGATCAATGTAACCTACAGCATTGCAAGGAGGGCTAAGATTTGCCCTTGTACCACATGTCACCTAAACATTAGGGAACACTGTTAATGAGTTTGCAACTTTCACAAATTCGTTGCACAAGTTCAGAGAAAAAATATTACATGCCACAATTTTTAGTAGTACAGTATGCAAGATTAGTTATACACATAAACGAGTAGTATGCAGCAACTATAAATTTCAGACACAAGTACGTGTAAAAAAGACAAATTTTCAGTATGAGTTCACATACTGTTAAAACTTTTCCAAAGTTTGGGCTGTCATCATTTCGCACTCTGAACTCCCAGTCCGGAACGTAAATCCCGTAAATAAGACACAAGTAGATCAAGAGAATGCAACCTGCAACAATCCTTGTAGATACAGAGACGCCACAATCAGTGTATGTGAAATCTGCAATCTTTCAGAATTCAGATGATATCAAGGCTTGCATATACCGTACCACTGGGAAAGGTACAGCCTGAAAATTGAGAAGCCTGAGCTTGACTGGTCCTGAACCCTCGCGTCTTTTGTTGCAATTTCTATAACTGCCACTACCAGATACGCAAGAGCGATCCGCTTAGGACAAAGCACAAAATCAGTCTCTGGTATATCCATATTTTCTATGAAAAATGTAAGGAAATACTAGTAGTAGTAGTAGTAGTAGTAGTAGTAGTAGTAGTAGTAGTAGTAATAGTAGTGGTAGGAGCAGCAGCAGCAGCAGCAGTAGTAGTGTTAAACTGTAGTTCCGTACCTGGAGAATACCGCACCATCTGATGTGTTTCATGTCAACACCATAAGTTAGCTCATCTGGAGCATGGGAGTAACCACCTAAATATGGCAACATATCGCCGATGCGTTAAATTCCATTTTACAAAAAGGGAAAGTTCAGCATGGGATGTTGGTCCCAGACAGCTAGCGTTGACATGTCGAAACATGGTGTCAGTTTTGTAATGTAACCTTGCAACAAGATCCCCCAGAAAAGCAGCTTCAGTGTCCTTATTACTACTCTCCTGACGGCCCGGCCGCGGTCTGGAATCCTCTGCGTGTTTGTTTGAATGAGAAGTTAAGGTGCGAGGAACCTAATAATATACTGCAAGGAGTAGTAACTTTTAAATTCAGCTAGTAACTGCGGTCTGAAACAGGAAATGAGTATGATGATTTCATATATTTTTTTTGGTCTCTCTTGGCGCCGTGAAGTTCAAATTTGACTGGTTGTTCCACAAAAGTTAGAAAGAGAAAGACAACTCTGCAATAAGGAGAAGCGAAAGGGACCTTGAGGGAGAGTGGAATGGCCATGCCGACGATGAAGAGGAAGGAGGGCATGACGAAGTCGGCGAGGTTGCAGCCGTTCCACGGCGCGTGCCCGATGACCGGCCACTCGCCGCCGGCGCCGTCCACCAGTATCATCAGCTGCAGCCACCAAAACCAGCCAGCGCTGTCGGTCATACACAATTCGCACAAAACACAGGAGGATTAACTTCACCGTGTGGTGACTGACTGACTAGCAAGCTCGTCGTATACAGGCTTACAGCGACGGTGAGGCCACGGAAGACGTCGAGCGAAGCGACCCGCCTGCTCCGGCGAGGCGCCTTCTCATCGTCGCCGTCGACATCGGCGGCCTTCTCATGGACCGGGGAAGGAGCGCTGTGGCGGGCAGGGTCCTCCTCCGCGGCCACGCCGTGCCGCCTGACGGCGCTCTGGCCGTCCTCCATCCGGAAGATGAGTAGGCAACGCAAGGAGAAA
Organism: Avena eriantha; assembly: GCA_910589775.1. NCBI lineage: Eukaryota > Viridiplantae > Streptophyta > Magnoliopsida > Poales > Poaceae > Avena > Avena eriantha. The sequence goes on from OU342746.1 coordinate 326,336,963, forward strand.
CACGCCTCTGACGCAGACAGGGATAAGGAGAGGAGGAGGAGGAGGATGATTCCGATCCCTCGAAGCAACCACCCTCACCGGCTGGCCTCATGGTCGCGTCGCGTGGACCAAGTGAGTCGCGTGCTGCCGAGATCTTCTCTGACATGCCGAACGATTTGATTCGCTGTAGAGGCTGGACAGTGACGCGTTTGGAGCTAGCTAAGCTTGGACTGGGGTACAGTTATTGGGGTCCCGTTTAAGATTAATTTTTTGGCACGGCGACAACACTCACCGTGATCTGCTTTTTATTGATTGATTGATTCGGGAGAAAAATTACTCCATTACTACTAGTACTACTACGATTTACTATAAGGTGGCAAACAAATCATGCGAGATGGCATGTTGATGGACGACAAACGACAGCGGAAACAAAGCAAACGCATCGGCACTGGAACGTCAGCCACCCAAGAAGCAGCAGCACTGAAAAGCCGGCGGTTACTGCGGCTGTAACTGCGAGACGATCTTGGCGACGGCCTGCGCCGCGATGGGCGACAGGCTCAGCGCGCACAGGCTCTCCCACGCCGCGTCCACCGCGGACTTCTCCTGCTCCTGCTCCTGATCCGTCTCCTTCCCGGCGGCGGCCAGGACAGACTCCCCCTCCTCCTGCTGCTCCTCCTGCACCTTCTCCTTCTCATCTTTCAGAGCTGCCTCTTTGCAGAAGGCGGCGTGGGTGGAGCCCACGATGCTGCGGGCGGCCTCGCGCGCCTCCGGCAGCCGGTCATTCAGCAGCTCAGCCGACACCTGCAGCAGCGCCGACAGCCCGAACTCCTTCATGGTCTCAATCTCCTGCAATTTGACACAAAGGATTCGTTACAATTTCAACTGTTTTCAAAAAATGCTAGTAGATCCAGGAAGGTAATTATTCTTCTTCACGGCGTCTTACCATCCTGGCGACGCAGTGCGACATGGCGACGGCGGCCTTGGCCCTGACCCTGAGGTTGGCGTGGTGGACGTAGGACTTGAGCTTCCTCAGCAGAGGCAGGGGAGGCATGGACGTGGCCATGGCGTGCATCGCCTTCTCGGCCTCCTCGGCCACGAACCGCTTGTCCTGGGACGCCTTGAGCAGCAGCTGGAGGAGCAGCTTGTCGAAGGCGTCCGCGGAGGCGGAGGAGATGAGGTTGCCGAAGCCGTGGAACACGTCCGTGCAGGCCATCACGGAGGTCTTGAGCACCGCGCTGCGCGGGTTCTTCATCGTCTTCACCACCGCCAGCACCACCTTCTCCCTGCGTTCCCCCACGAATCGATTCACCCGGCAACGCGACGTATCATCGTCAGGAGGAGATTTCGTCAGGGAAAACAAAATTCAGAGAAGCAGACAGAGATGAGGGAACAAACAATACATACAGGATCGGGGCGAGGAGCGCGGGGTGGTGGATGGCGAGCCGGCGCGCGTCGTTGAGCGCCTCGCAGACCTTCACCCAGTCCTTGGAATCGAGATCCGCGACCAGGCCGGCGGCGCGGGCCTTGGGGCCGGCAACCGGCTGCAGATCCTCGGACCGGACGTACTCCACGGCCTGCTCCACCGCCGCCGACGACGTGGACTTTGCACTCGGCGCCGCGTTCTCGTCGTTCCGTTTCCTGGCCCCCTCCCCGGGGCGGGCGGCGGCTGCGACGACGGCGGCTGCGACGACGGCGGGCGTCGATAGCTTGGCGGTCTTCTTGGGCCGCTCCGACACGGCGGCCGGCAGCGTGTTGTCGAGCGCGCGGAGAGCCATGGGTTTGGTCGCTTGGTGGTGGATCGAGCGAGATTTTTCTCTGCTGCTGCTGCTGCTGGATGGGGAGTTGAGATGGAGAGGGGACTGACGGGAGGAGATCTGGAGGAAGAGGGCGGCGTCGGAATTTTAAATATGGGGGAGGCGAGGCGGATGGATGGATGGCTGTAACGGCTATAAAAATTCGAACTCCCGAGTGAACGTTATGCGCTTGAAATGCGGCTTTGATTTGGCAACTTTTGTACTGTACTGGAGCTTGCCAAAGAAAAAGTTCCGCCACCGAATTTTACATGGAAAAATATAGGGTAATAAATAAGAGCTGGATAGTGAGATCTGCAATTTATCGAGAAGACAGCAATGTTAGCACCGTAAATGCGGAGGTAACTGCTCCCGTTTGAAAACAAAGTTGAACATCAGCGGACACTGTGACGTTGCACATTAAGTGATCATCACAAGATAGTTCTAGAAAAGAGATCACGAGATAACCGGGAGAAAAACTGGGAGTGCTAGTATAGGATACTGAGATGGCAATTGCCTACGAACAGCACAGCCTTTCAAAAAGAGTTCAGATGTTTGGACGAGAGGATAAACTTGCGCGTGTTCTCTTCTCTAAAAGATCAGCACAGCTTTCCAAAGAACTTCCTAGTTCTTACACAAACAAAGTCATGTTCAACATTGCTTACATCAAACTTGACTCGGTAAAGTTCAGCTATAGAAATTTTACATCATATAGTATATCTAAAACAACTTGAAGGTGTCCAGTTCGTCCATACTAGCTCCAAAACTGCTACGAAGGAAAACCAGAAGTTCTCTAAATTTTTGTCGGCGTCATTGTCGGAAAACTGTACAAAGGGAGAGGCGCTCTTAAGCATGGCCCAAGTCAAGCAGTGCTCCACCTGGGCATGGCATTGCCGCCCTGAGCTTCCCGCCAGACGTTGAACACATTCGACTGCTCAAATTGCCGGTAGCCTTCCTCCACGAGCCTGCCATTCTTGAACAGGCCACGCGCGGCGAACCCCATGAGCTCGGAAGCATCCGCGTGACGACTGAACCAGTGCGGAATGATGCCAACCTCTGAAGACATAGCTGCACTCGGGACCGGAGAAACGCTCTGCTCCACGAGGCGCGGTGCAGGCTCTGCTTGCTCTGGTGGAGAAGTGCTCTGTTCCACCACGAGAAGCTCGTGCTGGACTTGCTTCAATGGCTCCTGGACTGATGAATGTTCTGCGGAAGACAGCATGTTCCCTATGCCGAATGATTCCCAATCGACCTGCTGCCACACCCTGCATCCCTCGTTCACTGTGTTGTCTATGTGACGGTTCTGGAGCTCAGCCCTGTGCTCGGCTGCCAATCTGTCAACTTCGACCTTCAGTTGCTGCAGCTGCTGCCCGATCCTCTCTGATGCTTTATCATACAAGTTACCTCTGGAGGCATGTTGGGTGTCATCACTGTTCTCAGCCATCAGGTCGTCGAAGTTGATCGGGTCACCAACAACCACAATCACCTACACAATCAAATAAATGTTCAGCTAAATTCCATGACAACAGTAAATACGAGTTGCATCGGTTCATGTAGGGGCACCTACCCGTTTGCCTGTTCTAGGGATACGTTTTCCAACAGGCATTATGTCCTGCATCCCAGTATGGACAAACGGGACAACAACCGGTAGGCTGTCCGCATCCATTATCAATCTGGCAAGTAAAAGAATAAGGAATTAGATAGGTGCACCTATGGCAAAACAGCATCAGCTCTCAACACCCAAGGTTCTGAAAAACTGTATATGTGTGTACCAGAATGCAGATTTTGGTAGTTGTTAAGTAGTGTATATTCTTTTCGTAGTAAATTACAAGGAACTGTATATGTGTACCAGAATGCAGATTTTGTTAGATGTTAAGTACTGTATTCTTTTCGTAGTAAATTACAAGGAACTGGTCTTCTACCTTCCAACACCTCTCTTGGCAGGAGAAATGGTTTTCCCTCCATCCCTTGAACGACTTCCTTCCGGGAATATATGAACCCATCCACCATTGTTAAGTTTCGAGAGTGCCATATCCATCCCCTGAACAGAGAGAAAAGGGACTGGTGAATGAAGAGAAAACTCAAATATTGTATCAATTCCACATATTAATCCAGGTAATACACTGCATCCCCCCTATAGAATGGATGAATCCGCTAATGCCTCAAAACTACTCCACACAGGTAAAAAGCAGGAATGATGACGCAATGCGCTGCACTGAGACCTAAGCAGTTTCGAGCACTGATGCGGGCATCCCTAGCATTTCCTTCAAAAGGCTCATTCATGTCAGCAACTAGATATTAAAGGTAGTAGCTCAACACGTTAGTCCAAATATAATTACACTAGTATTCCCCAAACATATAGTCGCATGTTAGGTATGTAAGTTGATGGCCTTTATACAGCTAACTGATGGTAGGAACAAAAACTGAGTTAAGCAAAGCCCAGTGACTATAGCAGCATTTCCATCAGGCCATTAATAAGCAAACTGAATATGATTTTTCTTGCAACTTGTATATCATGATTCCAAGAATAAGATCATCACAAAAAAAAAACTTGAATAAACTGATCTATCAGCACTAAAATTTAAATGCCAGATCAACAAAACAAATACATACTTGATAGCAATAACTTGAGAGAATCTACCAGCTAATCAAATGTATCTCAAGTTTGATACCTTTTGGTAGATTCCTTCACCACGAGAAACAGGCAACACCTTAACAGATCTGAAGAATGTAGATAAAACTGGATTTGTAAAGCAACGATCAGTCGCACATAATGTCCATCTCAGCTTCTGCGCTTCCAGCATAACAGATGGTGGCAGAAGAGATGCAATTACGAAGGGGTCATCCATAGCAGCCACATGATTGCTGACCTGACATTATGAACAAGACAGAACAGGGTAACTAAAAGAGTCCATGGCAGAGAAAGATCCAGCAATACATCATGCGATATAAATTATACTACCCCATACCGTTAAAAGAGGCTTCCCTTTAGGTCTCTCTTGTAATGCCTGCTGAAGTTTCTCCGCACCATAAATCTGCAAATCTTCATGATTTAGACAAGTGAAGACAATACACCATCAAAAAATTGTGGAACATGTGATCCCTCTTCAGCTGCAATACCTGGACAGTGTTGAGGCCATGCATAAAAATATGGCAAGCATTGCCAATGAGAGGAACAGCCAATGCTTGAAGCGAGCGCATAATGACAGAGTCTTCGAGCCCATCAATTTCTTTGCCCACTGCGGTCAGGAAGAGATGTGAGTTAGGCCCGTTCGGAACAAAGGAAGAGTGTAGGAAATTTAAAGGATAGGATTCCTATAGAAAAATTCCTATGGTGCCATTTGGATCAAAGGAATAGGAAGCTAACATGAGGTCTCACCTCATGTTTTTATCTTACAATTCCTGCGTTTTTCATGCATGACATCCAAACGACACTTCAAAGTTTTCCTGTGGTATTGGTTTCTATAGGAATTCAGGTTACATGACATCTCAATTCCTGCATTTTTCTTATTCCTATGTTTTGAGATCCTGTGTTCCAAACGGAGTTAGAAAAGAGTATAGATAACTCAGGAGAATATTCCAACCTTTTCCCTTTATATTATATACTAACACAATAAGGAAAACTAACCAGGATCCATCAGATTTTCATATTTCACTAGGTGCAAACTGTACTACTAGTTTTTATCAGTTATGTCGGAGGACTATGATTTTGTTTAGTCATGGCCGACAAACACTGACCGATCCACACTAGGAGATACAGATACCACACATACCAACACTAATCACATTGAACGGCTATTCAGCAACGAATGTGGTATAGACCCGACCAATAGCATCAGCAAATACTCATCACTAGTACCAAATTTATAACGAAAATCGCAAGGATCGACAAGACACGGCGCATTTTAGCTGAATCAGATTAAAAATCGTCGACTGCTTCTATACCTTTCTTCTTGTAGAATCTCAGGACGCTGGATGAGGGCTTCGGCGCCGCCGCCGCCGCCACCGCAGCGTCAGGAGACGCGGAGCCCTGGTCCTGCTTCTTGTCCCGCTGCACCAGGGCCCGGATGCGGTCGGACCACTGGCGGACGGCCTCGGAGGCGGCCCGGCCTTCGGGCCGGCGCCAGAGCCAGCGGCGGTCCACGGGGGCCACGCGGAACCTGTTGCGGATCTGGAGCCCGACCGCGCGGACCCCCTCCGCCCACGGCACCCCGCCGCCGGCCGCCATTGGACAAGGGTTAGGTTAGGGTTTGGTCTCTCGAGTCGTGTCGTGCTACCTGGGTGTGGTGTGCCCGGGCTCTGAGGTCTGAGCTCAGCCTTCTCTGGGGGCGTCGGCGAGGAGGAGGTTGTTTCGATCCGCGGTTATATCAATCTGATCGAATTAAATCAGACGAAACTAATCCAGCAATCCTGCTCTTGGGGAGGAAGAAAAGGTATGGGGGGATGGTGGGACCCGCGTGCAGTGGGCGAGAAAAATTACGGGAAAAATCCCACGATTCGGGAGTGTGGGGTCGCATGGAGTGGTTGGGCCCGGTGGCAGAGAGAGAACGGATTTGGCTGGATCTGCCATCCGATAAGGACGCTACTCACAGTCCACGTCATCCGCGATGGGGACGTGGTCGATGGTGGCTTCTCATCTAGAAACCTCTACCTCATCCGCGATGGGGACGTTTCTTCTACCACTACACCAGTGCAACAAAAACAGCAAAGGATCATTGAAACTACCGGAGCAAATTGCAGTTTATCACCACTTCTACAACTTCTTTGCAGTACACCTCTAAGTCTAATATGTCAAAAAAAAAAAGTTCAATATGTTGCACATTTCACCAATTATTCACTAAACCTGGTTATTAGATCACATGTGTCGGTGCTCCAGATTTATGCACGAAATTCATAAATCACTTAAAAGAATGTTTATCCATCCAAAAAAATATTGTGTGTGTGGATGCACTCTAGGCTGTAATAAATCATTTATATGAAATATCGGTGTTTACTCACAAATGCTTTGTTTGTTAATTTTTTGCAAAACAAATAATATCAAACTAAATAAATCACAGAAATATAATTATGTGTCAAAAATTGCGATTTTCTATGCTTTCCGGGTTGTAATGGACTTAATTTTGCTTCAACGGTATAAAATATGCTAAAAAATACCATATCGAATTAGACCTGAGATAATGTAGCGTGTGTAATTAGACATTGAAGCATAAAATAATAGATGGATTAACTTAGCTAAATGGTGGGATGTGCAACAGACTAGACATAGAGGTGGTGAAAACTATAAAAAGTTGTGAAAGTGGTGATCTTTGCAAAAGCTTATAGGAAAGGTGGTGGATAGTGCAATTTTCGCAAACAACCACAAGTATATTTGGAGTCACACTCTGACACTCTTGTTTATGCCTATTTTGATTTATCAGATAGGAATCAGGAAAAGGAACTCTCTTTGATTATAGTAAGAAAAACTCCAGGATGTATGATCCAATATTTTTTTCGTATAAAACTTACACTACAATATTCCTATAGGATTTGTTCCTACTGGATATGTTCATATGAATCAAGCAGCTTGCGTAGGAAAAAATCCTAGGAATCAAAGGAGCCGTTAGGGTCCTTTGGTTCAAAAGAATTTCATAAGACCTTTTGAGGATTCGGCTACTTTAGAAAAAAAAATTATGTTGGTCGTCTGATTAACAAGATCAATCTAACATAAGAACTCACACTCTCTTTTGGAAGCAAAGATTCCATTCATCCTAAGTCCTTTTTATTCCAGTTTTTTCTAAAATGCACGGACAGGAAAGGCATGGCAATAGATCATCATGACATTTCCAATATTATAGAACTGTATGGACATTCATTTGTGCAAAGGTAAAATAATAATAGGATTCTTTGCAAGAGATTGGAGTGGATGTGAAATTTCATATGACATCTCTAGTGCACGTGAATCCGAAGGGAAAACTTTTGTGGCTTGCAATACTGTGAATCAAATGACTTACATAGAGAAAATTGCTAAGAACTATAGTCCCCAAAAATTCCTTTTGAAAACATTTGGATAAAAAAAGGCCCTCAAACCTCTTGCCAGGATTTCTCTGTTTTCATGTGGCGTCAAATAGTCTTTCATCCAAAGTTATGTATGTTGTCAATCAGGTAGGATTCAAGTGGACATGTCACTTCAGTCTTGTGTATTTTCTTTTCCTATATTCAGAATCCTCTGAATTAAAGATGTCTTTTTTGTTCAGGTGGGAACACCCAAAGCCTTTGCAGATGCCCTTAGGTCCAATCAGACCTGCCAGACGTAGTTTTTGATGTTTGATTGCATGTACTAGGAGGCATTGGTCAAAGAACCATAGTTACTTAACACACCTTTTGGTCACATTCCTTGAGGTATCGCTCGATTCGAGCATTTCTAGCGAGTCGAGCCATCCAAGCGCTGGCCTCGATGTCTCTAGCAACACAAAAGGAATAGAGGGTGTTGCATGAAGCATTCCTCTCCTCAGCTTCCACCTTAGTTAAGCATGAGCTTCTGCCGACGCTTTTGCTAGCCCTCAACATGAAAAAATAGACCACATCGGTGAGTTGAGTCCAAGTTTCGTCATTTGTGGCCCTCCAATTTTGACTTCACGGCCAAAGTTCAAGATTGGTTTCAAGCAAATTTGTTCTGCGTGGTTGATCTTTCAAAATTACTCGGAGTAGTAGCTTTGTATCACCGCTATGCACAACTTTCATGTTGGAAATTTTCCTGTTTCAAACTAGAGTAACCTCGCACACGTCTAAGTACGACGTCTTCGGAACCTCAACCCCGGTCAGATCAATTTCGCGAAATCATCACCCACGATTCCATCTTTTCTTTTCCAATATCCTCCAAGTAGTAGATTTGGCTCACAGTTCTGCACAACTTTCACTTGGAATTTTCTATCACAAACACTAGAGCAACCAAACAAGTGATTGTTACATCTGCTGAGCCTAATGCAGGCAATGCTGACAAGCAACGAACACACATGCAATGCCGATCACTTGATGCAATCAAGAAAATTCACACCCTATAATTCAACCACCTCACATAAACACATGCACAAACACATGCATAGAACCTAACAGAGTCTACATATCCAAAGCATGGACTGGTCGAATGCCGATAGCTTGAACCATACTGTAACAAACTGTTGCACTTTGACAGTATGAAATGGACAGATACAAAAACATGATGCTAAAATACACGGACACCCATCTCTTCAGTTTACGGACGCCAGGTTTCCAATGAAATGGAATATATATCACCACATCACGGTAAAAAATGCCGGCTTCATTCGCATAAATTTGACAAGCCAAAATCTGGACCATGGTCTACTGTACAATATATAGTACAACTTAAGCGTGGTTCCGAAGCGATATTGTCCAAATCAAATCAGAATCAGAAGTGACCGTTACTTTCTCCTTGTCCACGATGTTTGATGTGCTTACCAATCCACCATAACTCATGCTGGTGTTATCTGAAGACAAAATTCAGCAGAGACTATTAGATTTCTGCGGGGATACAGAGATGCAGGTTGTGAGTTTTAGATGCCTGTACCTAAATTCCACCGTAGCCCTGTGGTGGTGCTGCCGCTTGACGGTGCGCCCATGGGGATCAATCCACAGTGAGGGCCCTCGATCGAAGGATCTACGTGGATCTCGTGACTGTGCGTCTTCGGGAGCAGAAAGATCGAGGAGTCGTCTGACAAGAGTATGATCCTGATGTTTGAGAAGCGATATAATACATTGATGTTCCCCATCTCATGATCGAATCTTCCTCCCAGTGCACCGAGAACAAGAATGCACAGCTACAGTTAAACAAAACACAGTAACATCAGTAAAACTGGGTGTTGCATAGAATGATCTAGAGTAAAACTGGGTCCGTACATTAGAATTGTCGGGGCCAGGTGGATTTCTGATGATGAACGATATGCATTTGTGCAAGTCCGTAGTGTCCTGATCATGCGACTCATCAACTATTTTTGCTCCCTGCAATTGATCAAAGAAGGTCATTATACCATTTCGTTCTAAGTTAGCAATCATTCCTATCCCAGTCAGCAAAAGGACTTCCAATGGCAAGGCCTCACTGGCTAATCTTAAACCAGATAAAATCATCTATGGTACGTACATAATACAAATGTACAGAAAGAAGAGACAGGCTACCTCTGTATATCCTCTCTCAAAAGACCGTAAAACAGAAACAAGAGACATGCCAAATCAAACGCACATAAAATTAGTTTGCATTATTCCTGGTGCCACTCCAGAAGATGTCCATGAAGAAATTCGAGGTGCACAACTGGGGTGGGGGTACAACTGACCGTGCTAAATACAGTAAAACAAGGAATCACTGCCTTCCTGGTTTTCTTGGTCAATTTGGAAAATTTTAAGGCCTAATTAATGTAATTATTTCAGCACTTTGATTTCACATAGGAAAGTAGATTTCTTTCCCACATTTCTGTCATGAAAAAGAGTAACGTAAACTACTAGACATGAAGTATTGAATTTCTGATATCCAATTGTAGCTAACAGCAAGGAGCGGTCCAAAGCAGAATCAGACATATTCATGTGGACCAAGATGGGCAAGAAACGATATCTTTCTGCTTGTTTTTTATTGCGAACCATGATATATTTCGAAACTGTCCTGGACAGTTGTTGCATTCAATATGATTGCTGATTCGGTTGTCCCGACTCAGCGTCTCATTTTCAGCAAGATATGCTAGTAAAAGGAGTTTTAAAGCGGTTACCAGATTGGAATAGTACTCCTTCACTTCTGGCCTTATAGAGTCCATATCTCCTTTGATTGCATCTGGCTTGTACCTGCAGGAAGGAAGGTAAGAACAAATTAATGAAGTCATCACATACAAAAACCCAACAAATAAACCTGTCCTGCGTATATTAGCTATTTAAAACGACAGAGACTACATCAAATGCAAAGACCAAAAAATATTAGCTGAAGTATCGAACCAGTTTCTGCTAAAAAAACTCTGATTAATTTGCTTGAACGCATGCAAGCAAAGCATTTGTGGTAGCTTAGTTTTTTTTCCCACTAAGCACATCTTTTACCGGCTACAATGTACTGCAAACACAAACAAAGCAGATGTACCATGCCAAAAAAAAAAGGCACATTGAGAAGCAACACTACCGGAACCTTGGTCAAACCAAAGGATCCTCAGACCTCAGTGACATGCCAACGTTTACTCTTTCACGAAGCAAAAAGGCATACAACTACAAAAAAAGATTCACTGTTATCTCCGACGCATTCCAACAAGCAGGTGATGAGCATTGAGGTTCAGACGGGCAGAGTAGAGTCAAACAGGAACAGTTGAGAAACGTAAACAACTAACGAGTACCGGATTAAAAATAAATAAAGAGAATCCGGAGACTTGGATCACCTCTGGCGGACCTCGTCGGGGTCCTCGCCTGGGAGCAGCTCCGGCATGCCGTCGAACACCCGGTTGGCGCCCCCGTCCGCGCAGACCCGCAGCTGCGCTGCTCACGCGACGAGGCGGCGTCAGTTTTTTCGCAGGACGGAGAGAGAAGCGAATTCCAAGAGTAATGCCAGGGAACGGGGGGAGAGGAAGGGGAGCATTCGTTACCGCGGGTCCAGACGAGGGGCGCGAAGCGTGGGAGGCGCTGGTTGAGGACGACGACGGCGTAGGAGACGGCGTCGGCGGGGTCCGCGGGCGGATGAGACGGGGAGGAGAGGAGGAAGGAGGAGGAGTGGGTCATCGTGGGGAGCGGCATGGCGGGCGGTCGCCGGGGTCCGGAGAGGTGGCGTGGCGGGGACGGCGCCACGGCGGGGTCGGTGGGGGAACAGAACAGAGGAGAAGAGAAAGGAGAACAGGAGATGCGAGAAGGACGTGTACTTGTGTAGTTGGGCAGAAAGTCTCCAGCGAGAGGTCGTGTCGAGGGCGCGTAAGCCTCTTTTTTTTCTCTCGCTTTGGCTTTTCGAGGCGAGGTCGTTGAGACTAAACGGTGGTAGATGTGGCTGGAGAATCGGGGATCGCGTGAAAGAGAAAGGGTTCGAGGCCAACTTGGTCAGCGATTGTTTAAAAAATTTCATCAAAATTTCTCTAATTTGAACTAAATTTGGCTCTCGCGGGCTTTCGCGGGTTGCCGCTTCGCAACCCTAGTAACGGTGCTAGAGACCCGTTGGTACTGCTTGCTTTAGTCTGTTTAAAAAGCGTTTGGTATCTGCCCTGAATTTTCGCCCGGCCTGTTAGTGCATAGAGTAGCAGGCCCAGCTGAGAACACCGTCTGAACCACGTTGTGCAGCATTTGGTAGCTCGCATAAGAGATGGATGCACGGGCTAGGCTACTTCCTCGCTCTCTTTGGTTGTCTGCAGACAACGCTTTTGCCCATTTTCATGCAAGAAGGGTTTGTCTGGTGCCTGCATTTTAGTCCTTATACTTACCTTGCTCAAATTCTGGTGTGGTTATCACAAGGAGAGGCTGCTACATCCGACCATAAACCCTAAACCCTAGTAGAAGATCAACGTGACGATGATCACTAGGAGAACGACGATGATAAAATCCTTGAGACTATCATGTCGGGCATGAACTTGTTTTTCCTCCACAACAAACTCTACTTGATGTACATGTTCTTCATGGGAAGCAATTTGCACTTGTTGTTCTCCCTCGCCATCATTCCCTACCTGGAGTTCTTCTGGACAACTATGCCCATATGTTGTTCTCTATCGACAACATTCCGTACCTGATGTTGTCCATGATCGTTGTTGATCCCATGAACCAGAAAGTATTTGATCTCATCAGTCTAGAAGTCGTTGAAAGCCTCATAGTGTCAAACCCTTCATAGTTGTTGTTGGAGTAACCTGCCACTTAATCCTGGCACTGCCTCCATCGTGTGTACACTCCTGGATGCCTACTCCTATACACCACATAGTAGTTTCTCTACAAGCTAGGAGATAAACATGTCAAGGTGCAATATACAAGATCATCATAAGCATCTAGCTAAGACAACTACCATGACAACTTCATAACAAACTTCATAGTAATAGGTGTGTGCATGCTCATTTCCAAAAGGGGATCACAAGTTAATCCTAACACTACATGGTGTTAACCAACCACCACAACAAAAGTGAGTGTCATCCTACCACCGCATCAAGTTCACAATCGCATGAGGGGTTATTATATACCACCTCATCGATTCATACAAGACATAAGAAGTTTTTTGATCCTAGATACAACCAAAATGTATAGCATAAGTTCGCCAGTTCATCATCGACATCACCATCCACACCACCTCCAGGACTGAAGGAATCGAAACTCCTAGTCGTAGTACTTGGCTAGGAAGGTCATCAACTAGAGGATCGTGTGCACCTCGCGCATGCCGACGAAGCTGGTGCCCTATAACTTGTGGTCAACCAGGTGGCCGAGAGCCACCATGAGATGTTCCTAGATGAAGCCAACAATGTCCATCACAACCTGGTACAAGTCAGGGTGCAAGTTAGTTGCCTTGTTGTCCCTAATGGCATGCGCAACGTCCTTGATGGCATCGATCATGTTGGTGAAGGCCTGGGTTTCGTCATATCCTAGAACGTCCCTCTTCCTCTTCCCATTAGAGACAGGAGCAACACTTTCCCTGACATTGACAGGCTTGTCGGGGCCATCAATGATCAAGGTGTTAGATTCTTGGGTTCCGGCATCCTCAGCTGCAGGAGTACCAAGGGGCTCCCCTAACCCCATGCATACCTGTCGGTGGCAAAGCCGTAGGAGAAGATGATTTGCATGTGGACATAGTTGTGGATGGGCTTGTTCAAGTATTCTGCGTCCTTGGCATGCTCCTAGATTGCAAGAGACAGTGTTAGCTATGATAATGTGAGACAATTGGTGAAGGCTGTGATGATGTGTGCTAACTTGAACATGACCCTGGAAGTGCTCGCCAGCAAGAATAATCGTGTAGGTTGTAGAAAATATTGAATCCCTAATATTTCAGTGTATTGATTTGACCCTCGTGGGGGTATATATAGAGTTACAAGGGATAGGTAGACTTGGAGTACAAGATGATCTTAGAGTCCTAGTCTATCTCATATACGTATATGTATTCGTACTCTAACATCCCCCTCAGTCGTAGCGGGAGTGAAGCGGACGTTTGCGACTGGATTTGAAGGCTTGTACTTCCGTCGTCTTCACCTCCTTATCATCATCACCTGCGTGGACATGATCATGGCTGGCTCCTAGGGCCGGTGACTGCGTCCCCTTCTGGTGCCTCTTTTCCCTCCCGCAGTCACAGCGGGAGTGGCGTGGACGCAGGTGACGACACGGATGCTGTTGACTGGAGTTCTTGAGTTGCTATAGACGTTGTTCTTGATGTCGAGGTAGCCGATCGTGAAAGAACATTTCATGTTTTCCTTTGTTTTGCGTGTTAGATAACAATACTATGGAGACTTTTCATGTGTGCTAAGTGTGCAGGAAATTTTCAGGGGGGGCGGATAATCCGCCCTCCAAGGGCCGGATAATCCGGCCTACCTCATCTCTCAAGGAAGCCAAGGCGCGTCGCTCTGTGTCTAGTCGGATTTTCTCCCGGAAAATCCGAACTAGGGCGGTTTTTCCTCCCCAGGCCGGATAATTTGGGTTTCGCAAGGGCCGGATAATCCGGCCCCCAGTTTTCGAGCAAAAGGAGACAAGGCGCGTCGCTCGGTATCCGGTCGAATTTTCTCCCGGAAAATCCGAACTGGGGCGGTTTTTCTTCCCCAGGCCGGATAATCCGGCCTTCGCATAGGACCGGATAATCCGGCCCCCAGAAGTTGATCAAGGACAAGCTCGGCGCGTCTCACTGAGAGGGGGCGGATTATCTACCGGATATTCCGAATCTGGGGCGGTGTTTCCCTAGACCGGATAATCCGGCCCTCACTTGGGCCGGATAATCCGGCCCCCAAAGTGTGCAACGGCTGGTTTTTGGAAGGGGGTATAAGTACCCCTTCTTCCCCAACGTCCAGATCCCTTGATTCACTCGAATTTGACCAGACCTTGTGCAAGAGCTCTAAATCTTGATCTCCCACTTCAACCACCCGAAGGTCTTGATCTTTGGTGGAATTAAAGGAGGAGAAGTTCATCATCAACATCAAGAATCAAGCGCTTCAACTCCTCTCCATTCACTTGGAGAAATCCCTGATCTAGTATTCTTGTTAATACCTAGATCTTGTTATTGTATTTGACAACTTTGTTCTTGTGGAAGCTTGTTGTCATTTCGGGAGCCTCCAAGTTGTTGTGGAGTTGTTGCCCCGCTAGTTGTGTAAAGGCACCGGTGCCCGCCTCGAAGGGTACCTATAGTGGAAGGTGGATCAGGCCTGTTGTGGCGAGATCCATCGGAGAACAGGGTGAGGCCTTTTGTGGCGTGGTGGTCTTAGTACCGCCCACCGCTCCAACGCAGACGTACTTCCCCTAACAAGGAAGGAACTGCGGTCAAACAAATCATGTGTCTCCGTGTGCTTCACTTCGGTTCACTCGTTCCTCTTCCACTCGCTCTTTACTCGCTAGTAGATAGGTTTGCATATAGGGAAATTCCACACATTAGTTTATCTAGAGAATTTACCCTTGTGCTAAGCCTAAAATTGAAAAAGAATTAAAAATTGGTGTAGCACCTATTCACCCCCCCCCCCTCTAGGTGCCCATACGATCCATTTCAATTGGTATTAGAGCCCCGGCTCTTAATTCGGGCTTAACCGCCTAAGAGTAGTATGGGTACCAGGGATGATGGAAATGAGGCTGTGGATAAGGTCACAATGGATGATCTGAAGTCGATGGAAACAACCTTGTTGAAATCCTTTGAGGCCAAGATGGAGGAGATGAATCAAATGATTGCTCGCCTTACATCATCCATAGCCCCATCTCCATCCTCCTCTGAGGCTCCCACACCATCATCTAAGGAAAAGGGTAACACCGGATCCAAGGATGATGGTGTGGAAGGTGAAAAACTAAATGGCTCCACCTCCAAAAAGGGAAATGGCAAGGAGGAATATAGTTAGGTTCGCCACGTATATTCCCCCGACCCACCTATCCCTCATCCTCATATAAAAAATAGGGGTGATCCACCCAAGCTCACTGCATCTTCTTTTAATCAATGGCAATTTCTAATGAAATCTCATGTTTGCAGCTCCTCTATTGAATTGTGGAGGATTATTGAAGAAGGTCTTCATATTGGAGATCAAACCAATCTAACAAGAAGGGAAGATGTGGATAGCCAGTTGAATGCCATTGCTCTCCACATGATACAGCTGGGTGTGGGTCCCAAGGACATGCCACATATTGAACATCTCAACACAGCTAAAGAGGCGTGGGATGCTCTTACGGACCTTTTTGATGGAAATGAAAGCATGAGAAGAAACCGGTATGATGCCCTTAGTAACGAAGCTGAGGGATTCTACATGTTGGATGGTGAAAACCATGAGGACATGTATAGAAGACTCAAGGGCATCGCAACAACATTTTGGAAGCATGGGGCCACTCACATTGATGATGCATGGATAAAAAGAAAGTATGTGAGTGCCTTAATGCCTTTCGAACCGACGGATTTGAAGAGCTTGCAAGGTAGACAAAGCTATCATCAAATGACATCCAATGAAGTCATGCAAGAAATGGCGTCATTCAAAGTGGCGGCAAAGAATGCTGAAGATGCCCGTGCTCAGGCCATTGGAATGCAAAAGGGTGTCAATGTGGCTCTCAAAGCCAATGTTGTTGAGCAAGAGGACGATGAAGGAGTTTTTGAGAGGGTATCCATGGACTGACCCGATGAGGTCAAACGTGCTCATGGTGAGTACATGGCATTCTATGCAAGGAACTTTTGGAAGGACCCTGCCAAAGCCAAGTCTGAACTTGAGCGCAAGAATGGGTCAAATGGAAGAAGAGAAAGTGGCCCAAGATTGAGAACTTGCTTCAACTGTGGAGATAGACTACACTTTGTAGCCGAGTGTCCTTATAAAAATAGAGAAGACAATGGTGGCAGGCTCATTCTCAAAGAGAAATCCAAAGCTCCGAAGAAGAAGCCGTTTGCTAAGAAGAATGGCCCTTTCAAGAAGCAACCCAAGATGGTCCTTGTATCTCAAGAGGAATACTCCTCCGCAAGTGAAGATGAAGAGGATGATGATAGTTCCCGCGAAGTGGCTGCTATAGCCACCACATCGACTCCCTCCTCTCTCTTCGACTCGCCGAATGAGAACGCCATCAACAACAACTCCACTTGTCTAATGGCAAGAGGATCCGAGGTATCAACTTCTAACTCCTCATTTCCTAAGACTAACATAATTTTGGATATGGATGATCATGACAGTCTTGAAATGAAAGAAGAAGTTAGTGCCTTGGATACTTTTTTCACTAACCTACAAGGTGAGCACAAACTCCATTTTGATGCTCTTATGAGTCAACTTGCTCAAGCCGAAGATCTCCTTGAAGAAAAGGGCAGAATTGAAAGAGAAGATGCCTTGGAGATAGCCTCTTTGAAGAATGCCTTGGAAGAGGAAGAGGAAACTCGAGTTTCTTTGGAAGAAAGACTCGAATCCCTAGAGGAGTCACAAGAAGAAGCTGTAGCTCAGCTCATTAAAGAACGTGACCATGCTCTTGCCAAGGTAAAGAAACTAAAGAAAGAAAAGATTGATTTTGGGGCTGTTCATGCTAGACTTTTGGAGAAGTTTGATGATCTTGAAAGTGCTCACAAGGCATTGAAGAGTGATCATTCTACTCTAAATGAGTTTCATGACCAGCTCCAAACTCAATTGAAACGGTATGATGTGTCAAGTACCTCCTCTTCATCCTTTGGAAAAGAAGATCTTGCAAGGAGTTCTCAACACAAAGGTAAAGGGGTTATTGATGAGATATTGAGCAGGCAAAGGACAAACAACAGTAAAGAAGGTCTTGGTTACATACCCAAGATAAAGAGCAAGAAAAACAAGAAGAAGAAGAAGAAGAAGAAGAAGAAGAAGAACAACAACAACAAGACTGCTCAATTGAAGACTAGCAACATTACCAATCACAAGACTAATTATGATGGTTTTGCAGGGATCAACAATCCTAACTTCGAACTATATTGTGATTCTTATGGTGATGTTTATGCTAGTTATGTAGGGCCTTATGATTGTTACATTCCTTGGTCTATTTGGGTTCCCAAGACCCTTGTTACTAACATGAGAGGACCCATTGAAAAATGGGTACCTAAAACCAAGAAGTAATTTTCTTGCAGGGCTATGCTTCTAGTGGTTCTAAATGGGTACTCGATAGCGGGTGTACAAGTCATATGACCGGAAGCAAGGAGATCATCACGGAGATGCGGCCAAACCTTGATCACATTACCGTCTCCTATGGTGACAAGTCAAAATCCGAGGTATTGGGTCTTGGCAAAGTTGTGGTGGCTCAGGATATCTCTCTCGTGGACGTCATGCTTGTTGAGACCCTCGGGTATAACTTACTTTCAGTTCATGCCCTTGGTAAGATGGGCTTTACAGTTTACATTGATGCTGATTTAGTGGTACTCTTGTGGAGCAAGTCTCTAAAAGTCGCTTTCGTGGGATATGTCGAAAACGACCTGTACGTGGTGGACTTTTCGGGGAAAACCACTACATGTCCGATGTGTATTTTCGAAAAGGCTGACGCGGGTTGGCTATGGCATCGCCGACTAGCTCACGTCAATATGAGAACTTTGCAAAGTCTCCACAAGGGTGGCCACATTCTTGGACTAAAAGAAAATGTCTCTTTTGCCAAAGATCGTGTTTGCAGGGCGTGTGTTGAAGGGAAAATGCATGATTCTCCTCATCGAAGGAAAACTATTACCTCTTCAAAAAGGATTTTGGAGCTCCTTCATGTGGACCTTTTCGGACCTCCATCTCATGCAAGTCTCGGTGGGAAGAAGTACTGTCTAGTGATTGTTGATGATTACTCAAGATACACTTGGGTTTATTTCTTCAAGTTGAAGAGTGAAACTCAACAAACTGTCATCGACTTCGCCAACGAGGTTCAACGTCAACACAACGTCCCCATTCTGGCTATAAGGAGTGACAACGGCTCGGAGTTCAAGAACTACACCTTAAATGAGTTCCTAAGTGAAGAGGGGATAAGACATCAATATTCCGCTGCGTACACCCCTCAACAAAATGGTGTAGCCGAGAGGAAGAATCGAACTCTAATGGACATGGCAAGATCAATGTTGGCCGAATTCAAATCTCCATATAATTTCTGGGCTGAAGCAATCTCTACTGCTTGTCATTCATCCAATCGTTTATACCTCCGCAAGATTTTGGACAAGACTCCGTATGAAATACTTACCGGTAACAAGCCAAACATCTCATACTTTCGGGTATTCAGGTGTAAGTGTTTCTTTCTTATTAAAGGAGTTCGTTTATCTAAGTTTGAATCTAAGGCTCTAGAAGGTATTTTTGCTGGTTATGGTGCCGAATCCCACACTTATAGAGTCTATAATAAGCTCTCCAGAACTGTTGTAGAATCTTGTAGTGTGGTGTTCGAGGAAAATGACGGTTCCCGTGTGGAGCAAGTTGGTGTTTGTGATGCAGATGTGGAAATACCCCAAGATGCCATAAGAAGAATGGGCGTGGGATTCTTCCGCCCCATTGAGGAACCCCTTGTGGCGGACCGGGAAGAACAATGCTCTACTCATATAGAGCCCTCATCTACACATACGCAACATGCTCCAACCACGGAGGCAACTTCTACACCATCTCCATCAACTGCTGAAGGTCAAGTTGCTTCAGAAAGCTCCAGGCCAGATTTTCCGGTGGATACCGGATTATCCGGCCACCCCGCTCCAGCTGACATGCAGCTCCTGGTGGTGAAGATATCAATACAAGCTCTAGGCCGGATTTTCCGGCTGACCCCGGATTATCCGGCTCCTCGCTAGTTCAAGCAAGTCCCAGGCTTCCTGATGAAGCTGCTGCAAGTACCCCCAGGCCGGATTATCCGACCTCTCCATCGGCCGGATTATCCGGCCCTGACTCTCCAGTTCTGCAGCCTCCTGCTATGGCTACGGATTCACTTCAAGGGCATGCGTCTCCACCACCTGCTACTGAGGTTCCAGCTACTGATCAAGGCGGAGAAAATGCTTCCGATGAAGACTCAAGTGATGAATCTCCTCCACCAAGAGACAACAAACTTATTGAATTTCGTCGCAAGGCTCGGGCTGATCGTAACCTTGAGTTGAGGGGTCACACTCTCGACAAGGTTGTTGGTGATCTTCGACGAAGGGTGTCTACAAGAAGAGAATTGGCCAGTTTTGGTGAGCATCAAGCTCATATCTCCATGGTGGAACCTAAGAAGGTCTTTGAAGCTCTTGAAGACCCAGACTGGGTTGTTGCTATGCATGAAGAATTGAATAATTTCGAGCGCAAAAAAGTCTGGAAACTAGTGAAGAAACCCAAAGAGTGCCGCAATGTTATCGGCACCAAGTGGATTTTCAAGAACAAGCAAGATGAGAATGACATTGTTGTGAGGAACAAGGCAAGACTTGTGGCACAAGGTTACTCCCAAGTTGAGGGCATCGACTTCGGCGAGAGCAATGCTCCTGTGGCTCGCCTTGAGTCTATCCGTATCCTACTTGCTTATGCTGCTCGTAACAATTTTAAGTTATAACAAATGGACATCAAGAGTGCCTTCCTTAACGGTCCTCTACATGAGTTGGTATACGTAAAGAAACCCCCGGGGTTTGAAGATCCTAACTTCCCGAACCATGTCTACAAACTCGATAAGGCACTCTATGGCCTTAAACAAGCCCCACATGCGTGGTATGAGCACCTTAAAGAGCTTTTGTTAGATCATGGCTTCGAAGTTGGGCAAATCGACCCCACTCTTTTTACTAAGAAGGTTAAGGGGGAGCTCTTCGTATGCCAACTATATGTAGACGATGTCATCTTTGGTTCTACTAACAAAGCTTTTAACGATGAATTTTCAAAGCTTATGACTGACAGGTTTGAGATGTCTATGATGGGGGAATTACGGTTCTTTCTTGGATTCGAGATCAAGCAACTTATAGAAGGAACCTTTATTAATCAAGCAAACTACATCCAAGACATGCTCAAGAGATTCAAGATGACGGATCTAAATGGTGTCGCTACTCCGATGCAAACAAAGTGTCATCTCGAACTCAACCCTCATGGTAAAGATGTGAACCAAAAGGTATACCGGTCCATGATCGGCTCTCTTCTTTACCTCTGCGCATCTAGACCCGATATTGTGTTGAGTGTGGGAGTGTGTGCAAGGTATCAAGCAGCTCCTAAAGAAAGCCACTTAGTGGCGGTCAAGAGGATCTTTCGATATTTGGTTCATTCCCCCAACTTTGGTCTCTGGTATCCCAAGGGCTCCAATTTCTCTTTATGTGGTTATACTGACTCAGATTGGGCTGGTGATAAGGATGATCGGAAATCCACTTTTGGAGCTTGTCAATTCTTGGGAAGATCTCTTGTATGTTGGTCCTCCAAGAAGCATAATTGTATATCTCTCTCCACCGCCGAAGCTGAATATGTTGCTGCTGCCAGCGCTTGTACTCAATTATTGTGGATGAGGCAAACTTTAAAGGAATACGGTGTCAATTGTGACAAAGTGCCTCTTTTATGTGATAATGAAAGTGCTATCAAAATTGCGTACAATCCAGTTCAACACACAAGGACGAAGCATATTGAGATTCGGAATCATTTTATTCGTGAC
Organism: Avena eriantha; assembly: GCA_910589775.1. Lineage (NCBI taxonomy): Eukaryota > Viridiplantae > Streptophyta > Magnoliopsida > Poales > Poaceae > Avena > Avena eriantha. The sequence continues at coordinate 326,358,400 of OU342746.1, forward strand.
CATGTTGCTCGAGGCGATATTGATCTATCTTTTGTGAGCACGAAGAACCAACTGGCGGATATTTTTACAAAGCCACTTGATGAAGCAAGATTCTGCTATTTGAGGAATGAGCTAAATATCATTGATTCCGGGAGTTTGTCTTGATTACCCATGCACTCACTCGTACATCTCAATCCGTGTTTGGTCTAGGTGTGGGCATGGATATAGGGGGAGTGTGGTCCTAACTCATTGGGCTAACCCTCCCCCCATAATGCCAATAGCAAGTTATATCATTTCTCTTAATATCATGTTGTGATATGTGAGCTAATTGATGAGTATTGGTCGTGAACCCAAGATATATCTTCGCGGTGTCACACTATACACTCCAACAAGGTGGCTTCGGCCACCGCCCTCTCCCTTGTGGAGAATTGGATCTTTTTGGATGTTATTTGCTCTCTCATGTTCTTATGGGAATCACACTATGATGAGTGATCCCATGGGGCGCTAGCATCTCTCTTCTCCCTTTTTGGTGTCTCGATGCCAAAGGGGGAGAAGTAGTTCTATTAGGTTGTCCGTGGATTTGCATGGGTCGGGCATAAGCACTTGCACCTTTTATTCGTTATTTCTTGCTTATCGTGGTTTGTGTTTTATGGTTGAGACTTTGTGTGGTTGTCTAGATGATACCTATGGACTTCACTTGCACCTTTTATTCGTTATTTCTTGCTTATGCCCATTTAGCGTGAACTTTTAAATTCGTGGTTTGTGTTTTGTGGTTGAGACTTTATGTGGTTGTCTGGATGATACCTATGGACTTCATATCATGGATTATGCTCATGGCTATATCTATTCATATCCTATTGCTAGAGGTTTATCACGGAAGGCGCGCGCTCATAATGGTTATCCAATAATAATTGTGATTTTTGTCAAGGATGCCTATTCTCTACTTCGGTGGTAAGTGCTTTTGCCCTTATGTCTATGGAATAGATTCACCTATATGTGCATTTGTATTCCAATGCAAAACTCTATTATGCACACATTGAGGGGGATTCCCTTTCATAGTTATCTCTGTTTGTCTTATGTCTTTCTCCTGCAAATCCTGGTATTGTCATCTAACACCAAAAAGGGGGAGATTGAAAGAACATTTCATGTTTTCCTTTCTTTTACGTGTTAGATAACAATACTATGGAGACTTTTCATGTGTGCTAAGTGTGCAGGAAATTTTCAGGGGGGTCGGATAATCTGCCCCTCCAAGGGCCGGATAATCCGGCCTACCTCATCTCTCAAGGAAGCCAAGGCGCGTCGCTCTGTGTCCAGTCGGATTTTCTCCCGGAAAATCCGAACTAGGGCGGTTTTTCCTCCCCAGGCCGGATAATCCGGGTTTCGCAAGGGCCGGATAATCCGGCCCCCAGTTTTCGAGCAAAAGGAGAGAAGGCACATCGCTCGGTATCCGGTCGGATTTTCTCCTGGAAAATCCGAACTGGGGCGGTTTTTCTTCCCCAGGCCGAATAATCCGGCCTTCGCATAGGACCGGATAATCCGGCCCCCAGAAGTTGATCAAGGACAAGCTCGACGCGTCTCACTGAGAGGGGGCGGATTATCTACCGGATATTCCGAATCTGGGGCGGTGTTTCCCTAGACCGGATATTCCGGCCCTCACTTGGGCCGGATAATCCGGCCCCCAAAGTGTGCAACGGCTGGTTTTTGGAAGGGGGTATAAGTACCCCTTCTTTCCCAACGTCCAGATCCCTTGATTCACTCGAATTTGACCAGACCTTGTGCAAGAGCTCTAAATCTTGATCTCCCACTTCAACCACCCAAAGGTCTTGATCTTTGGTGGAATTGAAGGAGGAGAAGTTCATCATCAACATCAAGAATCAAGCGCTTCAACTCCTCTCCATTCACTTGGAGAAATCCCTGATCTAGTATTCTTGTTAATACCTAGATCTTGTTATTGTATTTGACAACTTTGTTCTTGTGGAAGCTTGTTGTCATTTCGGGAGCCTCCAAGTTGTTGTGGAGTTGTTGCCCCGCTAGTTGTGTAAAGGCGTCGGTGCCCGCCTCGAAGGGTACCTATAGTGGAAGGTGGATCAGGCCTGTTGTGGCGAGATCCATCGGAGAACAGGGTGAGGCCTTTTGTGGCGTGGTGGTCTTAGTACAGCTCACCCCTCCAATGCAGACGTACTTCCCCTAACAAGGAAGGAACTGCGGTCAAACAAATCCTGTGTCTCCGCGTGCTTCACTTCGGTTCACTCGTTCCTCTTCCACTCGCTCTTTACTCGCTAGTAGATAGGTTTGCATATAGGGAAATTCCACACATTAGTTTATCTAGAGAATTTACCCTTGTGCTAAGCCTAAAATTGAAAAAGAATTAAAAATTGGTGTAGCACCTATTCACCCCCCTCTAGGTGCCCATACGATCCATTTCACGTGGTCGAGGTGGATGTGGTCGATGTCGTAGTCGTCGTATGTTGTGTGGCCGTCATTGCCGGAGGCGCAAAAACTTGCGCGTTTTGTTTGTTTGTTGTTGTTGTTGTTGACGAAGCTGCGGTTGTGGACGTTTTGCACCTTATGGAGGGTACCGTCGGGGCGTCTCTTAGACGCGGTCATAAGTGAGACCACCGGTTTTTCCAGGACCGGAGGAACCCACCAAGCACACACGGTATTGCTAGTACCGTATGCGCGGTCGTAGAGGCATCACAATTGTGATGCCGGTTTGTTGATGCAGTCATCGGTGTCGTGGACGCGGCCATGCCGTCGTCGTGCCTTGCAGTTGTACTGTCAGAGGGCGTCGTAGTCGTATGTCCATCGTGTGGACGGTTATAGCGGCGGCGGCGGTGTGTCGACGAAGATGTTGATGAAGACCACGTTGATGTAGACCTTGGCGATGATGTGTGGGCGATGTTGGAGTAGGCATATCGGCGATGATCGTCACTCGAAGGCGTCCCTTGTGGCGGCGATGATGTCGAAGCCTTAATGTCGAAGAAGTCGGCTTAGCAGTGTTCCACACCGGCCTGGCGTGTGGATGATGTTGATGTCGCTTCTACGTGGATGTGCTCGACGAGGATCTTGGTATAGTCGTATAGCTTGACGTTGTGATTTTGGTCGATATAGTCCGGCTTAATGTAGTGGTGATCGGTACATCTTGATGCAGATGGTGTATTGCGAAGTGGGTGAAGAACCGGACGAGCCCTCCCGATGTCCTGAGCTACGAGCTGACGGCGAAGTGTCGTGGTTGTCGGCTTGGTGTCCTTGCGAGCAGAGCAGATGTAGATCGCACGCGCTTGGTTGTCCACCTGCATGTGTCACACAGCAACAACAAATTTGCTACAACGTAACCATAATATAGTCACGAGTGGTGCCCTTTTTTTTACCTGCGGGCGTTGGACTTGTGTTCCTGGATGGATCATGCATGTGACTCGCTGCCGTGTTGAGCTACGAGGTCGCTGGTGATGCCCGCTCGTGGCCCCACCTTTTTCTCCTAGACAGCGCTGGAATCCATGAAGCATGCCATGCTAAGCGGCGATGTAGCCCTGTTTGGCAGCGTGTTATGTAGACCGATGACCTACGGGCCAGATCGGATCGCTGTTGTAGTCGAGCGCCGCCCGTGGATGTCGTGCATATCTTGTCCGCTGTGTTTGCCAGAGTTGCGCGTCGCGGGGCCTTTGTCCGGCTGTGGAGCAGCCGAGCAGGCGACCTGCACTTTGGAGGCGTCGGCTTGGAGTAGATCATGTGGCCGTTGTCTATGGCCGTCTCGTCTGCTAGGATTTGCCTGACCACGCCACGGAACGCCGATAATTTTTGGAGCCGATTTTGCACTAATTTCCGTCGGAATTTGAGAATCGTGATGATCTAGAGATCTAGGGATTTATTTGGTAGCTAATCTAATCTACGAAAAATTTAGAAATTGCGAAATTGGATCTAATCTAGTCTAAAAAGCCGATACGATCTTTGATCGAGACCGGATGCCGCTCCCCCGAGAAGAAGATTAATCTCCCCGGGGGCGGCGCGATGCGGAAGTGGTGGAAGAACCTAGGATCGGCGCCGTGAGGCTAACCGCTCTGATACCATGTAGAAAATATTGAATCCCTAATATTTCAGTGTATTGATTTGACCCTCGTGGGGGTATATATAGAGTTACAAGGGATAGGTAGACTTGGAGTACAAGATGATCTTAGAGTCCTAGTCTATCTCATATACGTATATGTATTCGTACTCTAACATAGGTCTCCTCAAACCACTACATGCCATTGAGGTCTCACAGCTTGCCTATCTGGATCCAACGCGCCCTCCACTTCCTCAGGGGTAGTACGGCTGTATGTGAGAGATTTTCTTGGGATTAATGGTGACATCACTATGCATATCATTAGTTCTCTTTCTTCTATGGATGAGACTAGTAGGTTATTGCTATAAGCGTTTGCGGAGACAATATAGCAATTATGGATGCACTGCCCACATATAATTTATCTTGCTCTAACAAGTACACACATGCTTTATTTCTATCTTTTATTTCCATCAGATATTTTGCATAGCTATAGGTGAAACCGAACGCCCTAGGCCCTCTCTTTCCATCATCGAGAACAACAAAAAGACGCAAGCTATTGGTCCGGTAAAAACACAAAATGAATTCTAAAACTTCCGAAGGTCCGTTAAAGTAACTTCACTACGCATTCGCTTCCTGAGGATTCGATAACCTAGGTCTACTAGGGAAAAAGAAGCTATACTAGATCCGTAATCCGGATCGAAGGTATCAGTTCGCTAGCAGACCGGCGACCCCCGGGTGACATAGGGATATCAATGGAAAACTAGTAGACTCGAGGATAACGAGGAACCACTGTGCTTATTGCATTAGTCCGATCCAAGGAGCTTAATCGCTAAGCGACCTGAAGGATCTTAATCGTCTAGTGTCTGACCATGGTTTTGGTAACAAGCTAATAGGATTATTGAAGTTGGGATGAAATCTACCAAGATAAGTTCCGGCTAATTATGGGTTGCTCGCCTACACATATACTCCCTCCGTTCAAAATATAAGATGTTTTAGCTTTGTAAAAGGAGTGTATCTAGACCTCTTTTAGTGTGTAGGTTTATCTAGAGTTGGAGTGAACCTACACACTAAATGAGTCTAGATACACTCCTTTCATAAAGCTAAAACATCTTATATTTTGAAACGGAGGGAGTACTTATAAGATTATAATTATTACACTTATCATTCATCCACCTAGCACAGTCACTATCACCATGAACTGAATCTCCCCGCGCCTTCTTTTTCCATCTACAGAAAACAACAAACAACCAAGTCGCTCTTTACTTTCATGCATTATATTTCTGAAGTTTATATTTTAGTTCTATTTTAAATACATCTCATTTAATCAAAACCCCATCCTTATTTCAACACTTGCAGTCAATTCACTTGATGACCTGTGACAACTTTAGGTGTGACAGAGACTTCATCCATAAAAACTTACCTTTGGGATTCTTGTGTGATCGATATCTATTCTTCGAAACTAGCTACAAACGATCTGTGTACTTGCAGACATCAGTGACCCACCCGGCCACCCAATGGCCCAGCCGGCTGGCAGCACCCTTTTTCCCATTTTCCTTTGTATTTTTAGTCCCACATGGCTAACCTTTGGGTGGGAGTACCCCTCTTCCGGCTATACGAAGGGGTGCCCATGGGAGGGAATAAATCATCCAATTAAGATATTCTCTAAGGCAGTTTTTCTTAGAGAACTATCCCCTCTCTCTTAGTTGCCTTTGTGGTGGTACGGTTCTGGAGAAGGACTGTTCATGCAAGGTCAACACCACTGTGGTATGATCCCGTTATGAACAAATCCAATATTCTTGATCAAGAAACCTTGATCATCTGTTAATCGACGAGCTAATATAATGAGAGGCATTACTGTGAACTTTGGTTTGATTATTAAACACACATGTATTAATATTTTCTATTAATAGAATTCTAGCATGAGAAATAAACATTAATCATAAACTTGGAATAAGATAATAATATTTTATTATTGTCTCTTGGGATATTTCATTCAATAATAAAAACATCTTTATTATTTGCATCTAGGGCATATCTCCAACAACAATTGCACTGACAGGGGCTGTAATTCTAAAATCCACCATATTAGGAGACAAGGGATGACTACCACCCACATAGGAAGGGACCTGGGAATCCCAGTAGAGATATCGTCTGGCTAAACTCATCACAAAACAAGTCCTACATTCATCACGCAACATAGACATGTGAGCTGTCTCGTAATTGGGAATCAAGCTACAATGTGCAGTAGAAGCTGGATTATTACGGGCCATCTTTGGCCTTGAGGTATCCACTTCAAAAGAAACTTCTCTCAAATTACCTATAGGTGGAAGAGGGCGTGTTATCGATGTGAAATGGATCCAGAGGGACCCCCTCGACATAATGGTTAGATTTTATTCTTCTTCGGATTCAAAATAGAAGAATAAAAGAATAAGTAGAAGAATTTAGTTAAGTCAATCCAAACAGAAAAGGAGGTTCATGGCCAAGGGGAAAGATGTTAGAATCAGGGTTATTTTGGAATGCAGCAGTTGTGTAAATTTCGAATTGAATCCATTTTCTAATCTATTGTATTCTTTTTCGAGAATGCCGCCACTCGGATTGGAACCGAGATGCTTGAGCACTGCTTCCTAAGAGCAGCATGTCTACCAATTTCACCATGGCGGCTAACTTCAAATAATGGGTAACTTAAAAGAATAATAGCTATTATCTCGGAATCGTTGAGATTGGGAAAGTCTATAAAATTTAGAAACATTAGAGTCTTCATTAAAATAGACTTCGTTTGGTAGTATCGTTGCGATTTTTTTAAGCTTATGGACTTGTCAATATTGTAGGGGATGAAATGATTGACGAGCACTGCGATACTGATCCAGTGTGGTTCCAGAAATGTTTAAGGATTGGTAGTGTCCGGATTTCTTGTAAAGTTATTTCAGACCCAAATTAGGGTTTTCTTCGATTTAATAGAAAATAGAAATAGAAAGACTTCATGATGATCAATCATCAGGTTAAGATGGATCTAAACCAATCCATTTTTTTCTATACGCAGAAAAAGTGTTAGCTGCAAGTGCTGTTGATGCTCCTTCAATATTTTACTGTCAAGAAGTATATCATCGAACCAACACAAATCTTCTGGGCTTGAACACATCATTCATGAGTGCTTAAAACGTTGTAGGAGCATTTGTAAGCCCGCATCACATTGAATTCATAGTTACAGGGTTCTGAATGAAGTTTTCTTCTTCTTATTGCATAATCAAATTTATTGCATAATCAAATTTATTGCCTAGGAATATATAATACCCTATATACATTTGTTTCTTCTATTTTGTTTGCGTATTTTCTCATTTTCTATCGAATCGAATTCTAAAATCATTGCTTAACGTAGAAAACCGTCCAGAAAAAATTACCCCTTTTTCGAGAACCTTTTAGAAGTTCTACCCATACATGTTCTGATCGCCAATTCATATTAGATATACTAAATCCAGCAGTGGTCTATTGAAATTGAGAGAATAAGCTAAATAATTTTGACTAGTTAAATCAAGGATTTTCGGGATACTTCCATCGCGGAATAAAATATTAGATCCTCGGGTAATCCATTTTTCTTGTTGCTTCATAAGAGTGAATCGAATAGATTAAAGTCACATTATAAGAGTAATAATTCCGTGGGTCCTTTCCGCTCTAATCAGATAAAGGGGGTAAGGACCCGCTAAGCTCCTACTTTTTCATGTTTACAATCTGGTCCCTCCAATTACTATAGAGATGAACCCAATCTAGAATATGAACCGTAAAAGAAAACACCTACTAAACCAATCACATGAATACCAGTTACAGTACCTATCAGCCAAAGAGGAATTCTTCCAATCGAATCTATCTATATAAAGAGGCAATCGTGTTAGGGAGCGGGTTTTTCTTTGGCCAAAAGGTACTTCGAACTTGGAACGAGCATGAAGAGATTAACGAGACTTCTTTCTCTTTTGAGTTTTTCAGGCGGACCTGCCGCGCAAGATCTTTGGTCTTTCCTTGGAACCGATGAAAAAAAGTGGATGAAAAAAAGTGGATTGCTTCTTATGTACTCGCTCAGAATGATTCTTCTCTATCTATAGTTCATGGCCTATTAGAAGTGAAAGGTGCTCTGGTGCAATCCTTACCGACAGAAAAACATAAATAATAGGAAATAATCTAGTTTTTTCATCAGATGAAGGCTACGTAGCAAAATAAAATGAACAACATATCATGGCTAAAAAGCATGGTACAATGAACATCACATCAGGTTTGCGGACTAAAGCTACGACTGAAGCAACGATGTAAGAACCCTAGAGGAATTGCAGATCTAAGAACCCTAGACGAACGAACCCTAGATAAAGGTGAGGTCACTTACTGTCATTGCTGGAGGAGGACGTAGATTAGAACTGTCAGACGAGGAGTAAGTAGTCTTCACGCCGCCACCGCCGCCGAAGAACAGCGTAGATGGACCACCTCACCTAACGCGGACCGACCGGGAAAGGTGCTCGATGTGTGGGGGGGGGATGGCTGGTTCGCTTCCGACGGGGAGCAGGCATCGTAGAAATAGGGGGAGAGTTTTGGTCAGAGGTGAGCGAATCTCTCTTGGGAACTTTGCGATGTAGCCGAAAAGCTCCCGCCATCGTCGGTCGCGTTTGTGCAGGGATAGCTACTTTTTTTTGCATCGGGTGAGTGCATGTCGAGTCTAACTCCATGGAAACGCTAGAATCGAGCGTTGTCTTTGGGCTGGCTACGCAGCCCAAGGTCGAGGCTGGGCAACCAAACGACCCATTTTTGTCTCCACACGAGCTGGCTAGGCTTCCCACAGGCTACCAAACGCATCCTTAATCTATTCTACTGGTGGAAAGAGAAGTAGGGAAACTCTGCTGGCATGGAAACATACTACAAATGTGGCTTGAACTAGAATTTTGGGGCACGTTTGGTAGGGTGCAAGAAGCTTAGCTTGGCTCGGGAAGCAAAAAACATGTCGATTGGTTACCTGGGCCGGCTCCACATCGTGGCCATCACGCGTGTCAAAGCAGCATCAGGTCTGCTGAGAATTGCCGATTTGACCGTTTCTAGCAAGTCGTCATCGCCTCGCGCTCCCTGGATGCAAAAGGCGGCTTTGTTTGCACGAGCGGTGCGACGGAGGAGATGGTGCAAGCATGAGATTTCCAGCAAAAAAGCTGACGAGAGGAATTCGATCACCTCTCTTCGTTCACCTCATCTATATCTACCATCTACCTCACCTCCCAAATCCAAACCCCCAATTTCGCTTCGTCGAGCTCGAGTCCTAGGTCGGCAGAAGGTAAGGTAAGCAGTGGCGGCGGCGGAGTCCGAGATGAAGACAAGGCAATGACGACTAGGCTACTACTCGCTCTTGCTCGAACCATCCTCGTCATGCTCCAGCTCCAGCAATGCATGTAAGTATACCCACCTCCTCAACTAGATTGGATAGATCTGTGAGGTTGGAAAGCTAGATCTGCCTTTTTGTAGCATTGTAGTTTTGTAGAATGTTGGCACTCGCCATATTTGTAACTTTTCAAAAATAAAAGAATACGAAAAATAGGCTTGTACATGTTAATGTCCTTTGGTTATGTGCAAACTTTTATTGAGAAAACACTGATATTTTGACACGTGTTTAAATTTGTTGCTCATTTAAAGCAATGAAATTTATCTTTTTAATTGCAAGAACATATATGTTGATTATTGCCTGGAAAAAATGCATAAACATAGACAGTAGCATCAAAACAAGTGCACCGTGTTTCGGATTTTTTAGAATTCAGTGTTCATCCCGGGAGCATATGCCGCTTGGTAGCCAAAACTCCGTACCCAGGAAAAAGTTACATATACGAAACTTAGAGACACGAGGACGGTCCGAGTTTCATAAAATACAAGGTTTTTCTGCAAATATGACGATGATGTATCATACCTGAAACTATTTGTTACTATGAATATCATGGATCGAACTTTGAAAAACGCATTTTTTTTGCGAATAGAGCCCTCGCATTAAAAAACATTGAATAGTACAAAGCAGCTTAACACAAACAAAAATTACATCGAATTCCTTGAGAAGCCCTTCATCTTCAACCTCCAGGCCATGTCGATGGCGCACCGAACGGGTTGTGGACGGGAAGTCACTGAACGGGTCAAAAAGGCCACATCCGTCCTAGAGACGAAAAAAAGGATGATCGGCCGATGTATCTCCTTGACGTTCCGAAGATCCGCACAGTCAGAAGAATTCCTCAAGGACCACACCACTTCCACAAGCTTCTCGACATGGCAATCGAGATGGGGCTGAAGGCACGAATACCTTATTGGTACAAACACCGCCGTGACCTACACCTGAGCGCTGTCCAATCAAACTTGAACCCTAAAAATAGGAAAATGACCTAGAACCACCCCGCCTCCATGGCCCAGAGGCCATAGAAGCGATGCAGATCGGCGACGCCGATAGGAGGTGACAAAACCCTAGCCGCCTTTGCGGAGAGGAGGAGACAGAGGGGAATTTTGTTGGATGTTGCCGGGTTTTTTTTCGAAAAGGGGCAGCCCGGTTGATTGCCGGTTGATTCTGATGAGATACAGAATTAGTGTCGATTAAAAATGCGAAATTAGTTAGCGTGTGCCCACTGTTCATCGGCGATTGCATTGCATGGACCAAGACCGAGGCAGATACGCACGTCACACTGTGCCCACACGGAGCAATCGCGTTTCCCGGGTCAAATGATACAGACCACAGTGCCATCGTGATCCTCGCGGACGAATTATTGGACCGACGACATTGGGCCACCATTGGGCCCGAGTTCGTTGGACATCATCACCTGTCCACCTACCTATATCTGATTCCGATCCGATCAACCGGGGGGCAGTACTGTATTTCCGGCCTCCCGAGAGAGACGGCCCGCGCCGCGTCTCCTCGCCGGCCCCTTTCAGGTCGCCGTCTCTGGGCGCCATCTCCGTCGGCGTGCCGCTCGCTGCGCAGGCAGGCAGGGCGCGTGGCCCCGTTGTACTCCGGTTTCCTGGGAAAACCGACGCGCTTAATTGGCTGATACGGACGCCGTCGACGACGCCGATGTGCTCTTTTTCTTCTTCATTCATGGCGTGCCGTATACTGAACTTTCTTCTACCCGTCGTTTCTACACGGAGAGTTGGTTGCCTCGCGGCACCGGTGACTGTCTCTGTATTTGTTGTTTTGGATGGGGTCGTCTAGTTTTGTTGCATGTGGAGTAGTGGACTTCGATGTAATCTTTGTTTGCTTGTGTAAGCATCAGGCATGCACTTTTGGATGCGCGAGAGGGCAACCAAGAGTATAGTAATATTATCCACGTGGATCATAAAAGTTAGATTAAATGATCGATTTTGGTGTTTTTAAACCGATTATGGCAATAAGCCGTGTTTAATTTAGGCCTATGATTTCTCTTATACTTATCCTTAGCTTGAACCAGGAAGATAATCATCACAATTATAATGTTAATAATATTTTTTATACTATCTTGGCCCCGTCCCACTCTTGAACTTCAATACGGCGCCCATGTTACTTCATAAACAGTAAACATATATCCGCCTAACTATTTAGATCTACAAAATTAAAACATTTAATTTCCTTGATGCAACTTCTCAATTTGGTAGAGGAATGTGTGAAAATGGGGGAGAAATTCATCACTCGAAGAACAACGAAGGAAGAAGAACAGTGTGGAATGCAGTGTGAATGACCTAGGGCAGCAATACGTGAAGTCGTGGATACAATTAAGTCGTGACTACTACGATTAACAAACTATGGCCGATTACGAGAGGAATGAGTTTTTCACCTGGAGCGAATTAGCCTTAGCGGGATTTATTTTCATGTTAGGTCCAATAAGCAAAAAAAAACTTAGAAATCAAATACTTCCAAAGATAATACAATCAATTGAACATTTTTGTTTCACTATGTTACAGCCTTCCAATATACACAACTATCTATATAGTCTTCAAAAACCCTTGACAAAGGGGAAAACGTATACACTGCCTACCCAAGAAGAGTCACCATATGGCCTCAATTTGGGGAAAAAACATCCTAATTTTTTTGTGTGAAAAACAGGCTGAAATACCACACACAGCCACAGCCACTCATCGTGTAGTAGTATGTCCTAGCTACTGAACTGAATCGCATGAGAAAAAATTGGAAGACGATCGAGCCGTTCCATCCATCACAAGGATCGGTTCATGAGGCCACGCACGACGACCAAACCCAGCACGAGCAGATGATCCACCTCCGGCCCAACCTTCAGGGACAGCACGTCCTCGCCCAGCACGACCCCCGCCGCGGTCTGCTTGCGCGCGACCTCCGCCACGACCGCGCCGCCGCTGATCACTCTGTATTCCGACTTGCGCGCGCAGCACCCGTCGACCCTGAAGCACGTGCCCGCGCCGCCGTGCATCGTCACGGCGGCCCCTCCCTTCTCGGCCCGGCGCACGCTGAACCACGGCGTGGCCTCGTCGTCCTCGCCGGCGACGCGGGAGACCTCCCACCACCTCCTGAACATGCCGAAGCCCTTGCGTCGGATCCTGATGAGGGTGTTGCCGGCGCGGTCCATGAAGAACGCCTCGCGGCCGCCCCTGCAGCCGTAGTTGTCCAGGCGGAAGGCGACGCCGCCGTCGGGCGTGTACACCGTGCAGCCGTTGCCGTTGAACACGAGCGACTTCATCCACACCGTGTACGTCTGCCGGCTCTGCTGTTCATCCGAGTAAGAGCAGGAGCTGGGAGACGGCGAGGCGGCGGCGGGGAGTGGCTGGACCTTGGCCATCGGAAGAGTATTGCTCCTCTGCTGTAGCTGCTGTTTTTTGATGAGATGGTTGGGATGGTGGGGTGTGAGTGTCTGGTTCCACCTACTTATAGGTGGTTGTACATCTTGCTAATTGTTCTGGGCCAGGATTAGTTTATGGCAGTGTATGCTTCACGCGACATGATAGAATAGTGCTAACCCAAACTTGTTTATGCTCGATCTAGTTCTGTACTGCTCAGCATGCCATTATCGCCACGTTTACGTGGTGCTTCTTCTAGCATGACTTGGCATGCATAGTGGTTAACGGAATTTCGAGGGATGCCTAATGTTTCTTTTTTTAAACATAGTAGCAATTGTAGACGCTCATAACATGTACATGCACCCACCTCTATGAACATTCGCACGCACACTTTACCCTATGAACACCTCCGAGAGACTGAGCCGGCGGATCGGATCTTGAGATTGACGAAGTCATCACGGGCGTCTCGTTATTAATAGGAACGTCGTCTAATGCTGAAAAAAATATTCCGTCTTTTATGCAACACACAGTGTCAAACCTGAGATTTGAATTCTAGTGAGCTAGGTGTATAACCATCCTCCTATCCATCCAACCACAGGTTGGTTTGCAGGGATGGCTAATGTTTCTCGCCCATTGCACATGAATTAGCGGATGCATATACATGTAGCAGAATTCTGTCTGTTCTATCCTCCACTCTTTTGAAAGGCATGCATAATTTTATTTGTCTAATTAAAAATCTCAATTTTAAAATCACGTTTGGCTGCGGCAAGAAATTATGAAATAAAACTTGGTGATAAGTAATACTTCCTCTGTTTTGAAATGATGTTTTAACTTTGTGAAAGGAGTATATTTAAACTCCTTTTAGTGTGTAGGTTCACTCCAAATCTCAATGAATCTATACACTTAAAAAACACTAGTAGAAACCGAGTAATTTGCCCCGGTTCGTAAGGGCCTTTAGCCCGGATTTCGAACCGGGGCTGCAAAAGCGGGACTAAAGGTCCAAGCTTTAGCCGGGTTCAGTTACGAACCGGGGCTAGAGGTCTAACCACGTGACCTGCTAGGCGCGCTGGGCGGCAGGACATTTAGCTCCGGGCCGTGTTACAAACCGGGACTAAAGGTTCCCTGCCGTGGCAGCATTTTGTGCCATTTGGCAGCCGCGGCAGGGGATGGGGTTTTAGGGTTTTGTGTTTTTTTTCATTTTGTGTTTTGTGCTCAAATATTTTTCATTCTGTGTTTTCATTAGAAACAAGTTTTCGTAAACATACAGAACGCTACTACACAGTACTTGGCCACATTAACGTAATATATAATATAATTACTCTTACAACCATATATGGAGTCCCAACAAGGTCCAGAGCATGTCTATTTGATTACATGGAGATCATTACATGGATGCTTTAGGGTCTACTTATACAGTATTCTCCGCGTGGGTCTATGACCTCGTCGAGAAAAAATGCAGCAAATTCCTCTTGGATTGCTATTAGACGGTCCTCTGGTAGGAGCTTGTCTCGCATCGCGTCCAACTATGTAAAAAGGAGATCGTATGGATTAGACTCAACACGATTTTTTGTAATAAAAATAAAGGATGAATATATTGTTTACTTACTCGAACATTTTACGAGGGCTTCTCAATACTGATGCGAATGAACTCGCACACGTAGAATCCACATAGATTAGTTCCATGTGGCTGCCTCACGCACTTTACAAGAATAGAATTCAATCAAATAATAACGCTAGCATGATAAATGCACATAAACTAGAATTAAATAGATGCGCGGACTTAGCTCGTACTACTTACCGAGAGTAATTTAAAAAATAGCTCCTCACGCCATTGACCGCGGACATGTTTCTTGAACTGTGTCCAAACCCTACACGACAAAAAAAATTAATGTATGAGTTAATAACTACTTGATATCCCAGAAAATGAACGAAAGAAACCGATATAGTACGATAATGGTTGAAATTACCTCTGGAGCGCATCGATAATGATGCGGTAGTTTTCAATGTCTTTGTTTAGTGAGTCCATGATGTGAACTCTTCCCATGTCAAGTGAAATGCTTAGAAGAATCCAGTGGTACCTACGCAAGGTTTACATACGTCAGTAACTCATCATTCACACTGAACATCGAGTAAGCAAAAGTTAATGTGTACAAAAACTCACTTGCCGTCGTGTAAGGAAATAGTATTTCGTTACAGAAATGCTGTTTCGTGAGAAACCGCAACAAGTTGTGCTCGGTCTCCAGTGGTTTATCCTTTAGTATAGACCCATGAACTCGATGTGGGTCAATGTACCCAAATCCGTTGATAGCCTTTCTTTTACAATCGAGCATCTTCATTCTGCATCATTATATATAGCGTACAAAAGAATATAGTGAGTATACTTACCGGCAATGAATTGAAAAAGCTGAGATAGAGACCTAATTACATAAATAAAGTAATCACTTACAAACAATACGAACTGAGGATAGTTTTGTCGAGTTCCTTTAGATTGAATAACTGAAATAATTCTGTAAATTTAATAGGGACCTCGTCTTCAATGAAGTAATGCGATTTTCGAACTTTCAGTATGAGCCAATTTCGCTGTTCTTTTGATGCTTTCATGTAACATTCATGGAATCGTCGCATTTGTGTTGGCATATCCCGAAGCCTCTCAGAACTGACCAGAGGCTCCCCGTTAATAAATTTGGGTGCTACCCCAGCCTTGGGCATAACGCCGTGAATAATTTCATGAATAGGCATACCACATTGCTCGGCCAATATCCTAGCCGTTTTCGGATCCATAGGTTCTTTCTCATATAGTTGAGGTTTGGGTATGTTCACCTGGAGTGGGGGAGCGATTGGTTTGCTTGTTTCCCCAGGTGGGGAACATCTCTTTTGGTTCTTCGGCTACCACTCGATTGTTTTGCTTGTTTCCCCAGCTGAGGGACGTCTGTTATGATGCTTCCGCTACCACTCGATTCTTTTGCTTGTTCCCCCTGCTGGGGAACCTCTTTTTGGATGCTTCCTCTACCGCTTGATCTCTTTTGTTTCAATGTCTTCTGAAGACATCGTGTATAGTCATCTGGCGCATTTAACTGAGCTTGGGATGGCTGTGTCAGTAATTTCCTAAAGTGCTCCTTAGTTTCCGGTTTTATTTGGACCTCTGGCTCAGGTTGTTTCTTTTTAAAATGAGCATCCACTTCGGCGTACAACCGCATCGGTCTCCTCATCGGTCAGGTCGTAAGCCCTTTTGGGAGGAACCGGCGGTACTCTTGGGAGGGGCGACAACTGTCGCTTCGGGCGTTGGTTATCGCTCGACGGAGCGGTGGTATTCTTCCGCTTTTGCCCCTTAGTGGGTGGAGGCGGCTGTGTAGATTGAGATGGACTCGTGTTGGGGTCATGGATTGGACTATTCTGGAAGGAGACGGTGCACTTGGAGGTGGACTTGGAGGAGACGGTACACTGGGAGGAGACGGTTGCCTTGGTGGAGAAGGTGGCCTTGGTGTCGAGCCTGGAAACTTGATGTATTCTTTTTTCCAAAGAATGAAGCCACTCGTGACTTCTCCTAGTGTCGTCTCCCCTGCACCTCCAGGGATGTCAATCTGTAGTGACTGACACATAGGTAGAATTTCATCCACACCGACATGAGCATAGCCAGCTGGAATCGGATTGCAATGATAGGTCGCTCTCGGTGCAGAAGGTAAAGCAAAGCCGACTACCACCTTCATGGATATATATTCTTCAGTTCAACATGCAGCTCACAACTAGTCTTCTCCTTAATTGCATCCACGGGGTACACATCCATCGTTGCATCATTACCGTGGCCATCTGTGGAAGCCACGCTGCTTTTCCGTTGCGATGGGCTGACCGTACTGTCCGGTGTAGGATCTTGCTGTCGGAGTCCTTTAAGTTCATTAAGCTCTTGGCGATACTCCTGCAGCGCGGCTTCAAACCTCGCGAACCACTCCGTATCCTCCTCTTTTTGCCGCTTTGTTCTTCTCGATCGGCTTCTGTACGTGTCACGGTGCTCGGGAAACCCGATAGCCCATGGATAAGAAGGTCCGAACCCTCTTATTCGTCCAGCCTTTTCAGGATTCCCGAGAGCCTTTGTCAGCTCATCGTTCTCTCTGTCGGGAACAAACGTTCCCTCTTCAACCTCTTTGATCACTTTAACAAGTTCTTTCTTGGGTGTAGAAATTTCTTCGGCTGCAACAATCTCGCCTGTTTCTAGGTCTAATGATGCCCCATGCCCGAATACCCAATTTCGTGACCTCAAGGGCCAACTAGACGTAGCTGGAGTGACCCTTTTAGCCTCTAGGTCAGCCTTAGCTTTATCCCACTTAGACATGGCACTCCTGTAGCCACCTGTGCTCATATGATGGTGATATTTCTTTTTGGCTGCATTTTCCTTATTTTTTGCTGATATTGCCTTAGCTGGTGCTGAGGTCTTGTATTCCACAAATGCGGCCCAGTTATCCTGCTGCAACTCTAGTGGGCCAACGAATGGAGGAGTTGTTTCCTTCAAGACATACTTGTGGTACAATCTTTTTTTCCATTCCTTGAATAGTCCGGCCATCTTCTTAAGAGCAAAGTGCTTGACTTTCCTCGTCATTTGCTGTGTGAGCTCATCAGTCTCCAAGACAGGTAGGGTGAAATGTGTCATGAGAGAATTTCACATTGTATCTTTCGCTCTGTCATCTACAAAACTAGCCCCAGCTGGATCATTTTTCTTTCCTGGCTTGTTCCAGTTTCGCGTGGTGATTGGGACTTTGTCTCTAACAATCACTCCGCATTGACTTGTAAATGCATTCGCAGCTTCTTTGGGCTCCAGCGGTTGACCCTGCGGAGAGACTAAGTCAATGCTGAAACAGACATCAGCGGGCAAATTGTGTGTCGGGCCTCTTGTATTTGTAGAAGATTGGCCGGAAGCGGAGGTCTAAGAGAAGAAACATTCGTCAGTACATATATACGAATCAATTAGTGCATCTATACTAGTGAACCATCGATAGAGGCTTTATATACCTTGACGGAGTTTGTCATTATTATGGTGTCTTCACCATGGTCTCCACGATGGTCAGCACCATCGTCTCCACTATTTGGTCCACCATCGTCTCCTCCAGACAAATTAAGATATTCGGAGCCATCATAATAAGACCCCTCAGTACCCTCATCTATCATGTTGAGAAGCTCATCTTCATTCTGTCTACCGTCCATAGCTTAACTAATACAGAAAAAAATATTGCATTAAGTAAAAGAATATTACAACTGCGACAACTCGGATACAGTACTTAGTGATTAAGATAAATTACAATAATATAAGATAAAGTACATTATTAATACATCACCGGAGAATAGCTCGGGTGCATTATAGGATAAAGTATAAGATAAGATACATTATTAATACATCACCGGAGAATAGATCGGGTGCATTATAGGATAAAGTATAAGATAAAGTACATTATTAAGATAAACTAGCGAACGCGGCTGCCGCGTTCTGTGCTCCGGGAGCTCTGCAGCCACAGAAGAGGAACCATCACCGGAGAATAGCTCGGGTGAGATCCGTGAACCTGCCAGATATTGGAGAACCTAGTCTCCAAAAGATACATGTATCGCCGTACATGCTCGTCCTCCTCCCTGATACGACGACGTACCACCTCCTCAGGGGCTAGCTCCCTCTGCACCGCTCCTGGACCTCGTGGACGCCACCAAAGAAGCTCCGGGTCGATGATGATACCCGGATTCCTCACCAAGGTACGAGTCCCAACAGGTAGCACCTCCCAGTGCCAACCCGGCGGAGCCCAGACTCGGATATCCCCGACGGAGTCCAGTAGGCTCGGACGAGATGGACGCAACATAACTAAATAATAGCAATAAACAATCATAAAACATAAACAGTAACTAAATCACTAAGTATATATTGGCCAAATAACAATAACCCTAAACCTATCACTAACTAAACTAAACCTCATTAACTAAGTATTCTAACTAAACCTAATCCCTAATAAAACCCTAAGTCCTAATAATAAACTAACTAAAATCACTAACTAAAATCCCTAACTAAATCACTACTAAAATCCATAACTAAATCCCTAACTAAATCACTACTAAAATCCCTAACTAAATCACTAACTAAATCACTACTAAAATCCCTAACTAAATCACTAACTAAATCACTACTAAAATCCCTAACTAAATCACTACTAAAATCCCTAACTAAATCACTACTAAAATCCCTAATTAAATCACTACTAAATCTCTAATTAACTAACAAAATCACACTAATTAACTAACAAAATCACACTAATTAACTAAATCCCTAACTAAATAAAATCCCTAATTAACTAACAAAATTACACTAATTAACTAAATCCCTAACTAAATAAAATCCCTAATTAACTAACAAAATCACACTAATAATATTCCTATAATTAACTACACCTACGTATACCTCACCTGCTGGGGGCGGCGCGGCGGGAGCGACGACGGCGGGCGACGGCGCGGGACGGGCGAGGGCGGAGACGGTGCGGCGGGGCGGCGCGGGGCGGAGACGGGCGGCACGGAGACGGGCGGGACGGACGGCGCGTGCGACGGCGCAGCGGACGGCGTGGAGACGGTGCGGCGGGGCGGCGCGGGACGGAGACGGGCGGCGCGGTCGGCGGCGCGGCGGACGGCGTGGGCGCGTTCTCTGCTGGGGAAGAAGAAACTGGCGATCTCCGGGTCGTGGCTTGACCCGGGGCGGGGGTGGTATTTATACCCCCCTTTAGCCCCGGGTGGTAATACGAACCGGAGCTAAAGGTAGGGTTTAGGGTTTAGGTCCCCCTTTAGCCCAAAGGTGTTTTCGGCCCGCCGCACTTCCCGCGCGCCGAAACCCTTTAGCCCCGGTTGCTAAAGGTTATTTTTGGCGCCAAACCCAAAAATGGTTTATAGTTTTTAGAAAATTATGTATTATATATCAAAATTTTCAGAAAAAAAGATCTATAATTTAAATCTATTATCATACTTTATTATACAACTTAAATGAAATTATCTGTTATGTAAAAGTATTATATTTAGTAGAACTGTTCACAAAAAATAATAAAAATATAGTTTATTATTTAAAAATGGAAAAATAAATATAATATAGCAAAATATTCACAAAAATATAGTAGAAATGTTCTCCTGCCATTTCCCTCGCTTCCCGCCATGTTCTCCCGTCATTTCCTACGCTTCCCGCCATGTTTCTCCCGCCATTTTCCCCGCTTCCCGCCATGTTCTCCCGCCATGTCCCTCTATATCTAGGCCGACCGCCATTTCCATCGACACATCCACACCTTCTCTCTCACAATAATGGACACCGCTTACTAGGCTTTTCGAACGCTCGAGGAGACCGAGGCGTTGTGCGCCTCCAGCTACCCATGCCCGCCGGGGTACCGGCCGCCCGCTGGCTAGATGCTGAGAGCTGGAGGGGTTCCTGTTCCTCCTATGTCTCAAGGTTCGGCCCGCTAGGCGGCCATCACGAACCACTTCTATCTCGAGCTCACGCCGGAGCAGCGGATGGATCCCCATTGGGATCCCGACAACCTCGACACCTGGAATGCCTTCTTCGCAAACCGGCGGGAAAGGGAGCTCGCCAGGTACGAGGGTGACGGCCCGCCCCCAGGGAACCACAATGAGGCTGGTCGCCGCCTGTGGTGGGCGAACCGGACTATCGCCAGTGTGATGCGCTACATCTCCATGGGAGACCATCCTCGCCTGAGGTACCCGCACTTTCACCAGCAGCATAGCCACACGAATGGTGGTGGTGGTGAAGGCCTAGGACATACTGGGGTCGTCATCCGGGAGCCCCCTCCCCCGCGCGTCGTGAATCCGAGGCCGGAGGATCCATCCGCGTGCTACGAGGAAGGGTTGAGGATCCATCCGCGTGCTACGAGAGACGACGATGACGATGACGATTCCGAAGACGATCCATAAGCTGTGTACTACAGGGCTAGATATGATTATGACTAATTTTTACGTTTTAATATTAATAAATGTCTGGCCACAACAAGTTGCAATACTACCTATTGAGATCAAGAAAGTTCATATCCATATACATATAAGAAGATCTTTAAAAATAAAGGTTTAATAATATTGTACATCACCAACATCCACACATGTTAGGGTTTTCTTCTAATCCGTAACCATGGAGCATCTTCCTTATTTAACGAGATGCTTGGGTCATCCTTCACAGCGAAGGGTGGAATTTCATGAAACTTATCATAATCGTCTGACATGTCGGTCTTATCCTCCACCCTCACGATATTTCTTTTTTTCTGAAAGAACTATATGGCGCTTTGGCTCATCAGATGCTGTATTCTTTTTGCTTATCTTTCCTTTTTCTCGGTTTGGTAGACATGTCCTTCACATAAAAAACCCGAGCCACATCATTGGCTAGGACAAATGGTTCATCTCTATACGCAAGGTTGTTGAGATCCACTGTTGTCATTCTGTATTTCTTGTCTACCTCAATCCCGCCTCCTGTCAGCTTGACCCATTTGCACCGAAACAAAGGAACCTTAAAAAAGGTCCATAGTCAAGTTCCCATATCTCCTCTATGTAACCATAATATGTATCATTTTGCCCATTCTCGTCTGTTGCATCAAATCGGACACCACTGTTTTGATTAGTGCTCTTTTTATCTTGGGCGATCGTGTAAAATGTATTCCCATTTATCTCGTACCCTTGAAAAGTCAATATAGTCGAAGATGGTGACCTGGCCAATAAGTACAACTGCTCTCCAACATTTATGTCATTCATGAGATGTGACTGCAACCAACCGCCGAAAGTCCTCATATGTTCATCTCTAATCCAGGAGCCAGGCTTCCCCGGGTTGTTGGAGTGTACAATATTCTTGTGTTCCTCGATATACGGAGCCACCAAGGTGGAACTTTGCAGAACTGTGTAGTGTGCTTTAGTGAGAGAATGTTCGTCCATACATATCCTTGCTTTCTTTCCTAGCGTGCCTTTTCCACTAATTCTACCCTCATGCCGTGATTCAGGAACACCGATGGGCTTAAGGTTAGGAATAAAGTCAACACAAAACTCAATGACCTCCTCTGTTCCGTATCCCTTTGAGATGCTTCCTTCTGGCCTAGCACGGTTATGAACATATTTCTTTAACACTCCCATGAACCTCTCAAAGGGGAACATATTGTGTAGAAATACAGGACCAAGAATGTTAATCTCATCGACTAGGTGAACTAGGAGGTGAGTCATAATATTGAAGAAGGATGGTGGGAACACCAACTCGAAGCTGACAAGACATTGGACCACATCTTTCTATAACCTTAGTAGACTATCTAGACTGATTACTTTCTGAGAAATTGCATTGAGAAACGCACATAGCTTCATAATGGGTACTCGAACATTTTCCGGCGGGAGTCCCCTCAATGCAATCAGAAGCAGCTGGGTCATAAGCACGTGGCAGTCATGAGACTTTAGGTTTTGAAATTTTTTCTCTGCCATATTTATTGTTCCCTTTATGTTCGACGAGATACCAGACGGGACCTTGATACTGTAAAGGACTTCAAAAAAGATTTCCTTCTCTTTTTTGGTAAGAGCGTAGCTAGCAGTACCTTCAAACAGCTCTGGATGCATGCCGTCTCGGTCTTTTATACGTTGTTGGTCCTGCCGTACTTCAGGTGTATCTTTGCTCTTTCCATACACGTCCAAGAAGCCTAGCAGCGTCACGCAAAGATTTTTCGTCAAGTGCATCACGTCAATTGCAGAGCGGACCTCTAGGACTTTCCAATAGGGTAGCTCCCAAAATATAGATTTCTTTTCCACATGGGTGCATGTCCGACATCGTCCTTCGGAACAGATTGTCTACCAGGACCCTTTCCAAAGATTACTTTTAAATCCTTCATCATGTCAAATACATCATCACCAGTACGGCGGATAGGCTTACACCGGCTGTCTGCCTCACCATTGAAATGCTTACCTTTCTTTCTTAGGATGTGCGAGGGTGGAAGAAAACGACGATTCTCCGGGTACACATTCTTCTTACATTTATCCAAATATATACTTTCAATATCATTTAAACAGTGTGTGCATGCATTGTATCCCTTGTTTGTCTGTCTTGAAATGTTACTAAGAGCAGGCCAATCATTGATTGTTATGAACAACAACGCTCGTAGGTCAAATTCCTCCTGTTTTTTCTCATCTCACACACGTACACCTTGTCCATGCCACAACTATAAGAGTTCTTCAATTAATGGCTTTAGGTGCACATCAATATCGTTGCCGGGTTGCTTCGGGCCTTGGATGAGCACTGGCGTCATAATAAACTTCCGCTTCATGCACAACCAAGGAGGAAGGTTATAAATACACAGAGTCACAGGTCAGGTGCTATGACTGCAACTCTGCTCTCCAAAAGGATTCATGCCATCTATACTTAGACCAAACCATAAGTTCCTCGTATCACCTGCAAAGTTCGGAAACTCTCTCTCGATTTTTCTCCACTGCGACCCATCAGCGGGGTGTCTCAACATCTCGTCTTTCTTACGGTCTTCCATGTGCCATCGCAACAACTTGACATGCTCTTTGTTCCTGAATAAACGTTTCAACCGTGGTATTATAGGAGCATACCACATCACCTTGGCAGGAACCCTCTTCATGCGGCGCTCGCCCTCAATATCACCAGGGTCATCTCGTCTTATCTTATACCGCAGTGCAGTGCATACTGGGCATGCATCCATATTGTGATATTTACCTTAGAGTTTCTTACATTAATACAAGATAGATAGAATCTAAACATTGATATCGTGCTATCACTGCAAAAATTACTACCAAACTAAATCCACAAATCCATCTATAAGACAAAGCATGAAATGAGCTAATATAGCAATGAGAGTTCAAAGGAAGAAGTTGCTCACTTTTTAGAACCTTTGGATAGATGGGGCACCACAAAATCTAGACAAATCTTGAGAAAAAAAGGGCATGAACTCGAGCTTGAAGCAAGAAAGAAAGAGGGGAGAGCCACCAGCTTGAATGGTGGCTCGGACAGGGGAAGAAGAAGATATAGCCAGACCTTTAGCCCCGGTTCGTGTCTAGAACCGGGGCTAAAGGTCCACCTTTAGCCCCGGGTCGTGTAACAAACCGGGGCTAAAGGGTCTGACGCCCAACCCGGCCTGCCTGAAACCCTTTAGCCCCGATTTATTACACGACCCGGGGCTAAAGGTCCCGTTCGAATCGGGGCTTGTGTCTACCACCCTCCTGGGCCAGTTCTAGCCGTTGGACCGGGGCATTAGTCCCGATTTGTAGCCAAACCGGGGCTAATACCCCTGGACCAAAGGTTCTTTTTTCGTAAAGCTAACATCCTATATGTTGAAACGGAGGGTCCCTAAGAGAGAAAGAACTTGTAAGCAGCACTTTGCAACGATCGCGAGAAATGTGGGAAATTAACGCTAGTGATCCGAACCGCCAGCCCCAACGCGGAAAACGTGCAGCTGAATCTCACCGTCGGTGATGGAAACGTACTACGGACTGTTCTATTTGGTGAGCATCTATAGCCGGGGCAGGCCTGCTAGAAATATGGGAACCTTGTGCAGATCAGCAACTCTGCTGGTAATGGATCATCCTTCCTGTACAGGAGACTTCTGATGATCATTTTATAATCATAATTATTGTTTTCTGTAGCGTATACAGAAAGTATTCGTACGTACATGATACTGTATTTTTTTACTTACGAGGCAGAGAGAATCTTCTACTGAAATTAATAATCAGATAATATCAGAATGTACATGGAGAAGAGATTTGATTATGAGCCGAGAGGAACTTTCTGACCAAATCGTTGCGCCTCTCCAAACATCTCTGGAAGATTTAGTATAAAATAGAAATAACGAAAAGAAAATGACAACTCAACTATTGGGTGAGAACAGTACTACAAACGTTAGTGACGTCCATGAAGAGCACGTTCATCATCATAATTCTTGTGCGCTTCGATGGTTGCTTGTGAAGTTGTAGTACGATTTTTCTCGCCAATCTAGGATGGAGCATTTTTTTAGGGAGAGGCCACATATATATATATTGAAGTCAACATCATCCTTACCAACCATTTTCAATAAAAATAAAATTACACATAAGTTCATGGAGAAACCGAAGCCGCCTTCGTCCTGCACTAGTTAAAAAGAGGCCTTTGGTCCAGCCCCCAAAGCCATTTATCCCGGTTCAAATAACAAATTGGGACCAATGACAGGCATCGATCCCGATTCATGCCACCAGGACATCGGTCCCGGTTCATCTCGGGGTATTGGTCCCGATTCATGGCATGAACCGGGACTAATGGTCAGCGGAGCATTGGTCCCGGCTCATGCCACGAACCGGAACCAAAGGGTCCATCTTTAGTCCCGGTTTGGGACATAAACCGGGATAATTTTTTTTAAGAATAAAAACTCCAGATGGCCGCCATTTGTGTATTGATGTCAGAAAAAATCGTATAATATATCAAAATTATCGAAAAAAATTACGATACCAATGCCAACGGCCTTCAGCCGTTTGCATTTTTTTTAGATTTTTGAAATTCCAAAAGAGTCAAAATTATGATTTTTTATTTTATTAAAAAAATTCAAAAAATAAAAAATGAGATATTTGGATTCCTCACTTTTTTTTAGATAATAATGGACATATTATTTGTGGAATTTCGATTTATGGATTTAAAGATATGAATTATGCCATATTAAATGAATTAATGCAAAAATAATAATAAAACATATTTTATTTCTATATTTATTCAATATTAGTATTACTTAGTCATTTTTGTAATTAAAGTCATGTTTGTAACTCAAATTATAAGAATGTGTGACTCACAAGATGCATGGGTTAATATCATTAATAACATAGTATAGGCATAAGTTTACAAGTGGTACATAGTAAGGGGTGGAGTAGTGTTAGAATGGGTGGCTGATCAGGAAATTTAACTAAAGATTGGAATTTGATAAAAAACTAAGTGTGATTGAGAGGCTTCTGGTGAGAGATTAACCAGTCCAAATATTCATAGATTCAAAAAAATTCGAAAAAAAATATTTTTTTTAAAATAAAATAGAAAAGACCTTTGGTCCCGGTTCATGCCACGAACCGGGACCAAAGGTCCTACTGTAAGCGCACGCGATGGCGACCCACGTGGAAAATGATAGTACTTGATACAATGAGCATTCAAAATAGTAATTTTAGGCTATTAACTTCACTACTAGGAAACAGCTTATCAGTGGCGCACCTTTTTTCACTATCCGTGGCGCATTTCCTAGTCGTCACTGATACCTCGCCACTAATAACTATCTTTTGTGGCGCATTTCAAAATGCGTCACAGAAGTCTCAAACTTCAGTGGCGCATATGGCCAATATGCGCCACAGAAGTTTTTTTCCAAAATTCAAAAAAAGGCAGGCCAGATCTCAAACTTCTGTGGCGCATATGGCCAATATGCGCCACAGAAGTTTTTTTCAAATTTCAAAAAAAAATCGGGCCAGATCTAGATCTGACCGGAGTTGGTGGTGGTGGTGGTGGCTGGTGGTGGTGGTGGTGGAGGAGGAGGAGGAGGAGGAGGTTGTCGGAGTTGGTGGTGGAGGAGGAGGAGGTTGCCGGAGTTGGTGGTGGTGGTGGAGGAGGAGGAGGTCACCGGAGTTGGTGGTGGAAGAGGAGAAGGAGGTCGCCGAAGTGGTGGTGGAGGAGAAGGAGGAGGTCACCGGAGGTCGCCGGAGTTGGTGGTGGAGGAGGTGGTGGTGGTGGTGGAGGAGGAGGAGGAGGAGGAGAAGTAGGGAGGGGAGAAGTGTGGAGGGGAGCAGAAGTGGGTAGGGGAGAAGAAGTGGGGAGGGGAAGAAAAAAGAAAAAGGGAGGGAGAAGGGCGCCGGCGGGATTCAAATTTCGAATCCCGTCCAAGACTTCTGTGGCGCATATGGGGGAAATGCGCCACAGAAGTTTCTCCCTCTTTTTTATTTTTTTGCAGGAAAAAATCTTCTGTCTGCCATAACTTTTTACTCTTTTGGAATTTGGGGAATCTACAGAATCTTCAACCAAGATGTTAAGCGTGCTAGGGGTGGAGTAGTGTTAGGATGGGTGATCGATCGGGAAATTTAACTAAAGATTGGAATTTGGTAAAAAACTAAGTGTGATTGAGCGGCTTCGGGTGAGAGATTAACCAGTCCAAATATTCATAGATTCAAAAAATTGGAAAAAAATTCAAAAAAAATTATTTTAAAAAAATAGAATAGAAAAGACCTTTGGTCCTGGTTCATGCCACGAACCGGGACCAAAGGTCCTACTGTAAGCGCACGCGATGGCGGGCCACGTGAAAACCCATTGGTCACGGTTCGTGCCCGAACCGAAACTAGCATTAGTCCCGAGTGATTGGTCCCGGTTCAAAATCCGGGACCAATGGCCCTTATGAACCGGGACCAAAGGGGGGTTTTTCTACTAGTGGCACTCGTGCGTGACAGGCCATGAGTGAAGCTTGATGCTGCCTTCGAACCTCCGCAGGATGTCGGAGTGATGCGACAATCGAGAAGTCCATGAGCGGAGCCAGAACATGCTGGCGATAGATCACCGTCTCGAAAAATATAGCGATGAAGAAGGTTGGATGACCAGCCAAGCAGATGCAGAAAGATCTTACCTCACTAGCTTTGCGATGAAGCCAAATCCGGCCAAACCTCGCTGGTCGGAGGAGAAAACATAGGACCAGACACGAAGACTATCTGCGATACATAAAGACAGAAACAAATTGAATTCACCAATCCACAACAACCAAACGATCTTCTTGCCTTGATCAATGTCATTGATAAGACCATAACCGACAAGTTGGACGAGGAGTCAGGAAAACCTTGTTGTAATCCACACAAAAATCGCCTAACCCTAAGATACCTAACTACAACATGACAACTAGCTCCAGGTTCCCCACTACCTCTAGCAGCCGTCGCGGCAGGCAGAGTCGGAGGGGACCTATTGCTTCTTGGGAGCGGAGGAGACGGGGAAGACTTTGTTCTCTAGAAGAAGCGGCGGATTTTAAATTTTTTAAAGAGTGAAACATGATTAATCCACAAAATTCTTTCCAATCTAAACAAGTTAGGGGATTTAAATGGAGATGCCATTTTTGCTGTTAATCCGTAGAGAAAAACTTAGGAGAACTTTGCCTAACTAATATAATTAGACGGATGCCGTTACGTCTCTATGGTTAGTCAAATAAGAATATCCTTTTGACTCTTCAAAGTAAAATCGTCGACTAAGCAAAAATGTTGAAAAATATTATATTCTAAAATATCAATATATGTTGTTCATGTAGTACGTTGTGAAGGCTATATTAAAAAGAGAAAAACACCAATTTGGTACATCAACTTGCCTGAAATGAAAGCATTGGTCCCGAAGTTGCAAAACACGAACTGCAGGTCACGAAGTTGCCCCACAGTTTTGGTCACTCTATCACGGTGGACCTTAGTTCGCCGACGTGGCGGGCTACTTTTTTATAAATTAGCCCTAAAAAATTGCTTTTTTGTCATCGGTTTCTTTTAGTGGTCTAGGCATTTTATCAAACAGGTTAGTTTCGTCGAGCATTGGACCAAATTTTTAAGGGTTAATTCATAACACTAGTAGAAAACAGATCTTTGATCCAGGGGTATTGTGGCGCCCCGCCAAAACCACTATTAGAAAATCGCGTTATTTTTGTGCATTGCATCATCATGGCCGCATGCTCATGTCATCGTGCCACCTTGCATTTGAGCATCGTCATGCCATCTTGTATTTGTTTGCATAAAACTATTTTCGAAAAGTCTGTTTCTGTTTTCTAAACGCCCCGTTATTATTTCAAATAAAAACCCAGGTCTCCGAACTATTTTGTTTTGTCTACCAACGGTTTACAAAAGCCTCGTTTTCTATAAATAAAATATTCAAATTAATTTGGGAGGCAGCCAGCCAGGCCCGAAAGCCTAGCCGGCCACCTCCAGATAAAAATCCTACCTACCAGATATCACCCAAAACTTTTCCCACCAAATATCCTACCCCTATTTTCCTACCCAGCCCTTCCACCTCACCCCCTCCAATCCCCTGTCGCCACCTCACCCAGCCAGCCACCACCCCTACCGCCCTTCTCTCTGCCCCTGGGCCCCACCGCCAGCTCTTCCCACCTGGCCCGTTTCCCGCCCAGCCGTGCGGCTGCCCCACGGCCTCACAGCGGACAGCCGCCTCCTGCCCGCACACTCGCGCGAGACGCCCTCCCACCAAACGCCACATCGCCCTGGCCCCACCAGCCTCCCACCTGACGCTCACCCCCACGACGCACGCACCCCGGCCCCCGCGCCTGGCCCCACCACCACGCAACCGCCTCATCGCCTCGGTCCTATCGCCGACACGGTCTTCCCGCGACCGCCTCGCCCCACCCTGCCGCCAGCGTCCCCTCTGTCTTCCGCGTCCTCCGCGCGAGCCAGCACCACCGCTGTTCGCTGCCCTCGGCCTCCTCCGCCTCGACCTCGCCGGCCTCTGCATGTCGCCGCCGAGCGCCACCGTCGTCCCCGCCGTCCTCCCTCCACCGGCTGCGCCTCCCCCGCATCTGCCGGCCCGAGCCCGTCCCCAACTGTCTCCGACCGCTGCGCCACCGGCCGTCGCTTCGTCCGGCCGCGTCGCCTCCTTCCCGGCTCACCTCCACGACGCCGCTCGCACCCCGCTCCTCCCAGATCCCGCCGCGACCCCGCCGCCAGCGAGCTTCCCCGCCAACCTCCACCTTCCGCCTCGCCGTCTCCCCCTCGACGTGGAGCCTCCCGGCCGTTCTGTTCCACCGCACGAGCGCCGCCTCTACCTGCAGGTTGTCTTCCTCTGCCCCGACACCGCCGTGGCCTCCCTCGGCCCGGTCGCCTGCGCCCCACCTCGCCAGAGCACGGTCCGGTCCGCGCCGCCGCCTCGCGGGCTCCCCTCCCCGGCTCCTTCTCGCCCGCAACCTCCACCGTGGCCGGCCGTCGCCATGACCAGGCCTCCTTCCCGGCTCGCTCTCTTCCGCGACAGCAAGCCGCCACAGCAACTAGTTTTGGCCGTCACTGAGTCGCCCCTGCTCGAGACCGTCCCAGGGCAACGTCGTCTCGGTGGCTCTGTGAGGCCCTCCTCTCTGTAACTCGCCACGTCCATCAAGTTTGTGTCATGCCAGTGTTAGTGTTTGAGTTTTGCTGTTGATGTCTGCTTGTTGCTCGGTTCCCGTTGGTTAAGTGGTATGCTATTGATTGAGGTGTTGCGCGTGTAACCCTAGAATTCCGTCGCAGATCCCGGATATCTCCTACACGGACCCGATGGATTATGCAAGACCACCGGCGCTTGAGCCCGAGGAACCACGCCGAGAACCCGCGGTAACCGAAGATCCGAAGACCGATCTAGTTGAACCGAACCATCGAAGCGACAAGTTCTCCACCCCGAAACGCCATGACCTCCTTCACGAATCCGATGGCCGGTACCCCGAAGACCGAACCTGAACCACATCGAATCCCAAGATCGCCGAACCCTATGTGCGATCCTCTTTTTCGAGCCTTATTTTATAAAATGTAATAATAACCTTGTTGCATTTTAACTTGTTCATGCTTGCCTACATCGCATCATGTGGTTTGGGGGTACTTTGTTGACTCACCTAATAATTACACAGGGAGTCTATATGAGGGCTGTTCTAGTCTTATATTGGCTCCATTTAGAAATGTGTAGAGAACCGATGCCATGTTTTGCCTTATTAAGAGACCATTTAATTTGTGGGGGTTCTAAATAACTGGAACCGTTTAATTAATTGTCGGGACCACGGTTCCGCTTAATATTGCCTAATTGCACCGCATCTTGCCATGCCATGCATCATATCATAAGCATGCCGGATCTTTTGCGTAGTATTAAATATTGCATCCGGTGTTTCTTCTATTGTTTGCTTCTTCGCGGATTAGACCGATGAGTTGATGCGAGTATCGACAAGTTCTCCAGATATGATCCTTCGACAGTGTTTCCCAGGCGAGCATCTCCCCCCTTCTACCTATTGTGCATTTATAGTCTTTATTTCCTCTTGTTGATCTATTGCTATCCGTGTCGCGATGCTTTAGTTTCCGTGCACCAGTTATAGCCCGTGCAGCCTCTATATTGCCTTGGACACCTCCTATTACCAGTGTTTGGTAGATAGCTGGCCTTGCGAGTCGTAGTCGCTTGCTCAGGTGCAGTCTCGTGTTGTCGAGTACCACAGTTGTTGGAATGGTGGAGATGTTTATTGCTGGCAGATGTTTATTGGTGGAGATGATCATGACTTTAATTACAACGAATAAAATGCTAGATATAACTAATGCAGAGGCATCGGTGGGAAATAGATGTTATTTGGTTTTTCCACGCTCACTTGTGTCCCGTAGGACCCCGAGTACTTGATACATGTTCCTTGATTTTTCGCACTATCCACATCCGGGAGGCCTTATGGACCCCCCTGAGCCAGAGCTTGATTCATTTCTATTTCTTGGGGCCACAAGTAGTTTGGGGCTTTATTACTATCCTGTACTTATGCCATGTTACTGCTTTATTTATGATTGTGCGTGGAGCACCTGTACTGTTTAGGATCGTGACACGTTTTCGCTGTATCGACAAGCCCAGTCACACTTTCGGGTTCCCAGTCGTTTACAGCCGTCCACACAAACCCTGGGTCCGTTCCGGAGCCGGCCAACTTCGTTGCGGGTAGCTTAGTGGGGTGGCCCCCTGAAATATTTCTGAATCCTGTGATCGCTTTGTCGTGAATGCCTCGTTGGGTTTTGAGTTGGTTTTTCCGAGGTTGATCGAGTGTGTGTTGCTATTTGTGCACCCCTGCAGGGTAAAACTTTCTGAAAGCCGTGTCTGCGGTTATGGACGACTTGGAGCACAGTATCTCGATCATAGACAAGCATAACTAAAGTAGTGCTATAAATTTGACTTAATATGTGACTAGTAATCAGCTCAAGTATAACGGAATGGATATTAAAAATGCCAACAGCTGGTGGATCTGGATTGTTTTGTGACATGCTATATGCCTAGTAAGTATTGCAACTCCAATGGAATGTGATAAAAGTGTCAACAACTGTTGGGTTTGGGATTCCTCAAGACAATTATATCTGACTAGTAAGTGTTCCAACTACAACGGAATGTTAACTAAAACTGCCCACTACTTATGCTTCAGGATGACTCATGCCATCTGTATCTGATTAGTAAGAGCTTCAACTATAAGGGAATGAATAAAATTGCCAACCGTGTGAGTTCCTCGGTCTGACTTCCTCATTTGGTCTCGAGGGGGAAATACCAGGATGGGTTTGTTGGTGTTAGCTTCAGGTTGGATCCGAATAGGTCTTTCTTACCCCTCTCTAATAGCCGCCAGTGATACCGAGTCTTTATAGGTTGTTTAGTGCCGCTGCGCTGCCGCTTCAGCCCACCATACCTATGTAGGCCAGAGCCGCCGAATTCTAGCCTCGCCGTGTACTGGCCTCAGTACTGACGCTCCTCTTTTCCTTTGCCCTTTGTCGGCACCCCTTTTGTTTTAGCAGGTTTGAGATCGCCGTCGTTAGCAGGGTTACCCTTCTGGCTTGGCCTGGGCAGGGTTATGGACGCCATTGGTTATTCTTTAGGGCTCTTAGCCCCATTTGCATCTTGTCCGTATTCGGACGCTCTATCGTTTCAAGGTGATTTGGATCTTTGTATATTATAGTTGTATTCTTGACTCATGGAGTCGCTGTTGTATATATATCTGTTCTGTGGGTCCCATCGAGGACTGTTGTGTAATGGTATTGCTTCGTTTTCCACCCGCACGAAAGTGCCTGGTGGGCGTCCTTGAATCGTTTCTATGCGGGTTTGGCGGAAAGCGCTAAAACTTGCATATGACCGATTTGAGGGTGCTACATGTATTAGCTCCGGTTTTGCTACAAACTGGGACAAATGTCCCGGTCCAACGGCTAGAACTGGCCCCAGGGGGTGGCATGCACTAGCCCTGGTTCGAACGGGACCTTTAGTCCCGGGTCGTGTAACAAACTGGGGCTAAAGGGTTTCAGGTAGGCCAGGTCGGGCGCCAGGCCCTTTAGTCCCGGTTTGTTATACGACCCGGGGCTAAAGGTGGACCTTTAGCCTCGGTTCTAGACACGAACCGGGGCTAAAGGTCTGGCTATATCTTCTTCCCCTGCCCGAGCCACCATTCAAGTTGGTGGCTCTCCTCTCTCTCTCTCTCTCTCTCTCTCTCTCTCTTTCTTGCTTCAAGCTCGAGTTCATGCCCTTTTTTTGCTCAAGATTTGTCTATATTTTGTGGTGCCCCATCTATCCAAAGGTTCTAAAAGGTGAGCAACTTCATCCTTTGAACTCTCATTGCTATATTAGCTTATTTCATGCTCTATCTTACAGATGGATTTGTGGATTTAGTTTGGTAGTAATTTTTGCAATGATAGCATGAGATCGATGTTTAGATTCTATCTATCTTGTATTAATGTAAGGAACTCTAAGGTAAATACCACAATATGTGGATTCTATCTATATATATCTTGTTTTGGCACATAGTCTCGAAATTTTATTTTAGAAGCACACACATGCGTGAGTTGATCATTCTAACTAGCTAGCTGGATAAAATATCTTTCTTCGTCTACCTGCGTTCAACAAACTGAAAAAATTGTAACAAAGATAGGGTTAATTCATAAAAGCTTGATAAGAAGACATCACAATTCACATATTAGGGAGTGCCTCTATGGCGAGCTCCTCGAAGATGTCTGAGGACGGATCCTAAGACATCTTCGAGAAGCTCTGCCGTAGTGGTATCCCTGCTCTCGCACACCATCTTTCGGTTTATATCTTCTCTAGCTAAATCAGTATGCTGGTGGAGCTAACTAATTTCACATATTAGAGAGTGCCTCTACGGCGAGCTCCTCGAAGATGTCTGAGGACGGGGTCCTAAGACATCTTCGAGAAGCTCCATCGTAGTGGTGTCCCTGGTCTCGCACACCATCTTGCAGTTCTTCACAAATGCACACCTATTTATAGATTAAGCAGCACAAGATAGTGTCGGGCACTGATGGCATAATGTCGACACACTCACCCTGGCATAGTGCTTCCACCCACCCAAAATAGTGTCGGCATTTAATTTACTGGCTTAGTGCTGCCCACTGAGGACATAGTGTCGACATGTTGTCTCCACATCCACATATAGTCCCGGTTGGTGGTTGGTGCCTCCAACCGGGACTAAAGGTTCATCATATCTTTAGTCCTGGTTGCTGGTTTTAATTTTGTTTTTTAGATTAGTACTAATTAATTATGATTATGCTGCCACCAACCCAAAATAGTAGAGTCATTTAATTTACTGGCTTAGTGCTGCCCACTAAGGACATAGTGTCGACATGTTTTCTCCACATCCACATTTAGTCCTGGTTGGTGCCTCCAACCGGGACTAAAGGTTCATCATATCTTTAGTTCCGGTTGCCGGCTTTAATTTTGTTTTTTAGATTAGTACTAATTAATTATGATTATGTTTGATGTACTTAATTAATTATATAATGCAGATGAGCCGACAATGAATGTACACTGACCGACTCTCTAACGAGTTCATTAAAGGCGTGCATTCTTTTCTTCTTGTGGCCGAGGCAAATAAGCAGAATGGTTTTATGTCTTGTCCATGTGGTGTCTGTCAGAATCATAAATAATACTCTTCCTCAAGAGTCCTTCACAACCACCTGTTTCGGTCCGGTTTCATGACCGGCTATAATTGTTGGACCAAGCACGGAGAAAAAGGGGTTATGATAGAAGACAACAAAGAAGAAGAGAATGACAACGACTACCCTGAATACGATGGTATTACAATGGAAAACATTGATGAAGAAAAAGATGAAGAACGGGCATCAGATCTGCCCGATGATGATCTTAGTTGGGCCATTGCTGATGCCTAGGAAGAATGCGTAACTGAAAGGGAGAGGTTGAAGTTCAAGAAGATGTTAGAGGATCACAACAAATTGTTGTACCCAAATTGTGAAGATGGGCACAAAAAACTGGGTAGCACACTAGAATTGCTGCAATGGAAGGAAGAGAACGGTGTGACTGACAAATGATTTTAAAAGTTGCTGAAAATAATGAAGAAGTTGCTTCCAAAGGATAACGAACTGCCCGCCAGTACCTACGAAGCAAAGAAGGTTGTCTGCCCTCTAGGATTAGAGGTGTAGAAGATACATGCATGCATTAATGACTGCATCCTCTACCGCGGCGAGGAGTACGAGAAGTTGGATGCATGCCTAGTATGCACTGCATTGCGGTATAAGATAAGACGAGATGACCCTGGCGAGCGCCGCATGAGGAGGGTTCCTGCCAAGGTGATGTGGTTTGCTCCTATAATACGACGGTTGAAACGTTTATTCAGGAACAAAGAACATGCCAAGTTGTTGCGATGGCACATGGAAGACCGTAAGAAAGACGATATGTTGAGACACCCCGCTGATGGGTCGTAGTGGAGAAAAATCGAGAGAGAGTTTCCGGACTTTGCAGGTGATGCGAGGAACTTATGGTTTGGTCTAAGTACAGATGACATGCATCCTTTTGGGGAGCAGAGCTGCAGTCATAGCACCTGGCCTGTGACTCTATGTATCTATAACCTTCCTCTTTGGTTGTGCATGAAGCGGAAGTTTATTATGATGCCAGTGCTCATCCAAAGCCCGAAGCAACCCGACAACGATATTATGTG
Organism: Avena eriantha; assembly: GCA_910589775.1. Classification (NCBI taxonomy): domain Eukaryota; kingdom Viridiplantae; phylum Streptophyta; class Magnoliopsida; order Poales; family Poaceae; genus Avena; species Avena eriantha. Next base: position 326,393,836 of record OU342746.1, read on the forward strand.
TACCTAAGGCCATTAGTTGAACACAGTTCAAAAACCATGTCCGCGGTCAATGGCGTGAGAAGCTATTTTTTAAATCACTCTCGGTAAGTAGTATGAGCTAAGTCCGCGCATCTATTTAATTCTAGTTTATGTGCATTTATCATGCTAGAGTTATTATTTGATTGAATTCTATTCTTGTAAAGTGCGTGAGGCAGCCACAGGGGACTAATATATGTGGATTATACGTGTGCGAGTTCATTCGCATCAGTATTGAGAAACCCTCGGAAAATGTTCGAGTAAGTAAACAATATATTTACCTTTATTTTTATTACAAAAAGTTGTTGGGTCTAATTCATACGATCTCCTTTTTATATAGTTGGACGCGATGCGGGACAAGCTCCTACTAGAGGACCGTCTAATAGCAATCCAAGAGGAATTTGCTGCATTTTTTGTCGACGAGGTCATAGACCCACGCGGAGAATACTCTATACGTATACCCTAAAGCATCCATGTAATGATCTCCATGTAATCAAATAGACATGCTCTGGACCCGGTTGGGACTCCATGTATGCTTGTAAGAGAAATTATATTATATATTGCGTCAATATGTACAAGTACTGTGTAGTAGCGTTCTATATGTATACGAAAACTTTTTTCTAATGAAAACACAGAATGAAAAATAATTAAACACAAAACACAAAATGAAAAGAAAAACACAAAATCCTAAAACTCATCCCCTGCCGCGGCAGCCAAATGGCCCAAAGTGCTGCCGCGACAGGAAACTTTTAGTCCCGGTTCGTAAAACGACCCTTGTGAACATTGCATGCAGTGACTACCTAGATCTCCTTGTTCGCACATCTAACCCATATTATAGCTAACAAAACACGGGTACACTAGATCGATGTAGGCCATAGATACGTGTCATGTATCCATAGTTGTCAAAATAGTCATTGGAACAAAGTATGCCCTAATTATTATGAAATAAAGATAACTTATCAAAGGAAGCTAGAAAACGTACTCCCTCCGTCTCAAAATAGATATCGAATTTTTTCTAAATTTGGATGTATTTACACACTAGACAAATTTGCGACATCTATTTTGGCACGGAGAGAGTAGTAAGTATGTCCCTTATCTCCATGCATATGTATAAATGTAACAGAACCACTTTATGGCCAGACAGATCCTCCACGCTTCCGTGCCCCCGACGGCCAGGACGGCAACCACGAGCGGAGCGCCATCGCTTGGTAGCCAGGGACATGGCGGTGCGGCCGCTTGGTAGCCAGGGAGGCACACCGAAAGTTGCAGCAGCCCGCAACTGTGTTGGCGCCTCCAGTGCGTGCGGAGACAAGATTGATAGAGGGCAGCAGCGCTACGGGGTACGGTCCTGCAGAGTCGAGAGAGAGAGACGAAGAAAAGGAGAGGTGTTATAAACCTTCATTCGCGTGAATTACAAAATTTGTGTAGTAGAGTGGTAGATTTACGTTCGAAAAATGTAAAATGATAGTACTCGATACAATGAGCATTCAAAATAGTAATTTTAGGCTATTACCTTCACTAATAGGAAACAACTTATCAGCGGCGCACCTTTTTTCACTATTCGTGGCACATTTCCTAGTCGCCACTGATAACTATCTTCTGTGGCGCATTTCAAAATGCATCACAGAAGTCTCAAACTTCAGTGGCGCATATGGCCAATATGCGCCACAAAAGTTTTTTTCCAAAATTCAAAAAAAAGGCACTTCGGTGGCACACACGAAAATATGCGCCACAGTAATATGGACTTCTGTTGCAATTGTCTCGTTCGTTGTTAGGTCTATGAACACTAATTTTGACACTTGCACACTGCAGACTGTTTTGTACACTGCAGACTACTAATATGAAGATCTTCATCTCACAACATGCACACTGCAGACTACTAATATGTACACTGTAGGACAAAAATATGCAACAAATGATGAACGTTCCTGACTGTTTTGTGGAGGTACTGAAGGAAACAAAAGCTCTATGAGATCTTCATGCAGCAATGCAGCCCCATGTCCTGTAGTGCCATAAACTTATAGCTCAAGATTCTGTTTACATGTTGTACACTTGAACAACATTGCTTTCTAAAAATAGCTGCAGTGACATCAGTACTTGACATGTATCACTAATTAAATTCACGAGATTAATTTAGACATATCAGCAAGCAAGCATGCAAAAACTGTCATTATAATATCCCTCGAGCGAAACCACTAGGTTTATAGATGCCCAATCGTCTCCTCATCAATGGTACCTCTTTTCGGAGATGAATGTAGAAATTGGATCAAATCTAGGACAACAAACTTCAAAAAATTTAGATACTGTGTGAAGATACATTTTCAAGCAAATTAAAGACAAAGGACATAGCTGATGCTACAAGAAATTAAAGGTTCAGTACAAGGTAATTCACTCACCCGCTTACGCACACCAACAACACAGGGAAACTATCAAGCTTACTGGCAAAAAGCCAACAACATTAGCTACTATATAGTGACATAATTCATCATGAGAACCCTGTCGCCTCCAAGTGGTCATATTTCCTTCGGATGAGAATGGGCTTCTGCGCTTAAACATATCACAACCATATGTTGTCAATATGCAGCATCAGAAGGGCTCACCTTTCCTACAAACATAGTTTTTTCAGTGTGACTACACAAAGGAGATGGGATGATACTATATAAAATTGCCAATTAGGTAGACATAACCGCAAAGCATTATCAGGTGCCAAAAAAATATAACTTTTGTTCTATTTAAAATATAAAATGGTGCTACGAGGAACTAGACACTTTTTTGATATACTAGAAGCGGGTCGGCATGAGAATTCCAAAAATTCGTCCCTGACAGGGATCGAACTCCAGTCATTGGGATACGCGAACTACGACCCAACCACCAGGCTATTGCCTCGTTCTCCTTTTGTTCTATTTAGATACTGAATATTTTGTTTATTCTGCCAACTAATATTACTATTACTTGAGAGTTATTCCTAATTCATAAACTAAAGGGCATAGAAATATACCTTCGTGGAGTGTAGAAACTCATGTATGCAATCAAAAGAAGAGATGGCTCTCTCTTCCCTATCTTCCTCCATATGTTCTTCCACCTTAGTGATTTGAGACTAATCTTATAAATGCCAAGGTTTGTGGCCACAGAAATGATATCACTGCCCTCCACTAATCTCATATATCTAGATATGCTAGCAGTAGCTTAATTAACCCTAACAGTTTTCAAAAGTTCACTGTTTGCTCTCCTAGCATTTGACCCGATCTTTGAACTCTCTGTCAGAGGAAGTTAAAATGCCGCGGGCATCTTCAGAGCTTCTGTCGCCCAAGAGGAGATGGCTTCAGTTAAACCTTAATTAGCCTTGTTGTTACTTTTTGAGCAAATTAATGTTACTGTTGTACACACTGGTGTACAACAAAGTAATGTTGTACACAGTGATTTTCGACTTTGGATGTTTGAACTATTAATAAAAGGTTGTGTACATCGACCGATGCAGAGGCTGGGATTTTACCCCTTTTCAAGAAAACACTAGTGTAGGAGAAAATGTACTATGTAGTGGACTGGACTACTCACTAGAAATAGCATGTGATCATAAGTAAAGATTTATATTGTCCTGAGTGGCTGATTGCATGGAAAACTGAATTGATTTAATGCGATTGATGCTCAAATATTTGTAGTGTTCAAAGTACTCGACGGACTGCACACAAAATCCATTTTTATATGGAATATGTGTACCATGTTCAATAGTTTGTGAATAACTTTTATTTGTGATTCAGATAAGTTTTAGTAAAAAACTCTCATCCGTATCGAGGTTGCTTGCAGTGTTCTCATCATCTAATACTATTGACGTGCACAAGGAGAAACGACAACGCTTGTACCATGGCTGAATCAATCCAATGCCAAAAGAAAGCTTGTTCAATCGAAATTTTGAATCCAAAAATTTAGACCACAAACTCCCCTAGATACATGCATGTTGGCGATTATCATATTTGTAACCTATCCACAAACATTACAATGAACTTTTAATTTATAAAGCAGAGAAAAATGGAGGATTACATATTCATTTTAATAAAATACAAGATTAATTTGGGCGAAGTTAGAATAATTACATCTCTAAAGGATGAAAACACAAAGATCAGATTTCAGGACATGACGGTGACATGTTAAAAAAAATCCCGATCCCTGTTCTTTACTAAGAAAGATAGCATTTCAGTCCGTTGTACCTTAACTAATTATCTAATACTCTCTCCATCCGAAAATAATGACTCGGATTTATCTAGATTCGGATGTATCTAAAGTTTTAATATAAATACATACAAGTATAGAAAAATTTAATACCCTATTTCTGGACAGATGAAGTATTATGGTTGCGTTGCGTATCTTATCAAGTCTAACACGTGCCCGCTGTTCACGAGCAAAACATATGGACCAAGTGTGGGGCAAATAGGGCAAACAGAACTCAAGGCATTCGCAGCCGTGGGCTCAAGTTCGTTGGCCATCACCTGTCACCTTTATCTGATTCCGATTCGGATCAACCTCGGTCCGCAACCTTCCTGCTCGTCGGCCCCTTTTAGGTCGCCGTCTCTGGCAGCCATCCCTGTTCACGTAGTAATGGCGTGTCGCTCGCTGCACAGGCAAGGGGCGCTACCCCATTGTACTCGGGTTTCCTGGGAAAATCGGTAAATTTATTGGCGGATGCGGATGCCAACGACGACAATATGCTCTCTTTCTTCTTTAATCACGGTGTGCGGTGTACTAAACTTTCTCCCGCGTGTCGTTTCTACACGGAGAGTTAGTTGCCTTGGTGAGTAAAGTTGTGTACTGGTTCCCAGTGCTCTAGAAACATTTCTTATTGGACCTTTTGGGGATGTTTATTGTTTTGGAATGGGTCGTAGAGTTTCATTTGGAGTAGTTGACTTTCACGTAATTTTTGTTTGCTTATGCAAGTATCAGGCATGTGCTTTTTTTATCCAAAAAAGAGCATGTAGTTTAGATGTGGCGAGAGGACAACTAAGGGTATTATCCACGTAGGGTGATAATAAGGGATAGACTAAATGATTGAACCTGATGTTTTTAATCGTTTCCGAGCTACATGATAAATCGGTTTTTTATTTGGGTCTCCTATGGGCCGCTTTATCAGTTTTAAATGAGCGATTTCTCTAATTACTTATCCTTCGCTTGAACTAAGACCAAAATTATCACCACTCTAGAACTTCATTTGCGAGGTTCCACTCTTGAACTTCGACGGCATGCCCATTTTTTTCCATAAGCATTAAACTTGTATGTGCCTAACTCGTCGGTTTTACAAAATTAGAACATTTTATTCCCTTGAGGCAGCTTCCCAAATCGGTAGAGATGTGTGAAAATAGGTGTAGAAAGCATTCGCCCCTCGAAGATTAAAGATTAAATGAAGAACAATATTGTGAATGATCTAGGGCATCTGGGCAAGAACATTTAACCCATGGGTTCATTGAATCATGACTACTTAGAGTATTTGTGTAAGTACGATTATGAGAGGAATGTGCTTTTCGCAAGGCGTTAAAAATAGGTTAATGGCAAGATTTACTTCCACATTAGTGGGATCAAGCCAAGAAAAACTGTGAACCAAACATTTCGAAAGATAATAGAATAACTTGAACATTTCTGTTTCACTACAATCTTCCAATTTAGTCTTCAAAAACCCTTGACAAAGGGGAAACATACGCCGAGCCAAAAAGAGTACAGCATGCCCTCAGTTTGGGCAAAAACTTCCTATTTTTTAATACCACCTACGTCTACCCATCGTGTATGTTCCTAGCTAGTGAACTGATTCGCATGAAGAAAAAAACAGATGATCGGCAAGAAAAAGAAAAAAAAACAGATGAGCGCCGCTCCATGGATAACAGATTCACAAGGATCGGTTCATGAGGCCACGCACGACGACCAAACCCAGCACGAGCAGGTGATCCACCTCCGGCTCAACCTTGAGCGTCAGCACGTCCTCCCCCAGGACGACCCCCGCCGGCGTCTGCTTGCGGGCGACCTCCGCCACGACAACGCCGTCTGCGCGGCCGCTGATTACTCTGTACTCCGACTTGCGCGCGCAGCAGCCGTCGACCCTGAAGCACGTCCCCGAGCCGCTGTGCATCGTTACGGCGGCGCCGCCCTTCTCGGCCTGGCGCACGCTGAACCACGGCGTGGCCTCCTCCTCGCCGGCGTCGTGGGCGCACCGGCGGACCTCCCACCTCCTGAACATGCCGAAGCCCTTCCTCCTGATCCTGATGAGGGTGTTGCCGGCGCGGTCCATGAAAAAGACCTCACGGCCGCCGCTGCAGCCGTAGTTGTCGACGCGGAAGGCGAGGCCGCCGTCGGGCGTGTACACCGTGCAGCCGTTGCCGTTGAACACCAGGGACTTCATCCACACCGTGTACGCCTGCTGGCTGTGGTGACCATTGGAGGAAGATCTGTAGCTGGGAGAGACCGAAGGTGAGGCGGCGGCAGAGAGGGGCTGGACCTTGGCCATCGGAATGCTATGCTCTAACTGCTTGTTGATGATGAGATGGTTGGGATGGTGGGGTACGAGTGGCTGGTTCCACCTATTTATAGGTGGCTGCTAATTATTCTGGGTGAGGATTAGTTTATGGCAGTGTACGCGTCATGCGACATGATAGAATAGTGCTAACCCAAACTTGTTATCCTCGATCTAGCGCCACGTTTACCAAGTGCTTGTTTTAGCATGGCTTTGCATAACGGTTAATAGATTTTCAGGCATATACCTAATGTTTCTTCCCTGCTGCGCAGCAACACTATTGGTTAGGTACTATTCTCTCCGTTTTAAAATATAAGATTTTTTGGTTTGTAAATGGAGTGTATCTAGACCACTTTTAGTGTATAGGTTCACTCTAAACCTACATGAACCTACACATTAAAAGGGGTCTAGATACATTTCTTTAACCAAGCTAAAACATCTTATATTTTGAAACGGAGTGAGTAGTTTGCATATGCATAAACCCCCGAAAGCAAAATTAAGTTCAAACTATATTAATTTTGCAGAAAACTTAGAACTAAACTAAACAATTTTGACTACGAAGCGGCACGTATCGGGTGCCACTTTGCAATCCTATTGTAAATGGATGCATATACATGTAGCGGAGTATTTTGAAATTAGGTACACGCACAGAGGTTATATATGAACTTTAAACTCTAATAGCGTAGTAAAAGTTAATGCAACGGATATATGTGTCATAGAGAAAGAATTTTCAAGCAGAACACTGTAATCTGCAAACGATAGTGAGGAGGGAAATTAACGCTGATGATCCTGACCGCAACGCGTAAAACGTGCGATTGGATCTCGCCGTCGGTGATGGAAACATTCTACGGACTGTTCTAGATGGCAAGCATCTATATATCGCTGAAGCACGTGCAGCGAGCTAAGGATAAGCTGCTAGGCTCTAGCTAAATGCTAATTATGCAGAAAAGCTGCGTTTAACTACGAGTAGCTTTGATCTCTTGTTTAATATTCCGTGGACCGGGTTGATCGATCTGTTTCCCACTATTGTTTTCGCTCTCGCTTTCTCTCATGTTGCTAGGCCGGTGAGAGCCACGTCACTCGTTAACTGTTCTGCGGACTACAACAACAGCTATCCATCCACACATGGCAATTGACAGAGTACTGGCAAAATAACTAAATAAAGACAATTATTTTCGATTCATCTACAATAGATTAGTGGCGATGTAGCAGAATATTGGTTGCCGGTAAAACAGTATTTGCAGAATATTGTTGCCTTGTGTGATTGGTTAATCCTTCTCCCGAGTGAATATTTCCTTCTATCTAAGTAAAACTCTTCGCAAAGCAAAAAAAAAAGACCAACGGGGGAGGAGCCCCGTGGCATCTTAATCAAGCGATTAGCTCTTCCCTCAAAAAAAATAAAAATCAAGCGATTAGCTCCCAACTCACAAGGCCAAACCATCAAGACACGAGATGCAGTTGTTAAAGAAAGCCGAGGCAGGCCTGCCAGAAATACGGGAGCCTTGTGCAGATGAGCAACTATGCTGATAATGGAGCATAAACTATACCATTGCGAGGGGAGACTTCTATGATCACAATTATTTTTGTAGAGGGCACAGAAAGCATTCGTACGAACGGGATACTGTATTTTTTTACTTAAGAGACAGAGGGAATCATCTAACAAAATTAATCAGATAAAATCAGAACGTACAAGGAGACCAGATTTGATTATGAGCCAAGAGGAACTTTCCGACCAAATCGTTGCGCTTTGTTGTGTATCGAGTATATCATATATGCCTCTCCAAACTTCTCTGGAAAAAGTGTAGAATAGAAATAACTAAAAGAAAATGACAACTCAACGATTGGATAAGAACTGTGCCACAACAGTAGTGACATCCTTGGAGTGCACGCTTGTGCTGTCATGGTTGCTTGTGAATTAATACAAAATCTCTGGCTAGTTTAGAATGAATCATGATATATTCTTTCGCGAAGAGGCTGGGGGCCATAGATTAAATTCACCATTCATCACGTGATGACGGAAACAAATTCAACTTACCATTCCAAAAGAGCATCAACCAAACGACTTCTCGCCATGCTTAATGTTACTAATAATGAGACCGTGAGCGCCAAGGTGGACGAGGAGTAGCGAAAACCTGACCCTAAGAGACATAACTACATCACAACAACCTAGCTCCCAGGTCCCCACCCCTTCACGTAGCCGACGCGCGATTGGCAAAGGAGGAGGGGACCCTTCACTTGCTGTTTGAGTTAGGGATGATTTTTTTTTCCTGAGAAGTAACGGCTAGTTATTGTGGATTTTTCCTTTTTTCTAGGATGGAACAAGATTTATCCTCAAAACTCTTATCACGCTCACATATTTAAATAGAGAGGTCATTTTGCTGGCAATCCGTAGAGAAAAATTAAAGAAAACTTTGCTTAACTTGTGTCAGTCAAATAAGACTATTGTTCTTTTTTGTGTGGGGAGAATAAGACTATTGTTCTGACCACTTTAAAGGAAAATTTCCATGTTAGAAAAATGTTGAAAAATATTATATTTTATATTCTAAAATATCAATATATGTGGTTCATGTCGTACAGTATAAAGGCTATATTCTCATAAAGGGAAGTGTGAAGCTACTTTTTATGATTAGGAGCTCACATGTAAAAGAAAAGATGATTATATGATCTTCTTTTGAAATTAAGTTGGAAAAGAATATAGTGAAGTGTCGAGCAGGTGAACTGGAGCAACTCAATCACTAATCCCGGTTTATATTACGAGCCGGGACTAGAGGCTCCCGTACGTGGAGTTGGCTGGCGCGAGACCTCTTGTTCTGAGCCGTATCAGGAACCGGAACTAGAGGTTTGGAACGGCCCGAGACTAGAGCTGGCGCGGCCTCCTAGCCGTTGGAGCCGAGACGAACCGGGACTAGTGTCACTAGTAACACTAGTCCCGGCCCGTAACCAACCCGAGACTAGATGTGGAATCGGGGCCGAACCGAAACCCTTGTTTCTACTAGAGTTGGTTTGACCACTTTAAAGGAAAATTGCCGTGTAATAAAAATGTTTTGACCACTCTTGCGCCAGATAATATATGTGGCTCATGTAGTACAGTGTAAAGGCTATATTCTCATAAAAGGAAGTGTAAAAGCTACTTTTTGTGATAAGGAACTCACATGTAGAAAAGATAAAAAAAATGTTTATGTGATCTTCTTTTGAAATGAAGTTGGAAAAGAATATAGTGAAGTGTCGAGGAGCTGAACTGGAGCAAGTCAGCGATCACACCATTTATTCGATGTACTTTCCTAGCATGAGAATTCTGAACTGTTGAGTATCAAATGAAGTCCTCCTCACGTCTGAACAGTTCACCACACCAAACACATGCAAATGGGAGAGCATCATATATTCATATGTACCACACGTATACTCCCCCGTTTAGAAATATAAGATATTTTAGCTTTGTGAAATGAATGTATCTAGACCCTTTTTCGTGTATAGGTTCACTGCGAACCTCTATGAACCTATACACAAGAAGACGTCTAGATACATTCGATTCACAAAGCTAAAACGTCTTATATTTCTGAACGGAGAAAGTATATGACAAGACTAAATACTACTAGAGAAAAGCTTATAGCAGCACTCCTTGCTGCCGGCGAAGTGGGCATGGGCTCGCCGGCGGTAAGGGCTTCCAGACCTGCGTACAGTTACCACCGACGACACACACTGGTCACGCCGGAGATACCACAAGTACCGCCGGCGAACAGATCCCGTGCACGCCAGGGATTGGGTGGGCCACGTGCCCCCCGGCTGGGCCACCACGTACCACCGGCGAATCCGACAACGCACGCCGGGGGGTAGCAGACGGAGCGCCGGTGAACAAGGCCCGTGCTCGCCAGGGATAGAGTAGGCCGCGTTCCCCCTGATGGGCCGCAACGTACTGCTGGCGAAACGGCCCGCAGGCGCCAGGGGTAAGTGGGCCGCGAGACCACCTGTAACAGCGTCTCTCAACAACCCCCCTCCCCCAACGAAAATCCGATCCCAAAATCTCGCAATTCCTAGCCGCGGCCCTCGGTCCGCCGTCGTCGTCCCGCGTCCGATCCCCCTCGCCGTCGCCGTCCAGCGTCCGCCGAAGGGAAGGATGAGGAGGCCAGTCCCGGGCTCGTCCGCGCCGCCACCTCGTCGACGACCACCTCCCCTATCCGCGCCGCCACCTCGTCGACGACCACCTCCCCGTCCGCACCGCCACCTCGTCGACGACCACCTCCCCCATCCGCGCCGCCACCTCGTCGACGACCACCTCCCCCATCCGCAGGTACACGTCACCGAGTTCCCTATGCTTTCGCATGGCAATCCCCTTCTCGCTCCCTGTGCGCGTGATGTGACTTTAGAGTATGCTAGAATTGCAAATTGTGTGTCTTGATTGTGTTTTTCTCGAATTGCAAACTGTGGCGGCTTGATGGCTAAGAATGTTTTCCTGTGGGATGATAGCTAGCATTGCTAGAATTTTAAATTTATGGTGTCTTGAATGTCTGAGAATGTTTTTTGTGTGACCACAACATATGCTTGAATCACGAGTAGGAATGCTTGAATCACGAGTAGTAAATATGCATAGAGTAACTTATATGAGCTCGGTTAAAATATTCATACTGCATTAGACCCATGAACACAGATTCTGCTTGTCGTTAAAATCACTTATATGAGATTGGTTGAAAGATTCCTATCCACTTTAAAGTCAAATGACAGAATAAGATACGCGCAACTTTCCAATCTGTCTTAATTGGGTCTTCTTCTGTAGGGGCTGCAACTAAAAATAGGGGATATGTCAAGTAACATTCTTAGAAATAATTGTTTTGCAGGACACGTAGGTAAGTTCAGCATACGTGTTATCTAGGGACAAAATTTTAACTCATGCCCAGAATTTGTTAGTTGGCTCTGTCTAGAAACATCATTACAGGTGCTGGTGGAGTGGTCAGCCTATGATATAATTGCTAAGTGCACGCGTTGTTAATAGTAGTGAAGATGAAATGAACGCTAGTAGCGATTTATGTTCTTTTAACTGTTGTAGCTCCTTTTTTATATTCTGATGGCATATGCTAGAACTGTAAATCCTGGTGTCATGATGTTCCTTCATGATGACAACATTGCTAGAATTGCAAAATTATGGCATACTGGTTTCAAAAGAAAAATAATTTATGGCATGCTGGTGGTGTAGGAATGTTCTTGTGACATGTGGCTACGAAATTGCTCGTTGGGTGGGTTTGTTCGGTAGAGGTTTCTGTTATTAACCTTTTACAGCTGCTTTTTAGTATTTTTCATCAGAATTTGGGTGCAGGCTAGAGTATGCCGAGTCTGAAATCATGACTGTGAGTCTGTGATGTCTTTGTGGTGTAACAGTGTTTCTTGTGTGGTGAGAGCATTACTAGCATTATTAGTTTCTGCGAACTGAGAATAATAACATCTCTAAAGGATGAAACCACAAAGATCAGATTTCAGGACATGACGGTGACGGGTAACAAAATCCCGATCTCCGTTCTTTACTAATAAAGGTAGCATTTCAGTCTGCTGTACGTTAACTAATAATCTAATACTCTCTCCATTCGAAAATAATGACTCAGATTTATCTAGATTCGCATATATCTAAAGTTTTAATATAAATACATACAACTGTAGAAAATTTTAATACCCTATTTCTGGACATATGAAGTATTATGGTTGCGTTGCATATCTTTTTCAAGTCTAACATGTACCCGCTGTTCACGAGCAAACATATGGACCAAGTGTGGGGCAAATAGGGCAAACAGATCTCAAGGCATTCACATTCGCAGCCGTGGGCTCAAGTTCGTTGGCCACCACCTGTCACCTTTATCTGATTCCGATTCGGATCAACCTCGGTCCGCGCCCCGCCTGCTCATCGGCCCCTCTCAGGTTGCCGTCTCTGGCAGCCATCCCTATTCACGTAGTAATGGCGTGCCGCCCGCTGCACAGGCAAGGGTTTCCTAGAAAAATCGGTGTATTTATTGGTCGATGCGGATGCCAGTGACGTCAATATGCTCTCTTTCTTCTTCATTCACGGCGGTGTACTGAACTTTCTCCCGCGCGTCGTTTCTACACGGAGAGTTAGTTGGCTTGTTGAGTAAAGTTGTGTACTGGTTCGCAGTGCTCTAGAAACATTTCTTATTGGACCTTTTCGGGAATAATATTGTTTTGGAATGGGTTTTAGAGTTTCATGTGGAGTAGTGGACTTTCACGTAATTTTTGTTTGCTTATGTAAGCATCAGGCATGCGCTTTTTTTTATCCAAAAAAGAGCATGTAGTTTAGATGTGGCGAGAGGACAACTAAGGGTATTATCCACGTGGGGTGATAATAAGGGATAGACTAAATGATTGAACATGATGTTTTTAATCGTTTCCGAGCTACACGATAAATCGTTTTAATTTACGTCCCCTACGAGCTGCTTTATCAGTTTTAGATGAGCGATTTCTCTTACTTATCCTGAATCATGACTGCTTCGAGTATTTGTGTAAGTATGATTATGAGGGGAATGTGCTTTTCGTGAGGCGTTAAAAGTAGGTTAATGGCAGGATTTACTTCCACATTAGTGGGATCAAGCCAAGAAAAGCTGTGAACCAAACATTTCGGAAGATAATAAAATCACTTGAACATTTATGTTTCACTATGTTACAATCTTCCAAGTTAGTCTTCAAAAACCCTTGACAAAGGGGAAACATATGCCCAGCCAAAAAGAGTACACCATGTCCTCAATTTGGGAAAAAACTTCCTTCTTTTAACTTCTAAATAACAGGCACACATACCACCTACGGCTACAACCACTCCCATCGTGTATGTTCCTAGCTAGTGAACTGAATCGCGTGAAGAAAAAAACAGATGATCGGCTGATCGCCGTTCCATCCATCACAGATTCACAAGGATCTGTTCATGAGGCCACGCACAACCACCAAACCAAGCACGAGCAGGTGATCCACCTCGGGCCCAACCGTCAGAGTCAGCACGTCCTCTCCCAGCACGACCCCCGCCGGCGTCTGCTTGCGGGCGACCTCCGCCACGACAGCGCCGTCTGCGCGGCCGGCGCTGATGACTCTGTACTCCAACTTGCGCGCGCAGCACCCGTCGATCCTGTAGCAGGTCCCCGCGCCGCCGTGCGTCGTCACAGCGGCCCCGCCCTTCTCGGCCCGGCGCACGCTTAACCATGGCGTGCCCTCCTCCTCACAGCCGCCGTGGGCACACCGGCAGACCTCCCACCTCCTGAACATGCCGAAGCCCCTACGTCGGATCCTGATCAGGGTGTTTCCTGCACGGTCCATGAAGAAGACCTCGCGGCCGCCCTTGCAGCCATAGTTGTCGACGCGGAAGGCGACGCCGCCGTCGGGCGTGTACACCGTGCAGCCGTTGCCGTTGAACACCAGGGACTTCATCCACACCGTGTACGTCTGCCGGCTCTGCTGTTCATAGGACGAGGAAGAGCAGGAGTTGGGAGACGGCGTGGCGGCAGCGGGGAGGGGCTGGACCTTGGCCATCGGCGAGAACAAAGAAAACTGCTCTGCTCTGCTCTGTAGCTACTGCGTATTGATCTGATGAGATGGTTGGGGTGCAAGTAGCTGGTTCCACCTATTTATAGGTGGGTGTATAGCTTGCTAATTATTCTTGGCCCGGTTTAGTTTATGCGACATGCGACATGATAGAATAGTGCTATCCCAAACTTTATTTACGCTGAATCTAGCACCGTACCAGTCAGCATGCCATTAGCGCCACGTTTAGCTAGTGCTTGTTTTAGCATGGCTTGGCATATCGGTTAATAGATTTTTAGGGATACCTAATGTTTCTCCTCCATTGCACAGCAGACAGTATTGGTTAGGTACTAGAATGCATCCGTGCAGTGCATAAGCCCCCGAAAGCAAAATTAAGTTTAAACTATATTAATTAGGTACGAAACGGGACGGATCGGGTGCCAATTTGCAATCCTAGTGTAAATGGAAGCATATACTTGTAGCGGAATTTTATTCAAATTAGGTACACGCACAGAGGTTATATATGACCTCTAAACTCTAATAGTAGTAAAAGTTAATGCAACGGAGAGAACGAATTTTCAAGAAGAACATTGTAATCTGCAAACGATAGTGAGGAGGGAAATTAACGCTGATGATTCTGACCGCAACGCGTAAAACGTGCGATTGGATCTCGCCATCGATCGGTGATGGAAACGTCCTACGGACTGTTCTATATGGCAAGCATCTATATCGATGAAGCACGCGCAGCGAGCTAAGGATAAGTACCTGCACCTAATTAAGCTGCTAGGTTCTAGCTAAATGCTAAATACGCAGAAAAGCTGCGTTTAGCTACGAGTAACTCTGATCTCTTGTTTAATATTCCATGGACCGGGTTGATCTATTTCCCACTATTGTTTTCGCTCTCGCTTTCTCTCATGTTGCTAGGCCGGCACGTCACTGGTTAACTGTTTTGCGGACTACAACAACAGTTATCCATCCACACATGGCAATTGACAGAGTACTGGCAAAATAACTAAATAAAGACAATTATTTTCGATTCATCTACAATAGATTAGTGGATGTGTTAATCCATCTCCTGAGTGAATATGTTTGCCGGTAAAACAGTATTTGCACTTATTTGCGGCGATCTAGCAGAATATTGCTGCCTTGTGTGATTGGTTAATCCTTCTCCCGAGTGAAATATTTCCTTCTATATATCTAAGTAGAACTCTTCGCAAAGCAAAAAAAAAAAGACCAACGCGGAAGGAGCCCCGCAGCATCTAAATCAAGCGATTAGCTGTTCCCTCAAAAAAATCAAGCGATTAGCTTCCAACTCACAAGGCCAAGACACGAGATGGACGCGAGATGCAGTTGTTAAACAAAGTCGAGGTAGGCCTGCCAGAATTACGGGAGCCTTGTGCAGATCAGCAACTCTACTGATAATGGAGCATAAACTATATCATTGCAAGCGGAGACTTCCGAAGATCACTTAGTGATCACATCTATTTTTTTAGAGGGCACATAAATCATTCGTACATATGGGATACTGTATTTTTATACACACGAGACAGGGGGAATCTTCTACCGAAAATTAATCAGATAAAAGCGCAGAATGTACAAGTAGACGAGATTTGATTATTAGCCAAGAGGAACTTTCTGACCGAATCGTTGCGCTATTTTTGTGTATCGTGTATATCATATATGCCTCTCCAAACTTCTCTGGAAGAATTATAGAATAGAAATAACTAAACGAAAATGACAACTCGACGATTGGATGAGAACAGTGCTACAACGGTAGTGACATCCATGGAGCGCACGTTTATCATCCGAAGTCTTGTGCTGTCATGGTTGCTTTGTGAAGTAATACAAATCTCTGGCTAGTTTAGGATGAATCGTGATATTTTCTTTCTCGAAGAGGCTGGAGGCCATAGATTAAATTCACCATTCAACACATGATAACAGAACAAATTCAACTTACCATTCGAGGAGAGCATCAACCAAACGATTTTCTCGCCATACTTAATGTCACTAATAATGAGATCGTGAGCGCCAAGGTGGACGAGGAGTCGAGAAAATCTGACCCTAAGAGACCTAACTACATCACGACAACCTAGCTCCCATGTCCCCACCCCTTCACCTAGACAACGCGATTGGCAAAGGAGGAGGGGACCCTTGGCTTGCTGTTTGAGATAGGGACGTTTTTTTTTCCTGAGAAGCAACGGCTAGTTATTGTGGAATTTGCCTTTTTTCTAGGATGAAACAAGATTTATCCTCAAAATTCTTATCACACTCACATATTTAAATGGAGAGGCCATTTTGCTGGCAATCCGTATAGAAAAATTAAAGAAAACTTTGCTTAACTAAGTAGACAGATGCCCTGCCAGCTCTTGCGTCGGTCAAATAAGACTATTGTTCTGACCACTTTAAAGGAAAATGCCATGTAAGAAAAAGTTGAAAAATATTATATTTTATATTCTAAAATATCAATATATGTGGTTCATGTCGTACAGTGTAAAGGCTATATTCTCATAAAAGGAAGTGTAAATCTACCTTTTATGAATAGGAGCTCACATGTAAAAAGAAAAGATGTTTATGTGATCTTCTTTTGAAAGTTGGAAAAGAATATAGTGAAGTGTCGAGCAGGTGAACAGGAGCAAGTCAGCAATCAAACCGTTTATTCGATGTACTTTCCTAGCATGAGAATTCTGAACTGTGGAGTATCAAATGAAGTCCTCCTCACGTCTGAACAGTTCACCACACCAAACACATGCAAATGGGAGAGCACCATATATTCATATATATGTACCACCCGTATATATGACAAGACTAAAGTAGTAGCTACTCGGCAAGATACACGTGTGATACCATCTTGTACATGGTCTACAGGGTGCATGCAGCATCACCACTTTCCAAAAGACAAAACGGAGGGAGAGGATAGCTGATAGTACAGTACAGCATCTGATCTCTGATTAGCTCTACACTTAAACATTTGTTTTGCCGAATTGGCCCTTGTGAACATTGCATGCAGAGACTATACCTAGCTAATCCTTAAAGAACTCATCCTTGACACTCCTAAGCCGTATTATAGCTAACAAAACGTGGGTATGGCTAGATGTAGGCCATACATACATGTCATGCATCCATAAGTGTAAAAAATAACCAATGGAATAAAGCATGCCCTAATTATAATAATAAGATGATTAATTAATGGAAAAGTTAGAAAAAAGTATGTCCCTTATTCTCCATGCATATGTATAAATGCAACAGGGCCATACTGCAGGGCTGATCTCACTCACTAAACTCAATACCTCGTCGGCTTGACAGGAACAATAATGGCCACAGCCAAGATCCTGCCGCTGTCTGCTGCACAGCCGCACGACCATGTTGGTGGTGACCACAAGAAGAAGGTGGTTTACACGGTGTGGATGAAATCGCTGGTGTTCAACGGCCACGGGTGCACCATCTACGGCGAGGACGGCCGCGTGGCCTACCGCGTCGACAACTACGCCTGCACCCGCAGCCGCGAGGTGTTCGTCATGGACACCGCCGGCAAAGCACTCATCAAGCTACAGCTCAAGAAGGTACAGTACATTGAGTGTGTTAATTCGTAAGCAAATGGATTATTCCCACGGTTCTACCTTCATTCATATTTAATCCGTTCTCTGTCGCAGAATTTTGGTTTCTTCAAGACATGGCAAGGCTACTCATGCTGCGACGACAGCGACGATGCGGCCGGCCAGCAGCCGTGGTTCAGCGTGCGAAAGGAGTACAGGGTCCTGAAGAACGGAAGGGATGCCGTAGTCAGGGTCACCGCCGCCGGCGGGAAGGCGTACACGATTGACGGGGCGTCACGTCGGTCGGAGTACTACAGGATCAGCGATGTCGACGGCGCGGCCATGGCGGAGGTCGGGAGGAAGAGGACCGTGTCAGGGGTGGCGCTGGGAGAGGACGTAATGACGCTGACGGTGGGCCACGTGGAGGACCGCCTGCTCGTGGTCGGGCTCGTCGTCGTGTGTGGCCTGCTCAGCCGCTGCATCTGATTATTGGTGGGAGAAGAGATTCTGCATGCTTCTGTTTGAAGGTGTTTCTACACTGCTTTTCAGGTGTTTGTTCACTGGACATAGAACATAAGGTGGATTTCGTGTTCCAAGAAGTAGTTTTTTTTAGATCGTGAAGTATAATTATTGATGTCTCTCAACCTCTCTCGGATGTAGGGTGTCTTTGTAAGAGACAGAGAAAAAAAAATTGTGTACCTCTGTTTTGATCTACACATTTGTCCTTTTTTGTGTACAACAAAAGTGAATATATTTATTGATAAAAATGTGCTGGTGTGCACTACATACACCTAGATGTATATCTACATTTTTTTTTTGAAAATAAGCCATCCAGTTTCAAAATACCTCTTTTTAATAAATGGGTCTCCATTTCGACTTTTGTTCTCTGAGATGCTTAATGAAGAAGAAGCTCAATTGAGTGCTTGTTTAGTTAAGTTGTAACTCGTTTGTTCCGCTCTAAGTTCTCATATGAATTATATCTTCGTGGTTGCCCTCCCACAAACTAAAATTCGTGTACTTGGGTAAGTAAATAGAGGTCCAATGCTACCCTCCAAAATGAAATGAAAACCCAATGCTTCACAATCTTGACAACCTCATGCATTTTGTTCCTTAACTCGGATAAGCATACCATAGCTTTGGGTCAAATTTGGTCGGTATGAAAGTTCAGGGATGAAAAAGACTCTCATACTATTATTGAGGAACAAAATATGTATTAACTCAGAAAAATATGAAAATTAACACATCAACACAAATCTATTAAACCATTTCCTCACAGTTTCTTCAGGCCCATCAATTTATGAAAGTAACATATGGGTTTGCAATTTCGCTAGAAACCATCCTATAACTGTTAGGATTGGTCTACGAATATATGGGGTGATATATGATCATCTCATTTTATGGATATTGACTTAAAAATAACTATTTCTAAGTTGACTTGGAAAATAGACCCCCCTTAACATATTCCCCTAAGTTTAGTCAAAAAATATCTCAAAAAAAAGTTTAGTCAAACAAAGCTTGGAAATAAATCAGCAAGCACAAACTTCGGACAACCAATGGTACTAATAATGGTTTTGTATCCTGTAACCAAAATTTTAAAGGGGGTGTTGGGAGGTATTGCTAGTACAAACTTTGTAAAAATGATTTTTTACTATTTTAAAATTAATTCACGAAAATGATAAAATTTGAACAAATTCAAGTAAATCAGTAATTTTCTCCGTTATAACGTTTGTTGGTACTCGGCAGTTACCAAACCCTTGTTGGTACTTATACGTGTTAGATGCATCAAAGATGTGTTCTCCTTGATTTTGAAGTGTTAACCTGGCAAATTGAAGGGTTAGCTCTAACTAAAATTTGTTTAGTTGTCTAACCGGGCATCACATGCGAACTATTCTAGCATGAGCTCCACTCCCTCCCATTCTCTGTCTTTCTCGAAAGTGGTCGACGATGTGACACATACATTGACATTTCTGCTTTTATTCTCTTGGTGAACCATGCATGGTATCCCCTTTCCTTTTACTATTTCATTTCCTTGCAAATTTTTCTTGAGATGCACCATGGTATCATCAACCGTACAGTTTGTTTTCCGAAGACTTTCTATATATTTATTATTTCCCTTTTTAAATATAGGTTTGCAATAGACACTAACTACATTATTTGAATTTCCTGCACCCAAAACTTAAAGAAAGCATAAGACTTTCCGACTCTGTACGACATACTCTCGGAGCCTCTACATACCGTCATCTGTTCCTATTCAGAAAAAGCGATTGATCCGATAACCAAGTTTTCTGTATTTCATGCTCTGTCATGTCGGGCCGTATGCTGATTTTGTTTCATTCCAGGGTAAAATATTGTAATACATTATCATGTACACCTGGTTCTTGTGCGCTGGACAAAAATTATTGTGATTACTATATGATCTTCAGAAGTCCCATGCTTGGCGAAGATATAGCAGAGCTGGAGCTAGTAATCTGCACAAGGCTCCCAATTTTATGGTAGGTCGTGCTTTGTTTGACTCTGGAGCATTGTACCTTGTCCCTGATTGCTGGAAACTAACAAATAGGAGTAGTTGATTGGAGAATGCATATCCACTTTGTGTCGTCACTACAAACTGCCATTATTCCAAGGAGAGCATAAAACGGGTTTCATTAACAAACTAAACTAATTATTATGGTAGGCTGCCAATGTGTGGATAAGTGATCTTGTAAAGAATTGTTGAGGTCGCCCACGCTGAGACAAACCGGCATGGCTGCTCGCTTAATTAATTAGGTGCAAGTACTTATCCTTGGTTCAGTGTGCGTGCCTACTTTCTTTATGCTCACCGAACAGAACAATATATTTTCTAAAGAAGGAGTCCAAATAGACCAATATGTAATACGTTCATGAAATCCAATAATCGCACACATGTTGTTGGAGTATTAGGCAATTTCTCCATGAGATTAATTATCGAAATCAATATTATGTAAGCACTGGCAGATCTAAACACAGTCAAACAACCACATCTAGTAGATCTGAAAATCTAGCCAGAACTAGTGCATACATAGAGAAGAATATCACGTACATGTTGACCGGAACGGTCGTCACTATAACATCACCTTGGTCTTTGTTGTTGTCGCTCATGGTGCTAATGAGGTCGTCGGTTGCTGAAGAAGAACACACGAACAGAGGCGAGCAGTCGCGCCGAGACGCTCCCCAAAAACCTTATCGCCCGTCTCCCGGTGCAGGATCTCAATGGATGGGGTTTCGGAGGCCTACTCTCCCGGACAGCAGTGCACACAGCCACCAGGATGGGGAAGCCTACAGAGTAGCGCAGCAAGATGAACACGCATAGAGAGAGAGAGCGAGAAAAGAACTAGATCCATCTATATCTGTCTGTCTCTAGCTCTATAGCCTGGGAGGTGAGCCGACCGAGTCGTGACGCGTTGGAAGACAAGGACACGCGTCAAACATGCACATGAATGTTGACACGTACCCAACAGCTGGTGCACCAAGCTAAAATTTAGTCTTTCACAAAACAAATTTCTAACTCGAACTCGATTCACGAAACGCGACGCGCATGCGGGCGAGGCGAGGCGGGCGGCGGAGGAGGTGGAGTGCGCGTGGGCTCCTTCTCTTCTCACTCACTTAGTGGGAGTGAAACAACTCACCTTATAAGCTGGTCCAACTCTCTCCCAACTAGCAATGTGGGAATAAACTTTGTCTCCCACAGAGCTCCCAAACTGCCATAGTAGATGGGCCTTGAGATTTCAGGATTTATTAGACTAGATGGGCTGCCCACATGGGCCGCAACCCATATAAATCTAACAAGCCCCCACCAGATCTCAAAGGCGCATCATATGGCTCATTAGTTCCAATCACTGTTTAATATACCTACAGTTCAGTGGATACTGTTAAGTTAAACTAACACATAGACAAAGAGATACGCTTACTACGACTAAACAATAGACTATGCCTTGAATTGCCAGTCTTGCGCAGCATGTTTCACTAAATGTTGTTACCTGTACTTGGCTGCCATAGGCTACCCCTCGGGTGGAGCTTATAAGTCATACTCCTCGACCTTTCATGAGCTTCATAGAGATTCACCTAAATCTTATACACTGTGACCAACAATGTAGCTCATATAGGTGTGTTCTTTCAAGATCGCTCTGTAGGACAGCGTCTTTGCTCCCAAAAATACAGTTAGAACACATTAAGATATAATCAACCTTCCTTACAGAATACTATGAGAGAATTGCATCTACAACAGAGTGGGAGTATTTAAAATTTCTCTCAACTCAGTTGTTTCAGTTTGTTTTCCCAGGTCCTAGTTCACGGGATCTCCGATCACATAGGTTGGGTTACCCCCTTAACAACTCACATGGGTCTCAAACCCATCTCCCTCGATGCATTTTCTATCAAGTTTCCCGATAGTCCTTTCGTAAAAGGATCTGCTAGATTCTTAGCCATTTGGACATAATCCAATGCTATAACTCCGGAGTTTCTCAGCTTTCTGACAGACTTCAGTATCTTGACATGTCTTGAACTCTTCATATTGTCCTTAGAACTATTCACTTTGACAATCACAGTTTGGTTGTCACAGTTCATAAGGATTGCCGGTATTGGTTTTTCAACCATAGGCAAATCTGTTAAGAGTTCACAAAGCCATCCTGCTTCGATAGTCGCAGTATCTAATGCTGTGAGTTCTGCTTCTATAGTTGACCTCGTTAAGATGGTCTGCTTGCAAGACTACCATGAAACAGTGCCACCACCAAGAGTGAATATATATCCACTTGTGGCCTTTATCTCATCAGCATCTGATATCCAATTTGAATCACTATACCCTTCTAGTACCCTTGGATACCTGGTATAATGAATTCCATAGCTCACTGTTCCCTTTAGATAGCGCATTACCCTCTCTAGAGCATGCCAGTGATCATCTCCCGGGTTGGCCACAAACTGGCTAAGTTTGCTCACAGCAAACGAGATGTCAGGCCTCGTAGCGCAAGCTAATTACATAAGTGAGCCAATAATCTGAGAGTATCTTAATTGATCTCTAGCTTCCTTTTGATTCTTTCGAAGCAAAACACTGGGATCATAAGGTGTAGAAGAGGATTTGCAATCATCATATACAAATCTACTCAACACCTTCTCCACATAATGTGATTGCACAAGTGTAATCCCATTATTCTCATCTCTCAGTAGCTTGATGTTTAGGATAACATCAGCTTCTCCAAGATCCTTCATCTCAAAACATTGAGACAAGAAGGTTTTGACCTCATTAATCACTTTGAGACTTGTCCCTAAAATTAGTATGTCATCAACATAGAGACATAGGACAACTCCCTCGCCCCCACCATGGCAGTAGTACACACATTTGTCGGCTTCATTTACAACAAAGCCCACATATGTCAAAGTTCTTTCAAACTTCTCATGCCATTGCTTGGGAGCTTGTTTGAGGCCATACAAAGATTTCTTCAATTTACACACCTTTCTCTCATGACCTTCTAGGACAAAACCATGAGGCTGTTCCATGTAAATTTTCTCATCCAACTCTCCATTTAGGAAAGTCGTCTTAACATCCATTTGATGAACGAGAAGACCGTGATAGGTAGCCAGTGATAGTAGTACTCGAATTGTGGCCAATCTAGCCACATGTGAGTAAGTATCAAACAAATCTTCGCCTTCCTTTTTGGGTATAGCCTTTAGCCATAAGCCGAGCTTTGTACTTTTCAATAGTACCATCAGCCCTAAGCTTATTTTTAAATACCCATTTACATCCTACAGGTTTACACCCATACGAACGTTCAGATATCTCCCATGTTCCATTAGCCAAGATGGAATCCATCTTGTTTTGAATAGCTTCCTTCCAGTAGTATGCATCCGGAGATGCAAAAGCTTTTTAAATGGTAGTGGGAGTGTCATCCACTAGGTACACAATGAAATAATTACCAAAAGACCTTGCGGTCCTTTGTCTCTTGCTCCTTGTGGGAGCTTCATTGTCATCCTCATCCGAATTTGAACTCTCATCATCTGATTGTTCATCAGTCTCAATGGGAGTTTCAGGTTTAGAAACTGGATCATATTCCTTATTAGATATGGTAGGCATATCTCTCATAGGAAATATATCCTCAAAGAATGTAGCATCTCTTGATTCAAAAATGGTACCGACACTCATGTCGTCCATTTCAGATTTCACCATAAGAAATCCATAAGCAATGTTGTGAGAAGCATAGCCAAGAAAGACACGATCCACAGTTTTCGGTCCAAGCTTACGCTTCTTGTTGATTGGCACATTGATCTTTGCCAAATAACCCCAAGTTCGTAAGTAGGAGAGTGTCAAACTTTTCTTTTCTCGTTCTTCAAATGGAGTAATCTCTTTATTCTTAGTTGGAACACGGTTTAGGACATGACATGAAGTCAATATAGCTTCCCCCACCATTCCTTGGATAAACCGGCAGTGTCTAACATGGCGTTAACCAAATCTATTAGAGTCCGGTTTTTCCTCTCAGCAATCCCATTGGATTGAGGGGAATTGGGAGGCGTCCTCTCATGTATAATACCATGTTCCGAACAGAATAAATTGAACTCATTAGAAAAGTACTCTCCACCACGATCAGACCAAATTCTTTTGATCTTTCTCTCAAGTTGATTTCAACTTCTGCCTTATAGATTTTAAAGAAATCTAAGGCCTCATCTTTAGTTTTCAAGAGATATACATAATAGTACCTAGTAGAATCATCAATCAAAGTCTTGAAATATTTCTTTCCACGAATTGTCAACACACCATTCATCTCACATAGATCTGAATGTATGAGCTCTAGAGGTGCCAAGTTTCTCTCCTCCGCGGGCTTGTGAGGCCTGTGAGGCTGCTTTGCTTGCACACAAGCATGGCACTTAGAGCCTTTGACAATAGTAAATTTCGGAATTAAACTCATACCAGCAAGCCGCGACATACAACCGAAGTTAATATGACAAAGTCGTGAATGCCAATCATTAGTTTCATTACTAGTAGTGCAAACATGGTTCACTACATCATCATAGAAGTCTGCCAGTGAAAAACGGAACATGCCTCCGCATTCATAGCCTTTTCCAACAAAGGTTTCATACTTAGACAGTACAACTTTATTGGACTCAAATACCAACTTAAACCCATCTTTCAGAAGATGGGAACCACTAACGAGATTCTTCTTGATAGAAGGGACATGCTGCACGTTCTTCAATTGCACGATCTTGCCCAGAGTAAACTTCAGATCTACCGTGCTAGCACCAAGAACAATAGCATGTAATCCATTCCCCATCATGACTGAGGAATCTTGAGCCTGATAAGAGGTGAACATGGAAATGCCAGCACACACATGAAGATTTGCACCCATATCAACCCACCATTTTGTGGGTTGAAATACTGAAAGAACAATAGGTAAAAAATTACCATACCCAGAAACTGAAGTTCCTGCATTAGTATTTCCAATGACCATGTTGACAGATTTAGAACTCTGTCCAACCTGACCCTTCTTGCCTTTCTTTTGTGGACAACGATGAGCCCAATGGCCAATCTCGCCACACACCCAGCAAGGTTCTTTCTTTTCCTTGTTCTGCCCCTTCTTCTTCTTGAAGTTGGTAGTCTGGCAGACTTTGTTATTTCCCTTGGACTTGTGGGCATTTTTCTGCACCATATTGGCAGCAAAATGTCCCTCGGTTCCACTAGTGTGTTTGCCTTTTTCCCTCGCCTTTTCTTCAACATCTAGAGAACCAATAAGGTACTCAACAGAGAGCGCATGCCTCTGATGTTTCAGAGAAGTGGCAAAGTTCCTCCATGAATGGGGAAGCTTAGCGACAATGCATCCCGCGACAAACTTGTCTAGAAGCACACACTTGAGGAGTTCGATTTCATTTGCCATGATCTTTAGCTCATGAGCCTGTTCTACTACAGATTGGTTTTCAACCATCTTGTAGTCATTGAACTACTCCATAGCATATAGTTTACCACCAGCACTGGCAGCACCGAGCTTAGCGTCCAGTGCATCCCACGGTTCCTTGGCATCACGGATATGCAAATATGCATCAACCAACTTGTCTCTAAGCACACTGAGTACAGATCCCACGAAAAGTACAGTGGCCTCCCTGAACACTCTCTCTCTTCATCGAGAGTAAGCGGACCTCTGGGAGTGCCATCTGCAATCTTTTCTATGCCCATAGCAGTGAGCCACAAGAGGGTTTTCCCTTGCCATCTCTTAAAATTAGCACCCGTAAAAGGGCTCGGTTTCAACGAAGCAGCAAAGGCAGATGACGAAAATTGCCTAAATAAATAAGAGTTTTGGATTGTTGGAGTATTAGGCATTTCCCCATGAGATTAATTACCAAAATCAACATTATGTAAGCACTAGAAGATCTAAACACATGCAGCCAAACAACCACATCTAGTAGATCTGAAAATCTAGCCAGAACTAATGCATACATAGAGAAGAATAGCACGTACAGGTTGACCGGGAAGGTCGTCACCACAGCAGCACCTCCGTCTTTGTTGTTGTCGCCCATGGTGCAGATGAGGTCGTCGGTTGCTGAAGAAGAACACACGAACAGAGGCGAGCAGTTGCGCCGAGACGCTCCCCAAAAACCTTATTGCCCGTCTCTCGGTGTAGGATCTCAACGAACAGGGTTTCGGAGGCCTGCTCTCCCGGACAGTAGTGCACGCAACCGTCGGGATGGGGAAGCCTAGATAGTAGCGCAGCAAGAGGAACACACGGAGAGAGAGAGAGAGCGAGAAAAGAACTAGATCCGTCTAGATATATCTGTCTCTCGCTCTATAGCCTGAGAGGTGAGCCGACCAAGTCGCCACGCGTTGGAAGACAAGGACACGCGTCAAACATGCACATTAATGTTGACATGTACCCAAGAGCTGGTGTACCAAGCAAAAATTTAGTCTTCGACAAAACGAGTTTCTAACTCGAACTCGATTCACGCAACACGACGCGCGCCCACGGGCGAGGCGAGGTGGGCGGCGGAGGAGGATGAGTGCGTGTGGACTCTTTATCTTCTCACTCGCTTAGTGGAAGTGAAACAGCTCACCTTATAAGCTGATTCAACTCTTTTCCAACTAGCAATATGTGAGACTAAACTTTGTCTCCCATAGAGCTCCCAAGCTGCCATAGTAGACGGGCCTTAAGATTTCAGGATTTATTAGATAGATTGGCTGTCCACATGGGCCGCAGCCCGTATAAATCTAACACATGTATCACAATCAGTTCTACTTAGATCCAATCCAGGTTTCAACTGCACTGGATGTGCATCACTAGTGTTTCATCTTCTCATAAGCAGCAGCTAGCTATCGTTAAAACTTCATTGAGAACACGGCTCCAAAGGAGCACTATGTAAACATGGCGCTAATTAATTGCATGCTGACAAGCACAACTCTAGATTACGCATACACTGTCATAAACTAATCCAGACAAGGAATAACTAGTAACAAAGTTCAAGCGCCAGTATAAATAGGTGGAACCGGCCACTAGCACCCACCATCCCAATCAGCATTCATCTCCTTGCTACATCATTCGTCCTGTTAGAGTATGTAATAGGTACATGTACGTGTACGGAGTAGTACTCCGATCGTACATGTACAATTCTTGTACACGCCACATAGGGGATTTTCCCTATCTCTATAACATGCAACCGATGGCCCGAAAGGGTATGCATCATTCCACCAAACATTGACATGGTATCATAGCCATCCTCTTCCGTGCTCTAGTTGCCGCAAACCCTAAAATCGCCGCCGCCGCCACAGCTAGTGCCGCCGCCGCCGCATCAAGAACCACAACAAAGACCTAAAACCCAAGATCCGCTGCCGCTGCTCCTCGCTGCCGCCGCCTACTGTCGCCGCTGCATCAAGACCATGACCAAGACCAAGATCCTCTGCCACCGCACGTGTGCCGCCGCATCGAGATCTCCATGACCCAAAACCAAGACGAAAATCGCCGCCACCGCACCGGATTCCACGTCTCGTGCCGCCTCCGCAGCTAAAACCCTGGATTGCCATGTCTTCATCAACGTCCTCCGCCATGGTTCTCGCCGCTACGCTCAGATCTCCACCCTCGCAGCTGCTTACGCATGAAAATGCGCTAATCTAGAGGGCCCTTGTCGTCCCGGCTCTTCGAGGTGCCCGCATCATTGATCTTGTTGAAGGGAACAAGGAGGCACCAGAGAAGATCCTGGAGACGGAGGACATCAACAAGAAGAAGGTGACCATCGAAAACCCCGAGTACGCTGCTTGGATCTCTCCCGACCAGCAGGTGCTCCGCTGGATTCTCAACACCCTCTCACCCGATGTGCTCGCGCACGTTGTCGGGCTCGAGACCTCAGCTGAGGCGGGGGGTACCATCAATGCTCATGTGTCCACCGTGTCCAAGACCAGGGTGCATCAGCTGCACTCTGCCCTCAATGATACCCGCAAGAACAATCTCTCTGCTAACAAGTACTTTGCTAAGATGAAAGCTATTTCTTCTGAATTGACTGCTGCAGGAAAACCTCTCAACACCGACGAGCTGATCTGGTACGTCCTCAATGGCCTCGACAGTCACTACAACACCCTCCGCACCGCCGTCAATGCCAACCCCAACACCACTCTCGACGACCTGCTCACTCAGGTCCAGGAATATGATCGCATGTACAAGACCGAGGAGGGTTTCACCTCTTCGGCCAACGTGGCGCGCCGCGGTGGTGCACCCCCACGCGGGCCTGACCGTCCTTGCCAGGTCGATCGGCCGCGCTAGGAAGACCGCCCTCATCAGCCGCGCTATGATGAGCATCCGTGCTATGATGATCGGGGCCGTGGTGATGACCGCAGCCGCCACGACTACCGTGGTCATCGTGATTACAACGATCGTCATGATGACCAGGGTCGCCGTGATGGAGGCGGCTACCAAGGGCGCCGATTTGATGATGAGCGCCCTCGTCGTCACGATGATGAAGATCAGCATGGTGGAGGTGGGCGCGGCAGGCGTGACCGCCAGCCTACTCCCTACGTCAACACCACATGTCAGATATGCAGCATCCACGGGCACCCCGCTCATGACTGTTGGTGGCTCTACGGCGATGATGCACGTGGTGATGGAGACCGCGGGTACAATGGTGCCAACTTCATAGGAGTCAACATCAACTGGTACTATGACACTGGCGCCACCAACCACGTTACAAGCGAGATGAGCAAGCTCCACATGCATGACAAGCATAATGGTCAGGATCGTGTTCACACCACTGAAGGCACATGTATGCACATTAGTAACATTGGTCAATCAGTTTTGCGCACGTCACATAATTCCTTTAATCTTCATGATATTTTACATGTTCCAAGTGCATCTAAAAGCCTTCTATATGTCCATCGTTTTACCCTTGATAATCATGTCTTTATTGAATTTCATTTGTTCTTATTTTTGATCAAGGACCAAGAAACATGACGAATTCTATTTAAAGTCTTGCTATGGAGGACTTTATCCGTTGATGCCCATCTCTGTCGCATCCTCCAAGCATGCTTTCACCATAATAAAGCCGTCATCATCTACATGGCATCGTCTCTTAGGACATCCATCTTCGTTTATCGTTCAACAAGTTCTTAGAAGAAATAAGATAGCTTACACTCCAGAAACTACTCCATATATATATGTGATTCTTGTCAGTTAGCCAAGAGTCACAATTGCCATACCCCATCTCCACTAGTATATCCACTATGCCTTTTGAGCAAGTCTTCTCTGATGTATGGGATCCTGCACCTGTTTCTGTTGGAAAACATGCCTATTATGTAAGCTTCATTGATGACTATAGCAAGTTTGTTTGGATCTATTTGCTTAAAAATGCTCTGATGCTTATCAAGCCTTTCTAAATTGGCAAAATTATGTTGAGCATAAGTTTGATAGGAAAATTGTTACTATGCAAACTGATTGGGGGGAGAGTATGAGAAACTTCATGCTTTCTTTCAAACGGTTGGTATCGTTCATCATGTTTCGTGTCCACATGCCCACCAACAAAATGGTTTTGCTAAGAGTAAACATCATCATATTGTTGAAGTTGGTCTTGCTTTTCTTGCTAATACATCCATGCCTCTCAAATACTGGGATGAAGCTTTCCTCACAGCCACGTTTTCATAAACTTACTTCCTAGCAAAGTCATAAATCTTGAATCTCCCACTGAACGTCTTCTACACATCTCACCCAATTATGATGCTCTTCGAACCTTTGGTTGTGCTTGCTAGCCAAATCTTCGTCCATACAACACTAGGAAGCTTGTTTTTTGTTCCAAACGGTGTGTTTTCCTTGGCTATAGTCCTCTTCACAAGGGAGTTAAATGCTTAGATGTCTCCACAAGCTGCGTCTATATATCTCATGATGTAGTCTTTGATGAGAATGTCTTTCCCTTCCATGAACTTCATCCAAATGCTGGTGCTCTTCTCAAAAAAGAAATTCTTCTACTTCCATCATCCACTCCATCTGAGGTTGCACAAAATAATGATGAACATATGTCTACTATTGTGCCTGTTTGTGTTCCTTCTTTTTATGATCCACATGTAGATGCAGCAGCAGGCGAAAATTATGATGCAAATGATACTACACAGCTCTCGGAATCATCTGATGATGTAAGCTCACAAGATGATGAAACCGACACAAACACCGAAGAAGATTCAGGGGAACATTCCCATGCAGGCACCGATCCTAGCGTAGATCCTCCTGGGACACCGCGTGGTCCCAGGGCCTCGTGCTCCAAGATACGTTGCTAACGTATCTATAATTTTTGATGCTCCATGCTTGGTTTATATCTAGTTTATTATGTTGTGTCCACACTTTGGAGTATTTTTACACATTTTCTGGAACTAACCTATTAAAAAGATGCCATAGTGCCAGTTGCCTGTTTTCTGCTGTTTTTGGCTCCAGAAAAGTCAGAAAATGAATATTCTCGGAATTGGACCGGACAAAAGCCAAAGTCGTTATTTTCCCGGAAGACTCACGGAGCCAGAAGGAGAGACGAAGGGGGGCCACAGGGTGGCCACACCACCCCTTGGCGTGGGTCTCGCTAGCCGCGCCAGGGAATGGTGTGGGCCCCCTGGCCGGACACCGACCTTGCCCATTCGCCTATAAAATCCTACTGATGCAAAAACCCTAAATCGTCAATCAGAATCCACGAAAAGTTCCGCAGCGCTGCCGCCACCGAAGAGGAGATTCCGGGGACAGAAGTCTCTGTTCCGGCACCCTGCCAGGATGGGGAAGTGCCCCTGGAGCCATCTCCATCGATCTCCACCACCATCTCCATCGCCGTTGCTGATTACCATGATGAGGAGGGAGTAGTTCTCTCTCGAGGCTAAGGGTTCTACCAGTAGCTATGTGTTCATCTCTTTCTCTCTATGCATGATCATATTATGATCATGAGCTTTGTAATCAAGCAGATCTACCTAGCTACTCAAGTGCTTTAATAGATCTTCGGCTCTCCCCATGTGTGTGAAAGTGACAGCGTGCACACCATGGTGGCACTTAGGCTAGGGATTTCAAATACTTATTATGAGTTATATTTGGAGTTGGATGTCTCTATGAAATTGTGGTGTTTGTTGGAACCATCTAGTGCTCAAGGTGACAGTGTGCGGTTATCTAGATGGGAAAAGCAAACTTTGAGGAGTGTTGTTATAGCCCTACCATGGATTAGAGTGTCCAACCGGAGAGTAGTTCAGAGTAGTATCATGAAGAGAATATATTTATATGAGAGTGTTCACTAGCGAAAGTATGATCCCTAGGCCTTGTTTCTAAGCATTGAAACACTGTTTGCAACTAGATCTGTTACATGTTTGCTTGCTTCCATATTTATTTCAGTTTCCCTTTAGTCTCTTCCACCCCATCAAGCTATTTTCTAGTACCGTTGTCTTATATCTATACCACTTGTATTTCACTATCTCTTCGCCAAACCAGTGCACCTATACACCTGACAAGTGTATTGGGTGTGTTGGGGACACAAGAGAATTCTTGTATCTTGATTGCAGGGTTGCTTGAGAGGGGATACCTTTGACCACTTCCTCCCTGAGTTCGATAAACCTTGGCTGGTCCTCTTAAGGGAAAACTTGCTGCTGTTCTACAAACCTCTACACTTGGAGGCCCAACACCTGTCTACAAGAATAGAAGTGCGTAGACATCAAGCTATTTTCTGGCGCCGTTGCCGGGAGGTAAGGTAAAAAGTACTCACATCCTCCAGTGTGAGTGCTCGAAGTTATTTCCTTTAGATTCTGCAATCATATCTTTTTGTTTCTTGTTTTTGTTTTCACTAGTTAGGCTTAATGGAAAACAACAACAAAATAGAGAGCTTTTTAGTATTTTTCCTAATGTAGAACATGAATTGTCTGAAAAGAAAATTAAAAAACCCATGGAACTTTCTTTGCATGCTAATAGCAATGTTATTAGTATGAATCTTTTGAACACCTTTGTTACTAATGCAATGGAAATGTCTAAGCTTGGGGAAGTTAGTTTTTATTAGTATGAATCTTTTGAACATCTTTTTAGTTCCCAGCTTTAAAGAAGAAAATTTGCTCTAATGATACTTTATCTCCCATATGTGGTAATTCTAATGATACTTGTGATATTTTAAATCCACATAGTGAAAGCATCTCTTTTAAAATACCTATAAAAATTGTTGAACGTGTTATGACCAACTGTTATTTGGGAGATGGAACTGTCCATCCTGGTAATCATTTACTCTTTATACACGAATTATGCGAGTTGTTCAAGTGAGCAGGTATTTCAATGAACCAAGTTAAGAGGAAGCTATACTCTTTTTCACTTAAGGGCAAAGTAAGGGAGTGGTATGAGCTACTAGGATGATCCTCATCATTTGGAGTGGAAGGAACTTGAATCTCTCTTTTACTCTAAATTTTATCCTCCTCATGAAATTCACAAAGATAGGAATTACATTTATAATTTTCATCCGCATGATGGAGAAAGTATTTCCCAAGCATGGGGGAGATTGAAGTCACTAATGCTCAAATGTCCCATTCATGAGCTCCCCAGTAATATTGTTATTAATAATTTTTATGCAAGGCTTTTAGGACATTACAAGGACTATCTAGATACCTGTTTAGAGGGATCCTTCACAAGTAAGGAGGTCAAAGCTAAGTGGGATCTTCTTGAAACAATTCAAAGCAATACCGAAGATTGGGATAACAATAAAGGTAAAGAACCAGGTATAAACTATGAACATGATTGCATTAAGTCTTTCACTGAAACTGCTGATTTTCAAGACCTTAGCGCTAAATATGGTCTTGATCCTCAAATTCTTGCTGATTGTTGTAGAGCCTTTGGTTCTCATATTAATTCTCCTAAAGAAAAATGGGACATGTATCATGAGCCTTTTAAAGACACTTGCATGGAAAATGAAAGTTTTATTAATGATAGCAATAAACATGCTCAAACCTCTGAAAGTACTATTTCTTATAAGCATGTTAATTTTTGTGGAATACATAGACCTTGTGAGAATAATCAAATTGAAGAAGAATATTGTATCACCCACAGGAATGAAAAACTAGAACGTGGTATAGGGCTCTAAATGATCTTGGTAAAAAAGTTTGTGCCCTCTATCCTTTTATTTGTGAAATTTTCTTTGAAGTGGGTCATTTCAATTTTCAATGCTCAGGCCATAATGATAGCCCTTCTAATCCAATGAGTACTGCAAGTTTGTATTGTGATGACATGATCACTCCTAATTAGCATGATGGACTTACCTTATTTTTGGGGTGTGAAGAGTTATCAAGAAAAACCTCTTTGGTAGAGATGAGTGCTTTTGATATGAATAGCGTCCTACATGGTTGTCATCTTTATTGTGTTGATAATTGCCACACAAATTCTTACATACAAAATATTACAAATGATGAGATTTTACCAAAATATGATAGGCCTAATATGTGTTTTGGCCTTATTAATGAAAAGGAGGAATCCTCCAAAGTTTCTTCTATTGTCTCTAACAATAAACCATGGTATATGGAGAAGCTTCCTTTCAAGCCTCTCCCTCCTAAAGAGAAGAAGAAAAAGAAGAAGAGGATGAGTAAAAGGAGAGAGGAAACGGTATTTTCCCCTAAGCATGTTTCTCCTATTATAGTTTTTGATGAGTCTTAACTCGATGATGTTCCTATGCCTATTACCTATAGTAGTGATCATGATTGGGAAAAACACACTAATTTTGATATTGAAAATCTCTTCGGTACCAATTCTGAAAATGATGATATTAACAATTGTTGTACTATTAGTGCTATCCATGTTCCTTCCAATGATGATATGTTTACAAATGAACACACTTTGGAAGATAACTATTCTATTGCTTATGATGATACTATACCTCTATTATATGATGATTGCAATGAGGAATATGATATTTTCAGTCCACCTATTATTGAGGGCAAAATTAATTATGATTACAATATGCCTCCTATATTTGATGATTATGGTGATGAGAATAATAATGATAGCTATTTTGTTGAATTTGCTCCCACTACAATTAATAAGAATGACTATGTTTATGTGGGGGGTATTAATTCTTATATGCATGTGGCTCATGATAAGAATGTTTTATGTGATAGTTATATTGTTAATTTTATTCATTATGCTACTGAAAGTTATTATGAGAAAGGGAAACATGGTTTTATGTATCTCAATAATATTAAGTTTCCCCTCTTTATGTTGAAAGTCTTGAAGTTGCACTTGTTTTGCTTTACTATGCTTGTTGCTTTGTGCTTTCATGACTTGTTTATTTACAAGATTCCTATGCATAGGAAGTGGGTTAGACTTAAATGTGCTTTGAATTTGCTTCATGATGCTCTATTTTACTTCAATCATATTTCTTATGTGAGCATCTTCTCAAACTATCATGCCTAACTTAAAGGAGTTAAAGAAAAGTACTTCTTGGGAGATAACCAAAAAAATTAGTTGAGTCTTGGAAGTTATTGCTTCAGTAATAATCTCTCCTTATCCTTTTTATTTGATTTTTGTGCCAAGAGTAACCTCTAATGAGAGAGAAGTAATGCTTGGGAAAGTTGCTGTCCCGAAACAGATTTTTGTGCTTCGCTGTAAAAAATTCGTGTAAAATCTTTGTATGTCGGTTTGAGTTGTAAGTGTTTGTGCTTCTGACCTAGGTTGTTATCTAACTTTCGTTAGATCAACACTTTTCGATTTGAGCAACAGAAGGTCTTCGAAAAAATTGGTTTTTACCTGCTGGTCTGTTTTGACAGATTTTTGCCATTATTTGCATTTGCTTCTTGTTGATTCCTTTTTGGGTTCTTTTGGGGAATCGAGCTTTTTGAGCGAATTGCTACAGTAGCTTGTGTTTTTAATGAAATTTTTGCTGTTTTAAAACTAAAACCCAAAGGTTTATTATCTTTTGAATGCACTAATGTTGCTAATAAAGATTGTGTGAAGTTTTGTATGAAGGAAAATTTCAGGTGTTAAGGAAAGAATGATGTAATGAGATGAAGAATGGACTAAAGCTCAAGCTTGGGGATGCCACCCGTGTCACCCCAAGAAATATCCAAGAAGTACAAGCGCCAAAGCTTGGGTATGCCCAAGGCATCCCCTTCTTCATCAATAAAAAGTTCAGGTTTCTTCCAAACACTTCATTTTTATTGTTTCATACACGGTTGTGTTGTTCTTGGAGCGTCTTTGTTTTTGGTTTTCGTTTTCTTAGTTTGCTTGAATCAATTGGTTGGACCCCCTCATTCATGCATCAGTTTTCAAATAAGTTTGATTTCGATTGGAAAAGAGTAGGAAAAGTTCATGCTTAAGTGGTAAGAGGAGCTTGTTTTTGACTGTGGCCTATGCTTTGTCATGTCATGCTTGATATTGTTTTGGCTTTATGCTTAGTGATTTTTTCTGTAGCATGACATGTTATAAACAATTGAGATTGCTTAATGTGCCTTGAAATAATCATGCGTTGTTTTAGCATATTAAAGCATAATATTGTCGTATTCTCCTTTGATGCTTTATTTGGGTTGACTTGGCGCATGCTCACACCATGTTAAGACTATACCAAGTCACCATAGCCTTTATGATCCTTTATTTTTCGACTTGTAATATCACTTTATGCTTTAATTAATAATGTTTTGTCACTTTGCATGATTATAGCCATTATTGCTCACTTAGTTGGTCGCTCCTAGTCTTTTGCTAGCCTCCATAACCAAGTATGAGTTCCACTCATGCATCCAAGTCCAAATAAAACCAAGTTATTCCAAAAAGTCCACCATACCTACCTATTGGCATTTGCTATTCCAAGTATATTCATGCTTTTCATCTACCTTCCGAATTAAACTTGTTATGAGAAAACTAGTGATTAAAGCTCTCACGAACTTGATGGCACACTTTACTTTTCTTGCACCTAATAAACTTGAATCATTGTGTCGTCTATGTCGTATATGATTACACTTATATGTTGGGGATTAGCAAAACCATACTGTCATGGGGAACGCTTTCAACATTGCACTTGTACTTTGTACCTAGTTGATATCATGCTCTTTTGTCTATGGATGTCGTCGGTGTGAAATGAAAGGGGAGCTTGTAACTCCATGGAGTTATGTATGTGTGTTAGAGAAACGCCTAGGCCACCAGTCTAATCCATGCCTAATCATGGTGGAAACCTACAGCATAACCATAATGAGTGATGGCTCAATGCACGGCGCCCAGAAAAGTGTTGATGGCTCGTGGTTGATGTAGAGCTCGTTGGGAACCCCAAGAGGAAGGTATGATGAGCACAACAGCAAGTTTCCCTCAGTTATGAAACCAAGGTTTAATCGAACCAGTAGGAGCAAGGTAACACCCCAAAGGTGTTACTAGCTGAGCTTTGGTAGGGCGCACTACCGGTGCTAGTAGCAACGTGGAGACCTGCACAACACAACCACAGAACTTTGTCCCCAACTTGCGATGAGGTTATCAATATCACCGTGTTTTGCGGAAAACAAAGGATTAAACGTATCGAATGGAAAGAACTAAAAGTTTGCAGAAAGTAAACACAAAGAAGTAAACAGTTGTAGATTGTATGTAAAGAAAAAGGACCGGGATCCATAGTTCACTAGAGGTGGCTCTCCTTAAGATAGATAACATGCTGGGTGAACAAATTACAGCGGGGCAATTGACAAATACCGAGAAAGCAATACATGCATATACTAATCATCTTGACTCCTCTGAGACTTGATTGGGAATTACAACATAATACATAGACCGCCATCCAACTGCATCTATGACTAATAATCCACCTTCAGGTTATCATCCGAACCCCCTCCAGTATTAAGTTGCAAGAAACAGATTATTGCTTTACGAACTGCGTGTAAAGTAAACAATACGATTGTTCTATGAACAAAGGATTGTTGTTTTCTCCCTAGTAGCAATAACACATCTAGTACCTTAGAGATTTCTGTCACTTCCCCAGATTACCAGAGGCATGAACCCACTATCGAGCATAAATACTAACTCTTGGAGTTGCTAGCATCTACTTGGCCAAGATAGCTACTAACAACAGAAAGCATGCAAGATCTCAAATAACAAATACATGATAGAATCAATAATCAATCTGAAATAGCATCTCAATATCCATCAGATCCCTGCAAACACAACATGTATGAATTACAAATAGATGATCTTGATCATGATTAGAGCTCACAAGATCTAAACATGAAAGCACAAAGGAGGAGAAACCAGCCATCTAGCTACTACATGGATCCGTAGTCCAAGGATGAACTACTCACGCATCACACCGGAGGCTTGCATGGTGATGAAGAAGGCCTCCAGGGTGAACTCCCCTCTCCGGCAGGGTGCCGGGAAGAGCTTCAGATCCCTCCTGATCTAGGGATGGAGATGACAGCGGCTACAGACTCTTTCGTGGATTTTTGATTGGGTACTTAGGTTTTTATTCCCGAGGGCAATATATAGGCAGAAGGAGAGGCCGAGGGGGTGCCGGGAGCGGCCACACCACCCCCCGGCGCAGGCCAGGCCTGGCCGCGCGGCCAGGTGGTGTGGTGGCTCCCTAGCCCTTCTCTGTCTCGTATTCTGGCACTTGATCACTTCCGGAAAAATAGGCACTTTGGCTTTTGTCCCGTCCAATTCAGAGAATATTCATTTTCTGACTTTCCTAGAACCAAAAACAGCAGAAAACAGGCAGCTGGCACTGTGGCTCTTGTTAATAGGTTAGTCCAATAAATCATATGAAAAGTACTCCAAAGTTGGAACAAAACACAAGAAAGTGGATAAAACCAAGCATGGAACATCAAAAATTATAGATACATTTGCAATGTATCAACATCCCCAAGCTTAACTCCTGCTCGTCCTCGAGTAGGTAAGTGATAAAAAGAATGAATAATTTTTGAGGTGACATGCACCATCAAAGACTTGATCAAAGTATTTGCAAAACATTCAAAGCTGGGATCATAGTACTTCAATCATAACATGAAAGACAAAGTTCTAGCAATAAGCAAAGAAACTATGATGCAACATGAAAAGGCACAAACAAAAGATTCATGAATAACAATGCTTTGAAAGACGTTTGTTTGTTTCACATAAAGAAAACATAGCATACTAGTATTCAGCTTGTCCCTCAATATAGTAGCAAATATAAATGCATAAGAAACCTTAAAAGTTCATAAGAGTGACTAGATACAATAGTTTCAAACAAGCAATAACAAGTTATGCATCAATCAACTAGTCTTGGGAAAATGCACATAGAACTAAGAATGGCCACTATGCTCTCAAAGTAGGTGCATAAAGATAGAAGGTGGAGACTCAATATAATGGTGGAAGAAAAGCCTTTGTAAAAGGAAGTAGGGATTCAAGTCTCATAAAGAGCTTCCAAAAATTATGGTACTTATAGCTTTCAGCTCTCATTGCCCCTATCATAAGCATCTTGAAGTGATTAAGGTTAAAGTGAACAAACTATGGTGTACATGCTTGACGAAGTATAAGTCAGAAATATCATGTCCCTTGTATACGAGGGTCGCTCCTCATGCTACTCAAGTTTAGTCACCGGTAAGTTCTTGTCATCGTAACTACGTGTGTATCATAGAGAACCGCCAACGGGGCA
This sequence comes from Avena eriantha, assembly GCA_910589775.1. Taxonomy (NCBI): domain Eukaryota; kingdom Viridiplantae; phylum Streptophyta; class Magnoliopsida; order Poales; family Poaceae; genus Avena; species Avena eriantha. The sequence goes on from OU342746.1 coordinate 326,432,419, forward strand.
CCCCTTGCCCGATGATACGGAAGAATCCCCATATCAAAATGACAAGGCAAGCAGACAACGAGCATCTCAGCATTCTTCTTATTTACCATGGGAATATGGTGCTTTTTTCTCTCTTTCCTCTTTTCATAGTATATTTTTTTTTCTTTTCTCTTTTTTTTAATAGGACTCTTTTTTTTATATGAAGAATGCTTCATAGACAGCTCATTATGGTTACGCTGCAGGTTTCCACCATGTCAGCATGGATTAGACCAGCGGCCCAGGCGTTTCTCTAACACATATACATAACTCCATGGACTTACAAGCTCCCCTTTCATTTCACACCGACGACATCCATATACAAAAGAACATGATATCAACTAGGTACAAGTACCAAGTGCAATGTTGAAAGTGTTCCCAATGAAAGCATGGTTCTGCTAATTCCTGACAAATAAGTACAAGCGTATACAACATAGAAGACACAATGGTTCAAGTTTATTAAGGGCAAGTAAAGTAAAGTGTGCCATCAAGTTCGTGAGAGCTTTAATCACTAGTTTTCTCATAATAAGTGGAAGGTAAACAAAAGCATGAATGTACTTGGAATAGCATAAGCTAGTAGGTAGGTATGGTGGAATCTTTGGAATAACTTGGTTTAGGGAATTGGATGCATGAGTGGAACTCATACTTTGTTGTGGAGGCTAGCAAAAGACTGGGAGCGACAAACTAAGAGAGCAATAATTGCCATAATCATGCAAAGCGAAAAAACATCATTGATCAAAGCATAAAGTGATACTACAAGTTGAAAACTAAAGGATCATAAAGGATATGGTGACTTGATATAGTCATAACATGGTGTGAGCATGTGCCAAGTCAACCCAAATAAAGCATCAAAGGAGAATACCACTATAATATGCTAAAACAACGCATGGTTCATCCAAGGCACATTAAGCAATCTCAATTGTTTGTAACAAGTCATGCTACAGCAAAGAATACTAAGCATAAAGCCAAAACAATATCAAGCATGGCATGAAAAAGCATAGGCCACAGTCAAAAACGAGCTCTTTTTACCACATAAGCATGAACTTTCCTACTCTTTTCCAAACCAAACCAAACTATTTGCAAACCAAAGTATGAAAGAGGGGGTCCAACCAATTTATTCAGAAAACCAAGCAAACTGAAAACCAAAACGAAAACGAAAAAGAAGACGCTCCAAGAAAAACACAACAGTGCATGAAACAATAAAAATGAAGCGTTTGGAAGAAACCTGGAATTTTTATTGATGAAGAAGGGGATGCCTTGGGCATCCCCAAGCTTTGACGCTTGTACTTCTTGGATATTTCTTGGGGTGACACGCATGGCATCCCCAAGCTTGTGCTTTAGTCCATCCTTCATCTCATTACTCATTCCTTCCATACACCTGAAATTTTTCCTTCATACAAAACTTCACACAATCTCATTAGCAACATTAGTGCACTTAAGATAAATAAGTCTCAAGGTTCAGTTCTATCACCAAATAAACTTCCATTAGAACACTAGCTACTGTAGCACTTCCCTCAAAAAGCTCAATTCCCCAAAAGAACTTAAGAAGGAACCAACAAGAAGCAAATGCAGAAAATGGCAGAAATCTGTCAAAATAGACCAGCAGGTAAAGACGAATTTTTTCGAAGACCTTCTGTTGCTCAAATCAAAAAGTGTTGAACTAACTAAAGATAGATAACAACCTGGGTCATAAGAAAAAAACATCACAGCTCAATCCTACATACAGAGCTCTCTCACGAATGTTTACGGTGAAGCACAAAAATCTGTTTCGGGACAGCAACTTTCCCAATCATTACTTCTCTCTCATTAGAGGTCACTCTTGGAACAAAAGGCAAATAAAAAGGATAAGGAGAGGTTATTACAGAGGTAATAACTTCCAAGACTCATCTAAAACTCTTGGGTTATCTCCCAACAAGTACTTTTATTTAACGCCTTTAAGTTAGGCATAAGAAGCAAAGAAAGAATCAAGTGTTCTCAAATGACGAAGCATTAAGACCAACTTTCTTGACCTTACCTCTCTTACTTTTATTCTTAACCTTGGGGAAAATATGATTGTTTGGTGGAGAATAAAGGTGCATGGTTCCCTTTCCCACATCTATTATTGCTCCAAGGAGTTCTAATAGGGACCTTCCAAGTGTAATTTGTCCTTTTCCTGCACATTCAATAACAAGATAATCAATAGAAATCGTTTTCCCAAGGATCTTTGTAAACACTCCTTTAGCTATTCCAAGAGGTAATATGGTAGTATTATTAGTAAGAGATATTTCTTTTCCTCCTTCAATGGGCCCCAAGTATTCAGAGATTTATAAATATCTTTGGGCATAAGGCAAAATTCAGACATGATATCACAGCAAGCTTGAAAAGTTTTAGTGTTCATATCAATCTTTACTGTAGGGAACCACTTTGATGGTTCAGAGTTTTTTGGAACATAATCGTGATGCTCCCTAAGTGTATTATAGCAACTCTCGAATCTAGTAATGCTAGCCTCAAGAGTGTCCAACCTAGCAAATATTTTTGCGAGAGAAGTATCAGTTTGGCTAGGCAAGTTGTAAGTGAGGATCAATTTCTTTATAGAATTAATAGCACCATCCTCATTACAATGGAGGAAATCTCCTCCCACAACATCATCCAAACCATATCTATAGAAAAGAGCAATTGCAAGGTAAAAACTGCTAAGGAACAAGCTTTGAGTCATTTTAGCCTCAGTTTTTTCATGTAGATCGGAGATTCTAGACCAAGCTTCCTTAAAATTTTCCTCATTTCCTTGTTTAAAAGTGAAAATCATATCCTCGGGTGACATAGTGATTGGAGCAAGGCTAGACATAGTGACAACTAAAGGAGACTTAATTTTTGTGTGTTTTTGAATAAGAAAGCAAACTAGTAAAACTAATTTTTTGTGTTTTTTGAAGAACAAAACAAGCAAACAACGCAAAAAGAAACTAAGCAAAACAAAAAAAACAAAGTAAAGAGATTGGTTATGAGGGACTCCCTTGTGAAGATGTCCTTGACTCCCCGGCAACGGCGCCAGAAAAATGCTTGATGGCGCAATGCACGACGCCCAGAAAAGTGTTGATGGCTCGTGGTTGATGTAGAGATCGTTGGGAACCCCAAGAGGAAGGTATGATGAGCACAACAGCAAGTTTCCCTCAGTTATGAAACCAAGGTTTAATCGAACCAGTAGGAGCAAGGAAACACCCCAAAGGTGTTACTAGCTGAGCTTTGGCAGGGCGCACTACCGGTGCTAGTAGCAACGTGGAGACCTGCACAACACAACCACAAAACTTTGTCCCCAACTTGCGATGAGGTTGTCAATCTCACCGTGTTTTGCGGAAAACAAAGGATTAAACGTATCGAATGGAAAGAAGTAAAAGTTTGCAGAAAGTAAACACAAAGAAGTAAATAGTTGTAGATTGTATGTAAAGAAAAAAGACCGAGATCCATAGTTCACTAGAGGTGGCTCTCCTTAAGATAGATAACATGCTAGGTGAACAAATTACAGCGGGGCAATTGACAAACACCGAGAAAGCAATACATGCATATACTAATCATCTTGACTCCTCTGAGACTTGATTGGGCATTACAACATAATACATAGACCGCCATCCAACTGCATCTATGACTAATAATCCACCTTCAGGTTATCATCTGAACCCCCTCCAGTATTAAGTTGCAAGCAACAGATTATTGCTTTACGAACTGCGTGTAAAGTAAACAATACGATTGTTCTATGAACAAAGGATTGTTGTTTTCTCCCTAGTAGCAATAACACATCTAGTACCTTAGAGATTTCTGTCACTTCCCCAGATTACCAGAGGCATGAACCCACTATCGAGCATAAATACTAACTCTTGGAGTTGCTAGCATCTACTTGGCCAAGATAGCTACTAACAACGGAAAGCATGCAAGATCTCAAATAACAAAGACATCATAGAATCAATAATCAATCTGAAATAGCATCTCAATATCCATCGGATCCCCGCAAACACAACATGTATGAATTACAAATAGATGATCTTGATCATGAACGGAGCTCACAAGATCTAAACATGAAAGCACAAAGGAGGAGAAACCAGCCATCTAGCTACTACATGGATCCGTAGTCCAAGGATGAACTACTCACGCATCACACAGGAGGCTTGCATGGTGATGAAGAAGGCCTCCAGGGTGAACTCCCCTCTCCGGCAGGGTGCCGGGAAGAGCTTCAGATCCCTCCCGATCTAGGGATGGAGATGACGGTGGCTACAGACTCTTTCGTGGATTTTTGATCGGGTACTTAGGGTTTTCGTTCCGAGGGCAATATATAGGCGGAAGTAGAGGCCGAGGGGGTGCCAGGAGCGGCCACACGACCCCCTGGCATGGGCCAGGCCTGGACGCGTGGCCAGGTGGTGTGGTGGCTCCCTGGCCCTTGTCCGTCTCTTATTCTGGCACTTGATCACTTCCGGAAAAATAGGCACTTTGGCTTTTGTCCCGTCCAATTCTGAGAATATTCATTTTCTGACTTTCTTGGAACCAAAAATAGTAGAAAACAGGCAGCTGGCACTGTGGCACTTATTAGTAGGTTAGTCCAAGAAATCATATGAAAAGTACTCCAAAGTTGGAACAAAACACAAGAAAGTGAATAAAACCAAGCATGGAACATCAAAAATTATAGATATATTTGCAATGTATCAATGAGCAATCTATAAAGCATTCTTCTTATAAAGAAGAGATAGAGATTGGGAAAAAGATAAAAAGAAAAAAATTATAAAAGAGGAAAGAGAGAAAAAAAGCACCATTTTCCCATGGTAAATAAGAAGTTTGCTGAGATGCTCGTTGTCTGCTTGCCTTGTCATTTTGATATGGGGATTATTCCGTATCATAGGGCAAGGGGTACCCCGTTGGCGGTTCTCTATGATACACATGTACTTACTATGACAAGAACTTACTGGTAACTAAACTTGAGTAGCATGAGGAGCGGCCCTCGTATTCAAGGGACATGAGATTTCCAACTTATACTTTGTCAAGCATATACTCCATAGTTTGTTCACTTTAACATTAATCACTTCAAGATGCTTATGATATGGGCAATGAGAGCTGAAAGCTAATAAGTACCATAATTTTTGGAAGCTCTTTATGAAACTTGAATCTCTGCTTCCTTCTATGAAGGCTTTTCTTTTACTTTTATGTTGAGTCTCCACCTTCTATCTTTATGCAACTATTGAGAGAGCATAGTGACCATTCTTAGTTTAATGTGCATTGTCCCAAGACTTGTTGATTCATTCATAATGTTGATATTGCTTGTTCTTGAACTATTTGTATCTAGTCACCCTTATAAACTTTCAAGGTGTCCTATGCATTTATGTTTGCTACTCTATGAGGGACAAGCTGAATGCCACAATGTTATGTTTTCTTTATGTGAAACAAACAAACGTCTTGCAAAGCATTTTTATTCATGAATCTTTTATTTGTGCCTTTTCATGTTGCAACATATTTGCTATGCCTTATTGTTAGAACTTTATCTTTCATGCTATGTTGAAGTACTATGATCCCAGCTATGAATGTTTTACAAATACTTTGATCAAGTTTATGATGGTGCATGTCACCTCAAAAATTATTCTTTCTTTTTATCACTTACCTACTCGAGGACGAGCATGAGTTAAGCTTAGGGATTTGATACGTTGCTAACGTATCTATAATTTTTGATGTTCCGTGCTTGGTTTATATCTACTTTCTTATGTTTTTCCACACTTTGGAGTATTTTTACACATTTTCTAGAACTAACCTATTAACAAGATGCCACAGTGCGAGATGCCTGTTTTCTGTTCTTTTTGGTTCCAAAAAAGTCAGAAAATGAATATTCTCTGAATTGGTCCGAACAAAAGCCAAAGTCGTTATTTTCCCGGAAGACACACGAAGCCAGAAGGAGAGACGAAGGGGGGCTACCGGGTGGCCACACCACCCCTTGGCGCGGGTCCCCTTGGTCATGCCAGGGCATGGTGTGGGCCCCCTGGCCAGCCACCGACCTTGCCCCTTCGCCTATAAAATCCTCCCGATGCAAAAACCATAAATCGTCAATCAGAAATCCACAAAAAGTTCCGCAGCGCCACCACCACTGAAGAGGAGATTCAGGGGACAAAATTCTCTGTTCTTGCAGCCTGCCAGGATGGGGAAGTGCCCCTAGAGCCATCTCCATCACTGTTGCTAATTCCCATGATGAGGAGGGAGTAGTTCTCTCTTGAGGCTAAGGGTTCTACTGGTAGCTATGTGTTCATCTCTCTCTCTATGCATGATCATATTGTGATCATGAGCTTTGTAATCAAGTAGATCTACCTAGCTACTCAAGTGCTTTAATAGATCTCCGGCTCTCCCCATGTGTGTGAAAGTGACAGTGTGCACACCATGGTGGCACTTAGGCTAGGGATTTCAAATACTTGTTATGAGTTATATTTGGAGTTGGATGTCTCTATGAAATTGTGGAGTTTGTTGGAACCATCTAGTGCTCAAGGTGACAGTGTGGGGTTATCTAGATGGGAAAAGCAAACTTTGAGGACTGCTGTTATAGCCCTACCATGGATTAGAGTGTCCAACCGGAGAGTAGTTCAGAGTAGTATCATGAAGAGAATATATTTATATGAGAGTGTTCACTAGCGAAAGTATGATCCCTAGGCCTTGTTTCTAAGCATTGAAACACCGTTTGCAACTAGATCTATTACATGTTTGCTTGCTTCCATCTTTATTTCAGTTTGCCTTTAGTCTCTTCCACACCATCAAGCTATTTTCTGGCACCATTGTCTTATATCTATACCACTTGTATTTCACTATCTCTTCGCCGAACTAGTGCACCTATACACCTGACAAGTGTATTCGGTGTGTTGGGTACACAAGAGACTTCTTGTATCTTGATTGTAGGGTTGCTTGAGAGTGGATACCTTTGACCACTTCCTTCCTGAGTTTGATAAACCTTGGGTGATCCACTTAAGGGAAAACTTGTTGCTGTTCTACAAACCTCTGCACTTGGACGCCCAACAACTGTCTACAAGAATAGAAGTGCGTAGACATCACTCAACGTCGCACCAGGTCTCTCCCGAGCGCACGCCTACGCCCCGCGCACCGAAGATCGCGTCCCCACCACCTACCTCCACTCCCTAGGCGATGTTTGGTGCTCGGAGCCACACTATCTCCCCCGACACCCGCACCCCGCCCGACAGCGACGGGTATGCTCCGTCTGGATCCCCTGCGGCCTCCCCTCCAGTGTCTCCTGTTGTGCCATCTCCCGTCGGATCTGCCGGGTCATCTGCGGCTGTGTCTAGTGCATCCGATGCTGCACCACCTTCGACGCAACCAGGACCTCGCACTCGTCTACAAAAAGGTATCAAACATAATGGTACAGTGAGATATGGCTTGCTATCCTCTACAGGTGAACCTCACAATTTTCCTGATGCTCCCAATGACACCCATTGGCACGCTGCAATGCAGGATGAGTATGATGCTCTTATGTTGAACAAGACTTGGACTCTCATTCCTCCCAGCACCAACAAGAACATTATTGACTGTAAGTGGGTTTATCGTATCAAAAGACGTGCTGATGGTACTATGATCGTTACAAAGCACGACTGGTTGAAAAAGGATTGAAACAAAGGTATGGTATTGACTATGAAGATACTTTCAGTCATGTTGTCAAGATTGCCACTATTCGCATTGTTCTCTCTATCTCTGTCTCCCGTGGTTGGAGTCTTCGGCAACTAGATGTCAAGAACACGTTTCTTCATGGTGTTCTAGAAGAGGAGGTTTATATGAAACAACCACCTGGGTTTGAACATCCTGATGCTCCTCGTCACATATGCAGGCTTGATAAGGCTCTCTATGGATTAAAACAGGCTCCTCGTGCATGGTATTCAATGTTGAGTGCAAAATTGCAAGAGTTTGGTTTTATTCCCTCCAAGGCTGGCACTTTCTTCTTTCTCTATGACAAGTATGGAGTTACTATCTTTGTCTTAATTTATGTTGATGATATAATTGTAACAAGTTCCTCTGATGCTGCTATTTCTATCCTGCTCAAGGACCTCACTGCTCATTTTGCTATCAAAGATTTGGGAGATCTTCATTACTTTCTCGGTATGGAGGTCACTCGCACACATGATGGATTGCTTCTTACTCAACAAAAATATGTTCATGACATCCTCACTAGAGTTGATATGCTGGACTATAAGTCAGCCCCAACTCCTATCTCTACGTCTGAGCCATTATCTCTGCATGAAGGTACTCCTCTTGGCGCTGATGATTGCTCTCAGTATCGCAGTATTGTTGGTGCTCTTCAGTACCTCACCCTTACACGGCCAGACCCGTCATTCTCTGTAAATAAGGTTTGCCAATACCTTCATGCTCCCACCACAGCTCACTAGACTGCTGCTAAACGCATTCTTCGCTATGTTAAGGACACATCTCAGCTTGGTATTACATTCAGGAGGTCCTCTTCTACACTTCTCAGTGCTTTTTCAGATGCTGGTTGGGCAGGTTGCCTTGAGGATCGCTGCTCCACTGGAGGTTTTGCTATCTTTATAGGTCTGAACCTGGTATCCTGGAGCGCCAGAAAAGAAGCCACGCTATCTCGTTCCAGTACAGAGGCTGAATACAAAGCACTTTCTAATGCCACTACAGAGTTAATATGGGTTGAAGTTGTTCTTCGTGAACTAGGTGTGATGCTCCGTGAGAAGCCTTGTTTATGATGTGACAATCTAGGGGACACATTTCTCTCTGCCAATCTAGTGTTTCATGCCAGGACTAAACATATTGAGATTGATTATCACATTTTTCGTGAGTGTGTTGCTAGTAACAGTCTTGATATAGAGTTTATCTCCACCAAGGACCAAATAGTTAATGGCTTTACCAAACCTCTTGCTATAAAATCTTTAGATGAGTTCAAGCGTAATCTAAACCTCTCCCGTGGTTTATATTAAGGGGGAATGTTAGAGTATGTAATAGGTACGTGTATGTGTACGTAGTAGTACTCCGAACGTACATGTACAATCCTTGTACACGCCACATATGGGGCTTTTGCCTATCTATATAACATGCAACCGATGGCCCGAAAGGGTATGCATCGTTCCACCAAACATTGACACGTCCTCCGGTGATCACCAGATCCAGCAGGGCAAGCAGGCGTACACAGTGTGGATGAAGTCCCTGGTGTCCAACGGCAGCGGATGCACTGTGTACACCCCGGACGGAGGCGTGGCCTTCTACGTGGAGCCATGGACAACTACGGCTGCAGGGGTGGTCGCGAGGTCTTCTTCATGGACCGCGATGGGAACACCCTCATCAGGATCAGGAGGAATGGCTTCGGGATGTTCAAAAGGTGGGATGTCTGCCAGTACATCCACAACAACAGCGAAGAGGAGGCTACGCCGTGGTTCAGCGTGCGGCGGGCCCAGAAGGGCGGGGTTGCTGTGACAATGCATGGCGGCACGGGGACATGCTACACGATTGTGCAGTGTGCGCAAGTCGGAGTATAGAGTTAGCAGCGTGGATTCCGCCATCGTGGCGGAGGTGGCGCGGAAGCAGACGACTTTAGGGGTCGTGCTGGGAGAGGATGTCTTGTCGCTCAGGGTGGGACTGGAGGAGGATAACCTGCTCGTCTTGGGTTTGGTCGTTGTGCATGGCCTCATGAACCGATCCTTGTGACAGATTCACCATGAGCTTATATAAACAAAAAGAAAGAAGAGAAATACATGGAGATTCTAGGTAGTTAGGGAAAAAACTCTATGTGTTAAGATTTGTTTAAAAAGTAGAACTATTTTTAACACATTCCGTTAAATTGAGATCTCTACACTCTTATGGTCAATGGTTTTTTGCCCTTCATCTCTGGTTGTTTGAAGAGTATGCAGTTGTATAAATTGTATGACTACACCACAATTTAACAAATCATGATTCTGTTTATAGTAAGTATAAGTTAACATGTATTTATATTTGTCATTATAAGGGCAATATTTTTTGTCTTTTTTGGAATGATATTTTTTGTCTTTGATTATAACTTCTGGTGTGGTAACTCTGTTTCTAGATATAATGTATTTGTTTTTGAGAAAAAATCTAAAATATAAGATGTATTATGTTGTGTCACCTGTACAGATAATTTCTTGGGAGATTTGATTATGTTTCCTAATCTCATGCAAACTTCTCTATTTTCTCATGTATTTTTGCGGGGGTAATCCCATCCAAAAGTGGTGTAATTTTTTCCTTCTTCCAGACCAACTCTATACACACTACATTTGACATGAAAAATAACAAACCCACCATTTGACAACTTTAGAGATACAAGTCTTCATAAACATGACTATCATGTAGGAGTTAACCTGGCTTTTTACCCAAATGACCATGTTCAAATACTAGCATGAGTTGAAGGCGCGCTGCCGCCCTCTCCCCTACATCACTGTAGTCGCGCAAAGCTTTTGAAGCAGAGCTTGTTGTAATAGACATACAAGAATTGATCGTGGTAAGACCGCTTAGGACCAACTTGCCAGAGCAGCAACCATCATCAAGGACAACAATCGTAGATTGGAAGAGATTGACTTGAAAAACCACAACATCAAACATGAAAAACGACCGAATCAAAGGAGATCTACTGGACACACAATACCAATGCCCCCCGCCGGTGCTAGGCGCACAACCTCGCTCTAGTGTTTGTAAACGTCGCTAGGTGGTCCAAGAAGACACGGAAGAAAACCCTCATGTAGGAGACAGGTCGGAGTCCGCATCACCTCCAAGGCCTAGGCCATCAGAGGGTGGAATGGCGGCGACACCCTTGGGATCACTGACATGTGGGTCCCACATAAATCAGTGACCCCAAGTTAGGGTAACGGATGCCTAGAGGATCCTCTATCCATGATGAAACTACAGAGATGACAATAAGTTTGGAGTAGTAATTGAGTTGAACTTACAATGTATTTAGTGAAAAAATAAAATATGCATAGCACTGATTAGATCTTGTCCTCTGTGCCTTCCACTTTATCAATTAGACTTTGCATTGCATAAAAACCGGTCAAGTAAATATAAGGCATGATCATCAAGCACAGACTCTCCTTAATTAAGGATTACCCAAAAAGGTTCACAAAGGGATAATTTAGAGCAAAATTGTTCAATTGGCTAATCGGTTATTAGATGCAAAATGGACTGTACTAGATCCCTTCACTCCTTTTCTCTGTCCTTTTGGAAAGTGATAGACGATGCCACACGTACCTTATACACGAATCTCTCAACCTGCGCATTTTGCCTTGTATATCTACTGTTTTTATTCTCTTTTGAACCATGGTATCCTCTTTACTTCCCTTTAATCACTGGTAGAAAAAGGGTCTTTGGTCCAGTACCCAAATGCCACTGGTCCCGGTTCGGTTCCGCAATCGGGACCAATGTCAGGCACCGGTCCTGGTTCATGCCACCTGGGCATTGGTCCTGGTTCATCTCTAAGCATTGGTCCCGGTTCGTGGCATGGACCGGGACCAATGCCCCCGCGACGCACACGCGGCGCTCTGCAGAGCATTGGTCCCGGTTCATGGCATGAACCGGGACCAAAAACCCCTCGATGGTCCCAATCCAGGATGGAGATCTAAATTAAATCGAGGCAGAAATTGAATTGATCTAGTATTTTTGAAAAATTCTTCCACAAATTCATCGAGACAGAGATCTAAATTGAGGCATTTTATTAATTCGATCACAAATTCTTCCTAAACAAAGGTGCGATTTTACAAATTCTTCCTAGTCGACAATTTCACTTCCGCTGCCGCTGTCCTCCGAGCCGCCGGCTTCCTCGTCGTCGTTGGACGGAACCTCCATGATTTCCGCATTGTTCGCGAGACGGAGCTCCTCTTCGCGGCGAGCGGCGTCCATGATGGTGTACTTGGTCCGTCCAGGGATGGACCAGAACCTCTCCCGCCCTTCTCGGTTGCGGAGATCCGGGTGCACCATGCGCCCGTAAACGATGCGGTTGCAAATCTTGGCCTTCTGCTACTTCTTGAACAGCCGGGGCCAATACGGGCTGGCCGCCATGTACCGGGGCAGCGTCCTCTTCCACGCGGGCATCTGGCGGCGACATGCCACGATTTTTCTCTCCATCTCGGCTCCACCGGGGACGTGGAGCGGAGCCATCGGCACACCCGCATAGCTGATGCGCCATCCGTGGGGCACCGTCGCGCCTAGCGGTCCGAGGATGTTGAAGTGCGTGAACATCACCGCCTCGTAGAAGTTCAGCGCGGGCATCTCCATGGCGGTGCGGTGGAGATTGGAGAGGGGGATACGAGACGATGGCGCAGTGGAGAGATTGCAGAGGGCGAGGCGATGGCGCGGTGGAGAGATTGCAGAGAGGCCGAGGCGATGGCGAAGCGACACGCTATGGCCTCCTATTTGTACACGGGGATGATGAAGCAACGATATTGGGCATTGGTCCCGGTTCATGCCACGAATCGGGACCAAAGCCACTCCTCGCGACACGTGGCGGCCCAGCAACGCCCCCCACCCAGGTCATTGGTCCCGGTTGATGGCATGAACCGGGACGAATGACCTGGGTGGGGGTGTTACTGGGCCGCCACGTGTCGCGGGCAGGGGCTTTGGTCCCGGTTCGTGGCATGAACCGGGACCAAAACCCTCCCCTGACTATAAATAAGCCCCGCCCATCCACTTATTTTTTCTGGAATTTTGTGTGGAAGGTAAATGCTAGGTTTTTTTCTTCACACTTGACATAAGGTGTTCGACGAAATGTCCGAGCCACGCTTAAGTTCGCATAACACGGTATCCTCGGCCGAGGTTAGCAACCTTATCTTCTTTATCTATAATTGATACAAAAATATTGCATGTGTCCATGTAGGGTGGTCATTTCACTATTCACGATGTCATTGTCATGGTTAATTATTATGATGCAGATCGATGTGGGGATGCGATGGATGTACGGCGACTAACGCGATTCTGATTTTATTGCAAGCCTGCATAAATTTATCGATTTGGCTAAGGCAAACAAAGTGGATAATTTTATGCCTTGTCCCTGCGTCGACTATCGGAACGTGGCGGAGCACTCTGGCCCGGGAATCCTTCAAATCCATCTTCTTTGGAGAGGTTTCATGCCCGGATATTATTGTTGGGCCATGCACGGAGAAAGATGGGTTAGGCTGGAAGAAAATGAAGAAGAGGAGGATGATGACAGCTATTCTATGTTCCCTGAAGAATACGATGATACTGCAATGGAAGACAATGAAGAATAGGGAGGCGGCAATGAAGAAGAACAACGAGCATCGGATGAGCCCGCTGATGGTCTTGGTCGGGTCATTTCTGATGCAAAGCAACAATGCGATATAGAAAGGGAGAAGCTTAAGTTGGAGGCCATGCAAAAGGATCACAAAAAGTTGTTGTACCCAAATTGCGAAGATGACAGCACAAAGCTTGGTACCACACTTGAACTGCTGAAATGGAAGGCAGAGACTGGCTTATCTGACAAGGGATTTGAGAAGTTACTGAAAATAATGAAGCCGAAGCTTCCAAAGGATAACGATCTGCCCGAGACAATGTACGAAGGAAAGAAGACTATCTGCCCTCTAGGATTAGATGTGGAGAAGATACATGCATGCATTAATGACTGCATCCTGTACCATAGTGAGAAGTATGAGAATATGGATAAATGCCCGGTATGCACTGCATGTCGATACAAGATCAGACAATATGACCCTGGTGATGTTGAGGGCGATGACGAGCCCCCCAGGAAGAGGGTTCCTACTAAGGTTATGTGGTATGCTCCTATAATACCATGGTTGAAACGTCTGTTCAAAAAAAAAGAGCATAACAGGTTGTTGCGATGGCACAAATACGAGCGTAAGAAGGACGAGAAACTGAGACACCCCACCGATGGGTCGTAGTGGAGAAACATCGAGAGAAAGTACTCGAACTTTGTAGGTGACGCGAGGAATTTATGGTTTGGTCTAAGTACAGATGGCATGAATCCTTTTAGGGAGCAGAGCTGCACTCACAGCACCTGGCCAATAACTCTATGTATCTCCAACCTTCCTCCTTGGTTGTCCATGAAGCAGAAGTTCATTATGATGCCAGTGCTCATCCAAGGACCGAAGCAACCCGGCAACGACATGGATGTGTACCTAAGGCCATTAGTCGATGAAATTTTGCAGTTGTGGGCAGAACCAGGTGTAAAGGTGTGGGATGAGCACAAACAGGAGCCATTTGACCTACGAGCGTTGTTGTTCGTAACCATCAATGATTGGCCTGCTCTTAGTAACATTTCAGGACAGTCAAACAAGGGATACAATGCATGCACGCACTATTTAGATGAGACTAAAGGTACATATTTGGATTAATGTAAGAAGGTTGTGTACCTGGGGTGTCGTAAATTTCTTCCGACCAATCATCAAGTAAGAAAGAAAGGCAAGCATTTCAACGGTGAGGCAGATTACCGAAAGAAGCCTAAGCTCCCTAAAGGTGTTGATGTATTTGGTATGGTGAAGGACCTAGAAGTAATCTTTGGAAAGGGTCCTGGCGGTCAATATGTTCCGAAAGACCCCATTACCGGGCACATGGCCATGTGGAAAAAAAATCTATATTTTGGGAGCTTGAGTATTGGAAAGACCTAGAGGTTCGTTCTTCAATCGACGTGATGCACGTGACGAAGAATCTTTGCGTGACCTACTAGGCTTCCTGGGCGTGTATGGGAAGACAAAAGATACACCAGAAGCACGGGAGGACCAATAATGTATCAAAGACCCATACAACAAGCATACTGATGAAGGCCGTGAATAATTAAGCAGCTACGCTCTTACCAAAGCAGAGAAGGAAATCTTTTTTGAAGTCCTTTAAAGTATCAAGGTCATGGCTGGCTTCTCGTCAAATATAAAGGCAATAATAAATATGGCAGAGAAAAAATTCCAGAACCTGAAGTCTCATGATTGCCACGTGATTATGACGTGGTTGCTTCCGGTTGCATTGAGGGGGCTTCTACCGAAAAATGTTCGAGTAGCCATTGTGAAGCTATGTGCATTCCTCAATGCAATATCTCAGAAGGTAATCGATCGAGAAAGTCTGGAAAGGCTATAGAAGGATGTGGTCCAATGTCTTGTCAGTTTTGAGTTGGTGTTCCCCCCGTCCTTCTTCAATATTATGACGCATCTCTTAGTTCACCTAGTCGAAGAGATTTCCATTCTCGGTCCTGTATTTCTGCACAATATGTTCCCCTTCGAGAGGTTCATGGGAGTCTTAAAGAAATATGTTTGTAACTGTGCTAGGCCAGAAGGAAGCATCTCTAAGGGCTTTGGAACAGAGGAGGTCATTGGGTTCTGTGTAGACTTTCTTCCTGGCCTTAAGCTGATTGGTATTCCTGAATCACGGTATGAGGGGAGACTGAGTGGAAAAGGCACGCTAGGAAAGAAAGCAATGATATTTAGGGACGGGCATTCTTTGAATCAAGCACACTACACAGTTCTACAAAGTTCTACCTTCGTGGCTCCATATATCGAGGAACACATGAATGTTGTACGCTCCAAGTTCCCGGGGAAGGATGACTACTAGATTAAAGAAAATCACATGGAGACTTTTGGCACTTGGTTGCAATTACATCTCATGAATGACACCACTATTGGAGATCAGCTCTACTTGTTGGCCGCGACACCATCTACGACTGTATTGACTTTCCAAGGATACGAGATAAATGGGAATACATTTTACACGATTGCCCAAGATAAAAAGAGCACCAACCAAAACAGTGGTGTCCTCTTTGATGCAACATGCGAGAATGGGAAAAAGGACACATACTATGGTTACATAGAGGAGATATGGGAGCTTGACTATGGACCTACTTTTAAGGTCCC
Organism: Avena eriantha; assembly: GCA_910589775.1. NCBI lineage: Eukaryota > Viridiplantae > Streptophyta > Magnoliopsida > Poales > Poaceae > Avena > Avena eriantha. Next base: position 326,448,261 of record OU342746.1, read on the forward strand.
TTCGTTTCGGTGCAGTTGGGTCAACATGAATGGAGAAGGGGTAAAGGTAGACCAACTGTACGGAATGACAACAGTGGATCTCAAGAATCTTGGTTACAGAGACGAACCATTCGTCCTAGCCAATGATGTGGCTCAGGTTTTTTATGTGAAGGACATGTCCTCTAGACCGAAAAAAGAAAAAAAAAAGGAAACGAATACATCAGACGATAAGCCCAGGCGTCACATAGTTCTTTCAGGGAAAAGAAACATCGCGGGAGTCGAGGACAAGACAAACATGTCAGCAGATTATGATAAGTTTGATGAAATTCCGCCATTCACCATGAAAACTGACCCAATCATCCTGTTAAGCAAAGAAGATGCTCCATGGTTACAGCCTAAGAAGCGATCATAGGTAAGGGATCGACATACACGACGAAGGATTCATACCCTAAACCCTATGTAAATCTATGTAATGTATGGAAACTTTATGTGATGTATGAAAACTTTATATGAGAATTGGCTTCACAGAACACCCTGATTTGGTGGTACCAATGCCAAACTTTAATTTGGTGGTTGCTTCACAGAACACCCCAATTTTGGCACCTCAAAAATGAAAATTGGCTTTTTCGTGCGTCGAAAAGGAAAACTTCCTCCTGAGGACGGGATCCTAAGACATCTTCGAGAAGCTTCGCCGTAGTGGTGTCCCTGGTCTCGCACACCATCTTGCAATACTTCACAAGAATGCATACCTATTTATAGATTAAGCAACACAACATAGTGTCAGGCACTGATGACATAATGTCGACACACTCACCCCTGGCATAACAAGAGCCACAGTGCCAGCTGCCTATTTTCTTCTGTTTTTGGTTCCAGGCAAGTCAGAAAATGAATATTCTCGGAATTGGACGGGACAAAAGCCAAAGTCAGTTTTTCACCGAGGGACACCTGGAGCCAGAATATGAGACGGAGAGGGGCTGGGGCCCGGCCACACCACCTGGCCATGCGGCCAGGCTTGGCCCATGCTAGGGGGTGGTCTGGCTGCCCCAGGCACCCCTCGGCCCCTCCTTCCGCCTATAAGTTACCTTCGATACAGAAACCCTAAGTACCCGATCAAAATTCCATGAAAGAGTCTGTAGCTGTCGTCATCTCCATCCCTAGATCGAGAGGGATCTGAAGCTCTTCCCGGCACCCTGCTGGAGAGGGGATTTCACCCTGGAGGCCTTCTTCATCACCATGCAAGCCTTTGGTGTGATGCGTGAGTAGTTCATCTCTGGACTACGAGTCCATGTAGTTGCTAGATGGCTGGTTCTCCTCCTTTGTGCTATCATGTTTAGATCTTGTGAGCTCCATTCATGATCAAGATCATCTATTTGTAATTCATACATGTTTTGTTTGCGGGGATCCGATGGATATTGAGATGCTATTTCAGAATTATTATTGATTCTATCATGTCTTGTTATTTTTGATCTTGCATGCTTTCCGTTGTTAGTAGCTATCTTGGCCAAGTAGATGCTAGCAAATCCAAGAGTTAGTATTTATGCTCGATAGTGGGTTCATGCCTCTGGTAATCTGGGGAAGTGACAGAAATATCTAAGGTACTAGATGTGCTGTTGCTACTAGGGAGAAAACAACGATCCTTTGTTCATAGACCACTCGTATTGTTTACTTTACACGCAATTCGTAATGCAATTATCTGTTGCTTGCAACTTAATACTGGAGGGGGGTCGGATGATAACCTGAAGGTGGATTATTAGTCATAGATGCAGTTGGATGGCGGTCTATGTATAATATTGTAATGTCGAATCGAATCTCAAAGGAGTCAAGATGAGTAGTATATGCATATTGCTTTCTCGATGTTTGTCAATTGCCCCGCTGTAATTTGTTCACCCAACATGTCATCTATCTTAAGGAGAGCCACCACTAGTGAACTATGGACCCCAGTCCTTTCTTTTACCATCAATCTACAATCAACTGTTTACTGCTTTCTGTTTACTTTCTGCAAACTATTACTTTCTTCCACTCGATACGTTTAATCCTTTGTTTTCAGCAAAACCGGTGAGATTGACAAACTCATCGCAAGTTGGGGGCGGAGTTCTATGGTTGTGTTGTGCAGGTCTCCACGTTGATGCTGGCACCGGTAGTGCGCCCTGCCAAAGTTCAGCTAGCTACACCTTTGGGGTGTTTCCTTGCTCCTATTGGATTGATAACCTTGGTTTCATAACGGAGGGAAAACTTGTTGCTGTGCTCATCATACCTTCCTCTTGGGGTTCCCCAACGAGCCCGATATATTTTGGGCCATCAAGCTCTTTTTCTGGCGCCGTTGCCGGGGAGTCAAGGAGATCTTCACAAGGGGAGTCCCTCATAACCAATCTCTTTACTTTGTTATTTTTGTTTTGCTTAGTTTACTTTTGCTTTGTTTGCTTGTTTCTTTATCAAAAACACAAAAAAATTAGTTTTACAAGTTTGCTTTCCTTGTAAAAAAACACAAAAAATTTAGTCTTTCTATAGTTGTTACCTCTTTCTTGGCTCACCATGTTGATCCCTAAATTCACCTTGAAAGACCTTTCTATAGGTAGTGGCTCTATAATTGGGAAAGATAATATTGAAGAATTCTTTAATCATGTTAGTAAACATGAGGATATTGAGGATAGATCCCTTGCAGAACTTGCTCTAGACTATGAAATTGCTGCAGCTTCTTTAGTTCACATGTTGGAAGCTAGGTTTGTTAACCTTAACCCCTTAATGCAAGTAATGTTTCTTAAACTTAAAGAAATTGAGGACCCTGAAGAGAGAGATTTTATTCTAGAAACTTTGCTTAAGAAATTCTATGATGTTGCCAAGAAAGCTAGAAAAGTCTTTGAACGTTTCAATATGCTAGGCTCATGTGTATATGTTGTTGGTACACGAGAAAAGATGAACAAAACTGAACCTAATGGAGAGGAAATTAAGATACCAATACCTTTTAAACTTGTAGCAATGCATGAAGCCATAGAAAGGAATCTTGATTGGATTGTTCCAGAAAACCTGTTTGATGAAAATAGTGAACCCAAGAGCATTGAGAGAGGATCCTCTAGAACATATTTGGATGAGATACCTTGCCTTGTTGAAGATATTTCTGGTATTGCTCTTAGTGCTTCTTCATTTGAGAACACTTGATTCTTTTTCTTGCTTCTTATGCCTAACTTAAAGGCGTTAAAGAAAAGTACTTATTGGGAGATAACCCAAAAGTTTTAGATGAGTCTTGGAAGTTATTACTTATGTAATAACCGCTCCTTATCCTTTTTATTTGCTTTTTGTGTCAAGAGTAACCTCTAATGAGAGAGAAGTAATGATTGGGAAAGTTGCTATCCCGAAACAGATTTCTGTGCTTCACCGTAAATATTCGTGTAAAATCTCTGTATGTCCTTTTGAGGCGTGAATTTTTGTGCTTCTGCCCCAGGTTGTTATCTAACTTTCGTTAGTTCAACACTTTTTGATTTGAGCAAAAAAAGGTCTTCGAAAAAATTCGTCTTTACCTGCTGGTCTGTTTTGACAGATTTCTGTCATTATTTGCATTTGCTTCTTGTTGGTTCCTTTTTGAGTTCTTTTGGGGAATTGAGCTTTTTTAGGGAAATGATACAGTAGATTGTGTTTTATTGTAAGTTTTATTGGTGTTGTAACTGAACCTAAAGACTTATTATCTTGAGTACACTAATGTTGCTAATAAAGATTGTGTGAAGTTTTGTATGAAGGAAAAAATTCAGGTGTATGGAAGGAATGAGTAATGAGATGAAGGATGGACTAAAGCTCAAGCTTGGGAATGCCATGTGTGTCACCCCAAGAAATATCCAAGAAGTACAAGCGTCAAATCTTGGGTATGCCCAAGGCCATCCCCTGCTTAATCAATAAAAATCCCAAGATTCTTCCAAATGCTTCATTTTTATTGTTTCGTGCACAATTGTGTTGTTCTTGGAGCGTCTTCATTTTTTGTTTTTGGTTTTTCGTTTTCTTGTTTTGCTTAGTTTTCTGAATAAATTTTTTGGACCCCCTCTTTCATACATTGGTTTTCAAATAGTTTGGTTTGGATTGGAAAAGAGTAGGAAATGTCATGCTTAAGTGGTAAAGAGAGCTTGTTTTTGACTGTGGCGTATGCTTTGTCATGCCATGCTTGATATTGTTTTGGCTTTAGGCTTAGTATTCTTTGTTGTAGCATGACATGTTATAAACAATTTAGATTGATTAATGTGCCTTGGAAGAATCATGCATTGTTTTAGCATAGTATTGTGGTATTCTCCTTTGATGCTTTATTTGGGTTGACTTGGCGCATGCTCATACCATGTTATGACTATCCCAAGTCACCATAGCCTTTATGATCCTTTAGTTTTCAACTTGTAGTATCACTTTATGCTTTGATCAATGATGTTTTGTCGCTCTGCATGATTATGGCCATTATTGCTCTCTTAGTTTGTAACTCCTAGTCTTTTGCTAGCCTCCACAACCAAGTATGAGTTCCACTCATGCATCCAACTCCTAAAACCAAGTTATTTCAAAGAGTCCACCATACCTAGCTATTAGCTTATGCTATTCCAAGTATATTCATGTTTTTATCTACCTTCCGAATTAAACTTGTTATGAGAAAACTAGTGATTAAAGCTCTCACGAACTTGATGGCACACTTTATTTTTATTGCCCTTAATAAAGTTGAACCATTGTGTCATCTATGTTGTATATGCTTGCACTTATTTGTTGGGGATTAGCAGAACCATGTTGTCATGGGGAACGCTTTCAACATTGCACTTGTACTTTGTACCTAGTTGATATCATGCTCTTTTGTCTATGGATGTTGTCGGTGTGAAATGAAAGGGGAGCTTGTGAGTCCATGGAGTTATGTATGTGTGTTAGAGAAATGCATGGGCCGCTGGTCTAATCCATGCTGTCATGGTGGAAACCTGCAGCGTAACCATAATGAGCTGTCTATGAAGCATTCTTCTTATAAAAAAAGAGTCAGATATTGAGAAAAAAGATAAAAAAAATATGAGAAAAGAAGAAAGAGAGAAAAAAGCACCATATTCCCATGGTAAATAAAAAGATTGCTGAGATGCTCATTGTCTGCTTGCCTTGTCATTTTTATATGGGGATTCTTCCGTATCATCGGGCAAGGGGTACCCCGTTGGCGGATCTCTATGATACACATGTACTTACTATGACAAGAACTTACTGGTAACTAAACTTGAGTAGCATGAGGAGCGACCCTCGTATTCAAGGGACATGAGATTTCCAACTTATACTTCGTCAAGCATATACACCATAGTTTGTTCACTTTAACCTTAATCACTTCAAGATGCTTATGATAGGGGCAATGAGAGCTGGAAGCTAATAAGTACCATAATTTTTGGAAGCTCTTTATGAGACTTGAATCCCTACTTACTTCTATTAAATCCTTTCTTTTACTTTTATGTTGAGTCTCCACTTTCTATCTTCATGCACCTACTTTGAGAGCATAGTGGCCATTCTTAGTTCAATGTCCATTGTCCCAAGACTTGTTGATTGATGCATAGCTTTGATATTGCTTGTTTTAAACTATTTGTATCTAGTCACTCTTATGAACTTTGAAGGTGTCCTATGCATTTATATTTGTTACTCTATGAGGGACAAGCTGAATGCCATTATGCTATGTTTTCTTTATGTGAAACAAACAAACGTCTTGCAAAGCATTGCTATTCATGAATCTTTTGTTTGTGACTTTTCATGTTGCAACTTAGTTGCTTTGTCTTATTGCTAGAACTTTGTCTTTCATATTATGATTGAAGTACTATGATCCCAGCTATCAATGTTTTACAAATACTTTGATCAAGTTTATGATGGTGCATGTCACCTCAAAAATTATTCTTTCTTTTTATCACTTACCTACTCGAGGACGAGCAGGAGTTAAGCTTGGGGATGTTGATACATTGCTAATGTATCCATAATTTTTGATGTTCCATGCTTAGTTTTATCTACTTTCTTATGTTTTGTCCACACTTTGGAGTCCTTTTCATATGATTTCTTGGACTAACCTATTAACAAGAGCCACAGTGCCAGCTGCCTATTTTCTGCTGTTTTTGGTTCCAAGAAAGTCAAAAATGAATATTCTCGGAATTGGACGGGACGAAAGCCAAAATCAGTTTTTCACCGAGGGACACCTAGAGCCAGAATACGAGATGGAGAGGGGCTAGGGCCCGGCCACACCACCTGGCCGCGCGACCAGGCTTGGCCTGCGCCAAAGGGTGGTCTGGCCACCCCAGGCACCCCCTCGGCCCATCCTTCCGCCTATAAGTTGCCCCCGATATAGAAACCCTAAGTACTCGATCAAAATTCCACGAAAGAGTCTGTAGACGCCGTCATCTCCACCCCTAGATCGGGAAGGATCTGAAGCTCTTCCTGGCACCCTGCCGGAGAGGGGATTTTACCATGGATGCCTTCTTCATCACCCTGCAAGCCTCCGGTGTGATGCGTGAGTAGTTCATCTCTGGACTACGGGTCCATATAGTAGCTAGATGGCTGGTTCTCCTCCTTTGTGCTATCATGTTTAGATCTTGTGAGCTCCGTTCATGATCAAGAGCATATATTTGTAATTCATACATGTTGTGTTTGCAGGGATCCGATGGATATTGAGATGCTATTTCAGATTGATTATTGATTCTATCATGTCTTTGTTATTTGTGATCTTGCATGCTTTCCGTTGTTAGTAGCTATCTTGGCCAAGTAGATGCTAGCAACTCCAAGAGTTAGTATTTATGCTCGATAGTGGGTTCATGCCTCTGGTAATCTGGGGAAGTGACTGAAATCTCTAAGGTACTAGATGTGTTGTTGCTACTAGGGAGAAAACAACAATCCCTTGTTCATAGAACAATCATATTGTTTACTTTACACGCAATTCGTAATGCAATTATCCGTTGCTTGCAACTTAATACTGGAGGGGGTTCGGATGATAACCTGAAGGTGGATTATTAGTCATAGATGCAGTTGGATGGCGGTCTATGTATAATGTTGTAATGCCCAATCGAATCTCAAAGGAGTCAAGATGAGTAGTATATGCATATTGCTTTCTCGATGTTTGTCAATTGCCCCGCTGTAATTTGTTCACCCAACATGTCATCTATCTTAAGGAGAGCCACCACTAGTGAACTATGGAACCCGGTCCTTTCTTTTACCATCAATCTACAATCCACTGTTTAATGCTTTGTGTTTACTTTCTACAAACTATTACTTTCTTCCACTCGATATGTTTAATCCTTTGTTTTCAGCAAAACCGGTGAGATTGACAACCTCATCGCAAGTTGGGGGCAGAGTTATGTGGTTGTGTTGTGCAGGTCTCCACGTTGCTGCTGGCACCGGTAGTGCGCCCTGCCAAAGTTTAGCTAGCTACACCTTTGGGGTGTTTCCTTGCTCCTACTGGATTGATAACCTTGGTTTCATAACTGAGGGAAAACTTGTAGTTGTGCTCATCATACCTTCCTCTTGGGGTTCCCCAACGAGCTCGCTATATTTTGGGCCATCACCACCCACATAAAATAGTGTCGTCATTTACTGGCTTAGTGCTGCCCACTGAGTACATAGTGTCGACATGTTGTCGCCACATCCACATTTAGTCCCAGTTGGTGCCTCCAACTGGGACTAAAGGTTCATCATATCTTTAGTCCCGGTTGTTGGCTTTAATTTTTTATTTTAGATTAGTACTAATTAATTGACTAACGGCGGGGATGAAGCTTCTTAGCCCGGGGCAGAGCCTTGTTGAAGTTGAAGTGGATCTCTGATGAAATAGCATGTTGTGAACCTATAAATGATTTTAAAAAATAATCACAAGCATTATATCATGTACATATCACCGTCGAGCAACAAAGTATCCTTCTTCTTCTATCTGCTGTCACAAAATCCATTGTAACAAAAATAAGAACCAAAACTATGAAGGCATACATATATATAGTGGCGCCCTAGCATTTTAATCACCGACCGTTTAAGCAAACCAAAAACATGAACACGTCGGGGAGCTACCAAATTAAATTAGGGAGTGCCTCTATGGCGAGCTCCTCGAAGATGTCTGAGGACGGGATCCTAAGACATCTTCGAGAAGCTCTACCGTAGTGGTGTCCCTACTCTCGCACACCATCTTTCAGTTTATATCTTCTCTAGCTAGATCAGTATGCTGGTGGAACTAACTAATTTCACATATTAGAGAGTGCCTCTACGGCGAGCTCCACGAAGATGTCTGAGGATGAGGTCCTAAGACATCTTCGAGAAGCTCCGCCGTATTGGTGTCCCTGGTCTCGCACACCATCTTGCAATTCTTCACAAGAATGCATACCTATTTATAGATTAAGCAACACAACATAGTGTCGGGCACTGATGACATAATGTCGACACACTCACCCTAGCATAGTGCTGCCACCCACCCAAAATAGTGTCGTCATTTACTGGCTTAGTGCTGCCCACTGAGGACATAGTGTCGACATGTTGTCGCCACATCCACATTTTGTCCTGGTTGGTGCCTCCAACCGGGACTAAAGGTTCATCATATCTTTAGTTTTTTTAGATTAGTACTAATTAATTGACTAACGGCGGGGATGAAGCTTCTTAGCCCGAGGCAGAGCCTCGCTGAACTTAAAGTGGATCTCTGATGAAATAGCATGTTGTGAACCTATAAATGATTTTAAAAAAATTCACAAGCATTATATCATGTACATATCACCGTCGAGCAACAAAATATCCTTCTTCTTCTTCTACCTGCCGTCACAAAATCCATTGCAACAAAAATAAGAACCGAAACTATGAAGGCATACATATATATAGTGGCGCCCTAGCATTTTAATCACCGACCGTTTAAGCAAACCAAAAACATGAACACGTCGGGGAGCTACCAAATTAAATTAGGGAGTGCCTCTATGGCGAGCTCCTCGGAGATTTCCGAGGACGGGATCCTAATACATCTTCGAGAAGCTCTGCCGTAGTGGTGTCCCTGCTCTCGCACACCATCTTTCAGTTTATATCTTCTCTAGCTAGATCAGTATGCTAGTGGAGCTAACTAATTTCACATATTAGAGAGTGTCTCTACGGCGAGCTCCTCGAAGATGTCTGAGGACGAGGTCCTAAGACATCTTCGAGAAGCTCCGTCGTAGTGGTGTCCCTGGTCTCGCACACCATCTTGCAGTTCTTCACAAGAATGCATACCTATTTATAGATTAAGCAGCACAACATAGTGTCAGGCATTGATGACATAATGTCGACACACTCACCCCTGACATAGTGCTGCCACCCACCCAAAATAGTGTCGTCATTTACTGGCTTAGTGCTGCCCACCGAGGACATAGTGTCGACATGTTGTCGCCACATCCACATTTAGTCCCGGTTGGTGCCTCCAACCGGGACTAAAGGTTCATCATATCTTTAGTCCTAGTTGTTGGCTTTAATTTTGTTTTTTAGATTAGTACTAATTAATTGACTAACGGCGGGGATGAAGCTTCTTATTCCGAGGCAGAGCCTCGCTGAACTTGAAGTGGATCTCTAATGAAATAGCATGTTGTGAACCTATAAATGATTTTTAAAAAATCACAAGCATTATATCATGTACTTGTAGTTCAAATCTGGGCAACCTCCTACCGATTCGGCAGGAATTTGTCTTTTTCATGAGCGATGGACGGAAAGGTTCCAGATACACCGGTTGGGAAATTGTCCATCTAAGGTGGTCTAGTATTTTTGAAAAATGGGTTGGTACCAATGCCAAACTTTAATTTGGTGGTTGCTTCACTGAACACCCCGATTTCGGCACCTCAAAAATGGAAATTGGCTTTTTCGTGCGTCGAAAAGGAAAAATTCCTCCTGCAACATCGTAAGCCATCCCAAGATGCACATGTGTGCACAATATGGGCACATTATCACAAACTATGCCCTAATTCTAGCCATAACATTGGTGGTTTGACCTAAATGCCATGACACCTCGAACATGATAGGTCATTTTGTGAAGGATTTTTTATGATGTTTGGAATTTTTCAAGTTTAATATTTTTCCTTGCAACTATGACACATAATATGACACCACGCGAAGGTTTCACATTGTTTGGATCATTTTTGAATTTCTTATGCCTGTTTCAAACTATATTCAAAACGACGGGCATGAAGCTACTTAGCCCGGGGCAGAGCCTCGCTGAACTTGAAGTGGATCTCTGATGAAATAGCATGTTGTGAACCTATAAATGATTTTAAAAAAATTCACAAGCATTATATCATGTACTTGTAGTTCAAATCTGGGCAACCTCCTACTGATTCGGTAGGAATTTGTCTTTTTCATGAGGGATGGACGGAAAGGTTCCAGATACACCGGTTGGGAAATTGTCCATCTAAGGTGGTCTAGTATTTTTGAAAAATGGGTTGGTACCAATGCCAAACTTTAATTTGGTGGTTGCTTCACAAAACACCCTGATTTCGGCACCTCAAAAATGGAAATTGGCTTTTTTGTGCGTCGAAAAGGAAAACTTTCTTCTGCAACATCGTAAGCCATCCCAATATGCACATGTGTGTAAAATATGGGCACATTATCAGAAACTATTCCCTGATTCTAGCCATAACATTGGTGGTTTGACCTAAATGCCATGAAACCTCGAACATAATAGGTTATTTTGTGAAGGCTTTTTTATGATGTTTGCAATTTTTCAAGTTCAATATTTTTCCTTGCAACTATGACACATAATATGACACCACGCGAAGGTTTCATATTGTTTGGATCATTTTTGAATTTCTTATGCCCGTTTCAAACTATATTCAAAACGGCGGGGATGAAGCTTCTTATTCCGAGGCAGAGCCTCGCTGAACTTGAAGTGGATCTCTAATGAAATAGCATGTTGTGAACCCATAAATGATTTTTTTAAAAATTCACAAGCATTATATTGTACTTGTTGTTCAAATCTGGGCAACCTCCTACTGATTCGGCAGGAATTTGTCTTTTTCATGAGGGATGGACAGAAAGGTTCCAGATACACCGATTGGGAAATTGTCCATCTAAGGTGGTCTAGTATTTTTGAAAAATGGGTTGGTACCAATGCCAAACTTTAATTTCGTGGTTGCTTCACTGAACACCCCGATTTCGGCACCTCAAAAATGGAAATTGGCTTTTTCGTGCGTCGAAAAGGAAAAATTCCTCCTGCAACATCGTAAGCCATCCCAAGATGCACATGTGTGCACAATATGGGCACATTATCACAAACTATGCCCTAATTCTAGCCATAACATTGGTGGTTTGACCTAAATGCCATGACACCTCGAACATGATAGGTCATTTTGTGAAGGATTTTTTATGATGTTTGGAATTTTTCAAGTTTAATATTTTTCCTTGCAACTATGACACATAATATGACACCACGCGAAGGTTTCACATTGTTTGGATCATTTTTGAATTTCTTATGCCTGTTTCAAACTATATTCAAAACGACGGGCATGAAGCTACTTAGCCCGGGGCAGAGCCTCGCTGAACTTGAAGTGGATCTCTTATGAAATAGCATGTTGTGAACCTATAAATGATTTTAAAAAAATTCACAAGCATTATATCATGTACTTGTAGTTCAAATCTGGGCAACCTCCTACTGATTCGGTAGGAATTTGTCTTTTTCATGAGGGATGGACGGAAAGGTTCCAGATACACCGGTTGGGAAATTGTCCATCTAAGGTGGTCTAGTATTTTTGAAAAATGGGTTGGTACCAATGCCAAACTTTAATTTGGTGGTTGCTTCACAAAACACCCTGATTTCGGCACCTCAAAAATGGAAATTGGCTTTTTTGTGCGTCGAAAAGGAAAACTTTCTTCTGCAACATCGTAAGCCATCCCAATATGCACATGTGTGTAAAATATGGGCACATTATCAGAAACTATTCCCTGATTCTAGCCATAACATTGGTGGTTTGACCTAAATGCCATGAAACCTCGAACATGATAGGTTATTTTGTGAAGGCTTTTTTATGATGTTTGCAATTTTTCAAGTTCAATATTTTTCCTTGCAACTATGACACATAATATGACACCACGCGAAGGTTTCATATTGTTTGGATCATTTTTGAATTTCTTATGCCCGTTTCAAACTATATTCAAAACGGTGGGCATGAAGCTTCTTAGCCCGGGGCAGAGCCTCGCTGAACATGAAGTGGATCTCTGATGAAATAGCATGTTGTGAACCCATAAATGATTTTTTTAAAAATTCACAAGCATTATATTGTACTTGTTGTTCAAATCTGGGCAACCTCCTACTGATTCGGCAGGAATTTGTCTTTTTCATGAGGGATGGACGGAAAGGTTCCAGATACACCGATTGGGAAATTGTCCATCTAAGGTGGTCTAGTATTTTTGAAAAATGGGTTGGTACCAATGCCAAACTTTAATTTGGTGGTTGCTTCAGAGAACACCCCGATTTCGGCACCTCAAAAATGGAAATTGGCTTTTTTGTGAGTCAAAAAGGAAAACTTCCTCCTGCAACATCGTAATCCATCCCAAGATGCACATGTGTGCACAATATGGGCACATTATCACAAACTATGCCCTCATTCTAGTCATAACATTGGTGGTTTGACCTAAATGCCATGAAACCTCGAACTTGATAGGTCATTTTGTGAAGGATTTTTTTATGATGTTTGCAATTTTTCAAGTTCAATATTTTTCCTTGCAATTATGACACATAATATGACACCACGCGAAGGTTTCACATTGTTTGGATCATTTTTGAATTTCTTATGCCCGTTTCAAACTATATTCAAAATGGCGGGCATGAAGCTTCTTAGCCCAGGGCAGAGCCTCGCTGAACTTGAAGTGGATCTCTGAAGAAATAGCATGTTGTGAACCTATAAATGATTTTTAAAAAAATTCACAAGCATTATATCATGTACTTGTAGTTCAAATTTGGGCAACCTCCTATCGATTCGACAGGAATTTGTCTTTTTCATGAGGGATGGACGGAAAGGTTCCAGATACACCGGTTGGGAAATTGTCCATCTAAGGTGGTCTAGTATTTTTGAAAAATGGGTTGGTACCAATGCCAAACTTTAATTTGGTGGTTGCTTCACAAAACACCCTAATTTCGGCACCTCAAAAATGGAAATTGGCTTTTTCGTGCGTCGAAAAGGAAAACTTTCTCCTGCAACATCGTAAGCCATCCCAATATGCACATGTGTGTAAAATATGGGCACATTATCAGAAACTATTCCCTGATTCTAGCCATAACATTGGTGGTTTGACTTAAATGCCATCAAACCTCGAACATGATAGGTCATTTTATTTTTTATGATGTTTGCATTTTTTTCAAGTTTAATATTTTTTGTTGCAACTATGACACATAATATGACACCAAGTGGAGGTTTCATGTTGTTTGGCTCGTTTTTGAATTTGTTATGCCTGATTGAAACCATATTCAAAACGGCGGGTGTGAAGATTCCTAGCCAATCTTCTTAGTTAATGAAATATGTAAAAAAAATAGTTAATGAATCTTAATTGAAACTGGCATAAATGTTAATAATTTTAATAGTTAGAATAATTCTTTTATAAATTAGAAAAAGGTTTGAACACCCCGTTTCCCGCCGTTTGTTTCTTAGTTAATTCCAAATGGTAAATTGTTAATAGTTTGTATAGTTAGAATAATTATTTTTGAAAACAGAAAATGATTTTGAATTATTTAAATAGATGCACTTTCCTGTTGAAAGTTTTTTCAAATTCCAAATTATAGAATAAATATTCGTTAATGCAATTTTAATTGAAAATAGTAAAATTGTATAGTTAAAATAAAAATATTTGAAAACAGAAAATGGTTTTTGATTAGTTATTTAAATTGAAGCACTCTTCCTGTTAAAAGTTTTTTGAAATTCCAAATAAATAATCATCTTATTAATCAAAGAAGAAAACAAATTTGAAAATGGTGGGAAGACCAAAAGTTTGGCCAAAATCTGAAAAACGGGTCAACGATCCCGGTTAGACCTACGATTCGGGATGACCCTGGGTGCGCGCGCACACGTTGCGGCCCCAGGAACACTCCACTTCAGGCCATTGGTCCCGGTTCATCCCTTCAACCGGGACCAATGCATCAAATGTCCGGTTGATTACATGAACCTGGACCATTGGCCCTGGGTGCGCGCGCGCACATGGCGGCCCTAGGAAAGCTCCACCCCATACCATTGGTCCCGGTTAATCCCATCAACCGAGACCAATGCATCAAAGGTCCCGGTTGATGCAATGAACCGGGACCAATGACCTGTATAGTATACAGCGCCGACCCTTCTTCCTTCCCAACTCCCCCAAATCAAAGAGCACATCGACGCGCGGCTAACGAAAATTTGCAGCGGAGCAAATTCACGCCATCAGGCTGCCCAAATCCAGAGCCGGTTCACGCCGTCGACGCCCGCCGCCGCCACGCCACCACCGTCGACGGCCGGCATCGAGACACTCTCCTCTGGCCGGAATCGAGCCCGAAGTCGTCACCTTCCCGAGCTCTGGCCGTCGTCGATTCACCTCCGTCCGGCCTCCCCTTGCTTCCCCGACCCCGGCATCGTGCTCGTGGTGAGCCAGCGGTCCTCATGGAACCTCAATCTCGCTTCCTCTCGCTCTCAGTCGTCTCTGCGTAGATCATTGTCCGCCGCCGCCGCAGAAGCTTGTCACCGGCGTGGCTCCGGTGACCTATTTCGAGCGGCGCGGCCATATATAGGTTGCACACGCACGTCCGCATCTAGCGCCCTTGCTCTCGCTGCCCCGCACGCAAAGGATCGGGAGATCCTTGATCGACAGAGGAGATCCTCCATTGATGACGTTAGGGTGACGTCATCATGAGGTCATAGAGGTTTTTCTTTTTAAAATCTTTTCTGTAGTTGTTTTATTAACTGAAAATGCTGACAGGTGGGTGGGTCCAGCATGTCAGGTTTTTATTCTTTTTGGAATTTTTCTGAAATTAATAAAAGTCTGACATGTGGAGCCATATGGAAAATAATTTTAATAATTCCAAAAATGTTTATTTATTTAAAAATGATTTAAAAAGGATTAAAATTGGGAAAAATCATAACTAATTCATTTTAAATAAGAAAAATGTGTATAATATATCAAAATATTCAGAAAAATGAGCTCTACCATTTAAAAATGTAAGCATTCATATTCATACAACTTTGAACCTTACTTTACATAGAGGAACACCGACACCCCCTAAGTACCATGGGTTCAATGGTTTGTCCACCTAGGGCATTTCGAACCGATTTAGAAAATAAGTGCATAGTGTTTTGTATTATTTGCATTATTGTAACTTGCAAATCTTAATTTGCAGAACTATGGATCCAGCACACCAACATACTATGATTCCAGAACATCAGGAAAACAGCCTCCACGGAATGATCTGCAAAAATGAAGATATCAATATCGATGTCACCAGGAAGTTTCTGAACGATTCCGGTGAGGGAGATGAGTCTCTCAACCGAGGAGACAGCTCCAGTGAGGTAGAAGCCGAAGCCTGGGACAGGGGAGAAGCCGATGAGGGAGAAGGCGACAGCTCCGTCGGAACCTTAAATCTCGCAAACACCAACGAGGTGTATATATGTATTTTGTAATTAAAATGCTGCTGCCTATATATATATACATGCATATATTAACACTCTTTCTTCTTTTAGCCCTCCGGATCGAGAACATCTTGCGTAAGAAGGAAACGATGCCTAACAAAAAAGTTGGATGACACTGTGAGGTATAGGATCGAAGTGGTCGTTGTAGACGGCGAACCGCAAGCTCCCGACGATGTCGCAAAAAAAATTGTCAAGCAATGCGAAGTTCTTGTGAGGGACTACATCCCGATCACCATTCAAGAATGGAATCGGCCAAGCGGTGGTGGAGTCCCGTATGTTGGCGACAACGCCAAAAAAAATCTTTTTGACAAGCTCATGATTAATTTCCTCCTGCCGATGCCAGATGTGAATCCACATGAGGAGGAGAGAGTAAGAATGGAGCTTGTGCAAAGAGTCAAGAAGTTTTCTCTCATTAAGATGGCTGATGCATTCAAGAACTGGAAGAACAAACTGTACAATAACTTTGTCAAGGTAGAGAAGACTCCAGATTTCAATCAAGGCGGCTATGCTAAGTTAAGACACCAGTGGGAAGATTTTATGAAGTACAAGACATCGGAGAAAGCTAAGGAAAGGTCTAGAATAAATACGGAGAACGCTGCTAAGAAAGTGTACCATCATAATATGGGACCTGCTGTGGTGCCCCGCTAAAACCACTACTAGAAAATCACGGTGTTTTTGTGCATTGCATCATCATGACCGCATATTCATGTCATCATGCCACATTGCATTTGAGCATCGTCATCATTATGCATGGTTTGTCTAAAACTATTTTCTAAAATCCTAGTTTTGTTTTCTAAATATCCCCCGCTTTTATGTCAAATCAAAACCCGGGTCTCCGGAATATTTTTGTTCGTCTACAAACGGTTTTCAAAAGCCCCGTTTTAAATAATAAATATTTTATTTTACTTTTTAGGGGGCAGCCAAACCGGGCCAATCCGACCCAGCCGGCCACCCCCAATTTTACCCAAAACCAGACCCTAATCTACCCTACTCCTATCCTACCCAGCCCCCTCCACCTCACCCCGCCCAATAGCAGCGTGCCACCTCACCTCCCTAGGCCACCTCACCCCCCGAGCACCGTACCACACCCACCTGGTCACTCCACCTTCACGTCCCCCACGCGCCTGTTCTCGCACGCAACCTCCCCAACCAGGCAGCTACCCGCCCACCACCGACTCGCTTGGCCCCACCCGCGCCAGCCCGCGTGTCCCGCATGATCCCCCTCCCCCGCGTGATCTGTCCCCCACCTGCCGCTCTCTCCTCCCTCAATCCTGTTTTCACCTACCCTCCCGTCCCCAACCTCCTGCATCGGACCCCCTCCTCCGTTCGGTCCCCGCCGCCCAAGCTCATCCACCGCGGCGTCCCTTCTCCTCCCGCAGCGCGCGCCTGGCCGCCTCCTTCGAAGCCGCTGCGTCGCTCGTGCAGAGCTCCGCCCTCGCCGGCCGCCTTCCCTCCCGACTCCGGTAGTGCCTCCACCCAGCCGCCGCCACCGCTCGGCCCCCTCCTCTGCAGCATGCCGCTCGACCTACCTCCGCTCCTTCCGTCCGCCAAGTCATCGGCCTCCTCGCCGTCCATCTCCAAACTCCGGCCGCCGCCTGCTGGTGCTACCAGCGCCGCTGTCTGTCGCCTCTCCGGCAGCTCTGCACTGCGCTGCCGCGAGCGAGCCCCGCGTCCTAGCCGCCCTCACCGCCTCTTCGACCTTCCCGACGCCGCCGTTGGTCGTCGCCCTCCCCGGCCGGCGCCTCACGACCAGCTCCGACCACCGCCCCGCCTCCCCAAGCTCCTCGCGCCATGGCACCGCCGGCCTCTCCCTCCTCCTCAGCCGTCGTGCTGTCGCGGACGCCCTCGTCGGTAGCCATGCGTCCCTCACCATCCCCACTCGTGCAGGTCTTCAAGGCCACCGTCGACCCTGCCGTCCTGGGTCGTGAGCTCCACCATGCAGCGCGTCTTCGGCCGCCCGTCCCTAATCTTTGCCTCCTGGCCGTGTGCGTGTGTCTACTTGTGACAAGTTTTCTCTCGCTAGACATGAGTTACATGTGTCTCTTTAGCTTTCTACAATAGATGAATTGCTTGTCCGCGTAAGGTTGCAATTATTCCGCTTCAGGTCCATCTGCTTGACCCCTTGCCAGCTTGCGAGAAGCCCTCGACCTCTCGGGCTCAACAAATCCTTCGTTTGTTTCTTTTCTGGTGCATCCAACAGCCTTACGAAGGAGGATCAACTTCGATCGTGTCCATGACTGCAAGATCTTCCGACGATAAGGATACAAACCAAGATTGCCAACAACCACCGACAAGATCTCCGATCCGACCCATTGGCAGGTTCGCCTCGAGGAGCCGCGTGAACCCGAGGATTCCGACAAGTTCTTCCGTGCCGACAAGACCTGCTCGAAGCCGATGGTTTCGACGGTTGAACATGGTGCCACCCAAGACCTCCGACACGGGAAGACCCAAGTCCTTCGAGGGGGAACCGCCAAGGTCACCGACACGGAACGCCAAGTTCTTCCTCCCGGACTCCGAGACCTCCAACAAGGAACCCCGAAGACCAAACCCCATCGACCCCTGGTGAACACCAAGATCGGCGATTCGATGTGTGACCACTTTCTCGATACCTATTTTTATAAATGATATATACTTGTTGCATTAAATCATTCATCTCGCATTCATATCATCGGGGTTTGGTGGTATTTAGGCGATTCACCTAAATTAAATATGGAGGCTATATGCGGGCTATTCTAGTCTTATTCTGGGCTCCATTTAAATTTGCGTAGCGAACCGATGCCATGATTTGTCTTGTTAATACAACATTTAAATTGCGGGGGTTCTAAATAACTCGAACCGTTTAATTAATTGTCGGGAACCCGGTTCCGCTTAATACTGCCTAATTGCACCGCATCTGCATCATATCATAAGCATGCCGATTCTTCTGCCATAGTATTAAATATCGCATCCGTTGTTTCTTCTAGTGTTTGCTTCTTCGCGGATTAGGCTGATGAGTTGATGCGAGTATCGACAAGTTCTTCGGATACGAATCTTTGGCAGTGTTTCCCAGGCGAGCATCTCCCCCCTTCTACCTATTTTGCATTTATAGTCTTTATTTCCTCCAATTAATCTATTGCTATCCGTGTCACGATGCTTTAGTTTCCATACCCCAGTTATATCCCGTGCAGCCTCTATATTGCCTTGGACACCTCCTATTACCTGTGTTTGGTAGATAGCTGGCCTTGCGAGTCGTAGTTGCTTGCTCAGGTGCGATCCCGTGTTGTCGAGTATCGCAGTGGTTGGTGTGCTGGCAGATGTTTATGGTGGAGATGTTAATGGTGGAGATGTTTATGGTGGAGATGATCATGACTTTAAATACTACTATTAAAATGCTAGATATAACTAATGCAGAGGCATCGGTGGGCAATAGATGTTATTTGGTTTTTCCACGCTCACTTGTGTCCCGTAGGATCCCGAGTACTTGATACCTGTTCCTTGATTTTTCGCACTATCCACATCCGGGAGGCCTTATGGACCCCCCTGAGCTAGAGCTTGATTCATTTCTATTTCTGGGGGCCACAAAGTAGTTTGGGGCTTTATTACTATCCTGTACTTATGCCATTCTTTACTGCTTTATATACGATTGTGCGTGGAGCACCTGTACTGTTTAGGATTGCGCAGTGTTTTCGCAGTATCGACAAGCCTAGTCACACTTTCGGGTTCCCAGTCGTTTACAGCCATTGGCGCAAACCTTGGGTCCGTCTCAGAGCCGGCCAACTTCGTTGCGGGTAGCTTAATGGGGTGGCCCCCTGAAATATTTATGAATCTTGTGATTGCTTTGTCGCGAAAGCCTCATTGGGTTTTGAGTTGGTTTTTCCGAGGGTGATCGAGAGTGTGTTGCTATTTGTGCACCCCTGCAGGGTAAAACTTTCTGAAAGCCGTGTCCGCGGTTATGGACGACTAGGAGCACAGTATCTCGATCATAGACAAGCATAACTAAAGTAGTGCTATAAATTTGACTTAAGATGTGACTAGTAATCAGCCTCACTATAACGGAATGGATATTAAAAATGCCAACAACTGGTGGATCTGTGGTGATTTGTGTCATCCTATACCTGCCTAGTACGTATTGCAACTCCAATGGAATGTGATAAAAGTGTCAACAACTGTTGGGTTTTGGGATTCCTCAGGACAATTATATCTGACTAGTAATTATTTCAACCACCACGGAATGGATAATTAAAACTGCCCGCTACTTATGCTTCAGGATGACTCATGCTATCTATATCTGATTAGTAAGTGCTGCAACTATAACGGAATGAGTAAAATTGTCAACTGTGTGAGTTCCTTGGTCCGACTTCCTCGTTTGGTCTCGAGGGGGAAATACCAGGATGGGTTTGTTTGGTATTAGCTTCAGGTTGGATCCGAAAAGGTCTTTCTTATCCCTCTCTAATAGTCGCCAGTTTTACTAAGTCTCTATAGGTTGTATAGTGTTGTTGCGCTGCCGCTTCAGTCCACCATACTTATGTAGGCGAGAGCCGCCGAATTCTAGCCTCGCCGTGTACTGGCATCAGTATGGACGCTCCTCTTTTTCCTTTGCCCTTTGTCGGCACCCCTTTTGTTTTAGCAGGGTTGAGATCGACGTCGTTAGCAGGGTTACCCTTCCGGCTTGGCCTGGGCAGGGTTATGGACTCCATTGGTTATTCTTCAGGGCTCTTAGCCCCATTTGCATCTTGTCCGTAGTCGGACGCTCTATCGTTTCAAGGTGATTTGGATCTTTGTATATTATATCTGTATTCTTGACTCATGGAGTCGCTGTTGTATATATATATCTGTTCTGTGGGTCCCATCGAGGACTGTTGTGTAATGGTATTACTTCGTTTTCCACCCGCACGAAAGTGCCTGGTGGGCGTCCTTGAATCGTTTCTATGCGGGATTGGAGGAAAGGGCTAAAACTTGCATAGGGCCAATTCGAGGGTGTTACAGAGTGGTATCAGAGCTCAGCAGTTGCGATACCCCACAAGTCCAGCCTGTAGGATAACCTAGCTAATGGCCGAAGTAGAGTGTCAAGACTATTTTTGGTAAAATCGGTTGGATAGATCTGATTAGGTCCGCTTTTACTCCTTACCCCTCTGCTATTCTCCTCTTACCTCTGCGTGTTTTAAATCTGCTTTCTTACCTTTCTTCAAGTCCAGGATTTCTCGAGGTTGGGTTCCGTCGTACCTTCAGGGTTTCTCTTCCTCCTTTGGCAACGGTGTTTCTACCTCCGGACTTCATGCTATCTGAGTGATCCTTTATCTGTGGTACCATTCTGTGTTCCTTGTTTGTGCCTTCCGGTGTTTTCCGACGCGATGACATCCTCTACGCTAGATCCAATGCAGAGCCGCATCACCCCTTTGTTCCGAACCTCGATTGTCGAGATCTTCAGTCTAATTCCGAGAGTTGGTTGCATAAAATCCCCTATTCGTATGCATAGGAATGGTTTGGGTGCGCGATGGACTAATCACCATCCGACTACTCTTATCATTCGCTTTTGTATATTGAATCGGTGGATCCAGCAATTTGACTCCGTCCACGGAAGCTAGAGGTGGCTTTATTTGTGAATACCTTTACCTTCGTCTTTTGTTTTCCCGGAGTGTTCTCCCGACGATCACAGACCATGACCTCTTGTTAGTGGTGTTGCGAGGATCAACACGGAGCGTGAAGATTCAGATCGCCGACCTTCTTCCCGGTGCCATGAGGTGGATCTCGAGGGCGAGATCCATTGTTAGTGGTGTCGAATTGTGGCGCCCCGCTAAAACCACTACTAGAAAATCGCGGTGTTTTTGTGCATTGCATCATCATGAACGCATGCTCATGCCATCATGCCACATTGCATTTGAGCATCGTCATCATTATGCATGGTTTGTCTAAAGCTATTTTCTAAAATCCTAGTTTTGTTTTCTAAATATCCCCCGCTTTTATGTCAAATCAAAACCCGGGTCTCCGGAATATTTTTGTTCGTCTACAAACGGTTTTCAAAAGCCCCGTTTTAAATAATAAATATTTTATTTTACTTTTTAGGGGGCAGCCAAACCGGGCCGATCCGACCCAGCCGGCCACCCCCAATTTTACCCAAAACCAGACCCTAATCTACCCTACTCCTATCCTACCCAGCCCCCTCCCCCTCACCCCGCCAATAGCAGCGCGCCACCTCACCTCCCTGGGCCACCTCACCCCCCCGAGAACTGTACCACACCCACCTGGTCACTCCACCTGCACGTCCCCCACGCGCCTGTTTCCGCACACAACCTCCCCAACCAGGCAGCTACCCGCCCACCACCGACCCGCCTGGCCCCACCCGCGCCAGCCCGCGTGTCCCGCACGATCCCCACCTGCGTGATCTGTCCCCCACCTGCCGCTCTCTCCTCCCTCAATCCCGTTTTCACCTACCCTCCCGTCCCCAACCTCCTGCATCGGACCCCCTCCTCCGTTCAGTCCCCGCCGCCCAAGCTCCTCCATTGCGGCGCCCCTTCTCCTCCCGCAGCGCGCGCCTGGCCGCCTCCTTCGAAGCCGCCGCGTCGCCCGCGCAGAGCTCCGCCCTCGCCGGCCGCCTTCCCTCCCGACTCCGGCAATGCCTCCACCCAGCCGCCACCGCTCGGCCCCCTCCTCTGCAGCACGCCGCCCGACCTACCTCCGCTCCTTCCGTCCACCAAGTCGTCGGCATCCTCGCCGTCCATCTCCAAGCTCCGGCCGCCGCCTGCTGGTGCCACCGGCGCCGCTGTTTGTCGTCTCTCCGGCCGCTCTGCACCGCGCTGCCGCGAGCGAGCCCCGCGTCCTGGCCGCCCTCACCGCCTATTCGACCTTCCCGACGCCGTCGTTGGTTGTCGCCCTCCTCGGCCGGCGCCACACGGCCAGCTCCGACCACCGCCCCGCCTCCCCAAGCTCCTCGCGCCATGGCACCGCCAGCCTCTCCCTCCTCCTCAGCCGTCGTGCCGTCGCGGACGCCCTCGTTGGCAGCCATGCGTCCCTCTCCGTCCCTACTCGTGCAGGTCTTCAAGGCCACCGTCGACCCTGCCGTCCTGGGTCGTGAGCTCCGCCATGTAGCGCGTCTTCGGTCGCCCGCCCCCAATCTCCGCCTCCTGGCCGTGTGCGCGTGTCTGCTTCTGACAAGTTTGCTCTCGCTAGACATGAGTTACATGCGTCTCTTTAGCTTTCTACAATAGATGAGTTGCCTGTCCGCGTAAGGTTGTAATTAGTCCGCTTCAGGTCCATCTGCTTGACCCCTTGCCAGCTTGCGAGAAGCCCTCGACCTCTCGGGCTCAACAAATCCTTCGTTTGTTCTGTTCTGGTGCATCCAATAGCCTTACGAAGGAGGATCAACTTCGATCGTGTCCATGACTGCAAGATCTTCCGACGATAAGGATACAAACCAAGATTGCCAACAACCACCGACAAGATCTCCGATCCGACCCATTGGCAGGTTCGCCTCGAGGAGCCACGTGAACCCGAGGATTCCGACAAGTTCTTCCGTGCCGACAAGACCGGTTCGATGCCGATGGTTTCGACGGTTGAACATGGTGCCACCCAAGACCTCCGACACGGGAAGACCCAAGTCCATCAAGGGGGAACCGCCAAGGTCGCCGACACGGAACGCCAAGTTCTTCCTCCCGGACTCCGAGATCTCCAACAAGGAACCCCGAAGACCAAACCCCATCGACCCCTGGTGAACACCAAGATCGGCGATTCGATGTGTGACCACTTTCTCGATACCTATTTTTATAAATGATATATACTTGTTGCATTAAATCATTCATCTCGCATTCATATCATCGGGGTTTGGTGGTATTTAGGCGATTCACCTAAATTAAATATGGAGGCTATATGCGGGCTATTCTAGTCTTATTCTGGACTCATTTAAATTTGCGTAGCAAACCGATGCCATGATTTTCCTTGTTAATACAACATTTAAATTGCGGGGGTTCTAAATAACTCGAACCGTTTAATTAATTGTCGGGACCCCGGTTCCGCTTAATACTGCCTAATTGCACCGCATCTTCATCATATCATAAGCATGCTGATTCTTCTGCCGTAGTATTAAATATCGCATCCGTTGTTTCTTCTAGTGTTTGCTTCTTCGCGGATTAGGCCGATGAGTTGATGTGAGTATCGACAAGTTCTTCGGATACGAATCTCCGGCAGTGTTTCCCAGGTGAGCATCTCTCCCCCTTCTATCTATTTTGCATTTATAGTCTTTATTTCCTCCAGTTGATCTATTGCTATCCGTGTCACGATGCTTTAGTTTCCGTACCCCAGTTATATCCCGTGCAGCCTCTATATTGCCTTGGACACCTCCTATTACCTGTGTTTGGTAGATAGCTGGCCTTGCGAGTCGTAGTTGCTTGCTCAGGTGCGATCCCGTGTTGTCGAGTACCGCAGTGGTTGGTATGCTGGCAGATGTTTATGGTGGAGATGATCATGACTTTAAATACAACTATTAAAATTCTAGATATAACTAATGCAGAGGCATCGGTGGGAATTATATGTTATTTGGTTCTTCCACGCTCACTTGTGTCCCGTTGGATCCCGAGTACTTGATACCTGTTCTTGATTTTTCGCACTATCCACATCCGGGGGGCCTTATGGACCCCCCCTGAGCCAGAGCTTGATTCATTTCTATTTCTGGGGGCCAAAAAGTAGTTTGGGGCTTTATTACTATTTTGTACTTATGCCATGCTTTACTGCTTTATTTACGATTGTGCGTGGAGCACCTGTACTGTTTAGGATTGCGGAGTGTTTTCGCGGTATCGACAAGCCCAGTCACACTTTCGGGTTCCGAGTCGTTTACAGCCATTGGCACAAACCTTGGGTCCGTATCGGAGCCGGCCAACTTCGTTGCAGGTAGCTTAATGGGGTGGCCCCTTGAGATATTTATGAATCCCGTGATTGCTTTGTCGCGAAAGCCTCGTTGGGTTTTGAGTTGGTTTTTCCGAGGTTGATCAAGTGTGTGTTGCTATTTGTGCACCCTAGCAGGGTAAAACTTTCTGAAAGCCGTGTCCGCGGTTATGGACGACTTGGAGCACAGTATCTCGATCATAGACAAGCATAACTAAAGTAGTGCTATAAATTTGACTTAAGATGTGACTAGTAATCAGCCTCACTATAACGGAATGGATATTAAAAATGCCAACAACTGGTGGATCTGTGGTGATCTGTGTCATCCTATACCTGCCTAGTATGTATTGCAACTCCAATGGAATGTGATAAAAGTGTCAACAAATGTTGGGTTTTGGGATTCCTCGGGACAATTATATCTGACTAGTAATTGTTTCAACCACCACGGAATGGATAATTAAAACTGCCCACTACTTATGCTTCAGGATGACTCATGCTATCTATATCTGATTAGTAAGTGCTGCAACTATAACGGAATGAGTAAAATTGCCAACTGTGTGAGTTCCTTGGTCCGACTTCCTCGTTTGGTCTCGAGGGGGAAATACCAGGATGGGTTTGTTTGGTGTTAGCTTCAGGTTGGATCCGAATAGGTTTTTCTTATCCCTCTCTAATAGTCGCCAGTTTTACTGAGTCTCTATAGGTTGTATAGTGCTGCTGCACTGCCGCTTCAGTCCACCATACCTATGTAGGCGAGAGCCGCCGAATTCTAGCCTCGCCATGTACTGGCCTCAGTACTGACGCTCCTCTTTTTCCTTTGCCCTTTGTTGGCACCCCTTTTGTTTTAGCAGGTTTGAGATCGATGTCGTTAGCAGGGTTACCCTTCCGGCTTGGCCTGGGCAGGGTTATGGACTCCATTGGTTATTCTTCAGGGCTCTTAGCCCCATTTGCATCTTGTCCGTAGTCGGACGCTCTATCGTTTCAAGGTGATTTGGATCTTTGTATATTATATCTGTATTCTTGACTCATGGAGTCGCTGTTGTATATATATATCTGTTCTGTGGGTCCCATCGAGGACTGTTGTGTAATGGTATTACTTCGTTTTCCACCCGCACGAAAGTGCCTGGTGGGCATCCTTGAATCGTTTCTATGCGGGTTTGGCGGAAAGGGCTAAAACTTGCATAGGGACGATTCGAGGGTGTTACGCCTGCTAGCTATGCCGGTTGCATGCCTAAGTGGGATGCACTTGAGGTCAATTACATTGCTGCCGGGATCAGACCAGAGCCCACAACATGGACACCACGGGCGAGAAACTGGTTTTACGGCCATGGGGGCACATTGGACGAAGAAGGGAGGGCAATATATAATCAGAAACACAAAGATCATCCCCTACTGCCCATCGACGATATTAGAAATGCAGTAGATGATGTTGCAGCGGGACGGTTCGTTCCCGATAGAGAGAATGACGAGCTCGCACGCGCCCTTAAAAATGATGAACACAAAGGACGAGCACGAGGAACACCAGGCTCCAAGCCATGGAATGTTGCCTTCCTCGCGGAAATGAAGAGATATCCCGATAAAAGCCATCAGAGGAGAAAGGAAAGGGAGGCAGCTGAGAAAGCGGCTGCTGCAGACCGGCTGCGTAATGTAGAAGAAGCATTAAAGCGGCACCGGGATCAACTCGACAGACTTAGCCAACAAGGTACTAGCGGGCAATCTCAACGGCACATGGTAGAAGCTGCATTCGATGGTACCGGCGCCCTATCGAATAAGAAAATCAGCGTCGCTTCCACGCAGCTCCAGGATGTTGATGATGATGCACTGACGATGGCTCCTCCTAAACGCTACCCAGTGGATGATATCATGGAGAGCACAGCTTGTGAGCTAAATGTGCAAGTTATGAACTTAAGGGTGACGGCGGCGGTTGGCATGGTCGTACCAATTGCGCCTAACCCAACTTGGCATTGCAGACCGGTTCCAAAAGGGTACGCTGTTGTCACGGTGGATGATGTGAAGCAAGATTTTGAGGAGGTGAAGCTAGACCACCCTGCAGGGGAAGATATGGAGCTAATTGAACTAGGAGAAGCCAAAGGGGGGCCTATTGTATGTCCAAAGGAGCACATCGTGCTTCTAAATTATGTGCCGCCAAGGTCACCCACTCCTCAGAGCAGCAATCCACCTTTGCCACCACCTCATCATTCGCCAGCGCAACCACCGCCTTCACCGCCTCACCACTCAGCGTAGCCGTCTCCATCGCCGCCTCAGCCGTCTCCACCGCCGTGTCAGCCGTCTCCGTCCCCTGAGCCTCAGAGACAAAAGCGGAAGTATACTAAGAGGGGCAACACCAGCAGCAGCAGCAGCAAGAGCATGTTCCGATCACCGAAACGTAAGCTATCGCCCCTCCCAAAAGTACCTCATAAGAATATGAAGAAGATACCTTGCGAGAAGACTGATGAGGAAATTGCTGCGGCCGCAGCTGCCCATTATGAAAACTGGAAGATTGACATGGCTAACAAGAAAAAGCCGATAGAGCCATTGTTCCCGGTCACCGCAGAAGATAAAGCCAAAGCAACCGCGCTTAAGATTCAGCTTCACCAACCCATAGCGCTCACATCAGACTATAATCGCTCTATTACCTAGTCGGCGGAGGCAAAAGAGCGGAGAGTCGGGAAAGAAGTTGTCCAGCTCGGACGCAGAAAAATCAATCGATCGAACCGCTCAAAGTGTATGATACCAATGAGTGGAGAGCCCAGAAACAACATGATCCGAACATTGATCCGGAGTTTGTTCAACTGTACGGAGAAAAGGCCAAATTATATGGACTGTCTATTACTGAGTACATGAGCTGTATGGATGAGTTCGAGGGGTACCAAGAAATAGCATACGTATACCGGTACGGGGCTCCTCTCGTCAAACCCGAGTTAGTCAAAGATCTACCAACAAAAATGCGAAGATTGCATAAGTGGTACATGCAAGACTGTGCTGAATCCAAAAACTGGATCTATGATGGATATAAACACCACCATTAAGGTCATGGAGATGCCTTCCTACTGATTGAATTTTCAGAATTATTTCAGTTTTACCAACGAGACGCCCTCGACAAAACTATCGTCAGTGCCTATTGTTTGTAAGTATTATTAATTTCTGTAATTAAGTCTTTCTAGCTCAGCTTATTCGTTGTTTGTACAATCTTACTCATCACTATACTAATTATATATGCAGAATGAAGATTCTCGAATGCAACAAAGGATAAATCTATGACCTTGGGTTTGTTGACTGCAATTTCGTTCAGGAAGTTACTCTAAAAACAAAACCCAAAGAGACAGAGGATAACTTGGTACAAGTGTTGACGTATTTCAGCAACAGAAGAAAAATACTATTTCCTTACAACGCTGGGTGAGTGTTACTGTCTTGTATATATTCTATTTTCACTTACTCGATGTTAAGCGTATAATTGACTCGTGTTATATTTTGTTAGTGTGTCCAACTTCCACTATATTCTGTTAATCATTGTTGTTGACACCGGAGTAGTAAAAATCATGGACTCGAAACGCACACCTTTAGAAAAGTGGGCGAACATGCAGGAATGCCTCCAGAAGGCTTGAAAATGGTTCACCGCCAACACTAGGGGTGTTTGAAAGTCAGAGCTTACATTTCAACAATTGACTGTAAGTACTACTTGCTAGATCCACACATTTCTTTGGTTCTAGTTTCAATACCACCATTATCATGCTTGATTATTATTTTGATTGAACTCTGTTCTCGTAAAGTGCTTGAGGCAGGAAGCCGGGAATAACTTATGTGGATACTATGTCTGCGAGTTCATTCGCCAGACGACCAAAGAGAAGGGCATAGACCAGAACATCAAAAAATTGAAGTACGATAAACAATAATCACAACTTTATTTTATTACAACCAATTGTGTTTAGTTTTATTCATATATTGATCCCCTTTTTTAAATTAGATCGACCGGATGTGGGACGGTCTTCTATCACAAGACGCGTGCAAGGAATTCAAGAGGAAATTGTCGTATTCTTATTAGAACAAGTCATAGATCCGAAAAGAGAATACTATTACCCGGTTCATTTGGAAGGGTGAAGTGTAAAAAAGAAGATGTAAATTAGATCAAATTTGTGTGAGTACCATTTGTAATTAATATGTTTCGACCAAGCACGACGGATGAGACGGTGTATAATATATTCGTGATCATGATATGTAATATATATATATATATATATATATATATATCGTGGTTTCATTATTGTTGTATATATGTAGTACCATTAAATTGAATACAAAACACCAAATAAATAAATGAAAAAAAACATATCGCGGTACAAAAATAGCCCGAAATACAGAGACCAACGAACCCGATTCGTGCCACGAACCGGGACCAATGATCCAACCCCCCCCCCCCCCCCCCCCTCGTCGCGCGCGTCCACGTGGAGACCCATTGGTCCCGGTTTGTGCCACGAACTGGGACCAATGATCCACCCCTCCCTCGTCGCGCGCGCCCCCGTGGAGACCCATTGGTTCCGGTTCGGAAACCGGAACCAATGGCCCTTATGAACCGGGACTAGAGGTCCTTTTTCCACCGGTGAATCTTTTCTTCTCCTTTCATTTTCCTTGCATGTTTTTATTTACATAAGCTGTTCAAACGTGAACAACACTTCAGTAGTATATTTTTGTATATTTTCAGCTTCTTTCTAAGAAGTTATTTATTCTTCGCAGTAGGGGCGTACTTTACTGTCTGAACTTTATGCGCTCCAAACCAATACTAGTGGAGCATAAGACGGTGTACCATATACTCCCTCCATTTAAAAATACAAGACGTTTTAGTTTTGTAAATCGAATGTATCTAGACATCTATTAATACATAGGTTTGTAGAGGTTGAGAGTGAACCTATATATTAAAATGAGTCTATATTCATTTTACAAACCTAAAATGTCTTATATTTTAGAACGGAGAAAGTAATAATTAAGAGTGCAAATTAATTAAGTCACGAACTGTATCAGCACCACGCGCACCGTTCTCATCCAAACGTTCCGGAGGCATGTCATCTCCTATTCGGAGAAATCGGTGACCATTTTAGGCTCGGTAAAATTCAACAGGCTCAGCAAAATGAGCGACATTTATTATGAATCGGAGGGAGTACTCAGGAGTGTCATGTACATGTGGTTTTTGTGCGCTCCACAAAAATAGTTGGGATTACCATATTATCTTTAGAAGTCTCCTGTCGTGATGATAGTTTAAGCTCCATTATTAGTAGCAGTTGATTTCAGTGTTATATAGTTGCAGATTTGGAATTACAAAAGAAATTTTTTCAACAAAAATGTGAATTAGGAAGGATTGGTCGACGAAATATGAATCGGAGACTTAATCTTGATATACCTCAGAACAATACATTTTTGTTACCACGAGATGTATTGGCCGCTACGGATCATTTGATTGGAATGAAATTTGGAACGGGTATACTTGACGATGACGATATGAATCACTTGAAAGATTTGGAGTATACTCAGCATGCATATCCATTTTGTGTCAGCACAGCAAACTGCCGTTCGCCCAAAAAGCGTCCATGAAACGCATTTCATCATCCCAGAGAGATTATGATACAAAATTAGCTTATTTTAATGGCACTCTGCCATGTGTAGATAAGTGATCTTGTAAAGAATTGTTGAGGGTGGCCGACCCTGACATCAGAGAGAACTGGCCACGCTGCTAGCGTAATTAGGCGCGAGTACTTATTCTTGGTTCAGTGTAGGTGCCAACTTTCTTTAGCAGATAGAAGATCTGTAGCACACATAAGGGTTCCATATAGAAGATCTGTAGCACACATGTTCCGCATTGTGGTTTAGTTAGATCAAATCAATGTTTCCTCTCAACTTCATTGGATGAATCACCAGTGCTTCATCTTCTCATAAGCAGCTTAGATCTGCAAATTATTTTAGAACAGCTACCATAGAATGCTAAAATTCGCCATACATAATCCAAACTAGCACTATCTAAACGTGGCGCTAATTGCTAAATTGCATGCTGACGAGTACGGCTCTAGAATGAGCATAAACAAGTTTAGTGCATCGCTATTCTATCCTATCGCGTGACGCACACAGTGCCATAAACTAATCCGGGCACGGTATAAGTAACAAAGCTCGAGCCCCTGGATAAATAGGTGGAACCGGCCACTGACACCCACCATCCCAATCATCTCACTCCATCCCATCGCGACAGCAGCAGCAGATCGAGCAGAGCAATCTTCTCTCGTCAATGGCCAAGGTCCAGCCTCTCCCTGCCACCGCCGCACCGTCTACCAGTTCTTCCTCCGTGGATCACCAGCTAGGCGGGCAGGCGTACACGGTATGGATGAAGTCACTTGTGTTCAACGGCAATGGCTGCACCGTATACACGCCCGACGGCGGCGTGGCCTACCGCGTGGACAACTACAGCTGCAAGGGCGGCCGCGAGGTGTTCTTCATGGACCGCGCCGGAAACACTCTCATCAGAATCAGACGCAAGGGATTCGGGATGTTCAGGAGGTGGGAGGTCTGCCGGTTCGCCCACGGCGGCGGCGAGGAGGAGGCAACACCGTGGTTCAGCGTTCGGCGGGCCGAGAAGGGCGGGGCCGCCGTGGCGATGCACGGCGGCGCGGGAACGTGCTACAGAGTCGATTGGTGCTGTGCGCGCAAGTCGGAGTACAAAGTCAGCAGCACAGGCGGCGCGGTCATGGCGGAAGTCGCGCGGAAACAAACGGCGGCGGGCGTCGTGCTGGGGGAGGACGTGCTGACGCTGAAGGTGGGGCCCGAGGTGGATCACCTGCTCCTGATGGGTTTGGTTGTCGTGTGTGGCCTCATGAAACGATGCTTGTGATGGATCATGGATTTGATTAATTAAAAAACGGGTGGTAAATCACCTGGAACTAGTTTAGAAAAAGAAATCCATGAGATGAGATTTGTTAAAAGAAAGTTAGAAAAATATTTTTGAACATCTTTGGCCAAACTAAGAGTATGTGCACTCTTAGGCCTTGTTTACTTCTCTCGTATTCATTAGTATATTTGCGGGGAAAGGAGGGGATTATTCCGATTCCCGCAAAATTCCCGTAGTACGTTTACTACTTCGTGTTTGGTCGGGATATCCCCATAAATCTTTCTTATTTTTATCTAGATTCAAAACTCTCCTACATGGTAGAGTATTTTCAGAGAAAAGTATTTGCGAGGATTGGAGAGTATTGGATAGACATCAAATTCCCGCATATCCAATACGAGAGAAGTAAACAAGGCCTTATTGGGTTTGGTATTTTTGCCCTTCCTCCCGGGTTGTTTGATTGTAATTACACCACAATCAAACAGATGGTATACTTACTCCTTTCACTATTAGGCCTTTCACCGTGTGCCAAATTGACCAAAAAGGTGCCAGATCATTACCGATGCCATAGGAAAAAATTATTGATGCGCCCTCATAGTGGAGGGCACCGCTCGACAGAAAAGTTCGGACCCCATGTCTCTAAAGTTAGCTAGTAAAATATAAACAAGTTCCTCGTACTCAGTGAGAGACTCGGAGACTCATTGTCGTTGCTTCTAGAGTTTAGGACGTGATGAGCAAATAGCAAATCACAGGGCACCGACCAAGCACCCAAGCGACAGAACCCCCAACCCTCCAGTACCCCCGCGCCGCCTCCCCGCGCGAGGCGGCCGGGGGGCCCCTGCCTCCCCCCTCCAGCGACCTCCTTCCCCTACCTCCTCCCTTCCCGCTGCCGTCGGCGGCGTCGTAGGGCGTTTCCCTTGCGGGGCCATGGCACAGCCGGCGGTGGCGGCCATCACCAGATCCCGTGCATGGGAGGCGTTGCTCGGGAGCACGCGGCCAGGCGGCGGTGCGGCTAGGCCAAGGCGGCTCCGGCGTGGTTCCGAATGGCGGGGTAGCGTTGTTGTGGGCTTGCTGCAAAGCAGCGTGGTGGGCAGCGGCAAAGCCTTCCTGACCCAGATCTAGGCCCATTTGGGCCCTATCTGGGTCTGGGCGGGCTAGGCATGGGCCTTCCTGCGTTGTCTCCGGCGGACCAAGGAATAGCTAGTGCCTGGGGTGGCAGAGACGACAACACGTCTACTGCAGCAGGACGACCGAAGCTTCACAAGACCTTTTTGGGCTCGGCTGGGCCAAGGAGGCCTGGTTTACTCCGGATGTTCCGTCTGGCCGATTATCGCCATCAGCGGTGGAGGTTGTTACCTCCCTCATGGGTGTTGTACTGCCACTCCTCGTGCCTGGTTGCCTCCTCTCGGTCCTGCCAGCCTCGCGATGTTGGCCACGGTGAGACGGCGATGATGTTTGCGTGATCGTGGTGGCGCATGTTGGTGGACGACATGCTTGGTGGAGCGTGATGGATTGTCCAGGGTTGAGGTTTTATGGGGGTCGGGAGAAATCCCTGTCAGTGTGGCCGACACCGATGCAGTGACGCCCGCGGGCGCCTCCGGTCCTTCTTGAAGGGCGTCGGGTGTACCCCTTCCCCACTCCCATTGCGTACGGGGAGAAACCCCAGGATCTGTCCGGACATCAGCGCCGTCGTCGCATTCTGACATGGGTATGACTACTCGGGTGCTTATGTTTGCTTACCCTAGTTGTATGAAGATTCACGGCCCATGAAGACCCAAGATGAAGGCCCAAGAAGCATCCGACGAAAGTCTTGCTATTGGTTAAATAAGGAAAGAGGAACTGACATTATGTTGGTGTTCTAATCATGAATACGTAACCAATCTGTATGCAGCCCCGAGACCCAGCCTATTATATATAGGCTGGGAGGAGCCTGTAGAGAGGTACCAAAAAAACCCAAGCAATCTGTAATAGCAGTGTCCATGGATAATCAGACGACTCCGACTCCCTCGTTTTTTTGGCATCAGACGAAATCCCCAGCATTCTCTTTTTCGCAAAACCCTAAGTCCATAACCATGGACATTGGCGAGATTACCCTCGTCACATTCCTTCTTGAAGGTGTTGTTTGGTATGCGGCGATTCATAGTGCTAGGAGCATGGTGGACACTTTCCGGAGGGTGCAACGGTTTCGAGTCATCATTGTTTTCATCGATCTGCCCGTTGTTGGCATTGTTTTATTTTTACTTTCTTTTTCTTTCTTTTGGGCATGTTGGGTGTGCTGCTTGTCCCAGCTGTGATCATGAAGTTGTATCGGTGGTTGCTATATTAATATAGCATGGATGAAAGCCTATTTCGAGAGTTTACGACGTTGATTTAGTCCATAGAGCTAATTGATTACTACCTTTTGGTTTGTGGCATTTGTGACACCGGTCCTGCAGCGTGAGGGCACATGGCTATCGAAGCCAAAACTGAATTTGGCCCTGCCGAAAATAGTATATTGTCGAAGGCCTTATAAGACTTTATAGATAGATATTTCAGTATGGACAGGATAATAGGACAAAATGCATGTATTTTTTTGGGTGATAATCAAAATGCATGTATGTAGATGGGCATTTCTTAGTAGAACTAGGAACAGGATGCCTAAATTTGGCACAGAGCTTCCCCTTGGCATTGCAAATAAAAACTCGAACTAGAGTTTTCAAAGTTTAGTCATTGAATCTTGTGTTTTCAGTTTTGAACTAAAAAATTGCAAAAACGTGGTTTTTCTAAAGGAGGTACACTTATTACACACGTATATGGCGCCATGTCATATTTCACACATGCTACTTCTCGGTGGACGGTCATTTTTTGGAGTTCAAGATTTTTGTCGGAGTGGAATTATATATTATTACTTTCTTGAGTTTGGCTAGACTTAAATCAAACTTGAATTGTAGGTATCTTAAGTTTGGTTGCAAAATTCCAAAAAAAAAAATGGTTTGACATGCCCGATAGGGGTCCTTGGAAGGATCCATGTCTAGACTTCAAATTTTCTAAACCTTTATCCGAATGTGCACGGGCAAGTTGGACCTTATTTTGAATCGAATCATAGGAAATTAAAAAAAAAACTTGAATGCAAAACTAGCGCATGGAGTCTTTATGTGACCTAGTTCACAGGAAAA
Source organism: Avena eriantha (assembly GCA_910589775.1). Lineage (NCBI taxonomy): Eukaryota > Viridiplantae > Streptophyta > Magnoliopsida > Poales > Poaceae > Avena > Avena eriantha. The sequence continues at coordinate 326,482,688 of OU342746.1, forward strand.
ATAACAAACTTGCCAATTGGAAATTTTAAGAAATAAGTCTGCACAAACAAAACTATCACCTATGAATTAACCTAGCTTTCTACCCAAAAGGTCATGTTCAGTGCCAAAAGCATGTCACCCTTTGATATAATCTGCCAAAATTTGGCACAAAGCTTTCTCAAGGCGTTGCAAACAAAAGCGCCAACTAGAGTTTTAAAAGTTTATTCATGGAATTTTGATTTTTATTTTCCGAGTTAACTTTTTTTTTTGCAAAAATCGTGGTTTTTGTGAAGTACAAGAATTACACATGTCTTTGATGCCAACACATATTTCACGCTTGCTACTTCTTATTGGATAGTCATTTTGAGACTTTGAGAATTTGCTCGAACTGAAGATGTATTTTTTTTCTCAATTTGGCTAGACTTAAATGAAATTTGAACCATAGGAACCTTAGCGTTTGGTCATATAACTTCAAGAAAAAATGGTTTGAGGTGCCCTAGAGGTGTCCTGGTCAGGATCCATGTGTGGGCAACCAATTTTCTAAACCCTCATACCAATGTGCACACGATAAGTTTTACGTTATATTGAATTGAACAAAAATAAATTAAAAAATAGAAAACATGCGCATGGAGTCTTCATATGTGGCCTAGTTTATAGGAAATATAAGAAACCTGCCATTTGACAACTTCAGCCATACAAGTCTTCACAAACATGACTATATATCACGTAGGAGTTAACTTGGTTCTCTGCCCCGATGACCATGTTCACTGCCAAACCATGTAATCCTTCGATAAAATTGAACCAAATTTGGCATAGAGCTTCCTTTTAGCATTGCGAACATATAGATAGAGTTTTCAAAATTTAGTCATGGAGCAAACCAACCGGTGGTTGGGTGGCTAGGAGGGTGGTTGTACCCCCAGCCCACCAGAGTTCAAATCCCAGATTTGATACTGTGTGTTGCATAAAAGGCGGAATATTCTTTCAGTGGGAGGCGACGTTCCCGTCGACAGCGAGGTGTCCGTGGTGACTTCGTCAATCTCAAGACCCGATCCGCCGGCTCAGTCTCTCGGAGGTGCTCATAGGGGTAGGGTGTGCGTGTGTGCGTGTGTGCGTTCATAGGGGTGGGTGCATGTACGTGTTGTGAGCGTCTTTGATTGTACTGTGTTTCTCAAAAAAAAATAGTCATGGAATTTTGATTTTTCATATTTTAAGGAGAGAATTCCTTATATGGAACTACTCTCAAATAGTAGTATGATTCCTTATTTGCACCGAATTTTTTTCTCTTCCCTATTTGACCACTTTTGTGAATATTTTGGCTTATATGACACTACTGTCGGTTCCGTTAAATCATTCCATCAATTTTTGCCCTTCTGGACCCAAATACCCTCGATTTAGTCGTTTGACTTATCCGTGTCTCCAAAATCGATCGAACCAACAATCCGAGCTCGTACCCACCCTTGTCACTGTCTCACGCACCCACCAACCTGAACCCTAGCAGTGGCGGCGCGGTGCTGGTGGCCTGCTTTTTCGCCGCCGCGGCGGTGGCGGCGGCACGAGCCGAGACGCCATGGACCAAGTGACCCCTTCTGTGGGTGGCGCACCAGGCGCCGCGGAGGGCGGCCAAGGTGGGGCTGCGGAGGGTGGGTAGGCGCGGATGGCGCCGAGGAGGGCGGGCATGGCATCGGGGATGCTGGCTTGGCTGCAAGCGGAGGGCGAACGACCGCGGCTGCCGGCGAGGATGGGGCTGCGGCGGCGGCGTGACGGAGCTAGGGCTGATGAGCGTGGATGACCGTGGCTGCCGGCGACGACGGGGCGCGGTTAGCGACGGCGGCGGGACGGAGCTAGGCTGGACAGAGCGGATTGGACCTGAGTTGCGCGCGGTTGGCGACGACGCGTAACGAGATTGGGTCTGGGCACTACGGCTAGGTCGGAATAAGTTTGGAGTGGTTATTGAGTTGAAATACAATGTATTTAGTGAAAAAAAAATATTATAGCATCGACTAAACCTTGTCCATCGTGGGTCTGTTGGCCCGCCACTTCATTGATAATACCTTCCATTGCCTAAAAGCCGCTCAAATAAAGATAGGGCATGATCATCAAGAACTCCGTACAAATCGAATGGTTCTATCACGGTTTAGATGCATCAAAGACTCTCGTAATTAAGGATTCCCCAAAAAGGTTCACAAAGGGTTACTTTTGAGCAAAATGGACTGTACTAGCGCCCTTCACTCGTTTTCTCTGTCTTTCTGGAAAGTGATCGATCAATGCGACAAGTACCGTGGTATTTTGCCGTGTATATCTACTGCTTTTATTCTCTTTTGAACCGTGGTATCCTCTTTTCTTTTCTTTAATCCTTTCTCCTCCTTTCATTTTCCTTTCATGTTTTTCTTGACATGAGCTGTTTAAACGTGAACAACGCTACAGTTTCTCAGAGTATATTTTTGTATATTTTCAGCATTTTTCTAACAAGTTTTTTTAATCTTTGCAATGGGGACGTAGTGTACTGTCTGAATTTTCTGCGCTCCAAACCAATACTATTAAGAGCGCAAATTAATTAAGTCAGGAAGTGTATCAGCATCAGACGCACCGTTCTCATCCAACCGTTCTGGAGGTGTGTCATCTCCTATTCGAAGAAAATCGATTGATCCGGTGAACAAGTTGTGTCTCTGCAGAGTGCCGACTATTTTAGGCTCGATAAAAATCAATACTAGTAAGTGGTATTTCAGTAGAAAATACAGGAGTATCATGTACACGTGGTTTTTGCGTGCTCGACAAGAATAGTTGAGATTACTATATTATCTTCAGAAGACTCAAGTCCTCGCGAAGATAGTTTAAGCTCCATTATTAGCAGAGTTGGAGTTGCTAATCTGCAGGATGCTCCCAATTTTATGGTAGGCCGTGCTTTGTTTAGCACCGGAGCATTGTTCTTGTCCATGACATCACTAGTTGTTTTCAGTTATATATAGTTGGAGTATACTCAGCAGTGTGTCATCACTACACAAACTGCTCTTCGTCCAAAAATCATGCATGAAACGGATTTCATCATCCCAGAAGATTCTGATACAAATTTAGCATGGTATGGTACTCTGGCATGTGTAGATAAGTGATCTTGTAAAGAATTGTTGAGGGTGGCCGACCCTGACATCAGAGAAAGGGGAACAACAACAACGACGTGAACTGGCCTGGCTGCTAGATTAATTAGGTGGAAGTACTTATCCTTGGTTCAGTGTAGGTGCCTACTCTCTTTATGCTCGCCGGACAGAACAAGCTATTTCCTCATAAGGGTTCCAGATAGAAGAATCTGTAGCACACATGTTCTGCATTGTGGTTTAGTTAGATCAAATCAAGGTTTTCGACTTCATTGGCTGAATCTATCACCAGTGTTTCACCTTCTGATAAGCAGCTTAGCTTTGCAAACTATTGAGAAAAGCCACCATAACACCTAAGCAACTTAGCTATGCACATGATCGAGAAAAACTAAATTTCGCCATACATTCTCCAAACTTGCACTCTGTAAACGTGGCGCTAATCGCATGCCGACGAGTACAGCTCTAAAACTAGAACTAGCATAAACAAGTTCGCTGTGGTACTATTCTATCCGATCGCGTGACACACACAGTGCCATAAACTAATCCGGACAAGGGATAACTAACAGAGCTCAAGTACCTCTATAAATAGGTGGAACCAGCCACTGACACCCACCATCCCAATCATTGCAATAACAGCAGCAGCAGCAGCAGAGCAGAGCGCCTGAACAATCTTCAACTTCGAGCTCTCTTTCGCCAATGGCCAAGATCCAACCCCTCCCTGCCGCCGCCTCGCCCTCTACCAGTTCTTCATCCCGATATCACCAGCAGGGTGAGCAGGCGTACACGGTGTGGATGAAGTCACTTGTGTTCAACGGCAACGGCTGCACCGTATACACTCCCGACGGCGGCGTCGCCTACCGCGTCGACAACTACGGCTGCAAGGGCGGCCGCGAGGTGTTCTTCATGGACCGCGCCGGAAACACCCTGATCAGAATCAGACGCAAGGGCTTCGGGATGTTCAGGAGGTGGGAGGTCTGCCGGTTCGCCCACCGCGGCGACGAGGAGGAGCCGACGCCATGGTTCAGCGTTCGGCGGGCCGAGAAGGGCGGGGCCGCGGTGGTGATGCACGGCGGCGTGGGAACGTGCTACAGAGTCGATGGGTGCTGTGCGCGCAAGTCGGAGTACAAAGTCAGCAGCACAGAAGGCGCGGTCATGGCGGAAGTCGCGCAGAAACAAACGGCGGCGGGCGTCGTGCTGGGGCAGGACGTGCTGACGCTGAAGGTGGGGCCCGAGGTGGATCACCTACTCATGCTGGGTTTGGTCGTCGTGCGTGGCCTCATGAACCGATCCTTGTGATGGATTGATTAAAAAAGGCGGTAGTAGAAAAAGGTGAATTGAGAATTCTTGTTTGATTGTTGTGAGGAGAAATGATTTAGCAGAAAATGGATGGTTTGTTTGAGAAATGCAGTTACTCAAGGGACTCTCGGTGTTAAGATTAATGAAGAACTGGGGCCTCACTTTGGTAGCTTTAAAGGAGTCTCCTTTTCTTTTTAATGTGACTAGGGAGTCCTTAGCCAAGATGGTGATGCCCAGAATGGTGGATTGTTTACAGGTCTGGCAAAGAATTTGGTTATAGGTGGGGTTGCCATTCTGGCAGATGACACCGTTTTATTTATTAAAGATGTCTAGAGGGAGCTAGGAATTTGAAGTTGTTGTTGTATATATTTGAATCAATGTCAGGGTTAAAAATTAACTTTGTAATAATATAGATTTAGTGAAAGTTAGGCCTCACCACAGTGAGGCGGCAACTGTAGACCAAAACCAATCTAGGTTTCCGTTTCCACGCCGGCGACGTTGCTCGTCTGCTCCATCTCTGGTGGCCTTGGGCCCTTGAGACGCGGAGGACCACAACCTCTCGCCGGCGAGAGGGTTCCCGTTTTTTGTTTAGACTTTTTTCAGTGTCTTCTTCAGTATGTTGAGGCGGCGGCTACGTCCTAAAGTCAGAACAAGGTATTCCCGCTCTATCCTCGCTCTGGTGGTGCATCTAGCACCGGCGGAGGGCGCGTGGAGTCGTGTGTCCGGCGGATCTCTTGGGATCCAGCCGTTTTTCGTATTCATCAGTGTGGATTCGGGCCAGTCTCTTCCGATCTACGGTTGTCATCTTCGGCGATGGTTGCTTCTCTAGTGCGCTGGCTTTTTTGGGCCTTAGCACGACAACTTTTCATTTGTCTACTATAAAAAGTTCTACTACGCCAAGATTTGCCCAGCTCCGGTGATAGAGGGGCCAGGACGGTGGCGCGCATTCGGCTCGTGCTAGTGCTTGTAGTCGTCGCTAGGTGGTCCGATGACCAATTTGTAATTTTATTACTTTTTGGGCTAGTTGTACTGTTGTTGATTGATTATTAATAGATCGGTGGAATTTTGAAAAAAAAAATAACTTTGTGAAAAGTAAGATCATGATGGTGATTGAGGATGAGGAAAAATTGGAAGAATGCTGATATGTTCAATTGTGAGAAGGGGGCATGGCCCATAAATTACCTGGGATGCATGTTTGCCATAGAAGATGTACCGTGGCTGAGATGGCCTTTCTAAAGGATAAGCTAAGGAAGAAGATGGAAGGTTGGATGGGGAATGTGCTATCCATTGGAGGGAGACTAATTAGAGTTTCTGCTTGCGTATCCAGTGTAGCTGTCTACCCTATGTCTATGATGCTTCTACATATATCAAATGTTGAGGAGATGGAGAAACCATCTAGAGCTTTTTTTTTGGTATGGAGGGGCCAACAAGAAAAGGTACCATTTAATCAAATGGAAATTTATCTGTAGGCCAAAGAAGAAAGGGGGTTTCGGTGTGAAAAATATGATTAAATTCAATATTAGTCTAATGTGTAAGTGGTGGTGGAGATTTGAAGCTGAAGAAGGACCCTGGCAGGATTTTATGAGGAAAAAGTATTTGGGGCCAAAAGGTATTTTTAGAGTGAAGATAAAACCCAGAGATTCAGCCTGTTGGTTTGACATGTTGACTGTGAGGGAAATTTACCTGAAAGGCAGATTCATGATAATGGGGATGGAAAATGGACTAACTTCTGGGGAGATGCCTGGTTTGGTCAGATGCCATTAAAACAGAAGTATCCTGAGCTATTTGAGATCTGTACTAATTCAGAGGCATCTGTTGCAGAAGTTGCTGAATCCAGGTGGAATTTTCTAGTAAGAAGATGGCCAACTGTTAGGTTGCAGATTCAGATCAGAGAGTTACAACTAGCACTGGGTACTATAGTTCTGTCAGATGAGGGATAGGCCAAGATGGAGGTGGTCTAAATCTAGTCAGTTTACAGTGAAATCTGCTTGTAAGCAGCTATCAAATAATGGGGTTGATAGATCTTTTAAGCATCTATGGAAAGCTAAGATTCCTTTAAAAATAAAGGTCTGATTGTGGCTAATTTGGCATAATGCCATAGCTACAAAGGACAATATGATCCGGAGAAATTGGGTGGGAGATCCCAAGTGTGCTTTTTGCCAACGGGATGAGACTATTTTGCATCTCTTTTTCAACTGTGTGGCTGCGAAGTATGTCTGGTCGGTGTTTGCCCAATCTATTGGGGCTACTGATCGGCCAGCATCTTTCTCTCAGTATTTTAGGTGGATACCTAGATTCTTACCTCTCAGCAGAAATGTTCAGATCACTGCGTTGGTTGCAGTTTGTTGGGCGATCTGGAAAACGAGGAACCAAGCCTTTTTTGAAAAGAAAATGATCAATTCCCCAGTTGAACTTTTTTTCTTTTTCTTGTGTGTTTCTAAACTACTGGGCAAGTTTACACTCGGAGGCGGACCTGTCCATCCTCAGAGCTAGTGCTAGTACCTTCTAAGGCAATGTTGTGGGAAATGATGGGAGAAGTAATGTGAATGATCTCCCTAGGCTGGAGGCTCCAGGGCAAACTACAACAACGAATGAAGACCCAGATGTGGTGATGGAAGATCATGAAGGGACCCAGGGTCGCTGACTGGTGAGATCCGATGTGGCATGAAAATGAAGCTGAAAAACTTGGGTCCATTTGTGCGATTCCGTCTTGTATATAGTAGTTTCGATCTGTTCCTCACCTGAACACTAGCTTAGCATGAGGAACTAAACCTGAACCTGTTCGTGTTGGCTTTGTGTATTGTTCCGTTGTCTTCATGATAATGGAACCCAGCCCCCTAAAAAGGGTTGTATGGAAAGAAAAACTTTCGCCAAACTAAGAGTGCGTGCACTCTTGTTGGGGCTGGTATTCTTTGCACCCCATTGATGGTACGATTATTACACCACAGTTGAATAAATCGTATACTCCATCTTATAGATATTTCAACATAGACAGCAAGATACTGACCAAAATGCATGTATCTTTTTTTTTGTGATCACTAAAATGCATGTATCTAGACCGGCCTTTCTGTAGTACTCCCTCCGTCTTAAGATAGATGTCGAGAATTTGTCAAATTTTAGATATATCTATATACTAAATAGTGTCTAGATTTACCTAAATTTTAACAAATCTGCGATATCTATTTTGAGACGGAGGAAGTAGAATATCTTTAGTCAAAATCCTACTCCACATCAGCACCCATAAGAAAATCTCAATTTTCATCATTTCCATGTTTTACCATTTTTGCTAGGGGTCCATATTACTATATTGATACGTACGGTGTCAGATCTAGATCTGCAAAATAACCAATACACCTCTACAGGATGAAGCAAGTCACTAGAGCTGAAAAATAACCAATACACCTCTACGTATCCATAAGGCTGTTTTTTGCCGGCCCGAACAGAGCCCATATATCATCACGTATAAGGCTACAAAGCCAGCACGGTGGGACCTCATACGGCCTGCCACGGCATAAGGCGCGCAACCGACCCAATCTCCCCAGCAAAAGAAGAGAGAAGCAGACCCAAGTTGGGCCAGACCGTTTGAAGATGGAGCTGGCCGTGGCATCAGCAGCTTACCATTTGTTTTGCGGGTAGCATAAGCAGTTTACCATGACACGAATGGAAAAACCATATCAGCTGTACGAAAACGTTCCACTCAAAAACAAAAGCTGTACGAAAACGTTATAGGTAGAAAAATCAACTAAAAATAATCCTGAGACAGAAAGCTCAATTATGATCCGAGGAATCGTCATGTCTATTACAACCAGGTGTTGGAAAAGGAATTCAAGAAACACAAATACATGTAAGCAACTTTTCCTCTAACTATTCAGGTAGCTCATGAAAGGACGAGAGACTATGGCAATTTTGGACACCCGAGGACGGCGACTGCGACGGAGATGATTCCACGGATGACAGGTGCTGGCTGCTGAGTGATGAGTGGCTCAGGATTGTACATGGGAGAGCAGTCTGTGAAATCGCTAATAGAATACAACGACGGGTTGTCAAGGAGACAAGTTGTTAGAGCGGCGATGCTACCTCCCTCTCGATCTCCGGTGCGACCATGGGGGAGCCGGGAGCTGATCTCACAATTTTAGCAGATATCTCACAATTTGTGCGGAAATTTGTCTCAACTCCTAGTTTGGGCTGCAATTGGGTGCTCCTATATATACAATGCTAAAAGCATTGTTTGCCGGCCTACACTTGAAGCAGATTACGGGTGGGCTGGCCTAGTTTTTTTCTTCGATAAAGGGTGTTTTTATTACTTAAAGTAAGTATTACACCCGGCCTCTGCTGTAGCATCCCATCTGTCTAACATATGTAATGCTACATGGTCTAGTAATATAATTGCTACTTTCTACATATAATTGTTGTATCATAATTATATCATGCTCATGTCATCATGCCACCTTGCATTTGAGCATCATATAAAACCCTTTTCTTTTGGTTCGTATCTCATATGCATTATTAATTGTATTTGCCTCTTGATATATTATATTTGGTCCTTGATAAATGCTTGATGCCCAAGTTGAGTTGGGGGCATATCTTTTATTAACTCCACCACTCTTTCTTGTCACCACCCCATACTTCCACCATCCAACTATATGTGAGCTTTGTATCTTATCTGGGTTTACCTCTAGCTCATGTGGGTTGGGATGGGACCCTCTTACAACTCCACATGCTTTCATATATGCACCATGTTGTTTTCACATTATTGGTATATGGGAGCCACATGGACACCCTTGCATGCTTTGTGCATGGAACCCCTTGTCAAGCTTCCATATGGATTATTATGAATGTACGCTCATGTTGGGATATTTTTGAGGCTATTATTCATCTAGTGGAACATACACACTAGCATGTCTAAATTATATCCAAATATGATCATCTCCATCTACTCCACATGGAACCTCCTTTTTAATTCTTTTTGCTTGGCTTTTACTCCATATTTTTGGAATGCATGTGAATAAATGCCATGTAAATTTATCTATTGTTTTTACAAGGATAAACAGGGCATTTAATGCCTATGCATGGGCCATGCAAAGCACCACCATCTTTTCTCCTTTGGTTTTCTTTGGTTTTTGAGTGGATCCTTTCTTTTGTGAGCTTCCCTTTCTCTCTTACTCAACCCTCCTCATCTTGATCTTTGTTTCTTTGCCATGTGCATCACTTACCTCATCACTCACTTCCATCTCACCCTCACCACATCTCCTTTCACCTCTTTGCTTGATATTGCTTTGGATCATGTTAAAACTCTAACCATCTATACCCCATGCTTGATCATGCTAAACCCTAACCCTAACCACCCCTACCCTACCCTTATTGCTAAACCCTAACCCTAATCACCCATGCCAAGCTAACCCTACCTTCCTAGCTTCGGCTACACCCTTTCCCTCACCATGTCGAGCACCTCTCCCTCTCTCCGCCAGCAGGGACCCACCCTAGTCTCCCTACTCTGAGCCGAACCCCCCCTTCCTCCTAACCCTAGCCGAGGCCAACCCTAGCTCCATGCCGAGCCTCCCCGACCCTCTCTCTCCCTTCTCTCTCGCTGCAGCCCGGCCCCACACCGAGCCTGGCCTCCTTGGCCTCGCCCTGGCCCCCTTGCAGCCCCTGACCACCCCTCCCATGCCCTGGCCGAGCCGGTCGAGCACGTGGGGGTAGAGGAGAAAAGGTGGCCGAGCCACCTTTTCCTCCACCACGCCTCCCACGGCCTCCCTCTCCCTCACCTTTATCTCCACCCCTCCCTCTCTGCCATACCGACCACACCTCCCCCTGGCCGCTGCGCCGTTTCCCTTCCTCTCTCCTGCAACCTCCTCTCCACCCCGGTGATCCACCGTCGGCTCCTCCTCCACCTCGTCGTTACACGGCGACGAGCGAGGTGTGCTGGTGTTGGGAAAGAAGAGCAGGTCCACGTCGCCATCCCGGAGCACCGCAGCGAGGAAGAGAAGGCCTGGTAGCCGCTGAACACCGACGCCGACCGAAACCCTAATCCAGCTGGCCGTCTGCATCGCCGTCGCCCTGCTGCTCCCCGGCCCGATCCACCATCGCCGACCACCTCGCGGTGAGCCAACCTCCCTCCTAGAACGCCCTCTCTCGCCTGGTCCCCCTAGTCTCGTCGGACTTTGTGCCGAGCGCTCTCGGTGCAACGGCGGGCGTTGGTTTCTGCTCGTCGATGCGCCGCGACGCGGCTTAACTAGCCGCCTAGTCGTTCCCTACCAGCATCCCTACCCCCACCGCACTAGTTCCGCCCCGCTGCGCGCGCGCCGCAGGTCGCGGGTTCGATCCCCCGCGCCGCGCACTGTCCTCTGTCGAACACCGTCCTGTCGCCAGTTTCAGAGAAGAGAAATAGTGGGTTTTTTGCAGTTTGCAAATACCCCCCCCCCCCCACACCCTTTTGCCTCAACCCGTGGTCCCTGCGGACCCACCTATCGGCCGCTGTGGTCTTTTTATAAAAAGGTACCGCAGTTTTTGATTCAGTCAACCCGCGCTCCACCCGAACCCCACCTGTCAGCCACCGTGGTTGTTTTATAAAAAAAACACCCGCAAAGTCTAGAACTCAACCCGCGGTCCCCGGCTCTGCCGCGTGGCACCCGCTCGCTCAGCCACTGTCGCGTGGGTCCGTTGGCCCGCAGGACCCACCTGTCTGTCTCACGGGCTAGACTGCCTCGCGGTAGGAAAAGTTCCGCGCGCAGTTTTTCACCAGCTCAGCTTGGTCCCACCCGTCAGCGTCTGGGGCTAGCTGCCTCTGGGTATAAAATGTCTGTTTGTTATTCTGTTTAAATGAAATGTTTTTCAAACAATGTTTAAATATGATTTAATTCTGTTTTTAATAACTTTTAATCTGTAAATCCAAATAATACAAATAATATATGTTTCTGAATCAGAAAAATGTGAGGATTTCAAATCTGCCTTTCAAAATATTATTTGAGCACTTTAAATTTTTCGAGATGATTAAAATTACAATAAAATGCCCTTTTCTTAATTAACTAATAACTTTAGTTTTATAAGTCCAAATTTAATAAATAATATGTCTAAAATGATCAGCGCGACGAGCCCGTTCTGTCTATGCATTCCATGTTATGAATTGAAGCATGTATCATGTCATTATTAAAAATCAGAACTGTTTATGACAATAAAACTTGACCAAATAATTAATAAAATGATTTATTCTCGTCCTCACACCTCACCCTTGCTATGCTACATTATTGCCATGTAAATTGTGCATCATTCATCATGCCATGCTTGTTTGCTTGTCGCATTTTATTCATATGCTTGTGCACTTTATTTATGTTGGCCCTTATATGTTTGGTTCTTCTTCGAATAGACGCCGAGCAGGGGAATTATCAGGAATCACAGGAGTTCTACCCAGATCCGTCTCTCGCTTCAACTGAGCTGCCAGGCAAGCACTACCACATGCTTGCATACATATAGTACCTATTGACTCTATCTTATTCTTGCATCATTGAGTCGCGAATGCATTAAATTGAACCCCAAGTACTGCATAGCCTTTACTTTTACACCCCACCGATGCTTGTTCCTCCATCCCATGAGCCATTACTACAGGAGTTGTTTGGGCCATGCGAGTCGTAGAATAACATGTGTAGGGTATGTGAGTGTCTGATGGATAACGAGGTACCTAAACAACTTAACCTGGGTAGTAATGGGATAACTTATGAAAGAGGCACCGGTGAGCAATATCTGCTATTTGGTTTTTCATGCTCACTTGTGTCCCGTAGGACCCCGAGTACTTGATTCCTGTTCCTTGACTATTCGCACTATCCACATCCGGGAGGCCGTGGACCCCCCCTGAGCCAGAGCTTGATTCATTTCTATTTCTTGGGGCCACAAGTAGTTTGGGGCTTTATTCCTATCATGTACTTATGCCATGATTTACTATTTTATTTAAGATTGTGCGAGGAGCACCTGTACTGTTTAGGGATCGCGGCACGATTTCGCGGTATCGACAAGCCTAGTCACACTTTCGGGTTCCCAGTCGTTTACAGCCGTTCTCGCAAACCCTGGGTCCGTCTCGGAGCCGGCCGACTTTGTTGCGGGTAGCTTATTGGGGTGGCCCCTGAAATATTTATGAATCCTGTGATTGCTTTGTCGTGAATGCCTCGTTGGGTTTTGATTTGGTTTTCCGAGGTTGATCGAGTGTGTGTTGCTATTTGTGCACCCCTGCAGGGTAAATCTTCCTGAAAGCCGTGTCCGCGGTTATGGACGACTTGGAGCACAGTTTCTCGATCATAGACAAGTATAACTAAAGTACCGCTTTTAATCTGACTAAATACCTGACTAGTAAATAGTGCAATACTCATGGAAGGGTTAATAAAACTGCCAATGGATGGGTTGTCCGTCAGCTTTCTCGTTGGTAAGCGAGAAGGAGGATGGATCTGTTAATTATACTGTTATAACTGTTGTTACTAATTAACGGACATCCGTCTATCATTGGTTAGGCGGATGGTTAGCAAGTATCTATAGACTTGTTAGTTATTATCTTTCGCTGCAATTGCGTCACCCCAGGTTTTGTCCCCTTTAGAGGCATAAAGACTTGCTGAGTACCTCTAGGGTCTCACACGATAAATTGTTTGATTCAGATGATCAGGTGTACTCGCAAGATGGATACTGGGTGGAGGAGACAGATGATGTTGGCAATGAGCACGCGGTGTAGAGATTCCGGGGATGGGGATCCGTGAGATCTGTGGGCGGGATGTGTTTATTTATGTGGCATCTTATGCCGATTTGCTTCTTATCCGTACTCGGACGTTGTGTTCCGCTTCCGTCTGATACTCTGATGTTTGATGTATGAGGAGCTATCCTAAACTATTATCTCTATCTAGGATATTTGGATCTTGCCGTATGGCGTTGCAATATTTCTATTTCTTTAGATGGAATGGCTCTGAAAACTGATGTATGATAGCTTGCATACATACTCACTTGTGTATGTATTTGATCTCTTCGCCTGTTGCCTACGCCGCTCGTTCTTGTCCCGATGTCTTGGAAGTGGTTAGGACGGCCGACGGGTCTACACGTGGGCGGTCTCCTGGGCCCCCGCTGTACTATTCTAACCACTTCCGTTTCATCCAGGCTTGAACTTAGAGCGTAGGGTCCGAGGTAGTTACAATTGGTATCAGAGCCATCCCGCCCTTCAGGGTCTCAGCCAAATGGTCATTGTCAGTCTAGCAAATATTTTTGGTAGCTATGTATACTAGGAAAAAACAAAACGTAAGAGTAGGACTGCTTCCATTTTTCTTCTTACCCACCCACCCACCCTTTTCTGGTAAGGAAGTGTAACGTTTTCGATGCTCTTCTAAAATTCAAACTAGGATTCACGTGTTCGGGGTTTCGTAGTACCATAGGTTGTGTCTGTGTGTGTGTGTGTGTAATTCCTTGTCTATCTGTTGCATCCAAATGTTATCACTATCTGCCTTTGGTTATCAACTGTTGGTACATTCCATACCGACAGGCCTTTGTAAACCGACGCGTTCTATCTGATTCGTTGTATACCTGTGCGATCTGTCCTACTCTTTGCTATCCGACGCTATCTTGTTTGGGGTGTTCGTTTCCATAGTTGCTAATCTTTAGGTTCATCTTAAGAAGAAGGTGTTGGGATATGTGTTTTACTTATTCATGTGCGGAGTAATGATTTGAGTGCGGGATGGAGTCACGACCATACCACTACTCTTATCATTCTCTCTTGTATATTGAATTGGTAGAGTTACTAATCTTGATTCGTTAAGTGGTTTTGCGCATATAGTGGTATTTTAATGCCGAAATTTGTGGAAAAAATTTCTTTGTTAGCTTGTGTACCACACTCCTTGTTCAGTCGTGTGCGATATGCTTAATATCTTCGAGGTGCTTTGAACTTTGTTGATATTTTAATATCATCTTAGTGAATTGTATCCTTTAATCTTGGTGAATTCCATTTTGGTACTATTTTGGATTATTATTATTCTCCATTATTGTACTGACTTGTGTTTTATATCAATCACAGGATGGCACCACCACGCCGTTCTGAGGAGGACATACCACCTGAACTGGGGGCTACTTTGGCAAGTATTGCTAATGCCTTGGGAGCAATGCAGCAGAACCAGCAGCGATTTGAAGAAAGTGTCAGGAGGAATGAGTTTGTTCCGCTACCTCCACCTCCCAAGCGAGGAGACATCAAGAGTTTTCTGAAGTTCAACCCACGCCAATTTGAGGTGTCTGATTAGCCACTTGATGCTGATGATTGGTTGCGTGAAATGTCAAGGTTGTTGATGACTGCGGATGTTCCAAAGCAAGAATGGGTAAAATGTGCCACGCACCTTCTGAAGGGAGATACAGCTCTATGGTGGGAGAATTACCTCAAGGGAGACCACTCTGGTTTTCAGCCTATTTGGGAGCAATTCACCGGGGCTTTCAAAGAACAATATCTGTCAGAAAGTGTCATGGAAAGGATGAAAGAAGTGTTTCTCAACCTCAAGCAGGGCAATGACAATGTCAATACCTATATCAGAAACTTCATGAACCTTTCTCGGTATGGTGGCGATAAGATCTCTGATGACAAGAAGAAGCAAAAAAGATTCATGCAAGGACTCAATGCATCCATCAAATATGCAATCACTCATGCAAGGCCGGGGTCTTTTCTAGAACTCCAACATACAGCTCTGTAGGAAGAAGCAAGTAGGCAAGTGTTTGAGGAGTCCAAGAAACACAGCCGCGATGCAGCAAGCTCTTCAGCTATGGCAGCTCCTTCTAAGCGCCGCGTGTGGGTTCCTAACACCCCACCGTCGCTCCCGGATCCACCAAGACCGTCAAGCTACGCGGCAAGGCCACAAAACTCCTTCACCGCGGCTCCTACGGGCTACAACCACAACTACACTGGAGCGCCTGGCGGAGTCCCTGGCTACGCTGCTCCACGTCCACCTGGTGCCTGTTACACCTGTGGGAACACTGGGCATCAACACTGGAATTGTCCAATGAACAACAAAGCTCTTCCACCACCACCTCCAAGACCTGCGGCAAGTTCTTCTATAGTTCGTGCACCACCACCTCGGGCTCTCAACATCAACACCAAGCCCGGGTCTATGGTTGCTCGTGCCAACTGTGTCAACATCGCTCAAGCTGAGCATGCACCTGGAGTTGTGCTGGGTACGCTTTCTATTAACTCAGTTTCTGCACGAGTGTTATTCGATACTGGTGCATCGCATTCTTTTGTGTCTCAAAGGTTCTCTTAGCAACAAGGTCTTCCGCTTCAATTATTGTCCAAGGTTCTTAGGGTGCAATCACCGGGGACAACCATGAAGGCTTCTCAAATAAGCCATGGGGACCAAATTGAAATTGGAAACAAAAAATTTCTGGCATCCCTCATTGAATTGGGCAATTCTGACATTGATGTTATCTTGGGCATGGATTGGTTAACAGCAAATGCAGCTGTGATTGATTGTGCTGAACGCTCGGTTTCTCTAAAAATTCCTGAAGGCCATATAGTCTATTCTCCAAGTCTGACTCCTACAATTCAGCTTTTCTCTTTGGCGGCTCTGAATGATGATGCTATGGAAGCTATTCAGAGTGTTCCGGTGGTCTATGAGTTCCCAGATGTTTTTCCTGAAGACTTGTCGGGTATGCCTCCTGACAGAGAGGTCGAGTTTGTGATTGAGCTTGAACCTGGTACCACTCCTATCTCCAAGCGGCCTTATAAAATGGGTCCTGCTGAGTTGGCTGAACTCAAACGTCAGCTTGATGAACAAGTGAAGTTGGGTTTCATTCAGCACAGTACTTCTTCTTGGGGTAGCCCAACCATCTTTGTGAAGAAGCGAGACAAGACTAATAGACTTTGTGTTGACTATCGGGCTCTCAATGCTAAAACCATCAAGAATAAATATCCCCCTCCGCGGATTAATGATCTCTTCGATCAGCTAGCTGGAGCGGTGGTATTATCTAAGCTTGATTTGAGAAGTGGGTATCATCAAATCAAGATCCGCAAGGAAGATGTTCCCAAAACAGCTTTCACCACCCGCTATGGCCTGTACGAGTACATGGTCATGTCTTTCGGTCTCACCAACGCACCTCCACCTTCTCAAGGCTTATGAACTCAGTTTTTATGGAGTATCTTGATAAGTTTGTTGTGGTCTATCTGGATGACATTCTAGTCTATTCTAAGTCAAAGGAAGAACATGAAGAACACCTTCGGTGTGTCCTAAACAAGCTTCGTGAGAACCGTCTGTATGCAAAGTTCTCCAAGTGTGAGTTCTGGCTGCCACAAGTCACCTACCTTGGTCACGTCATCTCTGCCAAGGGCATTGCCGTCAACCCAGAAACTGTCCGGACAATTGTTGATTGGCTTCCACCCAAAAATGTCAAAGAAGTCCGGAGTTTCCTTGGTTTGGCTAGTTACTGTTGTCGCTTCGTTCAGAACTTCTCGAAGATTGCGAAGCCTCATACCGATCTCCTCAAGAAAGGCAAGAAATACCTTTGGTCTCCTGCATGTCAAGCAATCTTTGAAACACTCAAAGAAAAGCTCACTTCCACACCAGTCTTGATTCCTCCAGATACATCAAAGCCTTTCCAGATATTCTGTGACGCCTCATTGCAAGGATTGGGTGAGGTCCTTATGCAAGAAAAACAAGTTGTTGCTTATGCCTCTCGACAGTTGAGACGCATGAGATCAACTATCCTACACATGACCTCGAACTCGCAGCAGTTGTCTTTGCTTTGAAAGTGTGGAGGCACTACTTGCTTGGCAACCGTTGTGAGATCTTTTATGATCACAAGAGTCTGAAGTATATCTTCACACAACCTGATCTCAACCTTCGTCAGAGGAGGTGGATTGAAGCAATTAATGATTTCAATCTCACAATCAACTACAATCCGGGCAAAGCTAATGTCATGGCCGATGCTCTCAGCCGAAAAGCTTATGTCAACAACCTCATGGTGGAAGAACAACAACCTCTCTTATGCGAGGAATTCCGCCAACTCAACCTTGAAATTGTGGATCAAGGGTATCTTCTAAATCTTCTGGCAACCCCTCTCTTGGAAGAAAAGATTCGTGCTAGTCAGTGAGGTGATGCTTACGCCAAAAACATCATCTCCAACATTCAGCTGCCGAGGTATGAGTCCTTCCACGTCGATGATCAAGGAGCTTTATCCTTTGAACACCGGATGTTCGTTCCGAACGACTCGGGTTTGAGAGAGCAAGTTCTTAAGGAGGCGCATGATTCTGTTCTTTCTATCCACCCTGGCAGCACTAAGATGTACATGGACTTGAAAACACAATATTGGTGGCCTGGGTTGAAACAATGTTGTGCCAAGTATGTCTCCGAGTGTGATGTCTGCCGTAGAGTTAAAGCTGTCCATCAGAAACCTTCCGGTCTTCTACAGCCATTGAAGCCTCCGGAATGGAAATGGGAGAAAGTGGAGATGGACTTCATAACTGGTTTTCCAAGGTCGCAGAAGGGCAACAATGCAATCTTTGTTGTCATCGACAGGCTTTCTAAAGTGGCTCACTTCTTTCCCGTCAAGGAAACAATTTCTGCAATTCAGTTGGCTGAGCTCTATATCAACAGAATTGTCTCTCTGTATGGGATTCCTCTTGAGATCAGCTTAGACCGTGGAAGCATCTTCACTTCCAAGTTCTGGGGAAGTTTCCAAAATGCTTTGGGAACAAAATTGAACTTCAGCACAGCTTACCATCCTCGGTCGCAAGGACAAGTTGAAAGGATCAATCAGATTCTGGAAGATATGCTCCGTGCTTGCGTTATCTCTTTCGGCATGAAGTGGGAAGAATATCTTCCTTATGCTGAATTCTCTTACAACAACAGCTTCCAGAAAAGTTTAAAGATGGCACCATTTGAGATTCTCTATGGTCGCAAATGCAGAACTCCGATTGGTTGGTCGGGTGCAGGTGAAAGAACATTGTTTGGCCCCGACATTGTAACTCAAGCGGAGGAGAAGGTTCACATCATTTTTGAAAATCTGAAGGTTGCTCAAAGTCGCCAGCAGAGCAACTATGACAGAAAGCACACGGACATGGAGTACGTCCCTGGTGATCTCGTTTACCTTAGTGTCACTCCCATGAGAGGCACGCACCGTTTTGGTATCAAAGGAAAGCTAGATCCTAGATACATCGGTCCTTTCAAAGTTCGTGGAAGAAGAGGAGAAGTTGCTTATGCTCTTGAGCTCCCTAAAAAACTCAAAGTCCATGATGTGTTCCATATCTCTCAACTCAAGAAGTGCTTCAAGGACCCCGGCAGGACCGTGGACCATGAACTCATCAATCTCCAAGAAGATCTGTCTTATCAAGAACACCCCATAAAAATTCTAGAAGTCGCAGAAAGAAGGACTCACAACAAGTCCATCAAGTTCTGCAAGGTGCAGTGGTCGGACCATTCCGTTGATGAAGCCACTTGGGAACGCGAGGACGAGCTCCGTGCCAAGTATCCTACCCTCTTCGTGTCTTCTTCTTCTTCCTAGAATCTCGGGGCGAGATTCCTGTTTAGTGGGGGAGAGTTGTAGCATCCCATCTGTCTAACATATGTAATGCTACATGGTCTAGTAATCTAATTGCTACTTCCTACATATAATTGTTGCATCATAATTATATCATGCTCATGTCATCATGCCACCTTGTATTTGAGCATCATATAAAACCCTTTTCTTTTGGTTCGTATCTCATATGCATTATTAATTGTATTTGCCTCTTGATATATTATATTTGGTTCTTGATAAATGCTTGATGCCCAAGTTGAGTTGGGGGCATATCTTTTATTAACTCCACCACCCTTTCTTGTCACCACCCCATAATTCCACCATCCAACTATATGTGAGCTTTGCATCTTATCTGGGTTTACCTCTAGCTCATGTGGGTTGGGATGGGACCCTCTTACAACTCCACATGCTTCCATATATGCACCATGTGGTTTTCACATTATTGGTATATGGGAGCCACATGGCCACCCTTGCATGCTTTGTGCATGGAACCCCTTGTCAAGCTTCCATATGGATTATTATGAATGTATGCTCATGTTGGGATATTTTTGAGGCTATTATTCATCTAGTGGAACATACACACTAGCATGTCTAAATTATATCCAAATATGATCATCTCCATCTACTCCACATGGAACCACCTTTTTAATTCTTTTTGCTTGGCTTTTACTCCATATTTTTGGAATGCATGTGAATAAATGCCATGTAAATTTATCTATTGTTTTTACAAGGATAAGCATGGCATTTAATGCCTATGCATGGGCCATGCAAAGCACCACCATCTTTTCTCCTTTGGTTTTCTTTGGTTTTTGAGTGGATCCTTTCTTTTGTGAGCTTCCCTTTCTCTCTTACTCAATCCTCCTCATCTTGATCTTTGTTTCTTTGCCATGTGCATCACTTACCTCATCACTCACTTCCATCTCACCCTCACCACATCTCCTTTCACCTCTTTGCTTGATCTTGCTTTGGATCATGTTAAAACTCTAACCATCTCTACCCCATGTTTGATCATGCTAAACCCTAACCCTAACCACCCCTACCCTACCCTTCTTGCTAAACCCTAACCCTAATCACCCATGCCAAGCTAACCCTACCTTCCTAGCTCCGGCTACACCCTTTCCCTCACCATGCCGAGCACCTCTCCCTCTCTCCGCTAGCAGGGACCCACCCTAGTCTCCCTACTCTGAGCCGAACCACCCCTTCCTCCTAACCCTAGCCGAGCCCAACCCTAGCTCCATGCCAAGCCTCTCCGACCCTCTCCCTCTCTCTCTCTCTCTCCCTTCTCTCTCGCTGCAGCCTGGCCCCACACCGAGCCTGGCCTCGCCCTAGCCCCCTTGCAGCCCCTGACCACCCCTCCCATGCCCTGGCTGATCCGGTCGAGCACGTGGGGGTAGAGGAGAAAAGGTGGCCGAGCCACCTTTTCCTCTACCGCGCCTCCCACGGCCTCCCTCTCCCTCACCTTTATCTCCACCCCTCCCTCTCTGCCATACCGACAACACCTCCCCCTGGCCGCTGCGCCGTTTCCCTTCCTCTCCCCTGCAACCTCCTCTCCACCCCGGCGATCCACCGTTGGCTCCTCCTCCACCTCCTCGTTACACGGCGACGGGCGAGGTGTGCTGGTGTTGGGGAAGAAGAGCAGGTCCATGTCGCCGTCTCGGAGCACCGCAGCGAGGAAGAGAAGGCCTGGTAGCCGCTGAACACCGGCGCCAACCGAAACCCTAATCCAGCCGGCCGTCTGCATCACGGTCGGCCTGCTGCTCCCCGGCCCGATCCACCATCGCCAACCACCTCGCGGTGAGCCAACCTCCCTCCTAGAACCCCCTCTCTCGCCTGGTCCCCCTGGTCTCGCCGGACTTTTTTCCGAGCGCTCTCGGTGCAACGGCGGGCGCTGGTTTCTGCTCGTCGACGCGCCGCGACGCGGCTTAACTAGCCGCCTAGCCTTTCCCTACCAGCATCCCTACCCCCACCGCACTGGTTCCGCCCCGCTGCGCGCGTGCCGCAGGTTGCGGGTTCGATCCCTCGCGCCGCGCACTGTCCTCTGTCGAACACCGTCCCGTCGCTAGTTTCAGAGAAGAGAAACAGTGGGTTTGTTGGCAGTTTGCAAATACCCCCCCCCCACACACACACCCTTTTGCGTCAACCCGTGGTCCCTGCGGACCCACTTGTCGGCCGTTGTGGTCTTTTTACAAAAAGGTACCGCAGTTTTTGATTCAGTCAACCCGCGCTGCACCCGAACCCCACCTGTCAGCCACCGTGGTTGTTTTACAAAAAAAATACCTGCAAAGTCTGGACCTCAACCCGCGGTCCCCGGCTCTGCCGTGTGGCACCCGCTCGCTCAGCCACTGTCGCGTGGGTCCGTTGGCCCGCAGGACCCACCTGTCTGTCTCACGGGCTAGACTGCCTTGCGGTAGGAAAAGTTCCGTGCGCAGTTTTTCACCGCTCAGCTCGGTCCCACCTGTCAGCGTCTGGGGCTAGCTGCCTCTGGGTATAAAAAGTCTGTTTGTTATTCTGTTTAAATGAAATGTTTTTAAACAATGTTTAAATATGATTTAATTCTGTTTTTAATAACTTTTAATCTGTAAATCCAAATGATACAAATAATATATGTTTCTGAATCAGAAAAATGTGAGGATTTCAAATCTGCCTTTCAAAATATTATTTGAGCACTTTAAATTTTTCGAGATGATTAAAATTACAATAAAATGCCCTTTTCTTAATTACCTAATAACTTTAGTTTTATAACTCCAAATTTAATAAATAATATGTCTAAAATGATCAGCGCGACGAGCCCGTTCTGTCTATGCATTCCATGTTATGAATTGAAGCATGCATCATGTCATTATTAAAAATCAGAACTGTTTATGGCAATAAAACTTGACCAAATAATTAATAAAATGATTTATTCTCGTCCTCACACCTCACCCTTGCTATGCTACATTATTGCCATGTAAATTGTGCATCATTCATCATGCCATGCTTGTTTGCTTGTCGCATTTTATTCATATGCTTGTGCACTTTAGTTATGTTGGCCCTTGTATGTTTGGTTCTTCTTCGAATAGACGCCGAGATGGGGAATTATCAGAAATCACAGGAGTTCTACCCAGATCCGTCTCTCGCTTCAACTGAGCTGCCAGGCAAGCACTACCACATGCTTGCATACATATAGTACATATTTCCTCTATCTTATTCTTGCATCATTGAGTCGCGAATGCATTAAATTGAACCCCAAGTACTGCATAGCCTTTACTTTTACACCCCACCGAAGCTTGTTCCTCCATCCCATGAGCCATTACTACAGGAGTTGTTTGGGCCATGCGAGTCGTAGAATAGCATGTGTAGGATATGTGAGTGTCTGATGGATAACGAGGTACCTAAACAACTTAACCTGGGTAGTAATGGGATAACTAATGAAAGAGGCACCGGTGAGCAATATCTGCTATTTGGTTTTTCATGCTCACTTGTGTCCCGTAGGATCCCGAGTACTTGATTCATGTTCCTTGACTATTCGCACTATCCACATCCGGGAGGCCGTGGACCCTCCTGAGCCAGAGCTTGATTCATTTCTATTTCTTGGGGCCACTAGTAGTTTGGGGCTTTATTCCTATCCTGTACTTATGCCATGATTTACTGTTTTATTTAAGATTGTGCGAGGAGCACCTGTACTGTTTAGGGATCGCGGCACGATTTCGCGGTATCGATAAGCCCAGTCACACTTTCGGGTTCCAAGTCGTTTACAGCCGTTCTCGCAAACCCTGGGTCCGTCTCGGAGCCGGACGACTTTGTTGCGGGTAGCTTATTGGGGTGGCCACCTAAAATATTTCTGAATCCTATGATTGCTTTGTCGTGAATGCCTCATTGGGTTTTGAGTTGGTTTTTCTGAGGTTGATCGAGTGTGTGTTGCTATTTGTGCACCCCTGCAGGGTAAATCTTTCTGAAAGCCGTGTCCGCGGTTATGGACGACTTGGAGCACAGTTTCTCGATCATAGACAAGTATAACTAAAGTACCGCTTTTAGTCTGACTAAATACCAGACTAGTAAATAGTGCAATACTCATGGAAGGGTTAATAAAATTGCCAACGGATGGGTTGTTCGTCCGCTTTCTCGTTGGTAAGCGAGAAGGAGGATGGATATGTTAATTATATTGTTATAACTGTTGTTACGAATTAACGGACATCCGTCTATCATTGGTTAGGCGGATGGTTAGCGAGTATCTATAGACTTGTTAGTTATTATCTTTCGCTGCAATTGCGTCACCCCAGGTTTTGTCCCCTTTATAGGCATAAAGACTTGCTGAGTACCCCTAGGGTCTCACACGATAAATTGTTTGATTCAGATGAACATGTGTACTCGCGAGATGGATACTGGGTGGAGGAGACAGATGATGTTGGCAACGATCACGCGGTGTAGAGATTCCGGGGATGGGCATCCGTGAGATCTGTGAGCGGGATGTGTTTATTTATGTGGCATCTTATGCCGATTTGCTTCTTATCCGTACTCGGACGTTGTTTTCCGCTTCCGCCTGATACTCTGATGTTTGATGTATGAGGAGCTATCCTAAACTATTATCTCTATCTAGGATATTTGGATCTTGCCGTATGGCGTTGCAATATTTCTATTTCTTTTAGATGGAATGGCTCTGAAAGCTGTTGTATGGTAGCTTGCATACATACTCACTTGTGTATGTATTTGATCTCTTCGCATGTTGCCTACGCCACTCGTTCTTATCCCGATGTCTTGGAAGTGGTTAGGACGGCCGACGGGTCTACACGTGGGCGGTCTCCTGGGCCCCCGCTGTACTATTTTAACCACTTCCATTTCATCTAGGCTTGAACTTAGAGCGTAGGGTCCGAGGTAGTTACATCTGCATAGCTAGGATGCACACAGCCGATAGTAGTCCATAGAATTCAACATAAAGTTAAAACTATGAAGGCATATTACAAAACCAAAGTGATTGAATGCAATAAACGCCTAGGGTGCTCAAGGCGGGCCAATCTGGAGATTATGCTGCCATCCATGAGACGTAAACAGGTCTCGTGTCGTATCCTCCAACCACGTGCACACCTCCATAAAGAGGTCGCAATGCTACACAGGATGTAGTGCCGACCAAGCCCGTAGGGTATTTGTGCACCTGTAAATAACCTGTAGAAGAGAACAATTCATATTATTAAAAACCTTATCATTTCTACATAGCCAGAGCGACTATATAAAGGCAATCGCTCCAACCCGAAGAAGTGTCTTATACTTTTTATCTATACCATGTAACCAATTCCCAAAAATGTTGGCAATACTACATGGTGGATACAAGCCATATGCTGCTTGGGTGACTGACCATATAGACCGAGCAAAATTATATTGAAAAATAGGTGCTTGATTGTCTCATTGTGGTAACAAAATACACACCCCGAATTTCCATGCCAATTCTGCTTAATAAGGTTATCTTTTGTAAGGATAATCCCTCGACGAAGATACCAAGTAAAAAAATATTTTTAGAGGTATCTTCATCTTCCAGCTCATCCTATTATCTAACACTGGAATAACTGGCTGGGTTAAAGCATTGTATAAAGACCTAACAGAGAAGGAACCATTCTCAGTTAGATTCCATTGAAATTCATCTGGTTCCTCCGACAAATATACATGCGCCAGCCGATGCAGCAGCATGATCCAAGAGTCAAGTCTAGTACCAATCAAATCTCTTCTGAACGTTATGTCTGGTGGAAAAGATCCCAACACGGTGGCAATTGTTTCCTCCTTATAACCGACAATGGAATACAAAGCAGGATATTATTCTCGGAGGGTAGCATTACCAAGCCATTTATCCTCCCAAAACCTAACCTGAGACCCATTATTAATAGAAAATGTGCGAAGCGTAGAAAATGTTTCTTTGTCGCCATCAGGCTAGCCCAAAATTGCGAGTCGCCCGGTTTCCAAACCATTTGGGACAATTCTTTTGAACCAACATATTTTCTTTTAATAAGAGTTTGTTGTATGCCTTCTTAAGTTAATAACTTGAAGAGCCATTTACTAAGGAGGGATGTATTCTTGATCTCAATATCATGAATACCTAAACCACCCTGTTCTTTGGGTCGACACAACACACTCCATATAGCAAGTCTATATTTATTTTTCTCATTATCGCCTTGCCAAAAGAATCTTGATCGGAAATACTCTAACATTTTCAAGACACCTTTTGGTAGTTGAAAGAAAGATAACATATACAATACCATGTTACTGAGTACTGAATTTATGAGTACCAATCTCCCCCCTATAGAGAGTAGTTTACCTTTCCAGCTGCTCAAACGCAATTGTAATCTTTCTTCGACGATTTTCCATTCAGTATTTATAAGCTTTCGGTAATGTACCGGAATGCCCAAATATTTGATCGTAAAAACACCATGACTACAACCGAAAAGTTCATTGTACAGGTTGGCCGCATCCTGGGCGTCACTGAAACAAAACAGTTCGCTTTTATGGAAGTTAAGTTTTAACCCCGAAAGCTGAAAGTATAAGTTTCAAGTTTTTGGCCTTTTCGAGGTCATGTTCCATAAAGCGAATTGTATCGTCCGCATATTGAAGTATAGATAAACCATCGTCCATAAGGTGGGGGATTACCCCTTCCATATGACCCTCTGACTTGGCACGCTCAATCAGGATAGATAACATATCATCCACTATATTAAATAGCATTGGCGATGGTGGGTCTCCCTGTCTTAGCCCTTTCTTGGTCTGGAAGTAGTTACCAACATCGTCATTGACTTTGATGGCAACACTACCTCCGACCACAAAGCTATTATTTAAAGCACGACATTCAGCAGAAAAACCTTTCATTCTAAGAGCTTGTTGTAGAAAGGGTCATTTAACTTTATCATAAGCTTTCTCGAAATCAATTTTAAGTATTACTCCGTTCAATTTCTTCCTATGAAGTTCATGAATCGTTTCATGTAAAGTTACTACTCCATCGAGAATGATATGACCTTGCATGAAAGTAGTTTGTGAAGGTCTGACAACATGATCTGCAATTGAATTTAGTCTCATGGTGACAACTTTGGTAAAAATCTTAAAACTAACATTAAGAAGACAGATCGGTCTATATTGTTGCATCCGTTCTGCTTCATTAACCTTAGGCAATAAGATAATCTCACCAAAGTTCAAACGAAACAGCTCTAACTGGCCCATCACTGAACATCTCCATGAGATCAGTCTTGATGACATCTGATGGCTCTGTAATGGTGCCCAGGAAAATGCTGGAGCGATGATGATGTAGAGCTCGTTTGGAACCCCAAGAGGAAGGTATGATGAGCACAACAACAAGTGTCCCTCAGTATGAAACCAAGGTTTAATCGAACCAGTAGGAGCAAGGAAACACCCCAAAGGTGTAGCTAGCTGAATGATGATAGGGCGCACTACCGGTGCCAGCAGCAACGTGGAGACCTGCACAACACAACCACAGAACTTTGTCCCCAACTTGCGATGAGGTTGTCAATCTCACCGTGTTTTGCGGAAAACAAAGGATTAAACGTATCGAATGGAAAGAAGTAAAAGTTTGTAGAAAGTAAACACAAAGTAGTAAAAGATTGTAGATTATATGTAAAAGACAAGGACCGGGATCCATAGTTCACTAGAGGTGGCTCTCCTTAAGATAGATAACATGCTGGGTGAACAAATTACAGTGGGGCAATTGACAAACATCGAGAAAGCAATACATGCATATACTAATCATCTTGACTCCTTTGCAACTTGATTGGGCACTACAACATTATACATAGACCGCCATCCAACTGCATCTATGACTAATAATCCACCTTCAGGTTATCATCCGAA
Source organism: Avena eriantha (assembly GCA_910589775.1). Taxonomy (NCBI): domain Eukaryota; kingdom Viridiplantae; phylum Streptophyta; class Magnoliopsida; order Poales; family Poaceae; genus Avena; species Avena eriantha. Next base: position 326,509,378 of record OU342746.1, read on the forward strand.
CCCCCTCTAGTATTAAGTTGCAAGTGTTGAACTAACGAAAGTTAGATAGCACAAAATTTCATGCCTCAAAAAGACGTTCGTAGATTTTACACGAATGTTTACGGTGAAGCACATAAATCTCTTCCGGGACAGCAACTTTCCCAATCATTACTTCTCTCTCATTAGAGGTTACTCTTGGCACAAAAATCAAATAAAAAGGATAAGGAGCGGTTATTACTGAATTAATAACTTCCAAGACTCATCTAAAACTTTTGGGTTATCTCCCAATAAGTACTTTTCTTTAACGCCTTAAAGTTAGGCATAAGAAGCAAGAAAGAATCAAGTGTTCTCAAATGAAGAAGCATTAAGAGCAAATTTTGTTTTCATAGGAGAGGCAAAATAAATCTTCTCTCTCTTATTAGTGAAGTGTTCTATACCTTTGTTGAGTGGGAGTTGATATTTAATGGTGCCTTCTTTCATATCAATAATGGCACCAACAGTTCTAAGAAAAGGTCTTCCCAAAGTAATAGGACAGGAAGCATTGCATTCAACATCCAAAACATAGAAATCAACGGGGACATAGGCATTGTTAAACATAATAAGAACATTATTAAGACTCCCCATGAGTTTCTTTTTAGCATTATCATCAAGTGGGACATTCAAATAACAATCTTCAAGTGAAGGCAAATCAAGCATATCATAAATCCTTCTAGGCATAATAGAAACACTACTATCAAGATCACATAAAGCTTTGAAATCAAAGTCATTCATTTTCATATTAATGATGGGTTCCCAACCATCTTCTTGTTTAATAGGAATAGAAGCTTTATGTTTCATCTTTTCTTCTTTAATCTTTATGAGAGCATCAGTAATGTGTTTTGTAAAGGCCATGTTCATAGCACTAGCATTAGGACTTTTAGCAAGCTTTTGTAGGAACTTAAAACTTCAGAGATGTTGCAACCATCAAGATCAAAATCAAATTTATCATCTAAAGTAGTAGAACTATTACTAGCCTCAACACTAGTGGTGGTAATAGTAGAAACACTAATGTTTCTAGCAATTTCATCTTCTCTTTCCCACTTAGTATGTAATTCAGCTAGTAGTCTAACATTTTCATCAATTCTTACTTGTATAGCATTAGTAGCTGCAAAGGGATTATCATTAGTTTCAGGTTTAGCAGCCATTTTATTCAAAGAAGATTGAGCTTCAGCCAAGGATGCTATATTTCTTTCAGGATTAGAGAGTTTTTCCTCAATATACTGAAAGCAGTTTGCTTACTAATAAAGTCTTTAAGCTAACTTCAAATTCAGAGAGAGCACTCCTATTATTGTTGTAGGAACTTCCATAAGCATTACCATTGTTGGGAGGATATGGCTTATAATTATTGTTACCAAAATTGTTCCTATAAGCATTATTGCCAAAATTATTATTTCTTATGAAGTTCACATCAACTTGCTCTTTTTGAGCAACCAAAGAGGCTAAGGGAACATTATTTGGATAAATATGGGCTTTCCCATTCACAAGCATAGACATAATAATATCATTCTTATCACTCAAGGAGGAGGTTTCCTCAACAAAATTTACCTTCCTACCTTGTGGAGCTCTCTCAGTATGCCATTCAGAATAATTAACCATCATATTGTCCAGAAGTTCTGTTGCAGCACCCAAAGTGATGGTCATAAAGGTACCTCCAGCAGCAGAGTCCAATAGGTTCCTTGAAGAATAGTTCAATCCTGCATAAAAAGTTTGGATGATCATCCAAGAAGTCAGTCCATGAGTGGGACAATTCTTAACCAAAGACTTCATTCTTTCCCAAGCTTAAGCAACATGCTCATTATCAAGTTGTTTAAACTTCATTATTTCACTTCTCATAGATATAATCTTAGCAGGAGGATAGTATTTTCCAATGAAAGCATCTTTGCACTTAGTCCAAGAATCAATACTATTCCTAGTTAAGGAATTCAACCATTCTTTAGCTTTTCCTCTCAAAGAGAAAGGAAACAATTTCAGCTTAATAATATCACCATCTATATCCCTATGCTTTTGCATCTCACAAAGTTCAACAAAGTTATTTAGATGGGAAGCAGCATCTTCATTACCAATACCAGACAATTGTTCTCTCATAAGAAGATTGAGTAAAGCAGGTTTTATCTCAAAGAAAGTATCTTCAGGCACAGGTGGAGCAATAGGTGTGCTCATAAAATCATTGTTGTTGGTGCTAGTGAAGTCACACAACTTAGTGTTTTCAAGAGTAGTCATTTTTTTGGGTTTTCAAATAAGAAAGCAACCTAGTAAAACTAATTTTTTTGTGTTTTTGATAAAGAAACAAGCAAACAAAACAAAAAGAAACTAAGCAAAATAAAAATAACAAAGTAAAGAGATTGGTTATGAGGGACTCCCCTTGTGAAGATGTCCTTGACTCCCTGACAACGGTGCCAGAAAAATGCTTGATGGCTCTGTAATGGCGCCCAGGAAAATGCTGGAGCGATGATGATGTAGAGCTCGTTGGGAACCCCAAGAGGAAGGTATGATGAGCACAGCAGCAAGTTTCCCTCATTATGAAACCAAGGTTTAATCGAACCAGTAGGAGCAAGGAAACACCCCAAAGGTGTAGCTAGCTGAACGATGGCAGGGCGCACTACCGGTGCCAGCAGCAACGTGGAGACCTGCACAACACAACCACAGAACGTTGTCCCCAACCTGCGATGAGGTTGTCAATCTCACCGTGTTTTGCGGGAAATAAAGGATTAAACGTATCGAATGGAAAGAAGTAAAAGTTTGTAGAAAGTAAACACAAAGCAGTAAAAGATTGTAGATTATATGTAAAAGACAAGGACCGAGATCCATAATTCACTAGAGGTGGCTCTCCTTAAGATAGATAACATGCTGGGTGAACAAATTACAGCGGGGCAATTGACAAACATCGAGAAAGCAATACATGCATATACTAATCATCTTGACTCCTTTGGGACTTGATTGGGCATTACAACATTATACATAGACCGTCATCCAACTACATCTATGACTAATAATCCACCTTCAGGTTATCATCCAAACCCCCTCTAGTATTAAGTTGCAAGCAACAGATTATTGCTTTATGAACTGCGTGTAAAGTAAACAATATGATTGTTCTATGAACAAAGGATTGTTGTTTTCTCCCTAGTAGCAACATCACATCTAGTACCTTAGAGATTTCTGTCACTTCCCCAGATTACCAGAGGCATGGACCCACTATCGAGCATAAATACTAACTCTTGGAGTTGCTAGCATCTACTTGGCCAAGATAGCAACTAACAACGGAAAGCATGCAAGGTCACAAATAACAAAGACATGATAGAGTCAATAATCAATCTAAAATAGCATCTCAATATCCATCGGATCCCCACAAACGCAACATTTAGAATTACAAATAGATGATCTTGATCATGAACGGAGCTCACAAGATCTAAACATGAAAGAACAAAGGAGGAGAACCAGCCATCTAGCTACTACATGGATCCGTAGTCCAAGGATGAACTACTCACGCATCACACCGAAGGCTTGCATGGTGATGAAGAAGGCCTCCAGAGTGAATTCCCCTCTCCGACAGGGTGCTAGGAAGAGCTTCAGATCCCTCCCGATCTAGAGATGGAGATGACGGCGGCTATAGACTCTTTCGTGAATTTTTGATCGGGTACTTAGGGTTTTTGTCCCGAGGGCACCTTATAGGCGGAAGGGGAGACCGAGGGGGTGCCAAGGGCCACCACACCACCCCCTGGCGTGGGCCAAGCTTGGCCGCATGGCCAGGTGGTGTGGCCGGTCTCTGGCCCCTCTCCGTCTCGTATTCTAGCATCTGATGACTTCCGGAAAAATAGGCACTTTGGCTTTTGTCCCGTCTAATTCCGAGAATATTCATTTTCTGACTTTCCTCGAACCAAAAACAGCAGAAAACAGGCAGCTGGCGCTGTGGCTCTTGTTAATAGGTTAGTCCAAAAAATCATAAGAAAAGTACTCCAAAGTTGGAACAAAACACAAGAAAGTGGATAACACCAAGCATGGAACATCAAAAATTATAGATACATTTGCAATGTATCAACATCCCAAAAAGTTTGATAAAACTCAGCTGGGAATCCATCAGGGCCAGGGGCCTTATTATGTTCCATTTGAAAAACAGCTAGCTTGACCTCTTGCTCAGAATAAGGAGCAGTCAAATAAGTGTTTTCCACATCAGAAACCTGGGGTACATCGGTTGTTTGAGATTCATCCATAGAGAATGAACCATCTTCCGGTTCCCCAAACAAATCTTTGTAGTAATTCGTAATGTAAGATTTCAGCTGCTCATGTCCTTCAATCGGCTCGTCATTATGCATTAGGAAAATGAATACGCTTCTTCTTGTGTCTACCATTGGCGACACTATGGAAGTATCTAGTATTCAAATCCCCATGCAAAATGAACTGCGCTTTAGAACGCCGATACCATTTGAGTTCCTCCTCGCGCAGTAACCGGGCCATCTCCGCATTTGATTGGCTTTGAGCTCAATTTCCCGCGGAGTTAGTAAAATGGAGGGAGGATTTTCACTTCCCCGGCCTCTACACCAACTAGGGATGCACACAGCCATTAAGTATGAGTACCAGGATTTTTAAACTTGGTTAAACACCAAGGCTGGTCCTCAAGATAAATTGCATGAGTACCAGGAGAGCCTGGTCCTCAAGTATAAATAGGAAACTTAGTTCGCTTCCGTGAGGATTTGAACTCAGGTGTTGGGTTTGTACATCCACTCCTCTAACCAGTTGAGCTACACTCACTCCCAAATAGGTTTAGATTTGGGAAACGCTCCAATTATTTCAGATTTGAAAATAGGTGAAACTGTTATGCATCCTCGTTACCAGGTGTGTATTCTTTTACTCGTACCGTATTATCGATGTCAAACATCATAATCCTGAGTGGGCTCAAAGTGTATCTCTCAATCGTCGGGGTAGTAATTTCCATAACTATGCTATGTATAAGAACGCCATACTATTCAGTATGTACGAGGATCATCTTTATGATTACACAACCGTGAAGTAATGTTTGATGAATTCGTGACATCCATACAGTATTCAAGTTTATCGTAGGTTTTATGGTCAAACGATCTTTTATTAACAGTAATACTTGTCATTGAGAAACTACCGATAATAATATTGACAATCAACGTCATTGTTCCACTAATAATATCAATATCATATATTATAGCAAACCCTACAACACTTTGCATTTGCCAATAATCATGAAACCAGGATTATCGACGATACATGGAATAGTTTAGAGGTGATACTAGGGATATCTTTATGGTGCTTATAATTCCACACATGTATTAGAGTTTTTCTCCAAGTACTCATTATTCGGAACTAATACGATTAAAATATAGAATAATAAACTTAATCATAAAACAGGAAATATAAATAATACAATTTATTATTGCCTCTTATGGTATATTTGCAACAAGCACGCCTATAGGTCCAATTTGTGAGTTGGGGACTGGTTTTTGTTCAGAAATCGCCCTTCCCGTCACTGATTTGAAGAGAATAGATAGAGAGAGAGTCGTGAGGAAGAAGAAAGAAGGCGAGCTCGAGGTAACTATTTTCGTGGCTTTATGGTCACCCCAAAAGTTTAGAAGGGGTAAGAACCATCACGGGTTTTGCCAAATAGGGTTAAATGCGAGTAAGTTTTTTTAGATTAAATGAGAGTAATCTATGTTAAATTAGTTAAGTATTCTCAGAAATGTGAAAGCAGAGGTTAAAAATGGAATCAATTCTTCACGTAGTTATGGTTTTCTAATCCCTAATTAGCACAACTGATAAGCCACAACGAATCCGGTGGATTCTTTTCATCCTTATAAAATATAGCACAATGTAATCCATAATCCATCCATGAGGGAACTAATTAATCTTTCGCCAATGAGGAAAAACTTTCCGATATTCGTCATAGCCTTTCCCGCAATCCGGGATTCTACAGTCTACACACACGGCATGGAGTATCCTATCCTATTCTTCACAGAGAAAAGAAAAGGCACGCGCGCCTTGGGATTTACCATCACTGTAATAGCATAGTGTCCAGTCCTTGGTGATCATGCTTGTCTTTCATCAATGTTTTGATACCAAGCACTGTTCCTGCAGATGGAGATGCTCCGCTTTACTTGTAAGCACCTTCCGATCCTTTTGTGGCCAGGGATTATTGCACATTATCTTATGCTCGTGAAGAACGCGCGGGACAAGTCTTGGTACATTTTTCAATCATCATTACTCTTCAGCAGGTACGTACCCATACACAATGCGATTTTGAAATGTCCGCAGCATGCACGGGCAGCAGCTAAAAGGCTTTCCATGAAGACATGATCTCTATGTGGTCTAAGGAGTATTTCTAATTGACAACCAATCCATGGTTGGATGGTTAGGAGGGCAGTGATACCCCCAGTCCACCAGAGTTTAAACCTCTGGTTTCACCCTTTGGTATCTCGTAAACGTGGAATATTCTTTCAGTGGGAGACGATGTTTCCGTCGATAGCGAGACGCCTGCGATGACTTTGTCAATCTCAAGACTCACCGGCTCATCTCCGGAGGTGCTCATAGGTGTAGGATGTGTGTGCGTGTGTTTATAGAGGTGAGTGTATATACGCATTGTGAGCGTCTTCGTTTGTACTTGTGTTTCCTAAAACAAAAAAGGAGTATTTCTAATTTTACGAATTTGAAGTACTGTGGTTGATTTTTTTTGTTGAACCGGGTTGGTAAAGAAAGAAAACAATATGGTCTCGGAGAATTGACGTCCTGGGCCATGCATGCCTATGCATGCAATCACGTGTGCTTCAGTGATCTCGTTACGTGCCGTCGCTGTGCGCCATTGAAGAGGGCCTGAACGTGCTGGCTGGCTCAGTAGATAGATAGATACATACAGTAGATATCTGGCGCGCAGTACGTACACACATGTGCGTGGCTCATCGGTCCATTGGTCGATCTCTCAGCGGTGTGTGCGTGACCACCCTAATTAAGCCATTCATACATGCATACACTGTGGATGAGGCTGTGAGTAATTAAGTCAGTCGACGGCGACGGCTCGTGTGGTCGGGGCGGCCGGCCCTAATCACAGCTGTCGGTGAGGGGCTGCCTGCAGACTGTGGGGTTCCAAAATACTCACCTTGTACTTGCGGCACGTCATCAACAGCTTATTATTGTTAGCCAGCATTGATGGAATCCTAGCATTAATGACACATGATTGACTTGGTCCTCTTCATCGATCCTCAATTCCAATAGTATAGCCGGCCGCTGGCTATAAGATCATCTATAGTCAGCTTACAGCCAACTAGTATACTATTTTATATGTAAATGATACATATCACATACTCATAAAGTGGCTAGACGCACGTGCAAGAGCTGGCTATTGCATGAGAGCCCAATTCTCTATTCTCTTTTCTTCTCTCTCATCCAACTAAACAAAACGGTACTAGTTTATTTCTTATAGCCTGCCGACTAGGACTTATTGTATTTGTTCTCATCGATGGCATGGGCGCTGCCGCAGACGTAGTGAGTGTGCACGCGCCGATGGCTCGATCGGTGAATCGATGGAAGAAAGATATATGGGCTAACCTTATTCTCACTCAACAATGTGGTGGATGCGATCGGTCGTGCAAATTGGGGATTCGAATCAGTTTTTGCACGCACGCACACATCATCGAGCTATCCTGTTCTTATCCTGGCCCTGATCGCAACAGAAACGAGAAAATATATATGATAGAATCTACACACCGGTCGATTATTTGAAGTCACCCGTGACGAAATCGCTTCCTTTTCCTGTTCTGGCCGGCCAATCGATCGGCGAATCGATGGATGCTTCCATCTGGAGGCCTAGCTACCTCTATATCCATAGCTAAAGCTAGCTATAGGCTGGCTATGGCTAGATTGGTTCGTTGGTCGAGGGATTGGATTCCATCGATATCACTGCTGCGCCCTAGCTGCACTAGCACTATGCATGGCATGCATGATTCTCCCGCTGCCCGTCACAGCCGTCGCTCACGGATCACATCACCTAGTAGGAGGCTAAGATACATGTATGCCCGCGTGTACTTTGCATCTATCGTAGAAGATTCCACGAACGTTACAGGTTCACGTATGCGTGCACCCAGCATGTGAGAGCATCCATACAATGGCGTCAACTTTAACTACTCCCTCCGATCCAAATTAATTGACTCGGATTTGTCTAGATTATGATGTATCTAGACATGTTTTAGTACTAGATACATTTGAATCTAAATAAATCAAAGTCAATTAATTTGGATCGGAGGAAGTAAATTATTAGATTTATTCGTATCTAGATAAAGTTAAGACCACTAATATGAATCGGAGGGTGTACCGAAGATCCATTGATGTGCGTACTTGCGTACAATCTACATACGTACCTTAATGGCTAAGCTAGATATACTGGCAGTATGACTAGTGCATCCGCCAGAGTATCTACCGTGTTCAAATTCATACTAGTATAGGTCGCACACAGGCATAGCGAATGAGATGCTGCGCGCACAAGTGTAGTGCACCACCGTTAATTCCGTTCCATGCCGACCGTCCATTTCTTCAGCCACCACCGGCACGGCAATATATATCACTTGCACGTGTGTACGAAAAATTCCGATATATCATTGCTTGCATCTTATCTTGACGATCTGTCTTGCAAGAAATACAATTTATTAGACATATTCGAGCACTCTTTCTCCCTCACTCGGAGGGACTGAATAAACACGGCGGGGCCATGCGCCCGTGCGCTCTCCCTATCTCGATCAGGACGGACGTATATCATGCACGTACCGCCGCTATTTATACCCCTCCCCCATCCCCATCCTTTTCCACAACCCAGCCTCAACAACCTCAATCCAAAGTACACACGCTAATCATCATCAGGTACACACATACATCCAACCCAAGAAGCTACCAGAAGACAACACCATGTCCGGCGTGTGGGTGTTCCGGAACGGGGTGGTGAAGCTGGTAGAGAACCACCCGGCGTCGGCGGCGACGGCGGCCGGCGGGGCCGTCCGGCGCAAGGCGCTGATGCACACGCCCACCGGGGAGGTGGTCGCCTCCTACGCGTCGCTGGAGCGCAAGCTGCTCGCGCTCGGCTGGGAGCGCTACTACGCCGGCGGCGGCGGCGCCGACGGCATGCTGCGGTTCCACAAGCGCTCCTCCGTCGACCTCATCTCCCTCCCCAAGGACTTCGCCCACTTCGGCTCCGTCCACATGTACGACGTCGTCATCAAGAACCGCGACGCCTTCCGCGTCATTGACGTCTAGGCTGGCTAGCAGCTAGCTGCCCTGATACACTGGATCAAAGCAAGCATGGATCTCCGATGGTTAATTTCTCTGTCGTGTATGTGTGTATGTTCGTACGTACTCTTATTTGTGTATGTATATGTACGTGGTGTATTGGCGTAATGTAGATGCTGTGTGCGTTGTGGTTAATTTGTGCATTAGGCTATCACCATTGATATGTAAGGTCTCTGTGCCTCACTTGGGCGTCTTCTTCGTGTGAAGGCTTCTTTATTAGTTGTACTACTAATTTGCACTGCTAATGAAGATAGTACTCCCTCCGATCCTTAATAAGTATAGCTAATTTAGGATAACTTTATTTATGAGTAGTAATAATTTGGTCGGGCACGAAGAAAACATTCGGTTCTTCTCAAAGTTTTTGACTAAATCAAGCAGATTATGGAAAATTAATTTTGAACATTTTTTATTTTTTCTATAAACACAGGTGTAACATAGAATCGTCGCAAAAAAGAAACATACAACCTAGACCACACAACGGACCATATTTCAAACTTATTTTGGACAAGTTCCCAAACAAGGTCTTTGTGCCTCACTTAGTCGTCTTCTTCGTGTGAAGGCTTCTTTGATAGTTGTAGTAAATTGAAGTGCAAAAAAAATACTCCCTTTGTCCAAAATAAGTGACTTGTGTTTGTCCAAAAAAAACTCCATCTGTCCAAAAAAAAACTCCCTCTGTACCCACACAAAGGACCATATTTCAAACTTATTCTGGATAATTCCCTATTGTTTGGTTCAAAATAGATTCCCAATGGAAATAAAATATTGCCCTATTGTTTGGTTTAAAGGATCTTGCAAGGCGCATATTTTTGACATATTATAAATAAAACTCAAAACTCCTATATTCTAGGAATCTTTCTTTCGAAAGTTGTATTGTGCACCTTCTCACTTTTCTTCTCTCTCCTCTCTCTACCAAGGTAACATACATCTTCTACAAGGGAAAAATGTAATAAATAATCTCAAATTGTTTGCATTAACATTTGGTGTGTTTTACGGTCCTTTTACTACTGGTGAAATCTAGACCCTAGGATTCACGAAAATGAATGGACCAAAACTATTTGAGGGTACTGTGATTTGAGGGTACTGTAGAAGTCCTCTAGTATTTTCTCAGGCGCTTCTAGTGCATATATGGATCCGATGAATTGTCGGGCTTCTGAGGGTCTAGTTCACTTGACTTTTTCATTTAGACATTACCACCACACCGTTTGCTGCTACCTCGCCATCATCCTAAATGATTATGCCATATTATTGACCATTTGTGCTAGACCTAGCTTGTTGATGGAAAGACCACTTAATGCGCTCCTATTCTTCGTGGGAGGCAGCCGCAAGAACCATCTTGAGAAATGACGGTGACATAGATTGAGAAATAAGAGTTATTAGTGTGGAAAGAGAGTGAGGAGAGATTTATATCTCGGTGCAGTGGCCCTATACTAGGATATTTTTCTTTGCATGAATGATGTGGTTTTTATAGGAAAAAACATTTATTTTCCATTCAAGTTATTTTCTTATGTATGTGTTGGCTTTTGTCCTTGCATGTACCCAACTAGAGCAGGGGTCAAAGATGTGTTTAATTACCCCATATGGGTAGTAGTTTAGTCTTTGGTCGGGTCCTTCATCTCTGTCAAACTATGTTATATTGTTGATCATGACAAGGTTATGTGTGTAAGGGATGTGTGCACTGGTTTTGTAGAGGTCAGAAGAGAATTATTTGTGTTTGTATAGTCTAGGGGAGAATTATGAGTCAATAAGATATTACCTCAGTTCTTCAGTATTAGACATTTTGATTGTTCAAATTAAATTGTCAAAACGTTTTATAATTGAAAACAAGAAAGTGTATTTTTATTAAAAAAACAGGGAAAGAGGAAAGAAGAAAGCTTTTGAATCAATCCTCTGTGCCGATCTTGTCCATGCATGGACGCCCTTCCTTTTCTTTTCTTTTTCTTCAACTTACATTCGACCTATTGCAAGCATTATATTGACAAGAGGATTCCTGTATGCGCTTAGAGTAGCTAATTGCTAGGTTCTCCTTGGACACTCTGTGCGTCACCGCTACTCTATCCTACCGCCTTTTCTTTTCTTTTTCTTCAACTTACATTCGACCTATTGCAAGCATTATATTGACAAGAGGATTCCTGTATGCGCTTAGAGTAGCTAATTGCTAGGTTCTCCTCGGCCGTGCAGATAAAAAAATGTGCGGCTACAATGAGTTCACTTTAATTAAGAAACAGAGCCAGGGGCTGTCCTGAGATTTCGAGGACCCGGGGCGAAACTAAAATTTGGGGTCCTTACTATAGTTTTGAATTTTTAATACACATGCATGAAATGATGAAAAATAAAGACTTAAAGTGTACCAATTGCAATATTTATATAAAAACAATTGCAATATTTATATGAAAACAACAATGTTTATATTTTACCTTGAAATTTTCATTGTATATTTCTAGAAGCAAAGTCGTCTATGGTGGTATCAACATTAATCTCATCCAGTTACTTCTCCTCAATGCATGAAGTTGCCAAACCATTAACCTCTCTTGAGACATTACAGATCTCAAATAATTCTTCTATAATTTCAACTTAAAAAATCTTTTTTCAGCTGATGCAATAGACACGGGCATAGTAAATAAGATGGGATAAGCGATTCAACATCAACGCTAGAAGATTTCATGGAGAAGATGAATTGAATATGTGCTCATGATCACTCACATTGTATCATCCGCGTTGATGTCAACATTGTCCTTTGTACCAATATCATCTTGTAAATCAACGTTACTTTGTTCCCAACAAGAAGTAACGCCAACTTATTTCGATTCGTCGAGGTGCTTGTGTTACTCTTCAAAAATTTATTAAGAGATCCTCGCTGTGATTCTGTCAACTTTTGTTCTTGCATCCTATTTTTCCTTTTCTGAGCACTGGATTCAGTCGCAATTACCAGCTAACCACACTGGATTTTTTTTAAACTAATCAAAACTAGAATCCTTGAATTAGGGCATCATAAATTAACCCCTAAATCCAAGAACTAGGACATACATTCTTACCTTTCACGCACAAGCGGTCGTCCTTCTGAAATGATCAGAGGACGAAGGGGCAGTCTGCTAGGTCGTCCTTCTGAAACGATCAGAGGACGAAGGGGCAGTCTGCTGGCCTAGCGACTTGGGACCAGGGCCTTGCTTTTGGGATCGAGAATATAGGTCAGAGCCTCAGAGGTAATGGACGACAGCGTGTCGGCTTCCTGTTTTCGACTGAGAGAATGAGGAGTTGCACAAGGGCCACCGAACGTGAGAGGAAAATGTTAGTCAATCGCTAACGTCACCGTACCTACGCGTCCAGAAAAACGAGAAAACCTGGGCCAATCAGAAACGTAATACTGCATGTCGTATTTTTTCTGAAAACTGTAATGGGCCATATGTAGAGCACCTAAGAGGGCCCCTATTTTTTTGGGGCCGGGGCGACCGCCCCTCGAGACCCCCCAAGGGCCGGCCCTGAACAGGGCATACGAGCACAAGTAGGCGTATCACGTTTCACATCCTAGAAGTATTCAGAATTTTAAAGAACAAAGTAAAGGTAAATAAGTTTTCAGGATAGCAAACTAAACAACACGAATAAAAAATACTCCATGCCTAGATGCTGGGCGAGGTCATCTGCTGTAAAACTAAGAAATAAATATGGAAATGGCTCGCATAATAAATTTGAAAATTAATAGAACTAAAAAATGGAAAATAACAGACATGCATAGGTGTGACTTTCTGAGCCCAGCAGCCCAATGGAAGAGGGGGAAAAAGTAAGACAACATATTCTTTCTTTATTGAGATGGGTCATCCTTTATTGAGTTATATGGGCTCAATGGCACGGAAATCAGAGTAAGTTTGGGCCATATAAATTCTGCCCCCTCTCAAAACAAAACAAAAAAGAATTCTACCTTTTCATTAAAAAATGGAGATATGCGGGTTGTATCATTTTTTTTCGAAATTCCACATATCTATTAATTTCCTATTATTATTAAAGCGTACACTCAAAGTGATCAATAAGAAATTAAAATGGTCACGTTTATGAAGCGGAGCACTAAAAATTATCTATATAAAGCCGAAGATGATAATCTTTATTAAAATAAATAGGGAAATTGATATAATGAAGAATAATAATAAAAGGTTGACAATATGGAACTTAAAATGAACATCTAAGTTGATCTAGTTGAGTTGTGTTTATGGGATGTGTTGTGACTTTAAATCTGCTAAGCAACCGTCCTTTTTTTTCTTACTGTTGGTAGATTAGTATGTCGCCTAAAAACTAAAATGGAAAGACTCGAACAACATAGAAGCATAATCCCAATCGAGGAAACGGAGAAAAACAGGTATTTAGTATGAACCACATAAATCAATGCAAATTCAAATATTCCTACAAATCATTATGTCATTATGTGTTGCAAGTGTAGGGTTCAAAAGCACTTCGTTTTCTTAAAGAAAAGAAGGAGAAAGTACATGAAGTCCATGCTAACGAATATTTTGTCAATCACCTAGTTTTGTGGAATAAGAAATTTCTAGAAGGGACTATTTGGGATAACTCTCGATAGAACAAAGGAAAAGACTTATGAGGGAGGTAATTTAATGTTGTTAGGATTGTTGTTTCTGATAGATTTAGTAGTACTTTACCCTATACTATGATAAGGTAAGTGTACCTTCAAATAATCATGTCACTTGTGTAATCACCAATTTTATTGAGTTTTATTAAATAATTTTCCATTGAAATTCCAAAAAATATCAGATCATCTTTTTTCTTCTAATGTTTGATATGAGATCAATATTAGTTCATATGATATAGGAAAACAATGATTTATTAGGATATTAAGGTTGAAAGATTAATTTCATCCTGCTTAGAAACTATTTCCCACATTTTATCCAATATTTGGAGGATTGATTGTCTGACCATGATCAATTTGGGACCATTCAACTAGAAGAGGGATAATTTGATCAAATTCATGGCTGTGGCCTTTTTCAATATCAAATAAATAGATGATAACCAACCACCAAGATGGATGCTTCTTGGTCTGCAAAACGTAAGTGTCATGGCTAAGATCTATGTGAGAAGTGACAATATACAAATTTTACCGATGCATAAAAACTAGATCTATGAGACCGGGAACTCTTTTCTAGTTAGCAATGTGTAATAGCAACTACCCAAATTTGAGGGTTTATCAAATGACATGAAGAAAACTAACGAACACATGATGGTGTTGTGACAATGATGCAACTTGTGCTTAGTTTGGCTGCTCTATCAATAATGTTCAAGAATTTTCTACTTTTGACCTAAATTTGTCTGTATATCCTAAAGCCTCACAAATAATACAAATACTAGTGCAAAGGGAAATTGCTAGGACACCAATTGCCCTGTCATAAGTATGTCATTGAATAGATCTTTTTGTTTGTATCCACGAAAGTTGGCTTACTGAGTTGGCAAGTCATCTAGACAAAAAACATATTGAATACATGAGACATTAGAAGACCATGCCTAAAGCCCTTCGCAGTATATTCGAGGGTAGAGAGTTTATCGATACTATAATTGACAAAATTAAGATGACTTATGCTTATGGGGTATTCAAAGTCCTATATCTTGTCCTAAATGCTCAAGGTGATAGGTTACAAAGAATGATAAGACAAAGTTATATGGACGAAAGTCACCACCTAAGAGACCTGCAAATGAAGGTGGAATGCCAAGCATTGCCAAGTATGATGATGGAAAGGCATATAAGCCAAACCTAGATGGTCCAAAGGCACCATATGATGACAGCAGTAACAGGATCAATGATGACCATGGACCGAGATTGAATCAAGTACAATGAACAAAGTTCTTCTGGCAAATGGAATTGTTTATTGTAGTGGTCTGCTAAAGTCTACATGCCCTTTAGACAACACAATGTTTCTTAGTAACCATATTGGTTGAGATTATAATGACGTACACGTCACTTCAGCAGTTTTGTCTAACGACACGGTAGATTTCGTTTGGTTTTAGTGTCTCAATTATAAAAATTCACAGAGAGATGTAAGATGATCTATAATGTTGTCTAAATCATGTCCTCGCATATGTTTTATACTAAACTTTTATATTTGTTTAAACTTATGTTTCCTATTATAGCATTAGTGAGTGCAGTTTTATTTGTTTAGATGACATAATTGACCACATAATAATAAGTTAGTGTTCTTTTCTATTCAGTTGAAATGTATACCCTCTATTGTTTACTTGTGCTAAATTTAAATAGTATCCACAAAATTTAAATTATGAGTGAACACATATGAGTTTGTGTAAGTGTATGTTTGTGTGGGTATATTTCAATATCATTAAATATCATGATAGATATCTCTAAAATTAATGCTCAAACAATTATATTAATAGGAGTGCTTCTGGTGTATTATCATATATATAGTCGTGTAAGCTTCTAAGGGATTGTTACTTTGTAGCCTGAAAGTTCACAGGACAATGCATAGCGGGGCCCGAGTTGCTTGTGATCTCGCAGAGGGGGTGTAGTAGCTTCGCCAATTTTCCAGAGGGGCCAAATGAGAATGAATACAAATCTAACGGGCAAACGATCATTTGAACGAGATAAAAAATGGTTGAACATGGTCGAACTCAAATCATATTGTTATGTCAACTCTTATTGGTCCGTCCTGTCACTATTCCTGTTATACTTTGCGTTCATGGATTAGTTTACCCTACATGGACCAGAGCTTCTTCTCTACTCTGCTCTGCTCTTATCCCATGTTCCCCTCCCCATTACCTTGCACAACTCCAGTTGCTCGTCTCTAGATCAGAGCTCGTTGTTGCTCTCCTTGCGTCCCCTCCATGGTCAGTCAATCTCCGACGCCCCTTATCGAAGCTCGCCTCTAATGAGTGCATCTTTGCATCATGTTTTATATTATTATTTTGCACTGTAGTTGTAGGATCTTGGTATTTTACGGCGTTCGCGCGCATATTTTATTTCTATTTTCACCAGGATCAGGACAGATGATGAATACAATGGACATAATTCTTGGATCAGTTATATTGGGGAGAAAAGAAGTCAAAAACAATGTAAATCACTTATTTGGGAAATATCAATAACACTAGAAGAAAACTCGTAGCGATCGAGGCATCTAGAGAGTTTAATGACGAACTATACAACGGGAATAATTTTCCAGCCGTATAGTTCTTGCCGTATAGTTGGCGTTGCCACCGCCTCCTCAAATAGTTTCACCTCATTGATACATTGCAAATGTATCTATAATTTTTGATGTTCCATGCTTAGTTTTATCCACTTTCTTGTGTTTTGTTCCAACTTTGGAGTACTTTTCATATGATTTCTTGGACTAACCTATTAACAAGAGCCACAGTGTCAGCTGCCTATTTTCTGCTGTTTTTGGTTCCAAGAAACTCAGAAAATGAATATTCTCGAAATTGGACGAGACAAAAGCCAAAGTGCCTATTTTTTTGGAAGTCATCAAGTGCCAGAATACGAGACGGAGAGGGGCCAGAGGCCGGCCACACCACCTGGCCGTGCGGCCAGGCTGGGCCCACGCCAGGGGGTGGTGTGGTGGCCCCTGGCACCCCCTCAGTCTCCCCTTCCGCCTATAAGATGCCCTCGGGATGAAAACCCTAAGGGCCCGATCAAAAATCCACGAAAGAGTCTGTAGCTGCTGTCATCTCCATCCCTAGATCGGGAGGGATCTGAAGCTCTTCCCGGCACCCTGCCGGAGAGGGGATTTCACCCTGGAGGCCTTCTTCTTCACCATGCAAGCCTCCGGTGTGATGCGTGAGTAGTTCATCTTTGGACTACGGATCCATGTAGTAGCTAGATGGCTGGTTCTCCTCCTTTGTGCTTTCATGTTTAGATCTTGTGAGCTCCATTCATGATCAAGATCATCTATTTGTAATTCTCCATGTTGTGTTTGCGGGGATCCGATGGATATTGAGATGCTATTTCAGATTGATTATTGATTCTATCATGTCTTTGTTATTTGTGATCTTGCATGCTTTCCGTTGTTAGTAGCTATCTTGCCCAAGTAGATGCTAGCAACTCCAAGAGTTAGTATTTATGCTCGATAGTGGTTCCTTGCTCCTACCTTTGGGGTGTTTCCTTGCTCCTGCTGGTTCGATTAAACCTTGGTTTCATAACTGAGGGAAACTTGCTGTTGTGCTCATCATACCTTCCTCTTGGGGTTCCCAACGAGCTCTACATCAACCACGCACCAGCACTTTTCCGGGCGCCATACACAGAGCCATCAAGCATTTTTCTGGCGCCGTTGCTGGGGAGTCAAGGACATCTTCACAAGGGGAGTCCCTCATAACCAATCTCTTTACTTTGTTGTTTTTTTTTTGCTTAGTTTCTTTTTGCTTTGTTTGCTTGTTTTGTTATTCAAAACACACACAAAATTAGTTTTACTAGTTTGCTTTCTTATTTGAAAACCCAAAAAAATGACTACTCTTGAAAACACTAAGTTGTGTGACTTCTGTTGGAGATATGCCCAAGAGGCAATAATAAAGTGGTTAGTATTATATCTTTATGTTTATGATAAATGTTTACATCCCATGCTATAATTGTATTAACCAGAAACATTAATACTTGTGTGTTTTGTAAACATAAAAGAGTCCCTAGTAAGCCTCTTGTTAAACTAGCTTGTTGATTAATTGATGATCATGGTTTCCTGATCATGGACATTGGATGTGATTAATAACAAGGTTATATCATTAGGAGAATGATGTGATGGACACACACCCATAGTAAGCGTAGCATAAGATCAAGTCATTAAGTTCGTATTGCTGTAAGCTTTCAAATGCACAGTAACCTAATCCTTCGACCATGAGGTTGTGTTAATCACCATCACCGGATGGGTACTTTGATGACATCAAACACCGCTTCATAACTGGGTGGTCATAAAGATGTCATTGGGTATTCTGAAAGTATGTGTTGAAGCGCATGGACCAAGATTGGGATTTGTCCATCCATATGACGGATAGATATGCTCTGGGCCCTCTCGGTGGAATGTCATCTAGTTAGCTTGCAAGCATGTGACTAGGTCACAAGGGATGACATATCACGGAACGAGTAAAGAGCACTTATCAGTAACGAGGTAGAACTAGGTATGGAGATACCGACGATCAAACCTCGGATAAGTATAGTATCACGAGACAAAGGGAATTGGTTTCGTATGTAAGTGGTTCAATCGATCGCGAAGTCATCGTTGAGTATGTGGGAGACATTATGGATCTCCAGGTCCTGCTGATGGTTATTGATAGGAGATGTGTCTCTATCATGTCTACATATTCACGAACCGTAGGGTGACACACTTAAGGTTCGAAGTTTTTTTAAGTAGATATGGAATGTGCGTTGGAGACCGAATGTTGTTCGGAGTCTCGGATTGGATTCGGGACATCACGAGGAGATACGGAATGGTCCGGAGAATAAGATTCATATCTAGGGGATCATTTTCTGAGTTAGGAAATGTTCCGGAGTGTTTGTATGAGGATTCTAGAAGGTTTCGAAATGTTCCGGAAGGTTCTAGAAGATTTCTTGGAGTTTGCTTGAAAACCAAGGAAGGGATCAAGGAGTCCTGGTGGGTCAAGACTAGGAGTTGTGGGGGAGGAGGACTCCTCCCCCCACTCCCCAACCCGCCGGCCATAGAGGAAGGGGAGTCCTACAAGGACTCCCCCTCCCCAAGGCGCCTTCCCCCCTTAAATAGAAGGGCAGGGGCGCCCCCTCTTGCTCTCCTCTCATAAATCCCAATCTCTGCCGCCTCTCTCCTCCACCTTTCTTCTGCACAGGCATAGGCGAAGCCCTGCAGAATTCTCTACTCCACCACCACCACCACGCCGTCGTGCTGCTAGGATTCCATGGAGAAGATCTACTACCTCCGCTGCTCGCTGGAACGAGGAGAGGAAGGTCTGCTTCGACTCCGCACGTGTGACCGACTATGGAAGCGCTGCCGGAACGCGGCGCCGGAAGGATCGTCCACACGATCTTGAGATCGGCAAGTGATCGACTACATCAACCACGAGATCTAATCTCGTTAACGCTTTTGGATCTACGAGGGTTAGTTCCTATCTATCTCGTTGCTCATGTCTAATAGATTAGATCTTGGTTTTTATCTAGATTAGATCTGGGTTTTGTTCGTTCTTGCGGTAGAATTTTTTTGTTTTCCATGCTACGAACCCATCAACTTCACTAACACCATCAACAATGATTTTATGAGCATACCTATTGCTCCACATGTGCCTGAAGATACTTTCTTTGAGATAAAACCTGCTTTGCTCAATCTTGTTATGAGAGAACAATTTTCAGGTATTGGTAATGAAGATGCTGCTTCCCATCTAAATAACTTTGTTGAACTTTGTGAGATGCAAAAGCATAGGGATATAGATGGTGATATTATTAAGCTGAAATTGTTTCCTTTCTCTTTGAGAGGAAAAGCTAAAGAATGGTTGAATTCCTTAACTAGGAATAGTATTGATTCTTGGACTAAGTGCAAAGATGCTTTGATTGGAAAATACTATCCTCCTGCTAAGATTATATCCATGAGAAGTGAAATAATGAAGTTTAAACAACTTGATAATGAGCATGTTGCTCAAGCTTGGGAAAGAATGAAATCTTTGGTAAAGAATTGTCCCACTCATGGACTGACTGCTTGGATGATCATCCAAACTTTTTATGCAGGATTGAACTATTCTTCAAGGAACCTATTGGATTCTGCTGCTCGAGGTACCTTTATGACCATCACTTTGGGTGCTGCAACAGAACTTCTGGACAATATGATGGTTAATTATTCTGAATGGCATACTGAGAGAGCTCCACAAGGTAAGAAGGTAAATTCTGTTGAGGAAACCTCCTCCTTGAGTGATAAGATTGATATTATTATGTTTATGCTTGTTAATGTGAAAGCCCATATTGATCCAAATAATGTTCCTTTAGCCTCTTTGGTTGCTCAAGAATAGCAAGTTGATGTGAACTTCATAAGAAATAACAATTTTGGCAACAATGCTTATGGTAATAATGCTTATAGGAACAATTTTGGTAACAACAATTATAAGCCATATCCTCCCAACAATGGTAATCCTTATGGAAATTCTTACAACAATAATAGGAGTGCTCCCTCTGAACTTGAAGTTATGCTTAAAGAGATTATTAGTAAACAAACTGCTTTCAATAAAACTATGGAGGAAAAACTCTCTAATGCTGAAAGAAATATAGCATCTTTGGCTGAAGCTCAATCTTCTTTGAATAAAATGGCTCCTAAAGCTGAAACTAATGATAATCCCGTTGCAGCTACTAATGCTATACAAGTGAGAATTGATGAAAATGTTAGACTATTAGCTGAATTACATGCTAAGTGGGAAAGAGAAGATGAAATTGCTAGAAACATTAGTGTTTCTACTATTACCACCACTAGTGTTGAGGCTAGGAATAGTTCTACTACTTTAGATGATAAATTTGATTTTGATCTTGATGGTTGCAATATCTGAAGTTATTAAGTTCCTACAAAAGCTTGCTAAAAGTCCTAATGCTAGTGCTATGAACATGGCCTTTACAAAACACATTACCGATGCTCTCATAAAGATTAAAGAAGAAAAGATGAAACATAAAGCTTCTATTCCTATAAAACAAGAAGATGGTTGGGAACCCATCATTGATATGAAAGTGAATGACTTTGATTTCAAAGCTTTATGTGATCTTGATAGTAGTGTTTCTATTATGCCTAGAAGGATTTATGATATGCTTGATTTGCCTCCTCTTGAAGATTGTTATTTGAATGTCCCACTTGATGATAATGCTAAAAAGAAAATCATGGGGAGTCTTAATGATTTTCTTATTATGGTTAACAATGCCTATGTCCCCGTTGATTTCTATGTTTTGGATGTTGAATGCAATACTTCTTGTCCTATTACCTTGGGAAGACTTTTTCTTAGAACTGTTGGTTCCATCATTGATATGAAAGAAGGCACCATTAAATATCAACTCCCACTCAAGAAAGGTATAGAACACTTACCTAAAAAGAGAGAAAATATTTCTTTTGCTTCTTCTATGAAAACAAATTTTGGTCTTAATGCTTCTTCATTTGAGAACACTTGATTCTTTCTTTGCTTCTATGCCTAACTTAAATAAAAGTACTTATTGGGAGATAACCCAAAAGTTTTAGATGAGTCTTGGAATTTATTACCTCTGTAATAACCTCTCTTTATCCTTTTTATTTTCTCTTTGTGCCAAGAGTAACCTCTAATGAGAGAGAAGTAATGATTGGGAAAGTTGCTGCCCCGAAACAGATTTCTGTGCTTCACCGTAAAAATTCGTGTAAAATCTCTGAACGTCTTTTTGAGGTGTGAAGTTTTGTGCTTCTGACCTAGGTTGTTATCTAACTTTTTTTAGTTCAACACTTTTTTATTTGAGCAACATAAGGGCTTCGAAAAAATTCGTATTTACCTGCTGGTCTGTTTTGACAGATTTCTGCCATTTTCTGCATTTGCTTCTTGTTGGTTCCTTCTTGAGTTCATTTGGGGAATTGAGCTTTTTGAGGGAAGTGCTACAGTAGCTAGTATTCTAATGGAAGTTTAGTTGGTGTTATAACTGAACCTTAATACTTATTTATGTTGAGTGCACTAATGTTGCTAATAAAGATTGTGTGAAGTTTTGTATGAAGGAAAAATTTCAGGTGTATGGAAGGAATGAGTAATGGGATGAAGGATGGACTAAAGCTCAAGCTTGGGGATGCCACGCGTGTCACCCCAAGAAATCTCCAAGAAGTACAAGCGTCAAAGCTTGGGGATCTCAAGGCATCCCCTTCTTCATCAATACAAATCCTAGGTTTCTTCCAAACGCTTCATTTTTATTGTTTCATTCACAGTTGTGTTTTTCTTGGAGCGCCTTCTTTTTTGTTTTCGTTTTGGTTTTTCGTTTTCTTTTTTTTTCTTAGTTTTCTGAATAAATTGGTTGGACCCCCTGTTTCATACATTGGTTTGCAAATAGTTTGGTTTGGTTTGGAAAAGAGTAGGAAAGTTCATGCTTATGTGGTAAAAAGAGCTCATTTTTTACTGTGGCCTATGCTTTGTCATGCCATGCTTGATATTGTTTTGGCTTTATGCTTACTATTCTTTGCTGTAGCATGACTTGTTATAAACAATTGAGATTGCTTAATGTGCCTTGGATGAATCATGCGTTGTTTTAGCATATTAAAGCATAGTATAGTGGTATTCTCCTTTGATGCTTTATTTGGGTTGACTTGGCGCATGCTCACACCATGTTATGACTATCTCAAGTCACCATAGCCTTTATGGTCCTTTAGTTTTCAACTTGTAGTATCACTTTATGCATTGATCAATGATGTTTTGTTGCTCTGCATGATTATGGCCATTATTGCTCTCTTAGTTTGCCGCTCCCAGTCTTTTGCTAGCCTCCACAACAAAGTATGAGTTCCACTCATGCATCCAACTCCCTAAACCAAGTTATTTCAAAGAGTCCACCATACCTACCTACTAGCTTATGCTATTCCAAGTATATTCATGCTTTTTTTGTAACACCCTCTAATCGGCCCTATGCAAGTTTTAGCCCTTTCCGCCAGACCCGCATAGAAACGATTCAAGGACGACCACCAGGCACTTTCATGCGGGTGGAAAACGAAGTAATACCATTACACAACAGTCCTCGATGGGACCCACAGAACATATATATATATATATACAACAGCGACTCAACGAGTCAAGAATACAGATATACAATACAAAGATCCAAATCACCTTGAAATCGATACAACGTCCGAGTACGGACAAGAAGCAAATTGGGCTAAGAGCCCTGAAGAATAACCAATGGCGTCCATAACCCTGCCTAGGCCAAGCCGGAAGGGTAACCCTGCTAACGACGTCAAACCTGCTAAAACAAAAGGGGTGCCGACAAAGGGCAAAGGAAAAAGAGGAGCGTCAGTACTGAGGCCAGTACACGGCGAGGCTAGAATTCGGCGGTCCTCGCCTACACTGTTGTGGTGGGCTGAAGCGGCAGCGCAGCGGCACTAAACAACCTATAGAGACTCGATACAACTGGCGGTTACCAGAGAGGGGTAAGAAAGACCTATTCGGATCTAACCTGAAGCTAACACCAAACAAACCCATCCTGGTATTTCTCCCTCGAGACCAAACAAGGAAGTCGGACCAAGGAACTCACACGGTTGGCAATTTTACTCATTCCGTTATAGTTGCAGCAATTACGAATTAGATATAGATAGCATGAGTCATCCTGAAGCATAAGTAGTGGGCAGTTTAATTAACATTCCGTTGTAGTTGGAACATTTACTAGTCAGATATAATTGTCCTGAGGAATCCCAAAACCCAGCAGTTGTCGGCACTTTTATCACATTCCATTGGATTTGCAATACTTACTATGTAGGTATAGAATGACACAGATCACCACAGATCCACCATTTGTTGGCATTTTTATTATCCATTCCATTGTAGTGAAGCTGAATTACTAGTCACATATTAAGTCAAATTTATAACACTACTTTAGTTATGCTTGTCTATGATGTACATACTGTGCTCCAAGTCGTCCATAACCACGGACATGGCTTTCAGAAAGTTTTACCCTGCAGGGGTGCACAAATAGCAACACACAAACAATCAACCTCGGAAAAACTAAATCAAAACCCAACGAGGCTTTCACGACAAAGCAATCATAGGATTCATAAAATATTTCAGGGGGCCACCCCACTAAGCTACCCGCAACGAAGTTGGCTGGCTCCGAGACGGACCCAGGGTTTGTGTCAATGGCTGTAAATGACTGGGAACCTGAAAGTGTGACTGGGCTTGTCGATACCGCGAAAACATTCCACGTTCCAAAACAGTACAGGTGCTCCACGCACAATCGTAAATAGAGCAGTAAAGCATGGCATAAGTACAGGATAGTAATAAAGCCCCAAACTACTTGTGGCCCCAAGAAATAAGAAATGAATCAAGCTCTGGCTAAGGGGGATTCATAGACTCTCTCGTATGTGGATAGTGTGAATAGTCAAGGAACGGGTATCAAGTACTCGGGGTCCTACGGGACACAAGTGAGCATGGAAGAACCAAATAACATCTATTGCCCACCGATGCCTCTGCATTAGTTATATCTAGCATATTAATAGTTGTATTTAAAGTCATGATCATCTCCACCATAAACATCTGCCAACATTCCAAAAACTATGGTACTTGACAACACAGGAGCGCACCTGAGCAAGCAACTACGACTCGCAAGGCCAGCTATCTACCAAACACAGGTAATAGGAGGTGTCCAATGCAATATAGAGGCTGCACGGGATATAACCGGTGCACAGAAACTAAAGCATCGAGACACGGATAGCAATAGATCAACAGGAGGAAATAAAGACTATAAATGCAAAATAGGTAGAAGGGGGAAGAGATGCTCGCCTGGGAAACACTGCCGAAGGATCATATCCGGAGAACTTGTCGATACTCGCATCCACTCATCGGCCTAATCCGCGAAGAAGAAAACACTAGAACAAACACCGGAAGCACTATTTAATACTACGGCAAAAGATCCGGCATGATTATGATATGATGCAGATGCGGTGCAATTAGGCAGTATTAAGCGGAACCGGGGTCCCGACAATTAATTAATAGGTTCTAGTTATTTAGATACCCCACAATTTAAATGTTGTCTTAGCAAGACAAAACATGGCATCGGTTCGCTACACCAATTTAAATGGAGTCCGGAATAAGACTAGAATATCCCGCATATAGACTCCGTATTTAATTTAGGTGAATCGACTATTTAACCCAACCCACCAGATGACATGTATGCAAGCATGATGATTTAATGATGCGACATGTATATGTCATATTATAAAAATAGAGGCTTAGGGTCACACATCTGGGTTCGGAAGATCTTGGGTTCCGGGGGTCCGGGGTTCATCTCAGGGTTTGATGGGGTCAGCGGGATCGGCCTTCAGAGGTCGTCGCAGGACTTGGTTGACGTCGGAGGATCATCGGGTTCGCCCTGGTCGGTGTCGATCTTGTCGCCGCGAAGATCTTGTCAGGTCCGCGTGTCGAGTCGGTCTTGGCGTTCGGGATGAAGAACTTGGCGTCCGGTCCTCGGGCATCGGATCCGTGGATCTCCGGTTTCGGGAAGAAGAGCTCGATGTTCACTTCAAAGGTCTTGTCGATGGTCCATCGGGTTCCACCGGGTTCGCTCTTCAGGTCCAGGAAGAAGATCTTGTTGATCCCCGGGGTTTGGTTTCGGTGGCTCTTCAGAAGACCTTGGCAGCGGCACGATGTCCTTGTGGGGTTGCGGATCGCCTTGGTGCATCGTCCCGGTACATCTTCATGTGTCGTCCTTGGTGCTCTGAATCTCTCCCATACTCGGTACTGGGGAAGATCTTGGCGTCACGGAGCCAAACCTTGCAAGCCAACTTGGGGAAACGAATTTCTGTGGTTTTCTGCCAGAACACGGGTCGCAAGGCAAAAAAAACATGCCCTTACAGACATATGACCGAATAGCCACCGATCGTGCTACAACCTGGTCGCGCGACGGAAGCAGGAAGCAGCAGCGCATGCTGGTACCGATGTTGACGGCGGACGCAAGGCACCAGGGCGATGTAGGGGACGAGGCCGGGGGAAGCGGACGGAGGTACCACGTCGCGGAAACTTGTGCTCGAGGCGATGTGGAGAACGTCCGGGAGCGGACAGGTCTGGGCGACGAGGAGTCGATACGGGAGGCAACAGGCGGTGCTGGGAGCAGCGGGCGAAACGGGCGGACGGAGATGGTGGCCTAGCTCGACAAGGAGCGCATCAGGGGGAAGGCTCGCCGTCCGGGAGGAGCTCGGGCCGGTGGCGACGACTAGGCCGACAGCGGCAGAGAACTTG
This sequence comes from Avena eriantha, assembly GCA_910589775.1. NCBI lineage: Eukaryota > Viridiplantae > Streptophyta > Magnoliopsida > Poales > Poaceae > Avena > Avena eriantha. The sequence continues at coordinate 326,535,544 of OU342746.1, forward strand.
GGGGGAGTGGGGCTGCGCTGGCCAGCGGCGGACTCGCTATAGGGACGCCGAACGGCTCCGGTGGCGGCGGCGCTTGGGATCCGGTGAGGGGCCCGGACGGTCGGAGGAGACGAGAGGGCCAGGTGGCGGCGCGGGCTCGCGTGGGCGGCCGCGGGAGGAAGCGAGGGAGGCGGCGGAGAAGGGCATGCGAGGGGTCGGGAGGAGGCGGTGACGAGCTGCGGGCGGCGCGGCCATGCGGCTCGCTGGCGGCAGCGTCAAACCAGAGCAGGAGGCGGGGTTGCAGGAGTCGAGCGGGGTAGGGACGAGGCGTGCGTTAGTGGCCAGGGTTGGTCGTGTCGGTGTCTAGGGGCAGTTGTGGGTCGGGTTGGGGCCACGTGGTGGGGGAGAGAGCTGGCGGGAGGCGGGAAACGGCAGGGCGGGGCAATGTGCGTGCGTGCGTTGTGTCGGGTACGTGACAGGGCAGGGGCCAGGGGTGTGGTGGCTGTCGATGGGGTGGGACCAAGGGACGGGCAGGTGGGGAGGTGGCATGTCGGGATTGGCTGGAGTGAGGTGGCGATGGGTGGGAGTGTGGACAGGTGGCGGCTGCAGGGTTTGGTCGGTGGGGTGGCTGGTTAGGTTAGGGTGTGGGTTGGGTAGGTAGGAAAAATAGGTGGGCTAGGGTTGGAAGAAAAGAGGGGAAAATAGATATTTATCTAGTCCAAAGTAGACTAGATGGGGCTAGATTTAGGCTAAAACTTTAGACATGCTTTTGGTCTAACTTTTATTTTTAGTAAAATAAGAAAACCTTTACTGTCACATAATGACCTGAAAACTATTGTTTTATTTTAAAACAACAAAGAGAGGTGACGGCTTAATATATATTAGACCGTACGAATATTTTAGGAAAACAAAATACGGTGTTTAATAAAAATACTTTTGCGATGAAAAAAAATATGCATGATGACATGACAATGCTCAAATGCAATGTGGCATGATGACATGAGCATGCGGTCATGATGATGCAATGCACAAAAACACAGCGATTTTCTAGTAGTGGTTTTAGCGGGAGGCCACAATTCGACACCACTAACAAGGGATCTCGCCCTCGAGATCCGCCTCGTGGTACCGGGAAGAAGGTCGGCGATCTGAATCTTCTCGCTTCATGTCGATCCTCGCGACACCACTAACAAGAGGCCGTTGTCCGTGATTGTCGAGAGAACACTCCGGGAACAAAGGGCGAAGGTAGAGGTATCAACAAATAAAGCTACCTCTAACTTCGATAAAAAGAGAGAAACAACGCATTCTCATCCACTTCAATGTACGAGAGCAAATAGATTGAGTAGTCGGCATGGGGGCCAATCCATCACGCACCCAAACTATTACTCCGCATAATCAGTAGAAAAGCGTGCAACCATTCTCGGAATCAGACTGAAGATCTCGACAATCGAGGTTCGGAAACAAGGAGTGATGCAGGCTCTGCATCGGATCTGGCGTAGATGATGTCGTCGCGTCGGAAAACACCGAAAGGCATAAACAAGGAACAAAGAATGGTACCACAGATAAGGCATCACTTAGATAGCATGAAGTCTGGAGGTAGAAACACCGTTGCCAAAGGAGGAAGCGAAACCCTAAAGGTACGACGGAAACCCAACCACGCGAATTCCTGGACTTGAAGAAAAGATAAGAGGGTAGAATCAAAACACGCAGAGGTAAGAGGAGAACATCAGAGGGGTAAGGAGTAAAATCAGATCTATCCAACCGATTTTGCAAAATAGTTTTGATTCTCTACTTCGGCCGTTAGCTAGGTTATCCTACAGGCTGGACTTGTGGGGTATCGCAACTGCTGAGCTCTGATACCACTCTGTAACACCCTCTAATCGGCCCTATGCAAGTTTTAGCCCTTTCCGCCAAACTCGCATAGAAACGATTCAAGGACGCCCACCAGGCACTTTCGTGCGGGTGGAAAACGAAATAATACCATTACACAACAGTCCTCGATGGGACCCACAGAACAGATATATATACAACAATGACTCAACGAGTCAAGAATACAGATATACAATACAAAGATCCAAATCACCTTGAAATCGATACAACGTCCGAGTACGGACAAGAAGCAAATTGGGCTAAGAGCCCTGAAGAATAACCAATGGCGTCCATAACCCTGCCTAGGCCAAGCCGGAAGGGTAACCCTGCTAACGACGTCGAACCTGCTAAAACAAAAGGGGTGCCGACAAAGGGCAAAGGAAAAAGAGGAGCGTCACTACTGAGGCCAGTACACGGCGAGGCTAGAATTCGCCGGTCCTCGCCTACATAGGTATGGTTGGCTGAAGCGGCAGCGCAGCGGCACTAAACAACCTATAGAGACTCGATACAACTAGCGGTTATCAGAGAGGGGTAAGAAAGACCTATTCGGATCCAACCTGAAGCTAACACCAAACAAACCCATCCTGGTATTTCCCCCTCGAGACCAAACGAGGAAGTCGGACAAAGGAACTCACACGGTTGGCAATTTTACTCATTTCATTATAGTTGCAGCAATTACTAATCAGATATAGATAGCATGAGTCATCCTGAAGCATAAGTAGTGGGCAGTTTAATTAACATTCTGTTGTAGTTGGAACATTTACTAGTCAGATATAATTGTCCTGAGGAATCCCAAAACCCAGCAGTTGTCGGCACTTTTATCACATTCCATTGGAGTTGCAATACTTACTAGGCAGGTATAGTATGACACAGATCACCACAGATCCACCAGTTGTTGGCATTTTTATTATCCATTCCATTGTAGTGAAGCTGAATTACTAGTCACATATTAAGTCAAATTTATAACACTACTTTAGTTATGCTTGTCTATGATGGACATACTGTGCTCCAAGTCGTCCATAACCGCGGACATGGCTTTCAGAAAGTTTTACCCTGCAGGGGTGCACAAATAGCAACACACAAACAATCAACCTCGGAAAAACTAAATCAAAACCCAACGAGGCTTTCACGACAAAGCAATCATAGGATTCATAAAATATTTCAGGGGGCCACCCCACTAAGCTACCCGCAACGAAGTTGGCTGGCTCCGAGACGGACCCAGGGTTTGTGTCAATGGCTGTAAACGACTGGGAACCTGAAAGTGTGACTGGGCTTGTCGATACCGCGAAAACATTCCACGTTCCAAAACAGTACAGGTGCTCCACGCACAATCATAAATAGAGCAGTAAAGCATGGCATAAGTACATGATAGTAATAAAGCCCCAAACTACTTGTGGCCCCAAGAAATAAGAAATGAATCAAGTTCTAGCTAAGGGGGATTCATAGACTCTCCCGTATGTGGATAGTGTGAATAGCCAAGGAACAGGTATCAAGTACTCGGGGTCCTACGGGACACAAGTGAGCATGGAAGAACCAAATAACATCTATTGCCCACCGATGCCTCTGCATTAGTTATATCTAGCATATTAATAGTTGTATTTAAAGTCATGATCATCTCCACCATAAACATCTGCCAACATTCCAACAATTGTGGTACTTGACAACATGGGAGCGCACCTGAGCAAGCAACTACGACTCGCAAGGCCAGCTATCTACCAAACACAGGTAATAGGAGGTGTCCAAGGCAATATAGAGGTTGCACGGGATATAACTGGTGCACGAAAACTAAAGCATCGCGACACAGATAGCAATAGATCAACAGGAGGAAATAAAGACTATAAATGCAAAATAGGTAGAAGGGGGAAGATATGCTCGCTTGGGAAACACTGCCGAAGGATCATATCCGGAGAACTTGTCGATACTCGCATCCACTCATCGGCCTAATCCGCGAAGAAGCAAACACTAGAACAAACACCGGATGCACTATTTAATACTACGGCAAAAGATCCGGCATGATTATGATATGATGCAGATGCGGTGCAATTAGGCAGTATTAAGAGGAACCGGGGTCCCGACAATTAATTAATAGGTTCCAGTTATTTAGATACCCCGCAATTTAAATGTTGTCTTAGCAAGACAAAACATGGCATCGGTTCGCTACACCAATTTAAATGGAGTCCGGAATAAGACTAGAATAACCCGCATATAGACTCCATATTTAGTTTAGGTGAATCGACTATTTAACCCAACCCACCAGATGACATGTATGCAAGCATGATGATTTAATGATGCGACAGGTATATGTCATATTATAAATATAGAGGCTTAGGGTCACACATCTGGGTTCGGAAGATCTTGGGTTCCGGGGGTCTGGGGTTCATCTCAGGGTATGACGGGGTCAGCGGGATCGGTCTTCGGAGGTCGTCGTAGGACTTGGTTGACGTCGGAGGATCATCGGGTTCGCCCTGGTCGGTGTCGATCTTGTCGTCACAAAGATCTTGTCGGGTCCGCGTGTCGGGTCGGTCTTGGCGTTCGGGATGAAGAACTTGGCGTCTGGTCCTCGGGCATCGGATCCGTGGATCTCCGGTTTCGGGAAGAAGAGCTCGATGTTCACTTCAAAGGTCTTGTCGATGGTCCATCGGGTGCCACCGGGTTCGCTCTTCGGGTCCAGGAAGAAGATCTTGTTGATCCCCGGGGTTTGGTTTTGGTGGCTCTTCAGAAGACCTTGACAGCGGCACGATGTCCTTGTGGGGTTGTAGATCTCCTTGGTGCATCGTCCCGGTACATCTTCATGTGTCGTCCTTGGTGCTCTGAATCTCTCGCATACTCGGTACCGGGGAAGATCTTGGTGTCACGGAGCCAAACCTTGCAAGCCAACTTGGGGAAACGAATTTCTGTGGTTTTCTGCCAAAACACGGGTCGCAAGGCGAAAAACACGCCCTTACAGACATATGACCGAATAGCCACCGATCGTGCTACAACCTGGTCGCGCAACGGAAGCAGGAAGCAGCAGCGCATGCTGGTACCGATGTTGACGATGGACGCAAGGCGCCAGGGCGATGTAGGGGACGAGGCCGGGGGAAGCGGACGGAGGTGCCACGTCGCGGAAACTTGGGCCCGAGGCGATGTGGAGAACGTCCGGGAGCGGACAGGTCTGGGCGACGAGGAGTCGATGCGGGAGGCAGCAGGTGGTGCTAGGAGTAGCGGGCGAAACGGGCGGACGGAGATGGTGGCCTAGCTCGACAAGGAGCGCGTCAGGGGGAAGGCTCGCTGGCCGGGAGGATCTCGGGCCGGTGGCGACGACTAGGCCGACAGCGGCAGAGAAATTGGGGGGAGTGGGGCCGCGCCGGCCAGCGGCAGACTCGCTAGAGGGACGCCGAATGGCTCCGGTGGCGGCGGCGCTTGGGATCCGGCGAGGGGCCCGGACAGCCGGAGGAGAGGAGAGGGCCAGGCGGCGGCACGGGCTCGCGTGGGCGGCCGCGGGAGGAAGCGAGGGAGGCGGCGGAGAAGGGCATGCGAGGGGCCAGGAGGAGGCGGTGACGAGTTGTGGGCGGCGCGGCCATGCGACTCGCTGGCGGCAGCATCGAACCAGAGCAGGAGGCGGGGTTGCAGGAGTCGAGCGGGGTAGGGACGAGGGGTGCGTTAGTGGCCAGGGTTGGTCGTGTCGGTGTCCAGGGGCAGTTGTGGGTCGGGTTGGGGCCACGTGGTGGGGGAGAGAGCTGGCGGGAGGCGGGAAACGGCAGGGCGGGGCAATGTGCGTGCGTGCGTTGTGCTGTGTGCGTGACAGGGCAGGGGCCAGGGGTGTGGTGGCTGTCGATGGGGTGGGACCAAGGGACGAGCAGGTGGGGAGGTGGCATGTCGGGATTGGCTGGAGTGAGGTGGCGATGGGTGGGAGTGTGGGCAGGTGGCGGCGGCAGGGTTTGGTCGGTGGGGTGGCTGGTTAGGTTAGGGTGTGGGTTGGGTAGGTAGGAAAAATAGGTGGGCTAGGGTTGGAAGAAAAGAGGGGAAAATAGATATTTATCTAGTCCAAAGTAGACCAGATGGGGCTAGATTTAGGCTAAAACTTTAGACATGCTTTTGGTGTAACTTTTATTTTTAGTAAAATAAGAAAACCTTTACCGTCACATAATGACCGAAAAACTATTGTTTTATTTTGAAACAGCAAAGAGAGGTGACGGCTTAATATATATCAGACCGTACGGATATTTTAGGAAAACAAAATACGGTGTTTAATAAAAATACTTTTGCGATGCAAGAAAAATATGCATGATGACATGACGATGCTCAAATGCAATGTGGCATGATTACATGAGCATGCGGTCATGATGATGCAATGCACAAAAACACAGCGATTTTCTAGTAGTGGTTTTAGCGGGATGCCACATTTGTTTACCTTCCAGATTAAACTTGTTATGAGAAAACTAGTGATTAAAGCTATCACGAACTTGATGGCACACTTTACTTTTCTTGCCATTAATAAACTTGAACCATTGTTTCGTCTATGTTGTATATGCTTGCACTTATTTGTTGGGAATTATCAGAACCATGCTTTCATGGGGAACGTTTTCAACATTGCACTTGGTACTTGTACCTAGTTGATATCATGCTCTTTTGTATATGGATGTCGTCGGTGTGAAATGAAAGGGGAGCTTGTAAGTCCATGGAGTTATGTATATGTGTTAGAGAAACGCCTGGGCCGCTAGTCTAATCCATGCTGACATGGTGGAAACCTGCAGCGTAACCATAATGAGTTGTCTATGAAGCATTCTTCTTATAAAAAAGAGTCCTATATTGAGAAAAAATAGAAAAAAAGATACTATGAAAAGAGGAAAGAGAGAAAAAAGCACCATATTCCCATGGTAAATAAGAAGAATGTTGAGATGCTCGTTGTCTTCTTGCCTTGTCATTTTGATATGGGGATTCTTCCGTATCATCGGGCAAGGGGTACCCCGTTGGCGGTTCTCTATGATGCACATATACTTACGATGACAAGAACTTACCGGTGACTAAACTTGAGTAGCATGAGGAGCGGCTCTCGTATACAAGGGACATGAGATTTCTAATTTATACTTCGTCAAGCATGTACACCATAGTTTGTTCACTTTAACCTTAATCACTTCAAGATGCTTATGATAGGGGCAATGAGAGCTGAAAGCTATAAGTACCATAATTTTTGGAAGCTTTTTATGAGACTTGAATCCCTACTTCCTTTTACAAAAGGCCTTTCTTCCACCATTATATTGAGTCTCCACCTTCTATCTTTATGCACCTACTTTGAGAGCATAGTGGCCATTTTAGTTCTATGTGCATTGTCCCAAGACTAGTTGATTGATGCATAACTTGATATTGCTTGTTTGAAACTATTGTATCTAGTCACTCTTATGAACTTTGAAGGTTTCTTATGCATTTATATTTGCTACTATATTGAGGGACAAGCTGAATACTAGTATGCTATGTTTTCTTTATGTGAAACAAACAAACGTCTTGCAAAGCATTGTTATTCATGAATCTTTTGTTTGTGCCTTTTCATGTTGCATCATAGTTTCTTTGCTTATTGCTAGAACTTTGTCTTTCATGTTATGATTGAAGTACTATGATCCTAGCTTTGAATGTTTTACAAATACTTTGATCAAGTCTTTGATGATGCATGTCACCTCAAAAATTATTCTTTCTTTTTATCACTTACCTACTCGAGGACGAGCAGGAGTTAAGCTTGGGGATGTTGATACATTGCAAATGTATCTATAAATTTTGATGTTACATGCTTAGTTTTATCCACTTTCTTGTGTTTTGTTCCAACTTTGGAGTACTTTTCATATGATTTATTGGACTAACCTATTAACAAGAGCCACAGTGCCAGCTGCCTGTTTTCTACTGTTTTTGGTTCCAGGAAAGTCAGAAAATGAATATTCTCGGAATTGGACGGGACAAAAGCCAAAGCGCCTATTTTTCCGGAAGTCGTCAAGTGCCAGAATACGAGACGGAGAGGGGCTAGAGGCCGGCCACACCACCTGGCCGCGTGGCCAGGCTGGGCCCGCGCCAGGGGGTGGTGTGGTGGCCCCTGGCACCCCCCTCGGTCTCCGGACGAAAACCCTAAGGGCCCGATCAAAAATCCACGAAAGAGTCTGTAGCCGCCGTCATCTCCATCCCTAGATCGGGAGGGATCTGAAGCTCTTCCCGGCACCCTGCCGGAGAGGGGATTTCACCCTAGAGGCCTTCTTCATCAACATGCAAGCCTCCAGTATGATGCGTGAGTAGTTCATATTTGGACTACGGATCCATGTAGTAGCTAGATGACTGGTTCTCCTCCTTTGTGCTTTCATGTTTAGATCTTGTGAGCTCCGTTCATGATCAAGATCATCTATTTGTAATTCTACATGTTGTGTTTGCGGGGATCCGATGGATATTGAGATGCTATTTCAGATTGATTATTGATTCTATCATGTCTTTGTTATTTGTGATCTTGCATGCTTTCCGTTGTTAGTTGCTATCTTGGCCAAGTAGAATCTAGCAACTCCAAGAGTTAGTATTTATGCTTGATAATGGGTTCATGCCTCTGGTAATCTGGGAAGTGACAGAAATCTCTAAGGTACTAGATGTGCTGTTGCTACTAGTGAGAAAACAACAATCATTTGTTCATAGAATAATCGTATTTTTTACTTTACACACAGTTCATAAAGCAATAATCTGTTGCTTGCAACTTAATACTGGAGGGGGTTCGGATGATAACCTGAAGGTGGATTATTAGTCATAGATGCAGTTGGATGGCGGTCTATGTATAATGTTGTAATTCCCAATCAAGTCTCAAATGAGTCAAGATGATTAGTATATGCATGTATTGCTTTCTCGATGTTTGTAAATTGCCCCGCTGTAATTTGTTCACCCAGCATGTTATCTATCTTAAGGAGAGCCACCTCTAGTGAAATATAGATCCCGGTCCTTGTCTTTTACATACAATCTATAAATTGTCTACTGCTTTATGTTTACTTTCTGCAAGCTTTTACTTCTTTCCATTCGATACGTTTAATTCTTTGTTTTCCGCAAAACACGGTGAGATTGACAACCTCATCGCAAGTTGGGGACAAAGTTCTGTGGTTGTGTTGTGCAGGTCTCCACGTTGCTACTAGCACCGGTAGTGTGCCCTGCCAAGGCTCAGCTAGTAACACCTTTGGGGTGTTTCCTTGCTCCTACTGGTTCGATTAAACCTTGGTTTCATAACTGAGAGAAACTTGCTGCTGTGCTCATCATACCTTCCTCTTGGGGTTTCCAACGAGCTCTACATCAACCACGCACCAGCACTTTTCTGGGCGCCATACAGAGAGCCATCACCCGTGCAACTGGATTGGAGAGACGACATACAGAAAACCTAGAAATTACCGAAACCTCACCTCCGAAGGCATCTATAGAGGGAACTCGTCCACCGGGGATCCATCTTTGCCCTGCGCAGATCCGGGAGGCTAAGGCATCGATCTTCATCATCAACCGCTGCATCACCACCATCTCCATCCATCCCATCTACATCTTGTTATAATTTCCGTACTCATTGTGGATTTATACAAGTACTATTCATCTATGATAGATTCCATTGTTATTGTTATGATGTTGATTGCCTTCATGTCTGAGTAGATCATTAGTTTTTGGGGAGATGGAGAAACCCTAGTATGAGATTGAAATAAGATAAAGTTTATTATGATATTCATCGATGTGACCATGTGTTAGATTGTCTTCATCTTGATGTTGGAATAAGTCGACCTCTCAATATTTGCCTCTTGTGGGGACTTGATGAAGGGAACTACTTGTTGGTAGACGAAGGTGTGTTAGCACTTACAATGACTATAAAGTTGTCGGCACCCCTTACGTATCAACTTGGGAACCGAGAAAACTCACGAAACACTATCCATGCCATGGGATATGTCCTACGTGATTAAGTCCCTTAATAGCGCAGTAATTCGATTGCTATCGATTGCTGTCTACTGTGGTTATGCGGATGATGTGGTTGTTGTCTATTTGTCCAAATATGGAGTTCCTCCCACACATACATAGTCGAGAATATTCATGATAATAATCTTTACCTTAGTTCTTTATAATGCTAGAGGTGTATCCGCAACTCACTGAGAACGCATTTTCCCCTATTGCAGTTCCAATCTCTTTTACATACGCGATACTTACTTTCTGTGTTCAGTTGTTTTACTTTACTTATTGTTCTCTTATACCAAAAACCCTAGAACACCTTTTTACACAATACTCGCATTTTATCTTGTTACTTAAAACTTTATTTAGCATTTCTATTGTAGTATTTAATTCAAGAGTTATTAAACTTCAGACCCCTGCTCCCTATGGCATCGATATCTTTATTTCGAAACTAGCTACAAATTATATGTGCACTTGCAGTCATCAGCCGTCGGGTCCTCATTCCTAGTCATCGTATCGGAGCTTCGCGTCCCTAGCCTAGCTTCTTGCCTCTGGCTAGCCCTTCTCGCATGGCGGAGCGCGTCCCGCTCGGTGATCCGGACCAGCGATCGGCCTCGGGCGGTTGCGTGCTGTCGCGCACCCCAAGCATGGTAGCCCTGGTAGAGGAGTTCGACGAACGCTGTCATGGCCACTATGCTGGGCACACGTCCCGCCGTGCCGCCGACAGACTTGATGTTGGCTTTCAGGTCTCGTTTTGGGATTAGATGAAAAGTGGTCAAGATTGAGGTATGAGTGCTGCCATTCGATTTCTTCGTCTGGTTCGAGCACAACTCAGACAGTAAGCGCGTTCTGCGTTCTTTCGAGTGTTGTGGGGATAAAATGAGCTTCATGCATTGGCATCGCGTCTGTGGGTGGGACGATCGCATGGGGCAGCTTCGTTTCTTCTCAAAACTCGCCTTTGACGGCCTCCCTTTGGATGCTTGGAAACCGGAGGCCCTCAAGCAGGTCGTCAGTAGCCTTGGCGGATAGCTGGTGGAGATTGTTCCACCGTGAGATAGATGGATCATCGAGGTAAAGGCGTGGCTGAAATATCCACATACTGTTCCAAAGATGTACGGGGTGGAGATTCCAAGTAGGGAAGAAACGGTGGCTTAGCTGGAAGCAACCGGTCATCATTTAGGACCCCAACGAGACGGCCAGAAAGCGTCCTCGTCGCCTGCAGTGTTGGATTGATGGCACATGACCACCATCGTTCGGTGACGGAGCACGCAGTTTCGGTGGGGTAACTAGGCATGGACAAGTTGATGGTTTTGATTTCCCTCGAGTGAAGACAGAGGTTTAGTGAATCTGAAAGATTGTTTACTTGAGAGTGGAGCAGGTAGTTCCTAGATTAAACATATGTAATAGTTTGAATTGTTGTAGTATGTGTGGCTAATAAATTTGTAGTACGTGTGGCTAATGATTTTGTTGTATGTGTGACTAATGCATTTATAGTGAACACCGTGCTTTATAATTTGTGTAAATAACTCAGGATAACCTCCTGAAAAGAGGATATCCTGAAAAGAGGGTGGACTAGCAATGATCAATGTCACTTTTGTGGTTGTCGGGAAAATGTAAATCGTCTCCTCTTCGAGTACCAGGTAGCTAGATTTGTTTGACAAGTGGTGAGCAATCCAGAAGACAAGAAATGCTACCGGTTTACAGCGAATATTTCCAGGTGATCCTTCTAACATTTTCTACAGGTTTTGTACCAGAACTGCTGGACCATTTTGCAGATAGCCCAAGACAAAAGAAGAATGGGATTTTGGGTGCCAAATTTGTGCATTAGAAACCGTACGCAGTCAGAGCACACATTAAATTAAAAAAAAAAACATACGCCCTACGTCTAAAATAATGTACTTGAGTTTGTCTGGATTCGGATATATCTGGACGTGTCTTGTTTGAGACGGACGTAGTAAAAAATATCTCCACGTGGGAGAGTAAGTCGACCGGTAAAAAAACATCTCTCTTTCGATGGTCGTAGGTACATTTGTGACACTAATTCACATTTTAATTAATTTATAAATTACTAACATTTCCAGGTGACGTGGCCATGGGAGTTCACATCCCAGTAACTTCTGGTCCGAGAATCCCATTTTCTTTTTACCCGTTCTGGGCTTTCCGTGGACACGGTCGAACGCTCTCTGCGCTGCTTTGCGACGGCGCTACCAAAAACCAGACGCAACCACGCGCGTGGTTGCCGAGGCCGGTCGCTGATGTCTCCTCCTCCACTACCTCCATCCCTCATCCCCGGTAGCTAGTGCCGCCTCTTTTCTCCAAGTCGCGATCCGCCCCTCCGCGCTTTTACCCGCTGCCGCATACGTGCCCATCCGGAGCTCGACGTCGTCGACGGCGCCGCACGCCCGGCACGGCACACCGCGCCACGACGCCGAGGCCATATTCCTCACTCCTCCCGGACAGCAACCACCGGAGACCACGACCGCCTTAGCAGAAAGAAGAAAATAAAGCAGAAACAATGGAGACCACGACCACTGCCGAGCTCCCCCTCTCTGCATCCACACCACGCTGTTGCTCTTTTCTTTCCTCGCTTTGCTTTTGCTTTCGTCACAGTTCGTGTATGTGTGGCCATGGGAAGAGGCTGGGCCAGGAAGAAATTCCTGAGAGGGACGCGGTCACACACACTCACACGGATGTGAATTGTCTAGGCTTCTTGCTCCTCAGCCAGCATTTGTTGATACTCGACTGGAACAGATTCTTCAGAAATAACAAGAAGAGGTATGAGATATGTGTGTACCACCAATTCTTCGCCATGATTTGTGCATGGCGTAGAATTTTCGTTAGGGAAATCCATCAAGTGTTTTTCCAAACTCGGATTAAAAACCGAATGCCTGAAATTTCTCCAAACTCGGATGTCTGACGACAAAACAGAATGCTTGAAAATGGTGGTATTTCCTTGTGAAACTGACGGTGTACTGGTGTTGGCAAAGCTGCTCATGGGTCAAAGCAGATCGCTTTCCCTTTCCTAGAGTGAGGAACAGCCGAGGCCAGAGTGGCTGGCCAAGGGGGCGACGCGATCTCTTGGCATCGAAATGCGCACCTCCCTCTTGCTCCATCTCGGCCGTTGATGGTTACATCTCTGTATCGTTCTTCATCACCTCAACGCCCACAGCTTCAGCCACACTGCCAGCCACGGCCGGCCGAATATACAGTTTGGTTTAGCTTTACACCTTCCTTCCGATGCTAATTAGTCATGCGCATGCACTTTCTTTCTTCTTCTTTCCAGAGCAGCGAGATATACCATAAGGTACTTAATATAATTCCAATTTCCATGATTCCAGATGAATCCACACTTTAGCTTTAGCAATCGCGGACGCACATACCACCAGTCCACCACCATTAATCTGGCGTTTAATCAGGGACCAAAGTTCCACATAAAAAACTCCCATTTGGACACCTCAGCACCGTCGAAAAGGCCAAGGCCGGAACAGATGCTTTCCTCTCCTCCTCCAAGCAAAAAAAAAAAAAAAAAACAAGCGCATATTGTATCAATATATATCCCACACAGCAGTTCAACTTTGTGACAAAACAAAACTCTTCCTGCTTTGCACAAGGGAACGAAAGCGGTGTCCGGCCTTTCTTTTCTCGCAATTGCCACGATAAAGGCGGCCACTATGCACGACTAATCAATCACAAATCGTACCCATGGTCCGTCCGGTTGCCTACACCACCACAACACTCCGTGTGAGGGGAAAGAATCTTTGGCGAGAAGAACTCCACCGGAGGAATTCTCCTGATCATGTGCTATATTTAATTTGGTTTTTGTTCTTCCGCGTCCGTCGTGATTTTATGCCGTCGCCCTCGGCGGGAATCTATCTCTCCACTTTGGCTTGCGTGAGTACGTAGTGAAACTTGGATTTGACGACGGTAAAATGAAAATGATATTACAACAACAGAAAGGGAGACCGGTCGAATTATCGAATCGGTACATATGCTTTTACTACTCCCTCCGATCCAAATTAATTGACTTGGATTTATCTAGATTTAAATGTATCTAGTACTACAACATGTCTAAATACATCCGAATCGAGACAAATCCGAGTCAATTAATTTGGATCGGACGGAGTATAAATTTTTATGCGGTAATATAGGATACATATGGTTTTGTGGCATATTGCCGCACAATCCGTCACCATAACAACGATAGGTGTGCCATGAACCTTTTTTTCATGTAGACTTGTTCCTAACTAAAAGTAGCATTTGCAAACGTGCATGCTTTAACAACTGAGCTTTGTTTTTTTTCAGAACTCATGTTACCCAAAGGTTTGACCGCTCGAAGAATTCATAAAGATATCTACGTAAGTAAATCGTCTTGTGTAAAATGGAAAGTATTGTACCACCAAAAGATATTTCCAGGCACCTCTAGAGGCAGTTGCTTCCATCAAAATCTCACCTATACACAGCTCATGATGAGCTCGAAAAGAAGAGGAAAGAGCCATCACCACTACCACCTCCCCCTAGGTTTAGTTCCAAGCAACTTTACCTCCTGCTCAAATGCTTCTTCAGAAAAAGAAGACAAGCCTCAAAGGGTGTGTTTTGTCCACATGTAAAGCCACCTCACCTAGTCACATAGAACCAACTAATTAGTTAAAACATATGCCCAACCAAACCTCCACTAACCTCTCCATAGTTGTTCCTATTATACACCTTTCCCTTGTTAAACTAGTGCAGGGGTATAAAATCTCCTCACCCCCTCCCCCACAAGGCTCCCCCACTTTCCCCTCTCACCGGCTGCCAATCCCTCCAACGTCTCTCATGGCGGCAGAGCCTGTGGAGTGCCAGGTGATTACATTCATCCTACTGATTTCCTTTTCTGCAATACAGTTTTTATGATAGCAATTCTTCAGGTCATGAGCATGTTCATCATGTAGTTGACTAGTCACAGGATTATTTTTTTTGGTTGGATTACTAATTAGTTATGTGGATTGGCCTCATGAATCATTACAGTATATATGCATTTTGTGATGTACAGTGAGATGAAGGCCATGAATGGACTGTGCTGATGATGATTTTGTTTGTCCTCGTATAGGTTCTGGTGCTGAGGGTGTCTATTCATTGTGAAGGATGCAAGAAGAAGGTGAAGAAAGTCCTCCAACATGTTGACGGTACGCCTTATTTGATCAATAGTTGTATATATCTCTTGGGGGGAAATCATGTTGGAAACTTGTACCTTGGATTGAATCATGTAGTACATGCCCCGATAGGTACATCTGCATGTGCATCTCTATGCAAACATTGGTACACTGGCCTGTGAAAGGACGATGCTAGAAACAAAATAATTCTACCAGACAACATGGTTACACATACTGACCGAAATTCTTCGTTCATTTGATCATCTTACAGGCGTGTTCAGATGCGACATAGACGGCCGGAGAAACAGGGTCACGGTAACAGCCTCTAAAAAGATCGACGCCGGCGTGCTTGTCGCGAGGCTGCGAAAATCCGGCAAGCTAGCCGAGCCATGGCCTGAGGAGCCGAAGCAACAGGAGGAACAACCTGCAGAGAGCCAAAACCAAGACACCAAGAACCAAGCCGACGGTGCAAGCAAGCCTAACGAAGCTTCTGAGAAGCCCGCTACCGACGCCGCCGCAGAGCCGAGCAACGCCCAGACTCCGGCGCCGGAGCCCGAGAAGACTGCCGAAGAGACCCCACCGCCGGCTCAAGAAAAGAAAGAGGCTGACGAGACCAAGACAGAGACAGCACAGCAGCAGCAACAACAACCCAACGAGGCGACAGGGAAAGCCAAGCAGCCGCAGCAGCAGCAGCAGCAGCAGCATGATGTTCATGAGAAGCCGATCGACGCCAAGGTGACAATGGTGTTCGACGACGTCCGCGGCAGCAGAGGTGTCTACGGCTACGGGAGCCAATACCAGCAGTACATGCCAGCCACGCGGCAGCCGCCGGTGCACGTCATGAGCTACAACCAGGCGCGGCCGATGGCGAGCTCGTCCTACTACGCCGCCGCACCGATGCCGACGCCAGCGCCTGCTGCCCAGATGCCGATGCCGATGTCGAGGCCCGGACCGCCGCAGGGAGGCTACATAGACGAGTACGCGCCTCCGAACTACTACGGCCGGCAGGCGCCACCGTCGTACGAGCCTTACAGCTACTACGCTGAACCCCAGCCGTCGCCGTACCGGCATCAGCGTTCTGCAGCCGACGACTACTACTACGGAGCGCCGTCGCTGCCGCCGCAGAGGAGCGCCTTCTCGCCGCCGCGGGAGGCCTACGGCGACATGTTCAATGACGAGAATGCCAATTCTTGCAGCGTGATGTGAAGGGGATCGATGTCTCGGCAGGTTTAGCTAGTTTACTATTCGTTAACTGATGGTTACTCCACGTGTTAGACAAGATTTAGTGGTAGTAACCGATGTATTAGTATTGCTCAGGTTCTAAGCATGCTACTAGCTAGAATAAAACGAGCTGAGCTTGATGCACAAGGGAAGAAATGAGAGGGGGTTAATGGCACAGCTCTGATCGATGTTCATTGGAGCAATTTTGTAATATATGTGGAATGGTACGGTTAAACATGAGATGAACATCTTCGTCTTGATCTTTGTGAAAAGTGCCAAAAATGTTCGAAATTCAGAATATATAGATGTACATGGGAGCTTAGAGTTTGGTAGTATCCCCATATTATCCTAGTATATTATGGTTTTATGATACTATTGCTAGCAATAGATATGTGTCAGTGATTTCATGATGATAACTTAATCGGTATATGTGTTGTGGTTCTGTAGTATCCCAATACAAAGTTGGTACAATACGATCTCATGCCTATGCTATAAAATAAGCCAACTTAAACCAGACAAGCAGAAGAGCATAGGTCTGCTTGGAGTTGCAAGGTCAACTAAGTATTTTAAAGAATGCAACTTTCATTATTTTGGGCGAGATGGGAATAGAAAATAAAGTTATACCTGATAGAAAGCAGTCAACTAGACATTTATATGTACCAAATTGAAGTATTTGATCATCAATATTTTATTTTACTTGTTCGTAATCGGTTATGCTCATTGGACGTCGGCATATATTCAATACATAAATGCAACATTCATCTAAGCAACTTCTATGAAGGACATAATATATGCTCAAAATTCATAATGATCCCTTTGTTCCATAATATAAGATGTTATTACAACCAATATACTATATTCTGGCACGGAGGTAGTAATATTTATATTTAATACATTTGAGGATTTTTTTTATTATGTACATAGGTTATACTCATAGTGCTTCCTCCGTTATGTACATGATACTACAGTGTGATACTATGAACATACCATAGTTTCGTTGTGTTTTGTGCGATGGTAATGGGGGTTGGAAGGTTTGAGTAAGGATCAACCCGCCTCGTCTGCCCTAGGGTCATATATGAAGGTTGAAATGATCGGTTTAGTCGACTAGAGTGGGGTTGAATAGGCGACTAACGATTTTTTAACTTCGTTTGCAATTTGGGCTTGACAAGATTGTAGATTGTCTAGATATGTAACTAGGTGGACAACCCTATATGGCAAAATACAAGCAAGCAAGTAAATGATAATAACTAAAGGTAGGGAATGAGATAACTAAAGTGAAGACACGAGGATGTATTCTAGTGTTTTCTTCCATGTTAAGGGACATACACCTACGTTGGGGGTGTGTGGCGCCACAAGGGACACCGATGCCACAAAGACCTCACCCTATCTCCGATGAACCAGACACACAAGGCGGATTCACCCTGCACTATGCGGTGACCCTAAAGGCGGCGACCAGAACCTTTACAACAAGGTTGGGGCAACTCCACAACAACTAGGAGCCTCCCCACATGGCCTTGGATCTCTACAATACCAATTCCTATCTCCAAGGGCACCAAAATGATCCTAGGGGTTCCAAGAACCCAAAGGACACAAATTCCATAATGAAAACAAGAGAAAACAAAAATTCCTTCAGTGAAAACATAGATCTAGGTCATCTCGCTCAATCCCTAGAAAGGCATCAATTTTGGTTTGCTAGAGGAGGAGATCCAGGACTTAAAATCTTGATTTAATGGAGAAGGAAGAGTGAATGGTCGAAGAAGCCTCGACAATGCAGGTGGACGGGTATTTATAGCCTCCTTCAAAATATGATCATTGCTGAAAATTTTCCGCATCAAGAAATTTCTAGCCAAATTTCAGGGAAAATATCCGGCGCCATACCAAGCATTGCACCACTTATTCTTAGAAAATATTCGGGGGAGTGGGTAGTAGAGATTGTGAGAATTTCCGGCCCCAAAAATTTGCTGGAGGGGCGGAATATCCAGCCCTAGAGCACATTTCAGGCCAGAAAATGTTCCAGCTCTCACAATAGCTTCTTCTTCTTTTTGGTGGGTCGATTTTCAACTTGTATTGTATAAGACTGCACCTAACACACTCAAGCACGTGATTATATAACATTTGTGTTGTGAAAAACACCCAAAACAATTAATCTGGGAAATGTTCTTTCAGCGCTGGCATTGGTCCCTGTCGCGTGTTGCATGATCCTATCTGTCGGATCTTGTTTCTGGTGGGCATCGTAACCGCCAAACCAAATCTATCGGTTTGGTTTGATGGTTGTAGGGTTTTCAAGAACATGGGAAACCCTTGGCCAACAATGAAACCCACGATATGATGTTCCGCCGCACTTCTCACTCATTGGAGGCTTCGTTGGGCTCCCCCTCCCCCTCCCATAGCCCATATGCTATTGTGTGGAAACCCTAGGTGTTAATCCCTTCCCCGTATGTTGACTAGTAGCTTTGTGGTCATTGGAAGTTGGTGATGGTCAAATGGTAAGGATAAAGAATCCCGTGTAGGGGCTTGGAGAGTTGTGACTCTTTGGGTACCTCCCTGGCCACCATGTGGCCCAGTTTGCCAACGAGTCGACGCCCCCGATCCTGGGTGACAAGTGTTAGGGTTCCCCTCTACGGCTGCAACGACATACCTATGATGTCGAGAACCCAGTGCATCCGTGAGTTTGGGTTTGTTTTGTCGATGTTGTGCCTACATTCTTTAGCTTTCGTCATGTTGCTGTTTAGCTGAGTTGTGTGAACAACAACGGTGTTCATGTGGAGTCCACTTGTGCGGTAAGCCGTTCTTGATGTCTTGCTCTATGGCATCTTAGTCGACATTGTTCTTTGTGGGTTCTTGGGTGAATCGTTCTGCCTACCAACAGTGTTGTTTCCTGCAAGCAAGGGACATGGCCCCTCTTTGGAGGCGGAACCAAAGGGTTTGTTCATTGTGTTTGGTAAAATTGGGAGTTGATAAGGGTAGAATCTTCCTTTAACCTTGCCTCTACAAAGATCCATCCTTTGTTGATTCTTTTTGTTGTTGCAGAAGACGGTGGCCTCGGCATTTCAACCGGAGTTTCTTTGCTTTCTTTTGTTTCCCTATTTATCTATTGTCCCTGAGCTTTTTTAAACACTTTGTATCCGCCGTTTGGTGCTTTATTAATTTAAGATCGCACTTAATGTCCTCAATCTAAAGAATATATGTCCCGACATGTCGCCGAAAAAAATTCCTGGCTGTTCAACCCTTCCGCGAATTAATTTGTAACAAACTCCTCAACCACTCGAACACTTGAGAAGTGTGGTTCAATCTAAAATTCAGCAGGGAAAGACTAGCAGTTCCAACGATAAAGGCTCCTTGGAAGTGCTCAAAAGACTTCAAAGAGCATAGACGGCGCTGGCACTGCTTTTTTCTCTTTTGTTACAGTTGTGCTTCGGTTATGGTGCATTGACTCGGACCAGAAACTGAACACATGTTGCAGTGCTGCAGCACCCATCCAGAGCTAAAGACACGAGCCTCCCTCAGAGGGTGCTGCCCCTTTTGCAGAGGTCAGCTGCACTGAGACATCTTATCCTGACGCACAAACAAACGAGACATGGTGGCTAATTAACCGCTCTGGGTCTCGGATTAGGCCGAGGAGACAGACAGACACCAATGATGGGCTCCAAATTAGTGGGCAATTAGTTAACTGACCCCGATGAGTGCTCGTCTTGTGCGCTGCATCACGATCCCCATGAAAGCGAACGTAGCTGTCCCTGTCTCTTTAGAGCAAAGCAAAGCTGCCGGCATGGAAGTTGACGCCACAGTCTGACGTTTAGGCAGCAGAGGCGACTAATTAAGCATATTAACATGCTGCTACGGGTAAGAGTAGTGAGTTATCTGCAACACCTAGGTGTCCTCTTTTGGCGAGATGTGCCGTACCGGAATGGCGAAAAATCTACTCCCTCCGTCTTAAAATAGATTCACAGGTTTATCAAAAATTCGATGAATCTATATAATAAATAGTATTTAGATTCATCTAAATTTTAATAAATCTGCGACATCTATTTTGAGACGGAGGGAGTCGTTAGATATTTCTTCACTAGGATCAGGACTGAACATAGGACTGAACCTAGGTGTCCTCAGGATGCACGAGTCAACTCGGGGGTAACAAACGAGCATCAGGAACTGAAAATTGTAGGCACCTTTTAGTGTGTAGTGTGTAGGTTCAGATCTTATATTTTGAAACAGAGGGAATAGGAAGAATGTGAGTTGGAGGAGCACACGAAGTACTTGCAGTACAGAGGTATAAGTACATACATGTTTGATGTATCTTTCTGAATTCGTGTGCCTTGCATCTGAAGTTCTGCACCGGAAACAACAACGGCTAGCTAGGTAAGGTTTCTTGATGCATCGTAATGCAAATATGCTAGCACTAGCAGGAACACTTTGCTGTTCCGGTGAGCAACTTGATGCATGCACCATCGTAGATGCAAATTAGGAGGGGCTGCACAACCTTATCCACAAGCAAAAAAAGAAGCTCTGTCCGAGGATAATGATGCCATCAAAAAGAAATCATTACCACCCATGTGAATCTCGGACGGATCAGGAAAGGTTCTCTGAAGCCTAGAGATGATGAATTGCTTAACCCGTGTCAACCGAGTCAAGAACCGGTGAGCATAGCAGGAAGGACACTGCCACATCGGAACTGGAAATAGCAAAACAACGAGTGCATCCACGGGCCTTATGGGTGTCCCATTTCAACGTTGCTGGGCCCATGACACTGGATATGGACATATGGTGTACAATAGTTTGGATCAGGCGGTGGCGCGGCCTGAAACGAAGCACGGGCAATATTTCGGAAATGCTATTTGCCGCCCGCTCCGCACAGGGCGCAACCCTATTGGGTTGGCCTAAGTTAACGTTAGGATTCTTTTCTTTTACGTTTTTAGTCTGCTTTCTTTTTTCTGTTTTCCTTTTTCTTTGTCTTTTTCTTTTTTTGTTTCCTTTTTTATTTTCTTTTTTGTTTTTGTTTTTGTTTTTATTTATGTTCTTTAGAAACATCATTATTTTTTTAAAAATATTATGTTTTTTTCGAATTTTGGTCCATATTTTTTATATTGGGTTCATGATTTTTTAAATTTTGTTCATGTTTTAATTTTTGGTTCATGGTTTTTAAAATTGGTTAATGTTTTTTTCTAAAAAGGTTTGATTTTTGAAAATGTTCATGACTTTTTTAAAATTGATTCATAATTATTAGAATTGGTTCATATCTTCAAATTTTTGCTCACGATTTTTAAACAATTAGTTCATGATATTACATGAAAAATCACAGTTCTTAAATCATAGTTATGGAGAATGTTCAGGGTTTAAATAAAAATATAGAAAAAAGAAACAGAAAGGGAAAGAATAAGAAAATGTAAATCTCGCCACGTGGGCCGGTCCACTTACCCCGCGCCTTCAGGTGGCTCCCTCGCCTTGCGTCGCCTGGAAGCAGCGTATAGCACACCCCCAAATATTTCCGATTGGCCTTCAGAAACAAGGCTTGTCGACTGATTGAGCTGGACCTCTTTTATCGCTCCTATGAACGCTCGGAACTTCTAAATGGGTCACATTTGGTATGGCCCATTGAGGATAAGCTTAAACTTTGTTAAAATTTATGTTCTTTCCATAAAATTAATTATATAAAAAACATGCATAAAATATCACACATATCAAAACTAGGGGTGTAAAAGGATATGATAATTTTCACACATAATTATTTTCCGAATCCGTTTTAGAGATACCATATCCGGTTTGAAGGAAATCCGATGGATAAGGATACTCCCTCCGATCCAAATTAATTGACTCAAGTTTTTCTAGATTCGAATGTATCTAGTACTAAAACATGTCTAGATACATCCGAATGTAGACAAATCCGAGTCAATTAATTTGGATCGGAGGGAGTATCTGATTCTGAACTTGCCACCTAGATACGGTATTTTATGCCAAATAGCACTCGAATATCTGTACCAAAAAGTATATAGGATTAACTGATGGGATTTATCCGAATAACCCTATCTTCATCCAAAAGTCAAAGGTAATAGAGCTCATTTAGTAGTTGGTGAGTCGCCGAGTTCGTTAGGTTAAACAATAACTCACCTACATAGTCACTATATCGAATATGGAATCCAAACAAGCCTAGTGGTTGGGTCATAGTTGGTGCATCCTAGCAACCGGAGTTCGATCCCTATCAGGAACGAATTTCCGGAATTCTCACGCCGACCCGCTTTTACTATATCGAAAAAGTGTCTAGTTCCTTCTAGTACTGTTTCATTTTTAACATGTTATTAAAGCATTGGCCGGTATTATCCTAATCCTTGTGTTTGCGTATTGCATCCATATGGACCTAATTTGTTGAATATTATATTTATTCATTCTATATTGTTACATTATTTATTTTATGATTGTGAGGGTAAATGATATGAATATGAATAAATGATTTTATATGTATACGAATAAGTAATGATGTGTATCTATACAAATGTTCACTGTATCTAAATAAATGTTCATGAAGTAGAAAAGTCATTTTGATATATGACAAAAATGTTCGTAGTATATAAATGTGTAAAATAATGCATGTACAAAAAAGGAAAGAAGTAAACAAAAAAATGGCGGGGAAAGAAAAAATAAACCTACAAAAATTAATATTTTGAAGAAATAAAAAAAACCTTAAAATATGGAAACCAACAAAACCACAAGAAAACCACGAGAGACCGTAAGTCAACCGACAAAACCAAAAGAAATCGAAGAAAAAAACCACACTAGGAACTGACCGAATTCCTTGGGGAACGAAAATGTTGCACACCCATGGAGCACATCAGCGGACATGTGAATGGTTCCATGGGGGAGGGTGCTATAGGCGACCAATAGGAAATGTTTCCACTTATAGAGTGTAATCCGGGAGCTCCGCCTACCCAATTTATCATGGGATGCATTTGGCGCTGCAGAATAAAATATATTGTTTCATTCATTTCATTTTTATAATACTTTAAAGTCATTTCAATAATGGAAAAATATTTATCTGTTGCAAAAATAATATTCACAAATATTTAAACATGGTCATGTAGAAAGCATTTTTGATAAACAAAGTGTTCACTTGTTTCAAAAACATGTTTGTATGTGAAAAAATGTTCTTGCATGTAAAAGAAAATTGTTTCTTATGCATAATAAAAAGTTTCATGTAAATTTTCAAAATAATAGTAATCCATTTGCGTCAAAACTTGTTTGCTTCCTGTGAGCCCTCTCAGTATGAGTCATCTGTGGTTGTTGATGATGATGTGGTCGCTGAGATGGCGTTGAAGGATAGTGATGAAACCGATGTTAGCAAGGGCCTAGCGGAATCACCTGTGATTGAGAATGAATGCTTCTTTTGTTGTTTCTCCCCTTGTGCTAGGTCATGCTTGTCATAGCAACCTGATGTGTGGGTTGCCTTTGTGTGCGAGGACATCGACGATATCATGCCTCTAGTGTTAAATATCATGCCCGGGTTACAAGAGTTGTGTGGGGAGCCTTCTCTTCCTCTATCGATGGTGCATTTACATGTGGACATGCTTGGGACCTCGGGGACGGCTTCTGCACCCGCCACCATGATGAAAAGGTTAATAAGGAAAGTGCATTGACACTAGCTCCGAGGCTCTCTTTGGTAGAGATCTTTGCGACTTACTCGTTAGTTTGGATGATGTGAGCCCTGGATCTAGCAAGGAGATTGTATGCCTCCTAACGAAAAATAGTTTGATGAAAAAAATCCAGGAGGTGAAGGAGTACCTCAGGAGCAAAAGCAAGAAGAGTGATGCCACAAGGAAGAAGTCTACAGCTGATTGATGGGAGATGGTTCTCTTTGTTGTTTCTGAGATCTTTGTTCACGTGTTTTCAGTTGCTTTGTTTTGCAGTGTGATGGTCGATGTGTCTAGAGTTTTTGGTTGTAGTTGTTGCATGCTTTGGCGCATGTGGTGTTGTTCGGTTTTAGCTAGTTTTTTGTTAATTAACTAGTCAATTATCTTCTTGAATAATAGTTGGGCAAAACTTTTACCCCCTTTTCAAAAAGAAAAAGACTGCTGTCATTGCTAACATCTAAGACGATGCACAACTTTCCAGCATATATTTGTTGTGGTTTGGTCAAATCAATTTAACCAACTCAAAAACAATTGTTTTTTCTCCAGCCCATCAACTACAGAAGATGCATGTATAACTTTTTCTCATAGCAACAGGGCATGCCGCGGGCATGTCCCATTTGAATCTGCCCATCATCATGCAAGTGTCAGAGCGAGAGGCCACCTCAGATCAGATTTCTCAAGAAGTAGCTGGTGTTTCAGCTGGATGTATCTTAGCTGCAGATACTCCATCCAAGATAGGGTTAAGAAATGCTTGGCGCGTCACGTGCCCGCCTCGGCCGCGGACAAAACCTCCCTCGTATCCTGTTGCCGCGCCATGTTCTGTCACAGATCACGATCCATCGTTAGCCGCTGGAGCAGTGCTGTCTGATTAAACAAACCGCCCACCAGTAAGCCAGAGTCATGGGCTCCGCAGGTTCAGTCGTCAGAAATCACGTTACGAGTCTGCAAGTAAGAACGGGTCTCGCGCTAGGAGAGGAGTAACAAGATTGCGTTGAATCGTCGATGATGTCATCATGTACTGGGTAGCTCAGTACTATCTCTGGTTGGGATTATTACTTCCAAGTTGCTAATACCAAAACACTCTCTCACTAATATATGCATGCACCAATAAGTTTACATGCATGAGAAAAGTGAGAGAAAAAGGAAAACATGCATTAGACAAAAAAGACTAATAAATGAGATAACCCTTATAATCTCAAACAATATAAAAAACCTCTTAGTACTAATAATTCCAAACAGAGGTAGTACTTAATTAGCATCTGTTTTGTGGCCGGAAAAGTCTATGCCAGAACAGGCACATGCAAATCATATAGTACTCCATTAAGAACCTTAGAATCACAAATACTATGGTGATGTTAATTTTGGTATGTTCTTCGCACCGTAGAGCCTGATTCACACTATGAATCTCGTCAACATTTTGGTTCAAAGAGGATATTGTTCCCTTGAAGTCAAGAAACAGGAATACAGATGGAAGTATGTCCGCGACTCGATATTTTATTTTCCGATATACGGGGCAAAAGACTTGTTATTTTTATTAATTTAGGAGATAATCATCTTGTTAATTAGCAAAAACTAGACAAAAAATCGTTAAAGCAGGACAAGAAAATAAACAGGGGAACCCTGGCCAACCTAGCTAACCACAAAGACTCCACACACGCCACTAAGTAGTACCGACTTCGAAAACGAGCCTCGCACGAGAAAATGCACCCCTTGCACGAGGAACTGAGCCCATGTGACCGTTGGAGATCATTGCACACCAATCTTGCCTTTCGAGGGGCATCTTCACCGCCATGCCACCCTGTAATAATACAACTCCTGAACTCCATTCTCATGACTACACATCAAGACACTGTGAACATGTCAAGTGGTCGAGAACGAAAGACATTCTTTGATCTTGCTTCGCTTGCCACCATCATTGTTGCCACACGAATTGTGATGCCGTCAGATCCAAGGCAACATCCACGGCATATGCAAGGACAAGTCTCCACACCTATAGTCCCTTTGGCTATCACCTGCTCTTTGCCTAAGAATCCAAGTGAAAAAGTCCGCACACCTCTAGTCCCACCAACCATGACCCGCTCGAAAAAGATTCCTCTGGGATGGTGCTGACGCAAGGGTCAAGTTTTTAGATAAAACGGCTCATGCCCCGGTTCCATTTCATAGAAACCAAAGTTTTACATCATTTAGTTCACAGGTCCAAAAGCAGCCAAAGATCAACACACGATCTCAGGAGAAGCAAAACAAACCAAAAGAACAACACTACCAGGGTTTTTCAAGCTGAGCTAAAGCTACAATACTGACAACGGACCAAAGACATTGAGGCAGATGGGGAATTAGATGTCCACCACCCTCATCACTTTCCCCTCGTCAACCATCTTAAGAGATTTCTGCTCCATGCACTTCGGCAGCTTCCTAGTTGTGATCTTCCGGGCTAGGCTTTCATCAGTTTCATCCAGATAAACATCGTCAGCCAATACCAGTTCAGTCCCAACCAGATTCTTTAGCGTTACCCAGGATCCGGCCAGAGCAACGATGGTGGATTTCGAGCTAGTCGCTCCATTGTACCAGCCACCATGATTAGCTCTCTTCCTGCATCTTCTGCACTAGGATAGCATATTGGCCATTCTTCTCCATAGAATCTGTAAGCCAGACCAATTAGTTGTATTAAAAATCAGGTCATTTGGTATTCATGATGACCCAAAGAACTGCAACATTAGTGGTATTATGAATACCATGCTTCTTCTCACTTAACCACAAGCTAGCAATAGATTCAAAATATATACTTCTATTACATGTATTCACACCATGCTCTGTTTTTTCCCGGATAGCTTTTGCTACCACACATTCAAAAATATATGATAGAAGGTTTTAGGCTCAGAGCAAAATGCACAAGTCAAATCATCTACAGATTGTCACTTAACAAAATTATATCTAGTGAGATTTTTTATGAGAGACCAACCAAAGGATTAAGTGAATTTTTGGGGGCACATTCACACTCCATAAAGCATGCACATAAACATGCATGATCCCCTTGAGTTTAATTATGGCATAAAGAGAACTGACACTATAAACTCCACTATTCTCAAACTTCCATACAATAATATCTTCATCCTCACTAAGGTGAATGGATTGAGCTATCTACATGATTTCATACCATTTGGTTAAGAGGTCATGATTGAAACATCTCCTAAAGGTCACTTTTAACTCTTCCCCATCCTAGATGTCAGCAATCACAACCGTTTTCTCATTTACTATCACATAAACCTCCTAGTATTGGATGGCCAAGCTATAGGTGCCAAACCATTTGTCCTCCCCAAAACTTGATCTTCCTCCCATTCCCCACCTTCTAGCGGTACCCTATTTTAGCTGCTTTAGCAGCCCAAAGAACACCTTTCAAGAAGGGGAAACACCCACATAGGAAGCCTCAAGATATTGGGAGAATTCACATTATATTTGTGATCAATTATCTGTTTCCGGAACTTATTGTCATCTAAATGATATCTTTTAATCCATGAAGCCAAAAGGCACATGATCATATCAAATAAATTGGAAATTCTTAAACCCCCCTATTTCTTTTTCTGGGACACCGGTCCCCAATTAGCAAGATGGTATTTAAAGTGACCCTCATAACTATCCCAGAGGCAGTGAGCCATTTGAGAATTCATGAGTCTGGTAGCCCACTTGGTAAAATTGATAACACTAACAAGATATAAAGGGATACTAGCTATAAAACTTCTAACTAGTTCTAGCCTAGCAGCATGAGACAAAAATCTCCCTCTCCACCCAGAAGCTCTTTTCAGAAGGGCATCTACAATAGGTTGTAGATCCTCCTTCCTTAGTTTACTATGGTGGAGAGGCACCCCCAAATATTTTATTGGGAAAGTGCCAAGTTTGCAACATAAAGACTGAGAAAAAATTTGTGCATCATTGATATCAACATTGATAGGGACAAGCTCACATTTGTGCAAATTAATTCTCATACCTGAAGTCTATTCAAAACAAGACAACATCCATTTGAGATTCATGACCTCCTCTAAGTCATTTTGTAAAAACAATAAGGTGTCATCAACATATTGGATGCTGATCACCCATGTATGGTTGAAACCATGTAACAAGCCATTAATAAGATTTTTGTTAGCAACTTTGATTAGCATTCTAGTGAATACATCAGCTACAAGATTGAAAAAGATGGGAGAGGCAGGATCACCCTATCTATAACCCCTCTGCCAACAATAAAAATCACTATTAACATCACTTATTCTAACCCCCACAGATCTTTTCTACAACAAGGGGCTACACATGTATATACATTTTTGGGCTAAAACCCCTAGATTTGAACATATAAATTATAAAACTCTTTATTAACCATGTCATAGGCCTTTTCATAGTCACCCAAATTGGTTACTATGGGTAACCTCAGGAATAATTCCATGGGCAGACACCACACTTTCCAAGATATATCTATCACTTAAGAAGGCAGTCTAGTTAGGTGAAATGAGATCGTCCCCCACTACCCCTAATATGGTAGTAGCACACTTAGAGAAGATTTTGAAGCTACAATTTGTCAGGGTTATAGGCCTAAATTTTTGAATGGTAGTACCATTTGGTTTCTTAGGGTGTGTTAGGTTTCAGAATATAGTGGAATGGAACGAGACGGTTCCGCACCTGGCACCCATTCCTATGTTCGGTTGGGTGGACAGGGTGGAACCAACTATTTCTCCAGAATAGAATATTCCCCTCAGATGCAGAATTGACTCGTCTGACTGAATCAGCCGGACCTAGGGGAACGACTCACTAACCCGAAAACTAATTATCATCTCTCTCTAACTTGGGAAGGCGCACGCGGCGACACAGCGAAGCAGGCCCGGAGGTGACGGCGGGCAGCGCACGCAATAGCACAACGAAGGCGGCTCGACAGTGTTGGCGAGCAGCACAACACAGCATGCCCAACAGTGGCGGCGGCCAAGCACGCACGGGCGGTGCAGGCGCAAGCATGCGGCGGCGGAAGCGCGAGACAGGACGGTGGCTTCCAAGCAAGCGCGGCCAGCAACGTCCAACAACAACGATTTTGACCTAAGACTTTGACCTCTATCCATTCTAATTAACCTCCGAGTTTGCTCTCTATGATTTAGCTATGGTGTGTTCCGATTTTGCAAGATTCTTTGTCGCTATTAATTATGATTTGGAGAGAGGATTAAATTTGGGCTCAAATCTATGTAATATTTAAGAGTGTTTTGGTTCTATGTTTTGTTCTTCGATTCCACCAACCAAACAAAAAAGGAAATCATTTCGTTCTTCCTTTTTGTCCAAACCGAACACGAGGATGGAACCGTTCCATTCCACTTGAATGGAACCGTTCTATTTCGTTCCAACTCGTCTCAGAACTGAACACGCCCTTAGCAATTGATATCTACGCACTTCTATTCTTGTAGACAGTTGTTGGGCCTCCAAGTACAGAGGTTTCTAGAACAGCAGCAAGTTTTCCCTTAAGTGGATCCCTAAGGTTTATCGAACTCAGGAAGGAAGTGGTCAAAGGTATCCCTCTAAAGCAACCCTGCAATCAAGATACAAGAAGTCTCTTGTGTCCCCAACACACCTAATACACTTGTCAGGTGTATAGGTGCACTAGTTCGACGAAGAGATAGTGAAATACAAGTGGTATGGATAATTATAAGTGATAACGGTGCCAGAAAATAGCTTTGATGGCGCGTGGTTGATGGGTAGGAAGAGACTAAAGGCAAACTGAAATAAAGATGGAAGCAAGAAAACATGTAATAGATCTAGTTGCAAACGGTGTTTCAATGCTTAGAAACAAGGCCTAGGGATCATACTTTTGCTAGTGAACTCTCTCATATAAATATCTTCTATTTATGATACTACTCTGAACTACTCTCTGGTTGGACACTCTAATCCATGGTGGGGCTATAACAGCACACCTCAAAGTTCGCTTTCCCCATCTAGATAACCCCACACTGTCACCTTGAGCACTAGATGGTTCCAACAAACACCACAATTTCATAGAGACATCCAACTCCAAATATAACTCATAACAAGTATTTATGTAACCTTAACGAAAGTGCCACACGGTATGCACACTGTCAACTTCACACACGTGGGGATAAGCAGAGATTCATTAAAGCACTTGAGTAGCAGAATAGATCTATAGATTACAAAGCTCATGATCTCAATAAGATCACGCATAAAGAGAGAGATGAACACATAGCTACCGGTAAAGCCCTTAGCCTCGAGGAAGAACTACTCCCTCATCATCATGGGAATCAGCAACGGCGATGGAGATGGTGATGGAGATCGATGGAGATGGCTCTGGGGGCGATTCCCCGTCCCGGCAGGGTGCCGGAACAGAGACTTTATGTCTCCTGAATCTCCCCTTCGGTGGCGGCGGCGCTGCGGAACTTTTCGTGGATTCTCTAGGTTTTTGCATTGGGATTCTCTAGGTTTCTGCATCGGGAGGCTTCTTATAGGCAAAGAGGCGAGGCGAGGAGGCAGCCAGGGGGCCAACCCCATGCCCTGGCGCGACCTAGGGTTGCCCGCGCCAAGGGGGGTGTGGCCGCCCTGTGGAGCCCCTTCATCTCTCCTTCAGACTCCATGTGTCTTCCGGTAAAATATTGACTTTGGCTTTTGTCCCGTCCAATTCCGAGAATATTCATTTTCTGCCTTTTCTGGAACCAAAAACGGAAGAAAACAGGCAACTGGTACTGTGGTATCTTGTTAATAGGTTAGTTCCAGAAAGTGTATAAAATACTCCAAAGTGTGGACAAAACATAAGAAAGTAGATATAAAACAAGTATGGAACATCAAAAATTATAGATACGTTAGCAACGTATCAACATCCCCAAGCTTAACTCCTGCTCGTCCTTGAGTAGGTAAGTGATAAAAAGAAAGAATAATTTTTAAGGTGACATGCACCATCACAATCAAGATCAAACCATTTGCAAAGCATGAATGCTGGGATCAAAGTACTCTAAACATGAGCATGAAAGATGAAGTTCTAACAAAAAGACATAGTAACTATGCATGCAACATGAAAGGATACAAACAAAGATCATGAATAACAATGCTTTGCAATACGTTTGTTTGTTTCACATAAATAAAGCATAATGAGAATGGTATTCAGCTTGTCCGTTATAGTGTAGCAAAACATAATTGCATAGGAGACCTTCAAAGTTCATAAGGGTGACTAGATATAAATAGTTTAAGAACAAGCAATATCAACATTATGAATCAATCAATAAGTTTTGGGATAATGCACATAGAAAGAGTGACCAGTATGCTCTCTCAATTGGTGCATAAAGATAGAAGATGGAGACTCAATATAAAAGTAAAAGAAAGGCCTTCATAGAAGGAAGCAGGGATTCAAGTCCCATAAAGAGCTTCCAAAAATTATGGTACTTATTATCTTTCAGCTCTCATTGCCCCTATCATAAGTATCTTGAAGTGATTAAGGTTAAAGTGAACAAACTACGGAGTACATGCTTGACAAAGTATAAGTTGGCAATCTCATGTCCCTTAAATACGAGGGCCGCTCCTCATGCTACTCAGGTTTAGTTACCGGTAAGTTCTTGTCATAGTAAGTACATTTGTATCATAGAGAATCACCAACTGGGTACCCCTTGCCCGATGATACAGAAGAATCCCCATATCAAAATGACAAGGCAACCAGACAACTAGCATCTTAGTAATCTTCTTATTTACCATGGGAAAATGGTTCTTTTTCTCCCTTTCCTCTTTTCTCATCTTTTTTTTCTTTTTTTAATCTCTATCTCTTTTTTATAAGAAGAATGCTTCATAGATTGCTCATTATGGTTACGCTGCAGGTTTCCACCATGATTAGGCATGGATTAGACTAGCAGCCCAGTCGTTTCTCTAACACACATACATAACTCCATGGACTTACAATCTCCCCTTTCATTTCACACCGACGACATCCATAGACAAAAGAGCATGATATCAACTAGGTACCATGTACAATTGCAATATTGAAAGCGTTCCCCATGACAACATGGTTATGCTAATCCCCAACATATAAGTACAAGCATATACAACATAGATGACACAATGGTTCAAGTTTATTAGGGGCAATAAAAGTAAAGTGTGCCATCAAGTTCGTGAGAGCTTTAATCACTAATTTTCACATAACAAGTTTAATTCGGAAGGTAGATAAAAACATGAATATACTTGGAATAGCAAATGCTAATAGGTAGGTATGGTGGACTCTTTGTAATAACTTGGTTTTATTTGGAGTTGGATGCATGAGTGGAACTCACACTTGGTTATGGAGGCTAGCAAAAGACTGGGAGCGACCAACTAAGAGTGCAATAATGGCCATAATCATGCAAAGCGACAAAACATCATTAATTACAGAAAAAGTGATATTACAAGTCGAAAACTAAAGGATCATCGAGGCTATGGTGAATTGGGATAGTCATAACATGGTGTGAGCATGCGCCAACTCAACCCAAATAAAGTATCAAAGGAGAATACCACAATACTATGCTTTAATATGCTAAAATAATGCATGATTCTTTTAAGGCACATTAAGCAATCTCAATTGTTTATAACATGTCATGCTACAGCAATAATCACTAAGCATAAAGCCAAAACAATATCAAGCATGACATGATAAAGTCTAAGTCACAGTCAAAAACAAGCTCTTTTTATACCACTTAAGCATGAACTTTCCTACTCTTTTCCAATCCAAATCAACTTTATTTGAAAAGTAATACATGAATGAGGGGGTCCAACCAATTTATTCAAGCAA
Organism: Avena eriantha; assembly: GCA_910589775.1. Classification (NCBI taxonomy): domain Eukaryota; kingdom Viridiplantae; phylum Streptophyta; class Magnoliopsida; order Poales; family Poaceae; genus Avena; species Avena eriantha. Next base: position 326,568,045 of record OU342746.1, read on the forward strand.
ACTAAGCAAATGAAAAATAAGAACAAAAACAAAGATGTTCCAAGAACAACATAGCTATGCATGAAACAATAAAAATGAAGTGTTTGGAAGAAACCTGAAATTTTTATTGATGAAGAAGGGGATGCCTTGGGCATCCCCAAGCTTTGACACTTGTACTTCTTGGATATTTCTTGGGGTGACACGGGTGGCATCCCCAAGCTTGAGATTTTGTCCATTCTTCACCTTATCACATTACTCTTCCTTACACTTAAAATTTTCCTTCATACAAAACTTCACACAATCTTTATTATCAACATTAGTGTACTCAAGATAATAAGTCTTTTGGTTCAGTTACAACACAAATAAAACTTCCATTAAAACAAAAGCTACTGTATCACTTCCTTTAAAAAGTTCAAATGATCAAAGAGAACTCAAAGAAAAAGAGATTAAGAGGCAAATGCAAATAATGGCAGAAATCTGTCAAAACAGACCAGCAGGTAAAAACCAATTTTTTCGAAGACCTTCTGTTGCTCAAATCGAAAAGTGTTGAACTAACGAAAGTTGGATAACTACCTAGGTCCGAAGCACAAACAATTACAGCTCAAACTAACTTACATAGATTTTTCACGAATTTTTACAGCGAAGCACAAAAATCTATTTCGGACAGCAACTTTCCCAAGTCTTACTTCTCTCTCATTAGAGGTCACTTTTGGCACAAAAACCACACAAAAATGATGAGGAGAGGTTTTTAATGAAGCAATAACTTCCAAGACTAAACTAAAACTTTTGGGTTATCTCCTAATAAGTACTTTTCTTTAACGCCTTTAAGTTAGGCATGATAGTTTGAGAAGATGCTCACATAAGAAATATAAATTAAAGTAAAAGAGAGTATCAAGAAGCAAATTCAAAGCACATTTAAGTCTAACCCACTTGCTATGAAAAATAATCTTGTAAAGAAACAAGTCATGAAAGCACAAGCAACAAGCATAGAAAAGCAAAACAAGTGCAACTTCAAGACTTTCAACATAAAGAGGGAAAACTTAATAATATTGAGATACATAAGACCATGTTTCCCTCTCTCATAATAACTTTCAGTAGAAACATGAATAAAATTAACAATATAACTATCGCATAAAACATTCTTATCATGAGCCACATGCATAAAATGATTATTACTCTCCACATAAGCATCGTCATTCTTATTAATTATGGTGGGAGCAAATTCAACAAAATAGCTATCATTATTATTCTCATCACCATAATCATCAAATATAGGAGGTATATTGTAATCATTAATTTTCTCCTCAATAGTAGGTGGACTAAAAATATCATATTCATCATTGTAATCATCATATATTGAGGGTTTGGTATCATCATAAGCAATAGAATAGCTATCTTCCAAAGTTGGGAAACTAAAAAGATCATTTTCATAAAAACTAGCTTCCCCAAGCTTAGACTTTTCCATAGCATTACCAATAATGGTGCACATAGAATTCATACTAACAACATTGCTATTAGCATGCAGATAAAGTTCCATAGGTTTTTTAATTTTCTCTTCAAACACTTCATGTCCTAACTCAAGATAAATACTATAAAGCTCTCTATTTTGTTGTTGTTTTCCATTAAGCCAAACTAGTGAAAACAAGAAACAAAAAGACAAAATTGCATAATCTAAAGGAAATAACTTCGAGCACTCACACCGGAGGATGTGAGTACCTTTTACCTTACCTCCCCGGCAACGACGCCAGAAAATAGTTTGATGTCTACACACTTCTATTCTTGTAGACAGTTGTTGGGCCTCTAAGTGTAGAGGTTTGTAGAACAGCAGCAAGTTTTCCTTTAAGTGGATCACCCAAGGTTTATCGAACTCAGGGAGGAAGTGGTCAAAGGTATCCCTCTCAAGCAACCCTGCAATCAAGATACAAGAAATCTATTGTGTCCCCAACACACCTAATACACTTGTCAGGTATATAGGTGCACTAGTTCGGTAAAGAGATAGTGAAATAAAAGTGGCATGGATAATTATAAGTGGTAACGGTGCCAGAAAATAGCTCTGATGACGCGTGGTTGATGGGTAGGAAGAGACTAAAGGCAAACTGTAATAAAGATGGAAGCAAGCAAACATGTAACAGATCTAGTTGCAAACGGTGTTTCAATGCTTAGAAACAAGGCCTAGGAATTATACTTTCGCTAGTGAACACTCACATATAAATATATTCTCTTTATGATACTACTTTGAACTACTCTCTGGTTGGACACTCTAATCCATGGTAGGGTTATAACAGCACACCTCAAAGTCCGCTTTCCCCATCTAGGTAATCCCACACTATCACCTTAAGAACTAGATGGTTCCAACAAACACCACAATTTTATAGAGACATCCAACTCCAAATATAACTCATAACAAGTATTTATGTAACCTTAGCCAAAGTGTTACACGGTGTGCACACTATAATCTTCACACACGTGGGGATAAGCAGAGATTCATTAAAGCACTTGAGTAGCAGAATAGATCTATAGATTACAAAGCTCATGATCTCAATAAGATCATGCATAGAGAGAGAGAGATGAACACATATCCCTTAGCCTCGAGGAAGAACTACTCCCTCATCATCATGGGAATCAGCAATGACGATGGAGATGGTGTTAGAGATCGATGGAGATGGCTCCGGGGGCAATTCCCCATCGCGGCAGGGTGCCGGAATAGAGACTTTATGTCCCATGAATCTCCCCTTCGGTGGCGACGGCGCTGCAGAACTTTTTGTGGCTGGAGGCTGGATTCTCTAGGGTTTCTGCATCAGGAGGCTTTTTATAGGCGAAGAGGCGAGGCAAGGAGGCATCAAGGGGGCCCACACCATGCCCTGGTGCGGCCTAGGGCTGCCCGCGCCAAGGGGGTGTGGCCGCCCTGTGGCCCACCTTCGTCTCTCCTTCGGACTCCATGCGTCTTCCGGTAAAATATTGACTTTGGCTTTTGTCCCGTCCAATTCCGAGAATATTCATTTTCTGCCTTTTCTGGAACCAAAAACAGAAGAAAACAGGCAACTGGCACTGTGGCATCTTGTTAATAGGTTAGTTCTAGAAAGTGTATAAAAATATTCTAAAGTGTGGACAAAACATAAGAAAGTAGATATAAAACAAGCGTGGAACATCAAAAATTATAAATACGTTAGCAACGTATCAGCAATCAAAGTCAACATAGAAAAAATAATCTGTACGGGTCAAAATCCATCATATTCCAATCATTAAATATAGCAATAAGATCATGCTTAATAAGCTCCCAAAATTTTGATAAAAAAAGAAAGAAAGACAATCAGTTTTTTTGAACACATGAGGCCAGAAGGCCTTAGAAGATTTATAGAAAGTCAAAGTGGCGGGTACATTTTGCACTGAGGCCCCTTACAAACCAGGGAAACAAAGATAAGGCCTCAGATTTTACAAAAAGGAACCTGGAGTAAAGAAATAGAAAGCAATAAAGCCACTCATCCTCTCCGCCATGAAAGGCTGACCGCTCCAACCGGGCACCCACGCCACCGCCGGGGAATAGGCCACTTGGGGCGTCGCCGGTGATGGTTCCCAGCTCAGGGTCTAAGAAGGTCCTCCGAAATGGCATCGTGGCCTGGAGGAAGAAGAAACGTGAGCCACGCTCGCGTCTGGAGCGGCTCCAATCACCATGGATAGCGTCGTCCTTCTGCCACCGCTTGAGAGCTCCAGAAATATCTTCCGTGTGCTCAGCTGCAGCCCATGTTCCGCCAGGGATTAGTAGCGTCCGCCGCCAAACTCCTCCTCTCTTCCTGTCTACCCCCATGGTCACAAGGAAGAAGGAAGGGGGACCGTCGGTCACCACCCACCACTGCAGACTCATCCTATGCTTGGACCGCGAAAAGAACGCCGCGCGTCGCTGCTCCTCCTCATCGCCACCACGGCCGGCCAGGAAAGGCAAGCACACATGACTCGCTCCGCCACATCGACCACCCCCTCGCCGCCACGGACGGTCAGGGTCGCCAATGTTGCCAAACTTGTCCACGCCATCCAGCAGTCAACAGTCCCTACTTTATTGATGGAGACATCGTTCTCCACCTAGAGGGCTAAGAACTCTAGAACTCGGACGTGGCTGCGACAACACCGAGAAAAGCTCCAAGACACCCCAAAGGGGAACACACCTACTCTACCACTAAACCTACCTAGTCTACTGCCGCCGGCACCGCCCCTCCGCCAGCTCGCACCGGCAACGCCGACGAGAGAGGCGTCGGTTTGGCCCGGGGCCCTTCGAGATCTTTCCTGGAACTGTAGCAAGGGAGAGGGGGGGAGAGAAGGTATTGCACTAATCTGTACGTGTGGGGTACAAAGACCATCAGGTCCAGGCGCCCCTTTAGCATAAGAACTGAAAACAACCACTAGCACAATTCTATTTTGAGACAGAGGGAGTACTAGCGATAGAAATTCTCAGCTGAGATTATTTTATCCGTATTTTCAGTACAGAGTCGTGCGTAATGATTTTTGTAGCGTAGGTTGAAATGAATTTGCCAAAAAAATGTTGAATTATTTGTTATGTGTAATAAAAAGGTTGAAAAGTTAATTTTGCAAATAAAAAAAGGTTGATGAAAAGTCGCAGGCGCTTAATCCTCCCTCCCACGAGCACAACGGTACTTCTCTGCTCCCTCACTCCCCCGGCTCCGCATTTAGAACTCTGCTCGATTCTTTAAGCGACTGACCCGAGATCTTAACCGCAGCTACTACCCCCACGCACGTCGGTCGACACAAGCACGGGCAGCAGCAGGAGCGCAAGAGCATTTCCACATCGAGGGCAGCAACGCACCCGTGCTGTAGCTCAAGAAGCATTGACTCCCGGCCCGGAGAGCAGGATCTGGGCGCGCGAGATGGCGCCGCCGCCGTGCCGCGCCGCGCTCACGTTCACGCTCGCCTTCGCCGTCCTCGCCGCCCTGCTCCTCGTCGCGGCCGCCGCACCGTACCACGAGCTCGATCCGGCCATGTGGGCGACGGATCAGCACCACGACGGCGCCGTGATGCCGGTGTCGGCGTGCACGGTGGAGGACCAGGGGGAGGGGTGCGAGGGCGACGCGCCGACGAGGAGGCAGCTGGGCGGGAACAGCTACATCGGGTACGACGCGCTGCGGCGCAACGCGGTGCCGTGCTCCTACCGCGGCGCGTCCTACTACAACTGCCGCCCCGGCGCCCAGGCCAACCCCTACTCCCGCGGCTGCTCCTCCATCACCCGCTGCAGAGGCTAGACGCCTAGACGGGCACGGCCAGCCACCTCGCTCGTCGCCGTACTCCGACGGCTGGCCCTTGGGCTCGCGTTTCTTGTAGGAACTTGTAAGTTGTATGAAATCTTTGATTTTTCCTCTTCTTTCCGTCGGCGGTTCCTATACCGGATCCAGTTCGAGATTGATTCGTTGAGCAAAATCATCCATCCATAGCTTTTTGTTTGTAATTGGCAGGCGGCATGTAAATCGGTCGATCTACTATCTTGGATTCCTGATTCGTTTGGATGTACTGTGCGATTAATAATGCTTACTTACATATACCTCTCACATTTGATTGGTTGATTATTCAGCCACGAAATGCTATCCTGATGTACTCTCCGATTTGATCGAATTCAGAGATGATGTGCCCTGTACGTGATGGGCCGCACGTACGTGGTCCTGGTCGCAATGAATCGATCTCGCGGCACCCCTGGCCCTGGACCGATCTTGCTGCCACTTGCGAGAATAGTTTATTAGAGGTAGCGTGATTCATTGCACATGAAGATACTACAGTTCGAGCGTGGGAACTGGTACACCGACAGCCTCTGGCAAGCACGAGAGTATTTTGTTCTGAGCCCAGATCGGAAGTGGGCACACGCAGGCACGCAGATGGGCAGCAGCGACAGTGGCGTATGGACGCGCGACAAATTGTGGCCGGCTAGTTGATGAGGAAACTATGATGGGTTTCGCAATTTGGATTTTGGAATCATTATTAATTTGATTCCAAATACTAGTAACATGCATATGGCTTCGTTGCTGCCTAGTGAAGTGAGCTGGAATGCTGGAAGAAATTCATCTGATTGGAGCAACCGGCCTCATGGCTGACCGAGTTCCTGATTCACAAGTTTCTACTGGCAATCGGGCATTTTTTTTTCGAGGGAAAACGACTGAGCCAAGAAGAAATCAATAAGACCAAAATGGTATGGTATCCAGTACAGTCTAGGCCTGCGACATGTTGGGATGGCCGGACAAGCAACAACGCAGTGTTGCTTCTTCGCTTCAGATTATTTTTTCCATTATCTACTGAAAAAACATCATTTTAATGTAACCGATCATGTACATGTATCCGTCATCCTTGTCCACGGGTGTGCAGATGACAATTTCTTTTTTGTGAAATGTGCAAATGATAATTAGTCAGTCAATAAATTGATTTTCTGTATCGCAGGCAGAGATATCCTACTAATCAGTTTCGCTTGACTCACCTACCTATGATTATTTCATGGAGTTTGGTTGTTTATGTTACCCTAACATCATAGCAACCATCGCAAGGCACAAAAACTTTTCGCATCTCCTCTCGCACGAGAGGCGGCAGCGATCCAAACCTCACCTTGATCTCCACCAGCAAGGGCGTTGGTCCCCTCTCCCTTCGCTTGCCACCCGACAACAAAAGAAAGGGGGATCACATTCCTTCATTCTGGTCTAGTAGTTAGAGTTAGAGTTTATTTGTTGTGGTGCGTCGTTGAGATGGTGGGAGCGGCGTCCAAGCAACGAATCCGCATCAACTCTACTCCCACATTGGTGGTGCCTTAGAGTTGATGGCAACGTGTGATGGTCGATCCTTCAAATCGATAGCTTGGTCTTCCTACCGTTCTTCAGATCTGGCAATATCAGTTTCTCGGTGTCGCCGGCATTCGTTGTTATCCATGACAGCGTTAGCGGAAGGGGCGAGGTGGTTCCTGTGAAGCGAGGATGTTGGTCTAGAGGTGTTGAATTTGTCGTTCTTCTCTGAAAACGTCAATGGAAGAAAGTGGATCTTGGTCCAACACAACATGGGGACGTCCCACAAACAACGTGTCACGGTGACATGTGCCTCGTGGTGTGTTCATTAACTCTCAAAACCTCGTTGGCAATGGTGCTTTTTTTGTATCTTCCAATGGTGGATGTTCGTCGTCTCTTCTGGTGTCAGTCTCAGCGGTGCTGGAGTTGGGCGGCAGCCGCTGGCTTTGGTGGTTGTAGCAAACTCTAGAGATCGTTTTGTATATTTTTTCAATCTATTAGGATTACATCTGCGATTTTAGGATAACGTTTTATCCTGGTTTGTCTTTTAGTATCCTTGTGTGTTGCTTCTTTTAACTTGATTTTAGATTAATAAAATACATAGTCGCTCTTAAAAAACATCATAGCAACCGTTCATTAGTTGCACGCTCCCTAACTTGTTTTCTTGGATATACACCTGCGAGCAAAGGCTATTCGTCCATTTCAGTCGGCTATATAGCATGCCTCTCTCGATTTTTCTGGCAATGACTTGCCATATTCTGCGGGCCGGCTGCCCTCTAGTGCCCTTCCTTCATTTGGGCTCTGCCTCTGCACTCTTTTCCACTGGCACCCTCTTCATGCTTCTTCTCCAACGATCCTTCTCTTCCTCTGCATCAAGGTGGAGTTAGACATCCTGCCATGGATGTTTGCATGGAGATCACCCTTTATGGCGTGAAGCACGTCAAAAGACGACATAGACTACGAGAATGCGTATGGGCTCACCAAATCTGTCACAGATGATCCTTCACTGAGCCGGATTCAGCATCGACAAGCCTGGACAACAAGGTCAGTCGTCCAAATCAAGGTTTTTTTTTATTGTCTATGTTGCATAGGTATTTCTCACATGCTACAAAGACTTGCGGGTTTTAATGCGAACTCAAAAGCGATATGTTGCGACAATACTTGTGTATGCGGCAAATATTGCTTCAATTTGCAAATGTTGTCGTAAGAAGTTGCACACATTCTCCTCACAATCCCATGTTGCATATGTGTGACTTCTTTCTTGAGGATTTGCTTTGACAAGCCAGGATTTGATGCGATCGGTGGGAATTTGTTGCGTACTCATTTATTTATGCATAGGTGTTTCAAAATGTTGTTGTGCTTTTTTTTACAGTTTTTAACCCATCGTGGAATGAAATTTTGCAACAATGTTGCAATAATACAAAAAATATTGTGCGGGAGGGGGTAGTGTTGCATAGATAGAACGGACGAGATTCTGCATTTTAGTGACATCTGGGGGAGTACAACGTTTTTCTTTACCTGGTCAGTCGGGGGTACTCAGACATCCTCAGGCTGCACGGGCAGGACGGTGGCCCAAAGGCGGCGAGGCCCATGCGGGCAGGACAACGACGTAGGTGTGGGGGTGGTGCCGCGGGCAGTCTGTGAGAGCACAGGTCTCTGGGCGTGTGATGGGCGAGATTCTAGGACAGAAAGAGAGGAGCTGGCGGGTTTTTTCGAGAGAGGCAAGCAGAGCGGTTACGCAACGATTCAAGCGGGGAAGAAACGTTTTTTCCAGGAAACGCTCGTTTGATGTAGTGATCAACGGATTCTGGGAGAGGGACGAAGCGACGAACGAATTGACATATCGGTTGATGATGGGACACTTCTTTTTTACTATTCCCTCCGCTTTAAAATATAAAATGTTTAGCTTTGTGAAAGGAGTATATCTAGATTTCTTTTAGTGTGTAGGGTCACTAAAAAGTGTCTAGATACACTCATTTCATAAAGCTACAACATCTTATATTTTGAAATGGAGGTAGTAGTTAGGTAGTAGATATAGAGATACTTCCTCTGTCCGCAAGTGTACTTCTATCTTTGTATTAAGTCAAAAGTTTTAAAGTTTAACCAAATATTTTGGAAAATGAAGCCTACCAAAATAATATTACTAGATCCGTTTTGAAGTGAAGTTTCACACTATATCAATTTGATGTCATATATGTTATTACTATATACAATAAAGTTCGTTTAAAAAATACAATAAAGTTGGTCAAATTTTAAAATCTTTGACTTGAGACAATCCTAGAAGTACACTTATTTTCGAACGGAGCGAGTAGCCATGTACTCTACTCCACATTCTTTTTATTCAAAATGGGGATATAAACCCGGCGCCCGCATCAATAGATGCGCACAACCCGAATAAGCATGTTGGAACCCGGTCTATAGGTAGCCAGGTTGTTTTTTCTACAAACTCTGAGAATTTGAATTCATGTTTCTGAAACTTCAAAAACCGGGCTCGCTGGCTTGGGTGCCACCACGCACTTTATTAGAAATTTGTCATCCAAATAATATAGTTCAATATCGCTCAAGGTCGATACAAAAAGCAACCACCAAAGGATAAAATACAAAGTAAAGCAGCTACCCATGTTGTAATTCGCTAAGAGCATCTCTAACGATACCCTCTAAACAGGTGAACTGTAAAACCGATTTACAGTTCACAGAAAATATGTTTTACCGCTCGAAAATGGCTTGCACAGAATGAAAACGCAAAAACAAACCGTAAAAAGCATCTTTTAATGTAGTCATTCCTCTTTTACCCACTACTTTTCTTTTTTCTCTTCTTCCTCCTCCTAACGAGTCCTGCCCACGCCGCCCCAGTTTTGCCCCATGCCGTCGTCCAGCGTCGTCCCGCGCCCGCCCGCCGTACCGCCCTCCCCCGCGCCCGACGCGCCGCCCGGCCATGGCGCCGCCCACCGCGCTAGGGCCGTGCGCTATAGCGCCGCCCCGCCTTGGCCCAACGCCGCCCCATCTCCGATGAGCACCGGATTTGTACCCGCTGCGGCGATTTGTACCTGCGGCGTCCTGAAATTTACTCCCGCCAACTCAATCGCTGGTATACAGTGTGGAATCCTCAGATGTACGGACTAGAGTCGGGAGTTTACCGCCCCCTTAAAAAAATTGAGGGTCGCGTGCTTTTACAGATTCCGTTAGACCACCACTTTTTCACTAAATCTAAAACTAGCGGTTGAAACGGCAATCTCTGCCGACGACCAGCGAGCGAGCGCGGGATGACAGGCGGACCTGAGCGGCAAGCAAGGCCGCAAAATAGTCACTGCTGAACGAGAGATAGTCTTCTCGATCGCGCGGTGGCGAAAGATCTTCTACTCCCTTCGTCCACAAATCAAGTGAAATGGATTTGTCCAGATTCAAATACACCGAGACACGTTTTAATATGTAGATATATACGAATCTAGACAAATCTAAGTCACTTTTTTTTTGGGGACGGAGGGACTATTAGCTAGTACTGATCAGTGTAAAATGGATATCAGCACTCTGTATTTCTAGAGTATATAGATTGAGAGTGCATGATCTTTTTTTTCTTTTGCGAGAAAGAGAGTGCGTGATCTATCGCGCATCCTCACAGAGTCTGCAAATTACAGAGCTTTTTTCTTCTTATTATTATTGCTTCGGTGCTTCACTTGCAGTGGCGGACCTATAGGGTATGCTGGGTGGGCCACGGCATACCCTGCAGCCCAGCCCATCTTTGTATACCTGCAGAAAAAAAAGGCATCAACAGACCCAGCTAGCTTAGCGAGAAGAGAGAGCATAGCGCTAGAAAAAAAAATGATAGCGATCAGCACCTCGATCGAGCCGTGCCTTTCTCTGGAGTTTTGATGATCGCCACGACTCGCCCGCGAATCATGGCTAGTTCTCTCAAGTCTTGTCTCTCCAATCTCGCTCGATCCTGATCGCCACGCCTCGATGGCCCGTCGCCCAGTTAGAGCTATATACGTCTTGCCGACTAGCCGTCCGCCGTGCAAGCAAGTCAGCAAGGCAAGGAATGCTCGAAACCAATCTAGATAAAAGATTATCGATCTTGGGTCTTACATTACCGATTGGATATGGACTAATTGGGAATCGATTTGATGTAGATCAGACAACCAGTTGGACAACGATTCTTCCCTTTTTGCCTCGCCGGCCGTGACGAATTAGTAAGTCACGGTAATCTTTGATTCTATCAGTACGTGTGATACGTGGTTGTCTGTGATATTTTTTATTAAACATGACATATATATTACAACTTGTGGTACTCATCTTTTTTTCTCGAAATTTTCAGTAAAGAAGAAGAAAAGCAGAGACATTGCATCTTTATTCGAGAGAGCTGTAGCAAAAAACTTCGCGGCTCCTTCAGATCCTTCTGCGAAACAAAACTAGATCAAAGATTATCGATCTTGGTCTTGCATTACCGATTGGATAGGGACTAATTGGGAATCGATTTGATGTAGGTCAGACAACCAGTTGGACAACGATTCTTCCCTTTTTGTCTCGCCGGCCGTGACGAATTAGCAAGTCACGGTAATCATTGATTCTACCAGTACGTGTGATACATGGCTGTCTGTGATTTTTTTATATTAAACATGGCATATGTATTACAACTTGTGGTACTCATCTTTTCTTTCGTAATTTTTAGTAAAGAAGAAGAAAAGAAGAGACATTGCATCTTTATTCGAGAAAGCTGCAGCAAGCAAAAAACTTCGCGGCTCCTTCAAATCCTTCTCCGAAACCAAACTAGATCAAAGATTATCGATCTTGGTCTTGCATTACCGATTGGATAGGGACTAATTGAGAATCGATTTGATATAGGTCAGACAACCAGTTGGACCACGATTCTTCCATTTTTGCCTCGCCGGCCGCGACGAATTAGCAAGTCACGGTAATCTTTGATTCTACCAGTACGTGTGATACGTGGCTGTCTGTGATTTTTTATTAAACATGGCATATGTATTACAACTTGTGGTACTCACCTTTTTTTTCTCGAAATTTTCAGTAAAGAAGAAGAAAACAAGAGACATTGCATCTTTATTTGAGAGAGCTGCAGCAAACAAAAAACTTCGCGGATCCTTCAAATCCTTCTCCGAAACCAAACTAGATCAAAGATTATCGATCTTGGTCTTGCATTACCGATTGGATAGGGACTAATTGGGAATCGATTTGATGTAGGTCAGACAACCAGTTGGACAACGATTCTTTCCTTGTTGCCTCGCCAGCCGCGACGAATTAGCAAGTCACGGTAATCTTTGATTCTACCAGTACGTGTGATACGTGGCTGTCTGTGATTTTTTTTATTAAACATGCATATGTATTACAACTTGTGGTACTCATCTTTTTTCTCTAAATTTTCAGTAAAGAAGAAGAAAAGCAGAGACATTGCATCTTTATTCGAGAGAGCAGTAGCAAAAAACTTCGTGGCTCCTTCAAATCCTTCTCCGAAACCAAACTAGATCAAAGATTATCGATCTTGGTCTTGCATTAGACAACCAGTTGGACAACGATTCTTCCCTTTTTGCCTCGCCGGCCGCGACGAATTAGAAAGTCACGGTAATCTTTGATTCTACCAGTACGTGTGATACGTAGCTGTCTGTGATTTTTTTTATTAAACATGGCATATGTATTACAACTTGTGGTACTCATCTTTTTTTCTCGAAATTTTTAGTAAAGAAGAAGAAAAGCAGAGACATTGCATCTTTATTCGAGAGAGCTGCAGCAAAAAACTTCGTGGCTCCTTCAAATCCTTCTCCGGAACCAAACTATATCAAAGATTATCGATATTGGTCTTGTATTACCGATTGGATAGAGACTAATTGGGAATCGATTTGATGTAGGTCAGACAACCAGTTGGACAACGATTCTTCCCTTTTTGTCTCGCCGGCCGTGACGAATTAGCAAGTCACGGTAATCATTGATCCTACCAGTACGTGTGATACACGGCTGTCTGTGATTTTTTTTATTAAACATCGCATATGTATTACAACTTGTGGTACTCATCTTTTTTTTCGTAATTTTTAGTAAAGAAGAAGAAAAGAAGAGACATTGCATCTTTATTCGAGAGAGCTGCAGCAAGCAAAAATCTTCGCGGCTCCTTCAAATCCTTCTCCGAAACCAAACTAGATCAAAGATTATCGATCTTGGTCTTGCATTACCGATTGGATAGGGACTAATTGGGAATCGATTTGATGTAGGTCAGACAACCAGTTGGACAACGATTCTTCCCTTTTTGCCTCGCCGGCCGCGACGAATGAGCAAGTCACGGTAATCTTTGATTCTACCAGTACGTGTGATACGTGGCTGTCTGTGATTTTTTTTATTACAGATGGCATATGTATTACAACTTGTGGTACTCATCTTTTTTTCTCGAAATTTTCAGTAAAGAAGAAGAAAAGCAGAGACACTGCATCTTTATTCGAGAGAGCTGCAGCAAAAAACTTAGTGGCTCCTTCAAATCCTTCTCCGAAACCAAAATAGATCAAAGATTATAGATCTTGGTCTTGCATTACCGATTGGATAGAGACTAATTGGGAATCAATTTGATGTAGGTCAGACAACCAGTTGGACAACGATTCTTCCCTTTTTGCCTCACCGCCGCGACGAATTAGCAAGTCACGGTAATCTTTGATTCTACCAGTACGTGCGATACGTGGCTGTCTGTGATTTTTTTTATTAAACATGGCATATGTATTACAACTTGTGGTACTCATCTTTTTTTCTCGAAATTTTCAGTAAAGAAGAAGAAAAGCAGAGACATTGCATCTTTATTCGAGAGAGCTGCGGCAAAAAACTTCGTGGCTCCTTCAAATCCTTCTCCGAAACCAAACTAGATCAAAGATTATCGATATTGGTCTTCTATTACCGATTGGATAGAGACTAATTGGGAATCGATTTGATATAGGTCAGACAACCAGTTGGACAACGATTCTTCACTTTTTGCCTCGCCGGCCGCGACGAATTAGCAAGTCACGGTAATCTTTGATTCTACCAGTACGTGTGATACGTGGCTGTCTGTGATTTTTTTATATTAAACATGGCATATGTATTACAACTTGTGGTACTCATCTTTTTTTCTCGAATTTTTCAGTAAAGAAGAAGAAAAGCAGAGACATTGCATCTTTATTCGAGAGAGCTGCAGCAAAAAACTTCGTGGCTCCTTCAAATCCTTCTCCGGAACCAAACTAGATCAAAGATTATCGATATTGGTCTTGTATTACCGATTGGATAGAGACTAATTTGGAATCGATTTGATGTAGGTCAGACAATCAGTTGAACAACGATTCTTCCCTTTGTGCCTCGCCGGCCGTGACGAATTAGCAAGTCACGGTAATCATTGATTCTACCAGTACGTGTGATACGTGGCTGTCTGTCATTTTTTTATATTAAACATGGTATATGTATTACAACTTGTGGTACTCATCTTTTTTTCTCGAAATTTTCAGTAAAGAAGAAGAAAAGCAGAGACATTGCATCTTTATTCGAGAGAGCTGCAGCAAAAAACTTCGTGGCTCCTTCAAATCCTTCTCCGGAACCAAACTAGATCAAAGATTATCGATATTGGTCTTGTATTACCGATTGGATAGAGACTAATTTGGAATCGATTTGATGTAGGTCAGACAATCAGTTGAACAACGATTCTTCCCTTTGTGCCTCGCCGGCCGTGATGAATTAGCAAGTCACGGTAATCATTGATTCTACCAGTACGTGTGATACGTGGCTGTCTGTCATTTTTTTATTAAACATGGCATATGTATTACAACTTGTGGTACTTATCTTTTTTTTCGTAATTTTTAGTTAAGAAGAAGAAAAGAAGAGACATTGCATCTTTATTCGAGAGAGCTGCAGCAAGCAAAAATCTTCGCGGCTCCTTCAAATCCTTCTCCGAAACCAAACTAGATCAAAGATTATCGATCTTGGTCTTGCATTACCGATTGGATAGAGACTAATTGGGAATCAATTTGATGTAGGTCAGACAACCAGTTGGACAACGATTCTTCCCTTTTTGCCTCGCCGGCCGCGACGAATGAGCAAGTCACGGTAATCTTTGATTCTACCAGTATGTGTGATACATGGCTGTCTGTGATTTTTTTAATTAAACATGGCATATGTATTACAACTTGTGGTACTCATCTTTTTTTCTCAAAATTTTCAGTAAAGAAGAAGAAAAGAAGAGACATTGCATCTTTATTGGAGAGAGCTGCAGCAAGCAAAAAACTTCGCGGATCCTTCAAATCTTTCTCCGAAACCAAACTAGATTAAAGATTATCGATCTTGGTCTTGCATTACCGATTGGATAGGTGAGTAATTGGGAATCGATTTGATGTAGGTCAGACAACCAGTTGGACAACGATTCTTCCCTTTTTGCCTCGCCGGCCGCGACGAATTAGGAAGTCACGGTAATCTTTGATTCTACCAGTACGTGTGATACGTGGCTGTCTGTGATTTTTTTTATTAAACATGGCATATGTATTACAACTTGTGGTACTCATCTTTTTTTCTCGAAATTTTCAGTAAAGAAGAAGAAAAGCAGAGACATTGCATCTTTATTCGAGAGAGCTGCAGCAGAAAACTTCGCGGATCCTTCAAAACCTTCTCCAAAACCAAACTAGATCAAAGATTATCGATCTTGGTCTTGCATTACCGATTGGATAGGTGACTAATTGGGACTCGATTTGATGTAGGTCAGACAACCAGTTGGACAACGATTCTTCCCTTTTTGCCTCGCCGGCCGCGACGAATTAGCAAGTCACGATAATCTTTGATTCTACCAGTACGTGTGATACGTGGCTGTCTGTGATTTTTTTTATTAAACATGGCATATGTATTACAACTTGTGGTACTCATCTTTTTTTCTCGAAATTTTCAGTAAAGAAGAAGAAAAGAAGAGACATTGCATCTTTATTTGAGAGAGCTGCAGCAAGCAAAAAACTTCGCGGATCCTTCAAATCCTTCTCCGAAACCAAAATAGATCAAAGATTATCGATCTTGGTCTTGCTTTACCGATTGGATAGGGACTGATTGGGAATCGATTTGATGTAGGTCAGACAACCAGTTGGACAACGATTCTTCCCTTTTTGCCTCGCCGGCCGCGACGAATTAGCAAGTCACGGTAATCTTTGATTCTATCAGTACGTGTGATACGTGGCTGTCTGTGATTTTTTTATTAAACATGGCATATGTACTACAACTTGTGGTACTCATCTTTTTTTCTCGAAATTTTCAGTAAAGAAGAAGAAAAGAAGAGACATTGCATCTTTATTTGAGAGAGCTGCAGCAAGCAAAAAACTTCGCGGATCCTTCAAATCCTTCTCCGAAACCAAAATAGATCAAAGATTATCGATCTTGGTCTTGCTTTACCGATTGGATAGGGACTAATTGGGAATCGATTTGATGTAGGTCAGACAACCAGTTGGACAACGATTCTTCCCTTTTTGCCTCGTCGGCCGCGATGAATTAGCAAGTCACGGTAATCTTTGATTCTACCAGTACGTGTGATACGTGGCTGTCTGTGATTTTTTTATTAAACATGGCATATGTATTACAACTTGTGGTACTCATCTTTTTTTCTCGAAATTTTCAGTAAAGAAGAAGAAAAGCAGAGACATTGCATCTTTATTCGAGAGAGCTGCAGCAGAAAACTTCGCGGATCCTTCAAATCCTTCTCCGAAACCAAACTAGATCAAAGATTATCGATCTTGGTCTTGCATTACCGATTGGATAGGGACTAATTGGGAATCGATTTGATGTAGGTCAGACAACCAGTTGGACAACGATTCTTCCCTTTTTGCCTCGCCGGCCGCGACGAATTAGCAAGTCACGGTAATCTTTGATTCTACCAGTACGTGTGATACGTGGCTGTCTGTGATTTTTTTATTAAACATGGCATATGTATTACAACTTGTGGTACTCATCTTTTTTTCTCGAAATTTTCAGTAAAGAAGAAGAAAAGCAGAGTCATTGCATCTTTATTCGAGAGAGCTGCAGCAAAAAACTTCGTGGCTCCTTCAAATCCTTCTCCGAAACCAAACTAGATCAAAGATTATCGATCTTGGTCGTGCATTACCGATTGGATAGAGACTAATTGGGAATCAATTTGATGTAGGTCAGACAACCAGTTGGACAACGATTCTTCCTTTTTTGCCTCGCCGCCGTGACGAATTAGCAAGTCACGGTAATCTTTGATTCTACCAGTACGTGTGATACGTGGCTGTCTGTGTGATTTTTTTTTATTAAACATGGCATATGTATTACAACTTGTGGTACTCATCTTTTTTTCTCGAAATTTTCAGTAAAGAAGAAGAAAAGAAGAGACATTGCATCTTTATTTGAGAGAGCTGCAGCAAGCAAAAAACTTCGCGGATCCTTCAAATCCTTCTCCGAAACCAAAATAGATCAAAGATTATCGATCTTGGTCTTGCTTTACCGATTGGATAGGGACTGATTGGGAATCGATTTGATGTAGGTCAGACAACCAGTTGGACAACGATTCTTCCCTTTTTGCCTCGCCGGCCGCGACGAATTAGCAAGTCACGGTAATCTTTGATTCTACCAGTACGTGTGATACGTGTCTGTCTGTGATTTTTTTTATTAAACATGGCATATGTATTACAACTTGTGGTACTCATCTTTTTTTCTCGAAATTTTCAGTAAAGAAGAAGAAAAGCAGAGACATTGCATCTTTATTCGAGAGAGCTGCAGCAAAAAACTTCGTGGCTCCTTCAAATCCTTCTCCGGAACTAAACTAGATCAAAGATTATCGATATTGGTCTTGTATTACCGATTGGATAGAGACTAATTGGGAATCGATTTGATGTAGGTCAGACAACCAGTTGGACAACGATTCTTCCCTTTTTGCCTCGCCGGCCGCGACGAATTAGCAAGTCACGGTAATCTTTGATTCTACCAGTACTTGTGATACGTGGCTGTCTGTGATTTTTTATTAAACATGGCATATGTATTACAACTTGTGGTACTCATCTTTTTTTCTCGAAATTTTCAGTAAAGAAGAAGAAAAGCAGAGACATTGCATCTTTATTCGAGAGAGCTGCAGCAAAAAACTTCGTGGCTCCTTTAAATCCTTCTCCGAAACTCTTACGGAATCCAACAAAAGAGAGGTTAATTGAAGAAATTGTGAACCATATTCCCGCGCGCGCGCCGTTGTTCTCACCACAACCACCGCAGTCGCCACCGCTACACCCGATTCATGACATCAATCAGCTCCGGCATGATCCAGGTGAAAGGCATGTTATTCAAAATTATCCGGTTAATGATCAAGATACAGTACGCGGTATATTCTTAAAGTATATGATATGGTTTACTTGCTTCTCAAATTGGTATTAGCTCTACCGCTAGGCGACGACAAGTGTTGAAAGGGTGTTTTCTCCAATAATTTTAGTGAAATCAAAGTTAACAAAAAAGATCAGTGATAGTCTATTGGATAATTGTTTAGTCACATACATTGAGAGAGATATGTTCTCCGAAATAGATAAAGATGATATAATCGATACTTTTATGTCAATGAGGTAGCGTAGGCTAGACAAGTCAATCAAGTAGAACCGTGAGTTTATTTCATTCATATTTCATAATATCATATGTTTCTTGAACTATTTGAATTTAATTTTTAATTAAATATTATTTATTGCTTCTATATTGTATTATAATGCAAATTTACACTTATTTATTGAACTGATAAATATATATCATCTAAATACCCATCAATTTTTTATGTGTCATACCCATTGGTAAAATCCTAGATCCGCCATGCTTACAGCTGCTTACAAGCTGAACATTGCCCACTATATGTTCCGAAAAATCCACCTCTCTTGTTTTGTAGTTTCACTTACCGATCAGATCCGTATATTACGGAGTATGCGGCGGTTTAGTGGAACCTCGATTACTCGATTAGTCCGTAAAATTTACGCCCCTAAAATCTAGGAAACCAAGCGGGACCTCAATCCGTTGGCCACGCCCCTATAATAGTATAGACCTTTCTCGCCGGCATGAGTTTTGGTTGCGACAGACATTCAGGCGGCGGTGGCGGCGACTCCGGGAGCTGGTCTCGCGGCGGCCCTGGACGCGCGCACTGGCAGGTGCATATGCATGCCGGGCCTATGAAGATCATCCCAGAATCGCCGTCGACGTCTTCATCGAGCTGGCCCCCGGCCGCGAAGTGGTCATGGGAGCAGAAGCCGCCGGTGAAGCGCTCCTGGCGGCACGTCTCCGCGCAGTGCTCGTCGTCGGTGCATCGCCTCCCGCTCCGGGACTCGCATAACGGGACCGCCTCCGCACCCAAAACTCACTGTAGGATGATGCACATGTTAATCATCTACGGGTCAACATATGAACTTACCGTAGGCCGTGAAGAGCAAGCCCAGGGAGGAAGGCAGCAGACGCATGTGCTCCGTGGAACGCCATGGCTAAGACAACCTAAGCTTTGCTTCGCTCTGCTTGTGTTGGGATGGGATGTCTTGTGACCAACTGATCCGTCTGCTATTTATAGAGGTCCGTTCTAGCTTTGCAGTGTCGTCTGAGATGGACTTGGGAACAGAGGTAGTATACCTGTCTCATGTTAGACTGTCATGAGCGGCTCATGTTCTTGTCAAATCAACAGACTGTTATGTTGGTTCAGTGAGGTTCCAGTCTTACAGAAATTATCCCAGCTACTCCTACCATTCATGACTAGTACAAAGTATCTTCCTCCAAAAAAAAGTCATATACTCACAAGACAAACGGCAACCTCCACCTAGCACGGGACTTTTATTTTCGAATGTGGATTACCGCACATGTCCTTCATTCGATTTCAATGGCCCTCCAGAAACGTTCCTTCTAAATAGTCAGCAAAGCCAGTGTAGCTGCACGATGCAATTGCACTGCAAGAGATCGCATCAGGAAAAAAAAAAGTCACTACTTTGAATTACATTAAGCTATACAACTCTTATTACAAGCACAATATAACATTCGCAGAATATATGTTGTAGTACACGAAACTACATACATTACATTACGGGTGACAGTGTGACACCACCAACCTTGGAAGCATTATTTACGTACCATACTGTCTCTCCCTCTTTCTTGCACAGATCCAGGCTACTACGTATATATAGTATTACCTCCGATCCAAATCAATGTTCTCAGATTTGTCTAGATTCGGATCTATCTAGCACTAAGACAGGACTACATACATCTGAATCTAGACAAATCTAAGAACGTTAATTTTGATCGGAGGGACTACATACATCACTGTTTCTCGATCTACAACGGGCTACTTTTAGCTTAGACAAGCTGGACTACTGCAGCAACTCTCAGGGCTCCACCTTGGAGAAGATCTGCAAGCTCATCAAACAGTATCGCAGTGCGCCAACCCCACCCTTTTGGAGCCTTGGGTAGGAGAGTGCCCGCCTGCTTCAGGCTTCCAAATATCATCACCTCTCTCTTCGATGGACAGATGAGCTAGGAACAAGCACAGGTCAAATCAGGCCGCATGTACACACCATCAATGAGAAAAACAATAAATTTTAAAAAATGGAGGTAGATACCTGATATCGTGCAGTGACCTTTTCCCGGGGGTCAATATACATATGGGCCTAAGGAAGAGGTACATCAGCTGACCCTATTATCTTGCGACCAATGAATTAATCTATTAAGTTACTACTTACCTTCCTCAAGGGATCTAACAGCTCAGCTTTGCGTCTGTGGAGAAAAAGACCTGCATTGTCGATTTGTTAGTTGCCAACATGCTATTGGGCAAACAACAAGGTTGCTGGCAAACACGACAGAATCAGCATAAAATATGTTACCAAGGGTGCGACGCCCATGAGGATCCTCATCATTGAACGCCTGGACACTTACCTACAAACATTCATGTTTATTCCCGAACTTCATGTAGGCTGTAAGAAGCATGGATAGATACAGGACCAGAAAGTAACGAACCTTCCATAGCGAGCCGGCGTAAAATACTTCAGGGGAGTGTTTGACCTGACCATCTCCAAGCCTATGCACATCTTCAAACTCAACCCTGTGTTATAAACTGGTCAGAGCTTCGTACAAACATGAGTTTAGTGTCCACGTCAAGTTCTAAGTTAATGAGGTCTGTGGGGGATAAAGAAATTGATATGAGAAGTCCAGAATATGTCTTGGTTGCCTAGTCTAATAAGAAATTACAAGAACTTGTTTCTTCCCCCTGCCTAACATCCGACGGGAAAGGTTGTACAAAAAAGCTCAGATTACTTGGAACAGAAATCAAGTAAACACCATACAGAATAAGTCATGTTTTTTTAACGGATTGATGTCCAAAGAGGTGGTGTATGTTGTAATTGTAAAGACGGAATAAATAGACATCTTACCCAAAGCGGAAAGGAGGAAAATGGCTAAGTGGTGTTCTCGTGTCCAATGATATATTTGTGTTATCTGTGCTTTCCCAACTGGACCCAGGTTCATGCTCTTTTGACTCTTGCATCTGGAGGGAAGAACCACCTGGTGTAGAAACTGAAGCAGCACCAGAATATCTAGTTTGCATGCCTGCCTCAAATATATTTTCTGCCTGATGATGAGAAGCACTGCTTTCTTGGCTAAGATTGACTAATGCAGTCAGACCATCTCCTTGAATATCTCCATTGTGGTCAACTCTAGGTTCGGATTCATCATTAGCAAATGATTGCTGGCCATTTCTTGAACCAAGCCCATAAGGTACACGAGAGAAGACATAACGCGTAGGAGCCCAAGCTGCACCAGGCATATTTGAGTTTCCTCTTCCAATGCCAGCAAGTCCGTCAACTGCTCCTCTTACGTTAACGCGCACTGGACCAAACATGCCATTCCCATCGCCTTGGGCATCCGCAAGGTAGATACTGCCTGCAGTTCCTGAAGCACTGGTACGATCATGCTCCTGCCTGTGGTGGCTGTGAGTACTCACATATGCTTGTCTACAGGCACAAGAATTGCTTGTAAGGCAACAGTTTCTGCAAGTATCAGCAACTATCGCTTGCACTCTGTGACACAGAAGCATCTGCATTACCAAATCACCAAAGTTTTAGAGATGGTCTTCGAGGGAACAAAGTATTAGAAGGGGAAGTAGAATAAAACCTGTAGCCAAAGACCATCGTTTACAGCTTTGCAAGGAAATTCGAACTCTTCAAGTTGCTTCCGAACACTTAACATCGCATCAAATGACATATTGCAGTACAGAAGAGAACCCCTTTCAAATATATTCATGAAAGCATTATATTCATCAGCAGACAAAGAAGAGCTTCCCCTAACGCATCTAACCTGCCGGCGGCCAACAACCCTACCACCCCAAAGAGGTGCAGTGGGTCTTCCCCACTCACTTGGAACTAATCCGTTACTTGAAGATGTTCTTGAGAAGTAATTCTTTGTCGGCTCACTAGAAAGCCAGATATTTTCGTTAAATTGATAAGAAGTGCTTTCTGCAGATGGTCCTCCTGTAGAAATATCATTCTCCGTCCTCTTGGAAGATTCAGCATTCTAAATTATCAAAACAAACAGTACAATCTTAGTGTACTTATGATGTTTCTGATAAAGTGTTTTTCAACGATACAAGGAAAGGTCATAGCATACTGAAAACATGCACAAATGACCCACTTACTTGTGGAATGGGGTACGATGTGCTATCCTCCGGAACTATAAGACCAGGAATATCAATCATGTTATGGGCAGTTTTACTCCCCATGTTATCATGCAACTTCAACTTCTTCAGTTCAGATTCCATAAGCTGCTCCTCACCAGTTTCATTCATGGGACTCTTTCCCTTCCCCATGGAAGAGCGATCAACAGTCGGTGAGCTTGCCATAAGATTCAAATTTTCGTTTCCACTAACTTCTACATCAGACACAGTGACCTTTGCAAGTAGAGCAAATAATGCTAGTTCAAACCTTCAAGTGGCAAGACAAGTTGTTGTTATAACTGGGCTTGCAAATTATAATACCATCAGTAGTCAAGTTAACAAATACATACCGTTTCTCCTCATTAGGTACCCACAATTCGTCGGATGTGAGGAGAGCATGCAAAGTTTGTGAAGAAAGTTTTGGAAGCACCTTTCAGCAAAAGCAAAATTCGAGAATCACTTGTCAATATTATGGAAAAAACAGCTAAAGAAACTTAAGCCTCACAGGCAATGTAGCATGCATAACATATTCAAGAATGAAATTTACCCAGGTCCAACCACATGTGTCATAATCGAGCATTCATATCCCAGACTCAGCAAATTAAAAGCTAACAAATTCAAATGATTCAACACCCAAAAGCTTTCTATACATTTATTGAGCACCACAGTTGCGTTTGGATTGTTAACTCGTATTCCTTTATCTTGTGTGAAGGAAAATTGTAAGGGAAGCCCCGACAATATAGAGGGTGGGATTGTACATCTGCTTCCCCAACAAAGTGAACTAGGCTCAACTCCTAAGACCTAATCACTAGAACAGTCTCATAGTCTTCCTGATAATACCATAAATACACAAGAAAGCATTGCTGAAATTTTAGGAGTGGATGATAAGTTCCAAATTATGAAGTAGCTGGATTTTATGGAGAATATCTAACACAGATCCAATCTATAACACTATACCACAATTTATAAGGTAGCCACAACAAAAAAAGACTCCCTCTGTCCAGAAATGTAGGCCGTCCTAGGGTTCATGCAGTTAACTTTCAAGACCTTTAACCATTAATCTACATTAATACACATAGATTGGCAATATGCAAAAAAATATTATGTTCATATTGGAAAAGAATAATATATTTTTTATTATTTTTATAGTACTACCTCCGATCCTAAATAAGTGTCTCTGTTTTAAACCAACTCTAGTTTAAAACAGAGTCACTTATTTAGGATCGGAGGGAGTACTACTGATAAAGACCATACTGAAAGCTGGCAGTAACCAACATTCCTGCTTGAACAAAATATTTGATAAGCATAGCTTTTTAGCAAAGAAAATCGCCATGAATGCTCATCAGTCCTTACCTCTCGTAGTTCCAGTGTGGCACTTTGGCAAAGATAACCCCAGCAAGCATTCCTGACACGCTCTCCATGAGTACCATAGTCTTGACTTTCCGCGAACAACTATAAACAATGAGAGGAAAATAAGATCATAGATAAAAAAGGGAAAACAATACCATTGATAAAGACCACCATACATATAAATCACAAAGATAAGCTAATGAACTAACCTGATATTGTAAAAAGTTTGATGTCCAAAGCTCAGAAATAATAAAATCAGTACATATTGTACACAAGCCCTGCAATAGTCCACTTGTAAGTACAATGCAATAGAAAACAACTGAGGCACAATAAGAACCCTCTGACATAGAAGAAACCTGAAGATCCAGAAATGATGCAGCTGCCAGTACACGGAAGGCATTATTATCATTAAGCTTGGGGGGCTGCCCATAAAGATATGCCAGCGCAATTGCAATTGCTTCTGAATCAATATTAGAATCATCTAATTGCAAGACCACTGTAGGTGCTCCAGCTTCTCTCCATGGACCGTGCAACATATTCCTGACAGTTATTTTTACACAGAACCTGCTTATCAGTTCCAGATATTGCTACAGCACTAATCTGGACAGATTTTACTATGTTGCTCATAGGAAAAGATAATAATCAAACGAAATGAAGGGGTTTGGTTGCAGGGGAAGATTCCCTTCTATGTTGAAGATTAATATAATTAAATGAAGAGGTTCTGTTGCAGAAGAAGACTCCCTTCTAGGTTGAAGGTTTATACGGGAAATATAGGCACTGAAGGTATTTTACAATAAGGAGTTCCATGGAACTTTGTCGATCACATCTTCCAATGCAAATTCCAAGGCATCAATGTACCCCAAGATTTATGTTTGACCAATCTTTGGACTAATAAAATGCGAGGAAGGATATCATTAGAGAATGCTTTTGATTATGAATCCAATTGTATGATACTTCTGTCACATGAGCCACATTTATTAGTCTGGTCAGACTTAAATCATGGGGTGTGTGCGTGTGACTTGCATTTTGCAAAGGACCACTGACTACCAATCAGACTTTCATCAGCTTCATTTTAGGCTCGATTGTTTGTAAGATAACACTGATTTCCTACCCTAATAGCAGAATTTCACTTCAAAAAGGCATTACTGACTTTCTTTCTGGGGGAATGAGAAAACTGCACTAACTTGCTCCGATCAACTACATAACTGGTCCCAACACACGCAATTCCGTTCAGATCATTCGACGAGACATTTCAACAAGGATCACAGGTACGAGAAATTTCCACCTCGAGAGAATCGAAACGCACGCCTATGAAACGATCTACATACTCAGTCGACAACAGCAGCGACTCCGATCCGCACTATCCAGAGGGCCCCGCTCCGCATTCGAGAAGAAGGTCACCTGAAGTAGGTGCTGCGGGAGATGATGAGGCGGTGGAGGCGGTAGGTGGCGCCCATGGCCTCGACGACGACATCCGAGAAGGCGCCGGAGCCGAAGCCCTCGGCCTGGACGTGGTCGCAGAGCGCCGCGAGGTTGCAGTCGACCGGGCGAAGCTCCGCCGCCGCGACCGCCAGCTCGTAGGGCCGCGGCCCCGCCGGCGCGTGCGGGGCCGCCGCGGGAGCAGCGCCCTCCGCCGGCACGGGCGGCAGCGGGTGCGGCTGCGCCGCCGCCGCCATGGGGTTGGGTTGACGGCTAGGGTTTTAGCGGAGGCGGGCGTGTCGGTGCGATGGGAGCGATGGGACGGGGGAATGGGGAGGGAGGGGGGAGAGGACAGCCGATCGGGAGGTGGAAGAAAGCGTGCTTCGGGGAATTTTACAGTTACTGTCAGTCTGTCAAGACTCGGCAGATTTTGCGCGAGGATCTAGGAAAAAAAACCTTCATAAAGTCGAAATCTCGTCCGTCCAGCATAATTTTCATCCGCGTAAAAAGAAAGTGTTTTTATTACTGCAAGTATCGTTGATATGGATCAAAATTTGTACGGAGTACTAAAAGCATCATAGCATCTGAAACACCATTGCGACTTGCGACCCAAAAAAGGAGAAATTTATGTTTAAACATCGTGAAGTTTGTCTTAGCCGGTGGGCTCATGGCAACCGTTGGATTGGAAGGAGATGGACGTGATCGACGCGGGACGAGAGGAATTGATAGGGCGTCGCGTGAACCGCTGGATTGTAAGGGGACGGACGTGATTGGCGCGGAGAATGGCCTCGTGAAACCACTTGGGAGCAGACATGTCTCACCCTAGGCCCCATTGCGCCGCCTACTCCCGTCCATTTTGAAACCCACGCATTCCTCCCCTCCCCCCACTTCACTCCTCTCGTGACGGCGGATTCCGGCCATTCTCCATCACATTTTCGGTCGATTCGGGCGTGCTCTGAGGTATATCTCGCATCTCCCCGCTAGCTCCCTTTTGGCAATACGATGCATTTTGGCATATAATCCTGCTATGGTACAAGTAGAGTGATATGATGCTTTACTATGATATTATGTTTTTAGTTCATATATTGCTAGTGTAGTATTTTCACATGGAGCGAGATTTACGATCTACATCAAAGGAAACTAAGTATTGGATACTATTCGGGTTGTAAGTCTCATCTTCACATGATATCATAGACATTCTAAACTTGAGGAAAGTGGCCAGATTCCAGTAACCGATCAAATTTAATATGCTTTGCGCAATGAACGATGGTTTGCGGCCTCTGAATTGCATACAGCTAGATTGTTTCATGTATTTATTTGCTAGTTACACATTTTTTTAAATGAAGCTTCCTTAGTTGAATGACCAATAAAACCATAGGTCCATATTTCACTAAATAATTGTTACGACGACTGGCAACTTCACTTCATAGAATGCATGGCTCATCACAATCCAAATTCCCCCCAGAACCGTCATCACAAACTATAACACATGAGTCACTGGATCACGATGAATTGACCTCACAGAATGGGCCGTAATTTGCAGCCGCTATCGTGCAATGCATGCATAAGAATAAGAGTGTTTTATGACTTTATTTTCAAATTGGATGTTCCTTACATGAAGTTTTTGTTAGTTCCATGCATAGCTAACAGAAAAGACCAACCTGCATTTTGCTGCACGAGTTCTTAGCGCATAGCTCACCACAATACAAAATTTTGTTCCACAACCTTCATGAAAAACTCTAACACAGTTATGATGAGCTCCTTGGACCAAAATATAGTCAGACCATGGTTTGAGCCATCGGCTTGTAGTGCATGCACAAGAACCGAGTGTCCCACTTCTCCGCAAAATTGTGAGATTTGCGGGACATCCCATATCTTGTCTGCACATCCTACTTCTCTGCAACTCTGTCTCCTCCCTCCATCGGTTCCCCCTCTTCTGGTCGTCTCTATCGGCATCGGGATTGGCGGGAAGAAACCTAATATATGTGTGGGTTTTCTCAATAAAATTAGTTTTTCAACATATTAATTTTCGGATTTGGAGGTCCGAGAAAAGAGTTAGAAGTTAGGATCCCGTGCTGCTACAAGCACCGTCAAATGGATGGATAAGTGTTACAACAAGAAAGAACTTGCATATTACATGAAACTGGTTGTAGAGATAGGGGAGTAACATACTTGGATTTAATCGAAGTTCATTCCATATTTTCTGGTTGACAATCCTAGGAATTCAACTTGTCAACAAGCTTGGAAGAGCAAGCAAGCTCCATTATTTGACATTGACTTTGACCGCAATGCCTCATCCCCTCCACCTTCATCGCCCCCTCAGTTGCTGCTCCAAGAATCACCATTAGTGCCACTCACCACCATGATGGTGCCCTCTCCGCCTCTCCGTGAAGCAGAAGCATACCACATTCCATATCTTTCTCCCACCACCTCCACACTCGTAGCCGAATCAAGAACTACTAGCCTGGATCGAGGAAGGTACCACGCAGCCATGCCACCCATCTCTAAAGGGAAGGCAATATTAGATGGGGATTAAAGAAGGAAGGCGTGATCGGGTTCGGGGGTGTTTGTGCTCCTTGCGACGATGAGTCGATCCAGAGGGGCGGATGGGAGGACGCTGGGTGCCGAGAAGGTCGTCGAGGCAGAGGGGAAGGAAATAGAGGAGAGGGCGGTCGCGAGGCAGACGTGACGGCGACGACGCACCACGAACGAGCGAAACAACCAGCGGCCACACAAAAACATAGCATAGGAAGGAGATAATAGCCGCGACCGCTGAAAGATGTTGGAAACAATAAGAGCCACCGACAAGCGGGCCTAGAAGCGATAGACCATCCGGACGCACCACAACGCTCACATTCTAGTGAGATCAGAGCTGGGTGGGTTTTCATGGTTAGTAGCTAGTTTCATGTTTTTACATTAAGCTTCTCTTTTAGTTGCATGACCAGTAGAAAGACATATCCATATATATATTTTGCTACACAAAACTGTTGTGACCGGTCCTGGACCTTTGGCTTTGCTGAACCCATGACTTATTCAAATTGGTTCCACAGTTGTCATGACCAACTCCAACACAATTGTGATGAGTTTCTTGGATCACACTTAGCTAGCCTTGCACAATCGGTTGTGATTTGTAGTCTTTGACATGTAGTGCATGCATAAGAACTGGTGTGTTCCATGAGTTAGTTGCTACTTGCATGTTTTTTACATGAAGCTTCCTTAGTTGCATGAGCGACAAAAAAGGTTGATCGGCATTTCGGTGCACAAATGATGTGACAAAACCCAAAACTTTAATTTGTTGAATGCCTGCCCACGAGAGGCCTGATTACAAATAAGCAACCCCTGAATAAGATTGCAACAAAATTAGCCAAGCTATTCCCTGCGGAAGAAAATACAGTTATCCAAGCTATGATTCTAGGGGCTCTTAGTTTTCCGAGCAAAAGGTGAATAGCCCGGCCTCTAGCGGCGTTTGAGATGCGGGAGGAAACTGAAAACACAATATCACACTACTACCAAGACCTGCTCTTTTGACATGTAAAAGATTTGTGGAAATGGATGAACTATCATCCATGTGTAAGATAGTTCTCAGTTCATAGAAGTAGTTGACATCGTCCTAAATTGTCTTATCGAACCATAGATCTCTCTACCGAAACATCTGTTGAAACAGTTTGTCTACCAAATCACTAGTACTCCAGCTAGTAGTACTGTAATTCATTCTATCTTGTACCGATTGCCAACCTGTAGTGTTTTTTCGTGATCCATCTTCAGTGTGGCAATACTCGAGTTGAAGTTCTTCTGCAGGAACCTGTACATGTGATTGATGACGAAGCGCCTGAACCATCCGTGCTTGGGGCCGCTGGCCGTCAGGATCGTCCTCCCGATCACGACGCTCACCCCGCTCCTGCGCGCCCGGTCCATCATCGCCGCCTCCCCGGCGCCGCCGGCGACGTCCTTGAGCGCAGCGACGACGGACTCCAAGAACTCGTCGCCCTCCATGTCCTGCTTGTCCATGTACCCGTACTGCGCCACGCACCTGTACACCCCGGCGGGCACCTCCTCCACGGAGGCCACGAGGAACCGCTCCTCTGGCAGCACCGACGTCACCGGCAGCGTCCTGACGGTGACGAAGACCAGCAGCTCGCGGAGGCAGCCCGTGTGCTCGGCGTAGTGGCGCACGATGGGCGGGACGCCGTTCATCAGGTCCGTGAAGAAGAAGCACACACCGGGCACGCGCGCCGACCTGGCCACGATCCCGGCGAGCTCGTCGCCGGAGATCATGTGGCCCGCCTCGTACTCGCTCTTCTTCTTCCGGCCGTAGGTCCAGGACAGCGTGATGACCAGGAAGAAGGCGGTGATGGCGAAGGGCACCCACCCGCCCTGCGCCATCTTGTTCATCAGCGAGCTCATGTACATCCCTTCGATCGCCACGTAGGCCGCGAAGAACGCGGCGGCGTACGCGGGACGCACCTCCCAGATCACCACCATGACCACCGTCATCAGCGCGGTGGTGATGAGCATGACCCAGATCACCGCGACCCCGAAGGCGTGCCCGATCTCCGGCCCGCCCTGGAAGCCGACGGTGATGAGGATGCAGAGCACCATGAGCAGGTAGTTCACCTCGGGGCAGTACACCTGGCCCTCGTACTTGTCGGAGGTGTGCCGCACGGTGGCGCGCGGGAAGCAGCCGAGGTTGATGGACTGCCGGATGATGGAGAAGCTGGCGGAGATGAGCGACTGGCTGGCGACGATGGCGGCGAGGGTGGAGACCACGAACATGGGCCAGAACAGGGGGCCCGGGATGCTGCTGTAGAAGGCCGTGCTCAGGTCGGCCGGGTTCTTGATCAGGTACGCCGCTTGGCCGGAGTACGCGAGGATCAGAGATGGGTACACCACTGTCGAAAACGCCACCTGCAAGACAAGAATAGAAAAGGAGATTCAGTAAACACATTACAGGTACCATTTGCACATAGTGTGACAATGCAGTATACCTGAATTGATGCCTTGTTGAAGTGACCCAGGTCAGCGAACATAGCTTCAGCACCTGATTACACATGGTCACATACACAACTTCACATTCAGCACCAGATTTGTTATCAGTTTTACGTGTTTCGTCAAAAGGATTGGTACCATCACAGAAATTTCAGAACAGGTGAATATATCTGTAGTCAGTTTCAGTTTCACCTGTAATGCAGAGGATAATGGCCCCGAGCTGCTCCCACCCGGCCGTCCCGTTCCTAGCGAAGTAGTAGTAGATGTAATGCGGCGAGACGGCCTTGAGGACCGGCGGGTAGTACTTGACGATGTTGTAGAGTCCGATCATGGCGATGGAGGCGAACCAGACAAGCATGATCGGGGAGAAGGAGAAGCTGACCTTGCTGGTGCCCAGCTGCTGGAACAGGAAAAGCAGCAGCAGGATCACCACCGTCAGCATCACCACATGCTCTGCAAGTTGCAACCAAACGAGAATTCAACGTCAGATATTAATAGAAAGTAGTACGTCAAAGAAAAACAAACGTGCCGATCTTCCTTACTCTGTTCGATCTTGGGCGACCTTGACTGGATTCCCTGAACGGCCGAGAGAACTGATGAACAGAAACAAAAATCAGAAACCTTTAGAAAAATAAATCTGGTGTGAAAGAAAAGATCTGATTTTTAAAAGATTGTGCAGTACGTGCCTGAGATGGCCGGAGTGAGAGCGCCGTCGCCCATGAGCATGCAGGTGCCGAGGAGGACGGTGTATGTGACGCAGGACTGCAGCGCCGTGCTGCGCTCCAGGACCGTCTGCACCCACGACGGCTCCCTCTGCTTCTTCTTGCTGTGGAACCGGAGGTGGAGGTCGGAGGCGAGCCGCGTGACCCGCACCGGCATGCTGCCCCCGAAGTTGACGTGCTGCCGGAGCAGCGAGTAGAGCGCGAAGGTGCCGCCCTCGCCGTGGTCGTCGGCGCGGAGGACGAGGAGCACGTACTTGACGAGGCTCATGAGGGTGAGCGTCCAGAGGATGAGGCTGAGGATGCCCAGGAAGTCCCGCTCGCCGGCGCCCGGGAGGACCACGGACGGGAACACGTAGAGCGGGGACGTGCCCAGGTCGCCGTACACGATGCCCAGCGACTGGAAGCTCAGCACCGCCGTCTGCCACGCCGTGAACACCTGCATATATACACACACGTACGTCAAGATCTGGTCGGCAGCTAGTAAATCTGGACCATATACACACGTGCCTGAGGTGTCCGGTGCGGCGTCTTGTAGGCCTGGCTGAAGCTCATGGACGGACGGAGCGCGGTGGCGCCGGAGCCGTTCGTGTCGCCATTCTTTTCGTGCTCTCCGGTCTGGCCGTTCCCGCCGGCGCTGGCGGAGTCGACCTCCAGGACGACGTCGCCGTTCTTGTCGGCGCGACGATCCATCGAGGGAGGCTAGGCTTCAGAGGCAAAGCATATAGTACTCATTCCTCTTAGGTTTTTGTAGTAGTGGTTTTTGTCGGTCCATAACTGAAAGGATATATCGATGGCCTCATTCATCAAACCGCGTGTCGTGATTTCCTGGGATTCTCTTAGGTAGGTAGGCAGGCAGGCCGCTGTACATATTTGAACGCGAAAGAGATAAGCCGTTGCATATGTGTATCCAGTCTGTAACGAAATCGAGCTGTTTAACAACCTGCACAATTAAGGGTGCCCCAACAACGCTCAATAGTAATTACCTGCTCTATCTCTATCTTGTAGAGGTGTATTGATTATTTCGAATCTCTCACACGGTATAAATGTATCAATATAGTACAACATGGATCCCTACAAAAATGGTAACATGGATTGTTTTTTGACAGCTAGCATGGACATGTTTAATTACTTAGCTGTCCCTGAAAATTAAGATTTTTGTACAAAAATGGTAACATGGATTTTCATTTTGACAGCTACCATGGATATGTTTAATTACTTGGCTGTCCCTGAAAATTAAGATTTTTGTGCAGCTGCCGACGTAGGAGTGGGATAGGAATTTCAATAAAGATAATTTGCTAAAAAAAGGCTGCTGGTGAGATTATCATTGTGTTATGCCCTGGTGATGAATTATCGAACATTTATTCAATTATTAGTTAGTTATAAATTTATTTTTATTGTTTTACCAATCTATTAATAATCATCAACAATAGTACAAGAGTATCTAAACGTAATAAAAGTTACAAATAGGTCACTAGACCATCTAGCGAAGACTACGGACTCTAGCACAACACGAGACGAAAGCGCGACGCCTTCCTCGCCCCTCCATCATTGGAGCTGAGCAAAACTTGTGGTAATAGAGCTTGTTATAGTAGATATACGTAAAGATATCATGCTAAGCCTCCCAAGGACTAGCGCACTAGAGCAACAACTATAGTAGAAAATGACATCTATAGATCGGAAGATATGAAAAACAACCGGATACCAAGAGATCAGCCGGATACAAGACTCTACACGGCCTTCGTTGATGCTAGACACACCATTGGAGCAAGGATAGAATGTGGAGGACCTTATTCTAACTTTAGGATGTAGCTGTTGCCTCAATATTCCAAGAAGACACACAAAATAGCGTAAACAAAAAACTGAAACCATACCGTCGGCGAGACGTCGTGGTATGCCGCGTCCAAAGGATTAGTTAAGTTTTGTTTGGGACGTGTGCATTTGATACACACTAGCAGAGTGCTCATACATTGCTATGTCCACTTTTTTTTGACAATCAATAGTATATATATGGGAAAATTTGCTATAGGACACCGTTATTTTCTATCATTTGCTGAAACACACTGTCTGATTATGTTTTTGCCAGGTACCATTATAATTTTGTGGCACATTTGCCAGAACACACCACGTGGCCAAAATAGGAAAGTTTTAGCACTTTTGCTCGGGTGGCCATGTTATGGCCGGTTTTGAACAAAATGTGTCAAACTTTCTCTTTTTAGCCATGCAGTGTGTTCTGGCAAATGTGTCACAAAATTGTAATGGTACCTAGCAAAGACACAATTGTGCGGTGTGTTTTAGCAAACGCTAGAAAATAACGATGTCCTGTAGCAAATTTTCCCTATATATATTTATCGTATAGTGCATGTGAAAAATCCATATATAAACACCAAATATTTTGTTTCGTTATATGTTGGAATATTTTTCTCTACTTGTCAGTGGCGGAGCCATGTGTAGCTAGGGGGGCACCGCCCTAGCCCACGAATTTTTTGACTAATACCACTTCATATTTGGCATTTTATTTTTGCTAAAGTAGCCTATATTTGACCCATTTGCCTCCCTCCCACATACTGGGCTAAAATATTTCCCTAGCACACTTACCCCCAACTACTTGGCCCAAATTCGCCGCCGCTGGTTGTGTATGTAGCCAAGCAAGAACTATGGCTACTTTCTCACCAGTCACCACAGATGCCCCTCTTTACTTGGCAACTGCTTTTTTTTTTTGCCCCAACTTAGTTTGCCAGTATCTGTTTGTATAGGTTACTCGCACATATCCCATGTTGACCTTGATGATTTTCCCTTCCAAATTATTTTTCATCTCCTTTTAGAATTGAGCAAAGAACTGAGGAAGCAACTACCCTTATGGTCACCATTGACTAGAACATGCCCCTACACTCTGTTCTCACCGTCAGTGTTGATCCTCGGCTCCGCCCTCCCATCACCTCCACTTCGCCCATGCATAGGATTCACGCTTGGCGGTCTAGTCTAGTTGTTCCTCCTCGATGTCCTCTTCTCCGTTCTGTCGCGTGCCACAATATCATTAGTTTTAGATTGTTGCACCATCCACATCACTAGCTTGGCTGCAAGCGGGAACTTGAGGTCTTTATCCAAGAGAGCGTAGCGAGGACGAGCTCACATAGGATAGGGAAAGGGCGACGTGCAGGGGGAGCCAGGATTTAACATTGAGGGGGCGAAGATATTGATGATCATGTATAAGAATTTTTTTCTCACGAAGGCTACAACTACGTGTCATTTTGTGTTGGAAGAACTGTTTGGACAAAAACCATAACAATATATCAAAGTCTCGGCATAGAACTGATATTAATATGTAGCACTAAATCTTGGACAATACAAAAAAAAATATACATTTATATTGGATCAACTTTGTCTCTACGAGTATAAGCTTGATAATTCCTTTTCAGGTGACCTTCCTAATCTTTTTTTCCAGTATAAAAATTATTATGCGGTAAGTCGTCATCGTCACCAAGAAAACATCAAAGAAACATTTTTCTGTAAATTAATCAATTAGACTACACGTTATGCAATCTATCAATAAAAAACTAAATGACTTGGTACCTTTAATCTGAGCGAGGAAGATTGATTTGTATACTAGATGACATAGCACGTCTATCACCGGCGTTGCGGCAGGATTAACAAAGATAGAAACCGACAAACAACAGGGCTGGGTAGCACGGCGTCGCGTCCATGGCATCACGTGGCATCTGGCGAGTGAGTAGGAGCGAGTGACAACGACAAGCGTCCAGTCAGTTGGTCATATGGTGCTACCTATTAGGTCTAGTTACACAAACAAAGAATGTGGAAACAGGTTACTACGATTGACTAATACACAAAAATCATGGACTACGTTTAGCCTTAAGTAGGGAGCATCACGGCTAAACAATTAAATTTGAGCTTAGTGCTAAGTAATTAAGCCTATACGGACATTAGTTTAGTACTGACATTTGCACCTATGTACAGGGGCGGAGCCATGATTTAACATTGAGGGGGACGAAGATATTGATGATCATGTATAAGAATTTTTTTTTCTCACGAAGGCTACAACTACGTGTCATTTTGTGTTGGAAGAACTGTTTGGACAAAAACCATAACAATATATCAAAGTCTCGGCATAGAACTGATATTAATATGTAGCACTAAATCTTGGACAATACAAAACAAAATATAAATGTATATTGGATCAACTTTGTCTCTACTAGTATAAGATTGATAATTCCTTTTCAGGTGACCTTTTCCAGTATAAAAATTATTATGCGGTAAGTCGTCATCGTCACCAAGAAAACATCAAAGAAATATTTTTTCTGTAAATTAATCAATTAGGCTACACGTTATGCAATCTATCAATAAAAAACTAATGACTTGTTACCTTTAATCTGAGCGAGGAAGATTAATTTGTATACTAGATGACATAGCACGCCTTTCACCGGTATTGCGGCAGGATTAACAAAGATAGAAACCGACAAACAACAGGGCTGGGTAGCACGGCGTCGCGTCCATGGCATCACGTGGCATCTGGCGAGTGAGTAGGAGCGAGCGACGATGACAAGCGTCCAGTCAGTTGGTCATATGGTGCTACCTATTAGATCTAGTTATACAAACAAAGAATGTGGAAACAGGTTACTACGATTGACTAATACACAAAAATCATGGACTACGTTTAGCCTTAAATAGGGAGCAACACGACTAAACAATTAAATTTGAGCTTAGTGCTAAGTAATTAAGCCTATAAGGCCATTAGTTTAGTACTGAAATTTGCACCTATGTATTGAGGGGGGGCTGATGGTTAGGGGGGTCTAGCCCCTGCTCGCCCCCTTGGCTTCGCCCCTGCCTATGTATTGAGGGGGGGAGGGGGGGTGGGGGGTGGGGCTGATGTTTAGGGGGGGTCTAGCCCCTGCTCGCCCCCCCCTTGGCTCCGCTCCTGGCGACGTGTGGGGAGGATTAAATTCTTTGCGTAGGAAGGATCCCCTCCTCCGAGAGTGAATTTTCAGGACATGGGTACTTCTAAACCCGACTATACTTACTCCATCATTAAGTTACATAGTTATCCAAGCACTATACATTGACGGTTCCTCATACTATTCATTCGGAACTGTGTTAATTTTGTGTAAGATACATAGTTTCGAGTTTCAATATTCCAAATATCACGCATATACATACATGCGGCCTCTGCATGCAAATATTTATTTTGTTTTTTCGACTCAATTTTTCAATTTTTTCAGTTTTGGGGAGGTAGGCAGGATCAGGAGTTCCCCCTTCCCACTGAGTATTATCGACCATCCTCCCCTTTAATCATTCCTGAACCCAATTTCAGGATCGCGTTGGTGGCGGAGGAACAAATAAAAATCCCGTGCACTTCCTCAGATTTTTACAAGTGACCCACTGTGGGGAACAAATAAGCATGTGGTGGTGAAGCTCCAAGGATCCCTACACCATATTTTCTCACATCGTGGGTTATCTAGGTAATGCCTTCAGCTGTTGTTGATTCCACAACATGGTTGAGGTTAAGACATGTTCAAATAGAACCTAAAGTTGTAGTACCCGTGGTCATATACTGCACTCACTGTTTTGATTTGTTATATTGTGTTTTTGGTTTCCTCCCACATCTCAGACATGATACCAACAAAGGCTGCTAGGAGGATAGCGTGGCTAACTTTGTTCAGTTCCTACGTAGAGCCACTTATTTATAATCAATCATGTAACAAAAGCTCATCATAGTTGTATTGGAAGTTGTTACTATTGTTGCTGAGGACAATTTGAATGGGATGGTCACAAATCAGCCATTCAACAATGTGAAGTTGTGGTCTTCATCACAACATTTTTGCAGCGAAACGTGAATCATGTTCTAGTGAGTGTCATGCAACAATCTGAAGTTGTGGTCATGCAACATTGTGAAGTTGAAGCCATTCAACATCAACAATGTGAAGTTATGGTCATGCAACTAGCATAGTGTCATGCAAATAACACGCGTGTTTCTTGCGTGGGGACCAAGTGGAGCGGCTCTGTCTTGCACGGAGCTTCGGCGGAGAAGTCAAGTCATGCCTGGTCGACAGGTGCTATGCCGAGTCATGCCTGGTCGGCAGGTGCTAAGCACGACAGATCCTCCGGAGACTTCAAGCTATGTTGACTGGTGGTACTTGGTGGCATGGTGTTGTGGGGTACCGATGGCGACCGCGACATGCTTTGGATATAGTGCGCAGGGAGGTGATGCTACTTGGCACCGCAGTGGTGTCGGTGGCTGGTGTCGCAAGATTCAGCGCATCGATCTACATGATGAAGATGGGTTTGCGGAAGATAGTGGAGGCAGCGAGATCCGGAGCGAGTGCATGGACGCCGTTTCGTGGATAAGCTGGGCGGATCTGGGCTCCTGGCTTGCATGAGGCAGTTGGGTGTTTGCTAGGTCTCGTCGGGAAGCTGGCGACATGGTTATCGTTATGCTCGGTGTTTTATTTTGACGGTTTTTGTTCTATGATCTTTGTAATGGAATTTGCCAGACTTTTATTGTTCGAATAATAAAAAGGTTGTGTGCATCGCTTGATGCAGAGGCAGGTGCTTCGCTTCAAATTTCGAAAAAATGCAAATAACACGCAACTAGCAAGGCGGTAAAAGGGAGAGGTTGGACCTTGCCTTGGCCGTTGACGAGAGAAGATTGCTCTGCTGTCGCGATGGGATGAAATGAGATTATTTGGATGGTGGACTAGTAGAGAAAACCTTATAGACGGATACCTTAGCGCCGACAAAGTGGGCCCGGGGTTGCCGGCTGACGAGGGTTTAACTCATCAATGCCCATTGTTATGGACTTGGGTTTTGGAGAAGGAGGGAGCGCTGGAGACATCTATCGGCTAGCAAACAAGCACACAGGGGACTCGAAGATTTACCCAGATTCATGCCTCGTAGAGATCCCTACTCCTGCTTGTCTGCTCATGGAATTATCAAAGGAATCGAGGATTACAATGGTGCGTAGATGCAATCTGGCGAGGGTTGTGGAAACTAGAGTTGCGTGTGTCCTCCTCGCCGCCCCCTCCTAGCCTTTATATAGATAGGCTAGGTCTCGGGTAGCAGGTCGAGTCGGTTATAGGTTAGGGTTTTCCCCTTTGAACTTTCTATCTTTAGCTTCTTCTTGTTCTTCGAGCAATCGAGAGTCCGTAGATTACTCGAGCTCTCCATTTGAGCCTTGGCGACACCGTGGGCCTCTACTGTATTCAGACCGTATATACCAAGCTCGAGTACCTGTAGGGTATACCCATGTCAGTAGCCCCCGAGTGTCCAGTGGAATCGCAGATTCGACTGGAGACTTTATGAAGCCTTTCAAGTGCATGAATGAGTATGTTTTTTTGACTGCTTTGGTTGTGTCATAGGGATTGTTGATGTGCGTGCCTGATTTAACTGATGTATCGGTATCAGTTAACTACCTTAGGGTAAAACAACGCAATCTACTCGAACTCGAGTCCCCAAACTCGAATCCGGAAAAGTGCTGGTGTAATTCGACTCAAGCCACGGAGGTCTTACAGGGGTTGAATTCCAGTATATGGGTGTGAGCACTCGACGCGTCCGTCAAGGCGTGTTCATCGTGCCTGTGGGCACGGATATATTTCTGGCAGCGCGGAGAAAATGCCTTGCCAGGCCTTATTCAGGTCTTATCATCACGCTGCAAGCGCGGCATCCGAATTTTGTCATCACAAAGATGATTCGGGTGACCTAGGAGACGCAATCTCTTTGTAGGGCAATGTCATGAGGCGGTGTCGCCATAAGCTTCGAGTGTGTATGTCATCAACGCACAGTGTGATGTACAAATAATCATAGGGTGCGCAACCAGTGCTCCCTATGGGAGTAGCCCCCGAGTGCCTGGTTGAGTCGAAGACTCAGGCAGGGACTAAAGAACTTTTGCGACTGCTGTCGTCTTTTGTTTGCTTGTTTCAGTCGAATTTGCTTCTGGCGCTCCCTATGGGAGTAACCCATGCCATAGTCGAATCGTGCTTCGAGTGGTTGAGTTTGCTTTGATTGTCCATGTTCCTGTAAAAAGAAAAAGAAAAAATCGTAGGGTGCGCGACCAGCGCTCCCTATGGGAGTAGCCCCCGAGTGCTTGGTGGAGTCGAAGACTCGAGCAAGGACTAGAATAGTCAAAGTCTTCTGCTGCGTAGTTTTGGATGACGTTAGTGCTGACGATTGATGACCTCAGTTGCCCGCGTGAGCGAGTTTGACGGGACGTGACGAGCGGTGGGTCCCATTTCCTGACTCTGATTTGACCGGGCGTGCGTAATCTTTATTTTAACTGCACCTCCTCGATTTCCGTGCGTTGGGAGTAGTGGGGGACGGTTCACGCTTCAGGTCCTCCACGTGTCGAGCACGATGGACGCCACGTGTCAGATAGGGTTTTTCTTAGCCGTTGGATTGCATCTTCTAGGGGGTTAAGTAGCGATGCGGCGACGGTAAATTTCACATCTTCCTCTCTTCTGCCTTTGCCTCCATCGCCATTTGCCGCTGCTCCTCTGCTTCTTTGCGCTCCTTTCCTTCGCGGCGCTGGACCAGCTCCGCGTATTTCCCAGCTACTTTCTCCGGTCACATCGCCGCTGCAGAATGGTGAAGAAAAAGGGAGGTGCTGCGGCCGATTCCGCTGCTGCTGCTGCTAGAAGAAGAAGGGCGGCTCCGCCGCTACGGGCACCAGCACCGCCGCCGGCAAAAATAAGAAAGGCACGGGCACTCGTGTCACAAATGGTGCGTGGCATGCATCTGTGATCAAGTCCTCAGAGCTTCGTATTCTTCGCCAAGACGGAGTTTTGTCGTCCGTAGTCATGGACGCGTGCGTCCCTGGTATCGAGGTAATCCCCTCTCCTCCTGCCGGCTTTCGAGTGATGTTCCTAGCGTTCATCATTCGCGGCCTCTCATTGCCCATGCATCCTTTCTTCAGGGGCCTTCTCTATTTTTACGGGCTCCAGCTGTTGGGGATCGGCGCAGAAAACAATAATTTTCCTACGACGGAACCCCAGAAACTTAGCCTAGGATCTATCTATGTAGTAATGCGGTAACGGCCGGAGCGTAGAGAATACATACCCTTGTAGACCGTACGCGGTTAACGTTCCGCGGGGAACGTGCTTGAAGTAGTCGTACTCGAAGCCGACCTCAAGGTCACGAAGCTCCTCGCAGGTCACCCCTTGCTCCTTCTTGATCTTCATCATCTTCGTCGTGCAACAGCTCCGGCTCACGACATTCTAGCGCCCCAAGTGTTGCGCCTCGTGTCTTCGTACACATTCGGTGCATGATGAGACCTTCGGCTCCCCGATCCCACCGAGAGTGCGGAAGTTGATATCCGGCTAGGAATCCCTGCAGCGCAATGGCATACTGCAGGTGTGCCTTGATCGCACAGCCCAGACTTGGGGCCATGGTGACAAGGTATAGAGAGAGGGAGGGAGAAAGTCAACCAAAGGACTTCTCAAGTTGTGTATTTGGTGTTTCTAATCCCACCCATGGGCACCCCTTTATATAGGCAGAGGGGGTGTGCCCTCCCCATTGGGTTAGCCATGTGGGACTATTCATAAAGGAAAAATAACATCTATTTTCGTCCTAGATGATTGGGCCGAATTGATTCAGCCCAATAGACAAAACAGAAAACAGACAATAAAAAGAAAAAGAAAAAGAGGCAAGCAGCAGCCAGCCGGGTGGGCCGGCACCACACCGGCGGCCCAAGAGCAGGCAGGCGCCCAGCTCAGCAGCCAGCGCCCCGGGTGGGCCGGCGCTGCCCACCCCGGAGTCCCATGTGCGCCCGTGCGACCCGCTTGACCAGCGGCGATGGGCGGCAGGGAGTGGAGGCCGGGTGGGCCGTGGCCAGCCCACCTCGCGCCTGGGAAGAGCGGCTGGGTGGGCCGCGACCGACCCACCACGCGTGCGCCCGCTTCCACTGTTCGCCCGCGAATGGCAGTTTTAAACCGTCGCCCATTTTAAGTGGGCTGCAAGGCCCACTAGTGATAGAAACATTTTTCTCTGTTGTTTTCCTTTTTCCTTTTTGCTGTGATTTCTTTCTAGGTCAAATCCTTCCGGTGTTTGGCCTAATAAGAAAGTTGCTATGATAAATCTAAATTTAGATATTATTTAGAATATATTAATTCACAATTAACATATTATAAATATATATTTAAATTCCCATTTATCTGAAACACTTTTTCTGGTCTTTTCCTTTATTCTTTCTCCGAACAACTTCGGATCTCCCCGTGGAACGATTCCGGTTTTCTCTCTTTCTCTATTGTGATTCCGTCTTACGAATGATCGCTCTCATCGTACCCTTAAGTGTATCCTCTCATGGCTCGGAAATGCTCTAGACATGATCTGTATCAATGATCAACAAAGGGACCAGGGATGTCCATGTGACCCCTATGCATTCCTGATGACGATGTCGTTTGAATTATCTAAATGTAGCATCCTCTTCCTTTTGTTTCTCGATACAACTTGTCCGAGATCCGATCATTGGTATCCCATACCTTTGTTCAATCTCGTCCACAACAAGTTATGTTTTCTTGTTACCGTGATATTACATCCCCGTGACCTAGTCACATGTTGCAACATTTATAGATGTAATCTCACCAAGTCGGCCGTATGTATCTTTACCCGTCATGTGGGTGAACAAATCCCGGTCTTGCAGTCACATGTCATCTACTGTTCCTTCAGAATACCCAACGTACACCTTTACGGCCACCGTGTTACCAGATGACGGTTGATGCAGTCTAAGCAGCCTAGGGAAATAGTGAGTAATATGAGCTCATGGTCTAAGAAGAAGGAGTCTAGGTATAGCTGTTGCAACAATGAACTATATGACTTGATCGTGTTGCAATCCTTAGAGGAATGTCCAACCACATCATTCTCCAATGATATGATCTCATTGTCAGTCGGCATAAATGCCCATGATCTTAAAACCCAGATCATCTTCGTGACCAACGAACTAGTATGAATAGAGGCTACTAGGGACTTGGTTGTTTCATACCACACCTATACCAATGTTTCTACTTGGCACAGTTATAGCACAATATGAAACTATTATAAACTAATTGAGATATGACAATAAAAACCTATTTATTATTTGCCTCTAGGGCATATCTCCTTCAGTCTCCCACTTGCACTAGAGTACAAATAATCTAGCTTGCATTTTACTCATATAAACCATATACCATATGCGTTTACAGATCATGCATGCTCATGGGAAACGTCATGTCCATGTTCTGTTTTACCAGATCATTATGTCTTTTGCAAATCGTTAATGTCTTCCTAATTTGACATTCACACCATTATCTTATAATGGGTCGAAGTATTTGTTTGGCAACAAAGTGAGACTTTTGTTTCTAGTGTTCATGATGACGGTCGTTTTCACTGTTGTCATCTAAACTTCGAAACACACTTTGTTATCCTTTGTGTGTATACTATAGTCATGGCAGCAGAACGAGGCCTGATTCCAGGAGCTTACAGTGACGTTAGATCAACCTCGAGGGCTTTCTCATAGGCACTGGGCCCTGGGACACATCATTCTACGTTAAAAGTGAACTAGCCCCGCCATAACATTATACATCGCATCAGATGTAGCCTTTATACTTCTATATCTATGTAGATCCTAGTGCATGCAATGCATCTATGCCACTTACATTGCTTCTTGTCATTTAAGTACAAAGCTCAATTCTGGTTCAGTGATCAACTCAGGAATCACTTAAAGACATGTTCTTACGTTTAAGACTTTGTCCTACCAACCAGAACTTTGGGTCACATTACGTCGAGTATACAACATGGTTATATGGAAGAACCTATGACTGAGGCATAGGAGATGCAACGCATCTCTTTCTTTCAACCATAGCTGCAATACTATCTCAATGCTTCATATAGTAAGAACTTATTTCTTACCTTGTTCCATTCTGAGCTACTTCAGAATCTTGCTTAGGACATTCTGAACATCTTTTAGAATCAAGTCCAGGAAGCATTCGACATTTAGTGGATATTAAACTCTCCAATCTATCTTGATAGATCTTATTGTTTAATAACTTCAACTTCATCCTAACTTAAATATTATTAACACCGATTACATCATTCACATATGTCGTCCACATATCCTAGAATGATTTCACGCTCCCACTCAAATATGACATTCATGTTTGAGATTCAGGGATTTCACTTAGCTCCCACTCAAAATATGTCAGCTACATATTATGAATTAGCCAAGCTAATTTGCTCCCACTCAAATCTAGGTCCTCTCGATAATCTTAGACATTCCAAAATTCTTTGATCACTATCAAATCGAGAATCCCACTAACGAGATTTCAATGACCATTCATTTCTCGCATTTAGGTCCATCATGCTTCTTTGTATTTCGTAGGTATGTCTTGTTCAAAACATGACAAGTGAATCAAAATTATAGTTCCATAAACTTGTAGAATATATAGTTGAATCCTACTTTCTTTAGTAAAAGTATTCACTGAAACTTTATGATCATTATCTACAGTTTCTCCTCTATTTGTAGAGTTTGGTTTCACACAAAAAATTCCGCTGTGCCACTCAACAATTCGGAGGTAAGGTCAAATACCTTGTTTTGATCTTTTACTTTCTTCCACTTGTATCAGGATACATCAACTTAGGATAACAACATGTTTTCCCCTTTGTGGAAGATGCATTCATAGCTTCCTAAGAATGCTCTACAAAGACTTGTTTATTCGCCACGATTTCGACTTATCGAAATCTCCAGAAACTAGAATGTGCCATAACACTTATGGTGTTGTTTCCACAAATCTTTTAGATGTTCCTTTGTATTTCAAATGAGTGTTTGCTTATTTTGATCTCTAACTCTAAACGATAACTATAACCCTGATAAGAGATAATATTATACCATATGTATCTAATACAAAATGATTATGATGTTTTAGACATTTCAACACAGTTTGAATTCGTCCAATTATCATAATTTGTGAAACATCTTTCACAAGTTCCTTTTATGCTAAACTTAACTTGAATACTTTAGTCATATCGATCAAATCGAAGATACTTCGTATTCTTGTTAATTCAATATCTTATTCAGTTATGAACTCATTTGAACAATTCAAATCATTTCAAACTTATGTTTCATTAAGTAAATACACTTATTCACTTAAGTCCACAATTAACTGATTTCCACTACTTGTTGAAAATATGATACATCATTATGTATAAGTTTTAAAATTTCTTCGCATATTACCATTTTACCAGAATGAGGAGTTTTAGTCATTCTGCCCAAGAGGCATGGTTTTGCAAAGTCTCTAGATTTAGCATCTAGGACCCCCGATCTTTCATAAAGAACCTGCAATAACCAAAATGACTTAAATTGTAGTGTCATTTCATTATTAAACTTTGGATATCTTTTAGCATTCTAATCCTTTATAAATGTTTAAACTATTATCATTAACATAGTGATGAGAATAACTTATTTGTAATCGTAATGTGACCATAACAGTATTGTTCATAAGAAAAGTACAAACTAGTTTGTAACTTGTTCATATGAATAATCGTCTTGCCAAAAGCAAGACACACAAACAAGGATGACAAATTATATTCAAGTCCACTAATCCAAATGACAAACTTTGAGGGAAGAGGTGATGTCGGCCATCAACTGTTTTGCTTGCCGTCATCAAGTCACGTTGCCTCAAAACCAGCAATTCTCAAGCAGATCCTCCTCTTTTCACAAAACAGGACAAGTATCAAATACTTTGCAAACTGCAATGAGTTCTGCAAGAACCACATTTATAATTTGTATATCTTATATATACCTTTTCATCCATGACCTCCTTTTGCAATCAAGCCCTTCTAAGAGTTCTCAACTCTAATGCAAGATCACTAAGCGTTTTTGCAAACTTTCCGGAGTCATCGAATTATCTCCTAATGGTTATTGTATCAAGAAGAGAAGATCACCTTTTATGAGGATATCCCTCAAGCGTGGGTATTAATCTATGAAGTTGGACCCTTTTACTAAGTTCCAAATTAAGCAATATATTCCCATGGTCGCAAAGGACCTCAATGGGATAGGCCAAGGTCTACTAAGATATTTGCAAACAGACATCTAGACTAAGTTTATAATAAGAGATCAATTTATAATTGG
This sequence comes from Avena eriantha, assembly GCA_910589775.1. Lineage (NCBI taxonomy): Eukaryota > Viridiplantae > Streptophyta > Magnoliopsida > Poales > Poaceae > Avena > Avena eriantha. The sequence continues at coordinate 326,613,006 of OU342746.1, forward strand.
TCTCCACTAAAATTCTCATCCCCTGGACAACTTTAGTGATCGCATGATCCCTATCCTCTACACCTCCCCCGATCATCATGGCCATCAGTGCATTATCAAAGGTAGACATTCAACAATGTCAATCACATCATCCATGTGACTCATGCTCGATCTTTCGGTCTCTTGTGTTCCGAGGCCATGTATGTACATGCTAGGCTCGCCAAATCTAACTTGTGTGTATTCGCTGTGCAACATGGATTAGACCCACTGTATGCAAACGTAGATATGTCTGACACCCAAGCCTGTAACCCTGGATCACCTCATACCGAAGAACTTTCTTGGTGGTGCACACACAAGGGGAACACAGAACATTGGAATTAAATAGGGATTATCTTATTTGCTACCGTTGAGTATCTAAATACTAGCACACAATAAGATGTAAAAACTAGTATCAACATCATATGTATAATGTGATATGATATGGTCTTTCTTGCGCCTTGATCTCCATCGAGCGCTCCGGCATGATCTCCATCGTGCCCTTGGTTTGATGCCAAGTCCACGACGCCGCCACCAGGTCGTCCATCGGAATAATGTCTATTACTATACTACTTAGTAACATAAAAGTAAACTACTTTACCTTCGTATCGACCAATGCCATATCATAATCACATGCCCCCTGCAAAATAAAGTTAGACGCCTCTACTTTATCTATTGCAAGTTTTACGTGGTTGTTAGGGCTTTCGCACTAGAACTATTTCTAAACTACGAACTTTCCAACCACAACATGGATCCGACAATTGTCTCTATTACACCCCTTTCGGGGACCTCCGTTGTAAATGCTATATCAACTATCGAATGAGAGACAGACACCCGCTAGCCACTTATACGGTACAAGCCGTATGTTGAGCGTGGAACTAGTCTCGCGTACGAATACGCGTAAGGTCGGTCCGGGTCGCTTTATCAAACAATACCGCGATATCAACAAGTACACGTTAGAGGGTAACAACTAAGGGATCAATGCCCGCACAAAACTTGCGCGTACTGGCCGTACATCACTCCTACGCATAGATCGGCTCTGATACCACTGTTGGGGATCGGTGCAGAAAACAATAATTTTGCTACGACGGAACCCCAGAAACTTAGCCTAGGATCTATCTATGTAGTAATGCGGTAACGGCCGGAGCGTAGAGAATACATACCCTTGTAGACCGTACGCGGTTAACGTTCCGCGGGGAACGTGCTTGAAGTAGTCGTACTCGAAGCCTACCTCAAGGTCGCGAAGCTCCTCGCATGTCACCCCTTGCTCCTTCTTGATCTTCATCATCTTCATCGTGCAACAGCTCCGGCTCATGACATTCTAGCGCTCCAAGTGTTACGCCTCGTGTCTTCGTACACATCCGGTGCACGATGAGACCTCCGGCTCCTCGATCCCGTCGGGAGTGCGGAAGTTGATATCCAGCTAGGAATCCTTGCAGAGCAACGGCGTACTGCAGGTGTGCCTTGATCGCACATCCTAGACTTGGGGCCATGGTCACAAGGTATAGAGAGAGGGAGGGAGAAAGTCAACCAAAAGACTTCTCAAGTTGTGTATTTGGTGTTTCTAATCCCACCCATGGGCACCCCTTTATATAGGCAGAGGGGGTGTGCCCTCCCCATTGGGTTAGCCATGTGGGACTATTCATAAAGGAAAAATAATAACTATTTTCGTCCTGGCCGATTAGGCCGAATGGATTCAGCCCAATAGATAAAACAAAAAACAGACAATAAAAAGAAAAAGAAAAAGAGGCAAGCAGCAGCCAGCCGGGTGGGCCGGCACCACACCGGCGGCCCAAGAGCAGGCAGGCGCCCAGCGCAGCAGCCAGCACCCCGGGTGGGCCGACGCTGCCCCCCCCCGGCGGCCCATGTGCGCCTGCATGGCCCGCTTGACCAGAGGCGATGGGCGGCAGGGAGTGGAGGCCGGGTGGGCCGTGGCCAGCCCACCTCGCGCCTGGGAAGAGCAGCCGGGTGGGCCGTGGCCGACCCACCACGCGCGCGCCCGCTTCCACTGTCCGCCCGCGAGCGGCAGTATTAAACCGTCACCCATTTTAAGTGGGCTGCAAGGCCCACTAGTGATAGAAACATTTTTCTCTGTTGTTTTCCTTTTTCCTTTTTGCTGTGATTTCTTTCTAGGTCAAATCCTTCTGGTGTTTGGCCTAATAAGAAATTTGCTATTATAAATCTAGATTTAAGTATTATTTAGAATATACTAATTCACAATTAACATATAATAAATATATATTTAAATTCCCATTTATCCGAAAACACTTTTTCTGGTCTTTTCCTTTATTCTTTCTCTGAACAACTTCGGATCTCTCCGTGGAATGATTCCGGCTTTCTCTCTTTCTCTACTGTGATTCTGTCTTACGAATGATCACTCTCATCGTACCCTTAAGTGTATCCTCTCACGGCTCGGGAATGCTCTAGACATGATCTGTATCAATGATCAAAAAAGGGACCAGGAATGTCCATGTGACCCCTATGCATTCCTGATGACAATGTCGTTTGAACCGTCTAAATGTAGCATCTCTTCCTTTTGTTTCTCGATACAACTTGTCCGAGATCCAATCATTGGTATCCCATACCTTTGTTCAATCTCGTCCACAACAAGTTATGTTTTCTTGTTACCGTGATATTACATCCCCGTGACCTAGTCACATGTTGCAACATTTATAGATGTAATCTCACCAAGTCGGCCATATGTATCTTTACTCGTCATGTGGGTGAACAAATCCCGGTCTTACAGTCACATGTTATCTATTGTTCCTTCGGAATACCCAACGTACACCTTTATGGCCACCGCGTTACCAGATGACGATTGATGCAGTCTAAGCAGCCTAGGGAAACAGTGAGTAATATGAGCTCACGGTCTAAGGAGAAGGAGTCTAGGTATAGTTGTTGCAACAATGAACTATATGACTTGATCATGTTGCAATCCTTCGAGGAATGTCCAACCACATCATTCTCCAATGATATGATCTCGTTGTCAGTCGGCATAAATGCCCATGATCTTGAAACTTAGATCATCTTCATGACCAACGAACTAGTATGAATAGAGGCTACTAGGGACTTGGTTGTTTCATACCACACATGTACCAATGTTTCTACTTGGCACAGTTATAGCACAATATGAAACTATTATAAACTAATTAAGATATGACAATAAAAACCTATTTACTATTTGCCTCTAGGGCATATCTCCTTCACTAGCTCCAACAGTTGTCTCCCAATTCCATCCTCCACGTAGCTTGCTACATCACCCTTTGCGAGTGCTGGCTCGGAATCGAGCCACACTTCGGCCTCTTCAAGCGCCTCTTCAAGTTGAAGCGCCAATCGATGTCTGGCTCCGTAGTCTACGATGTAGGCAGCTGCGGTATCCACGTCGATTCCTCCACTACATACTTTGATATCAAACTCACAGCATCCATCCAAGGGTGGAGGGACAAGTGGTTTTACATCCGCGACCTGAAGGCCGACGGAGACCACTTCGGACTCGCGCCCTTCCATCTTGCAACGCCGTGCAAGAGGAGGCGCTCCTGGAAGAACGTGATTATGCCCAACGAGTTCACGGAGACAGATGTGTTGTACGAGCGCATCTGCGACCTCGAGAATCGCATGGGCAAAGAGGAGGGAGGCTGCACCCTCATTCGCACATGGCTGCCCTGTCGCGTCCAGCCCCTGCAGGCCAGAGTCCACCCCATGTTTCAGTGGGCTGGCGCGGACTATGTCACTCGTGTGTCTGCCGATGGCATGTCCGCGAGTGAGGTAGACAAAAGGGTGCGACTGGTCACCAAGTACACCGCCAAGGATGTGCTCCCCAGTGAACTAGTCGTTCCTCCATTCAATGCTGCTAACCCTCCTCCTGAGGTACAGTTGTGCTACGTAGTAGCTTTGTTTGTCGATTGCTTCTTTGTTGTTTCTTGACTTTGTGCTAAATTATTGTCTATATGCAGGATTGGGCGGTGTCACCCTGTATGCCCCCTCTTCCTGAGGGGGTTATCCCTCATGAAGCCTTGGAAGAGGACGAGTCAGAGTCGACCGTCTCATCTGATGTGGAGGAGGAAGCCCCCTAGTCGAGTAGTTCGAATACTCGCAAGCGTTCGCGCAGCTAGGATTCGGATGCGTCGTCCCCTTTGACTCCGGAAGGTGCAGGTGTTGGTGCAGAGTCACCGATCCCTGCCATTCCTGTGAGTGCCATGGCGCCATCCTCTCGCAAGAAGATGCGGCTGCCTAAGGAATCGTCGTCAGAGTCAGGGGATCAAACCTGCGACTTTGATAAGTTTGATTGGTAAGTATTCGAGTATTCCTTTTTGGTTCTTCTTTGGAGTTGCCTTTTCTTGACATTGGTTTTGTTTTGCAGCCAACAAGCGTCGTCATCTTCTGACGACGTACAATTTTTGAAAGAATCTGGAGTCGCGACCTCCAGGGCTAAGAAAGAGGTTGAACGTGCTCCTTCCCCTCCAATGGCGGCCCACTCCGGGCATAATTCATCAAGGTCTCCACACGATGGGGAGCATCGGATGGTTGCTCGGATGATTGCACACCAATCGACTTCAGAGTCACTGGAGGATCATGTAAGTGTAGTATCTCTTCTTCTGATGTTGCAGTCGATTTTATCTATGTCATCTGCTAATCCTCTGTTGTTTTCTTTTTTACGATAGCTCCTTGTGAAGGAAGCCGCTCACTTGGCGGAGCAGGTCCTTGCAATGGGTCGCCAGCATGCAATGCTGGATACGCGCAACCGCACAGTTGAAAGTAAGTGCCTTGCTTGTTCTTCGTCTTCTCTGTGATAAATCCGACTAATAGCCTGTCTTTGTTTATTTTGTAGCTGAGCATAATGCACTTCTCCGCGACGCTGCTTCCCTTGAAAAGACGCTCGCTACAGCGGTAAAGAGCCGCGATGAGGCAGTCGCAGCTCATAACGAGTCGCGGAAACGCGAGGAAGATCTGCGCGCCTCCATCGTGGCTAGGGAGAAGTTGTTCGAGGAACAACTTTTCTCGATTGCCAAGGCTCTCTCAGGTATTCCCTTGTGTGATATTTTGGTGCTTTCTTCTTCTTTCGAATTTGTTATTGGTGTTGACTCTTGTGCCTATGCTTGGTTGTAGATGCCAGCGGTTTGAGCTTCGACCCTCAGGCCCTCCACCGTGACGATGCCTCGGCGGGTGCTCTTTCAGCAGTCGAGGATCGCAGTGCTGCCGTGCAAGAGACGCTCTCCAAGGCCAAGGGTGTGCTCAGTCGCCTCTGGGAAGAGCTGACGCCCAAGGCTGAACATATCGAGAATATGGACGAGCTGGTGGAGTCCTTTGCCGGTGGCGTCCCTACAAGTTTCAAGAACTCACTCCGTGCGGTTGGTGCGTCAATTTCACTCGCGATGGTGCAAGCCCACGGAGTCGAAGTTGATCCTGCAGCAGTCTCAAGGGCGATGCCCGTCGGCGTGGACGGCTAGCAGGTAGTCTTTGCTCCTTTCGCGACTGCTTGTGGCAAGTATGGGCCACATCTGATCAACACATTTGCAAAGTACTCTGAGGAGCTGCAGCGAGCCAAGAAGGCGGCGAAGGCTGCGGCGTCAGGGGCCAGCGGAAAGTCAATGGCATCTGATACTGCCACGGACTCGATGAGGCTCCCAAAGCCAAAGTCAAAGTCAAAGAAACTAGTTGCTCCTCAGTAGCTTTGTAATAGTTAGACAGCTTATGTCTTTTGTCGAAAACATGCCTTTTGGCGAGTGTATCTGCTGATACTTTTGCTAATCTTGAATGCACTCGAATCTTTTGTCTGTGCATCGCTTTAGTCTTCTTATTGCTTCTTGCTTGGCTTGTGGAACCTCAGGATTCACCACCCCTTGATGACACTTTGGCACTGCCGCGCTCAAGGGTGGATGAGCTGTCTCTGCTCTCGCAACTTCGTGATCGTGTGAAGCAGTTGGAGTGGGAATTGCCCGTACTCCGTGGTAATGCGGATGTATGGAAATCAAAGGCAGAGAAGGCCATCGCGCGAGAACAATATCTATTGGGGGAGGTGACACAGCTGGGCGACCAATTTAAATGTTAGCTTTCTTACTCTTATCTTTTTCTTGTAGTCACTCGTGATGGTTTCTTGTCCTCATACTTCCGCTTTTGCTTTGTATAGTTGTCAGCGCGCGCCATCCGCAGGATGAGAAGGATCGAATTGCCATTCGTATGAATGACTTGACCCAAGAGCAGCTTCAGGCCAGTGGGTACTTCTAGGTAGATCATGATCGCGTGATCGCGTTGGCGACCCTACATGATCGTGCGTCGCGAGTGCTTCATTTCTTGAAGAAGGCGCAGTCATGCTTGAAGAATATTTACCAGACAATGTTCCCGCTGGACGTTGTTCCATTGAGCCTGCTGGCCCTTCTTGCTAGATTCCAGGATTTGAGTGCGGTACGCGAGTGTGTGCGGCAACAATTAGTGGCAAGTGCCAAAGCTGCTCTGTCACTGGTGCGATTGCATAGGCCTGATGTGGATATTGCAGCAATTGCGGCTGGGTCACCTGCAGCTCCAACGGGTTCTGTTTGGAACATGGTGCCGCATTATCAGGCAGTGGACCGCCCGACAGAGAAGATCGTCGATTTCTTCGAGGAGCAGACCAATGTTCTCTTGCTACAATAGTAGTTTATTTTGTATCATGCACATAGTTGTATTAATGTTGTAAATTTCGTATATATGTTGTTTATAATTGATCGATGATGATGCAGAAAAGAGCTTGTTAGCGTGTATGTTTTATGAGTGCGTTGCACTATGCGATTCCTTTTCGTTAGCCTGGCTTTGTTATCTCAGTCCATTGTCAACCTGTCAGGTGCGTTGCAGCTGGGTTGATGTTTTGTCAAGGGTTTCAATTGGTGTGCCAGCTACTCAGGATATCACGTTTTGAGTTTGTAGAACAGATGTGTATAGGGTGGCGCAGCCCTCGAGTGGATAATTTGCAAAAAATGAAAGAAAAACACAGAGTTTCGGGGCACTTAGCTTTATTTATTTCGGGGGTAGTACAAAGTACAATGTGTGGCTAACTAGCCTTGGCTGAGTAGCCTTATTTGCAATGTAAAAGTAAAAAGCGACCAAGGGTAGAAGCATCGCAGCTGCGCGACGTTCCAGGGGTTGGAGTATGCGACTCCTGTCTCTAAATTTTGAAGGCGATAGGCGCCACCTGGGATTACTTCTGTAATCACGTATGGTCCTTCCTAGGGGGACTTGAGCTTGAGATGTCCTTGCTACTTCAGTCGCAGTACCAGGTCGCCTTCGACGAAGGATCTGGGGTGTAGCCTCCTACTGTGGTAGTTGCACAGGTTTTGCTGGTAGATCGTTGATCTCTCTGCGGCGATTTCCCTTGCCTCGTCAAGGAGGTCTATAGAGTCTTCGAGTGTGAGAGTTGATTCCTGCTCGCTGTAAGCGACCACACGCGGTGCTTTGTATCGTACTTCGGCGGGTAGCACCGCTTCAGCCCCGTGCACCATGAAGAACGGGGTGTACCCTATAGCACTGTTTGGAGTTGTGCGTAGGCTCCAGAGTACTGATTGTAGTTCGTCTGGCCAGCAACCCGTGGCTTGTTCTAGTGGCTGGAGGAGCCGCTTCTTGATGCCGCCGTAGACTAGCCCATTAGCTTTTTCGACCTGACCGTTGGTCTGTGGATGTGCTACCGAGGCATAGCTGACGTTGATTCTCAGATTCTCACAGAATTCTTGGAACTCCTTGGATGTGAAGTTGGTCCCATTGTCTGTGATGATGCTGTGCGGCACTCCAAAGTGGTAGACAATGGACTCGAAGAACTTGACTGTGCTGTGCCCTGATTGATTGTTCACTAGCATGGCCTCTATCCACTTGGTGAATTTGTTGACTGCGACCAGGAGGTAGACGTAGCCTCCTCGTGAGGACTTTGGGAGCTTGCCGACCATATGAAGTCCCCATTGTGCGAAGGGCCAGGCTAATGGAATTGGCCGAAGTTCTGCGCCAGGTGCGTGTGGCTTGTCCATGAATTGCTGGCAAGCGTTGCATTTCTGGACGATATCTTTGGCGTTGCGCATGGCCGTAGGCCAGTAGAATCCAGCTCGTAGAGCTTTGGCAACGAGGGTGTGACTACCGGCGTGGTGCCCGTAGGTCCCCTCATGGATGTCGAGGAGGACAGCCCTTCCATCGGCCGTGGAGACGCATCGTTGGAGCACTCTTGTGATGCTGCGTTTGTACAGTTCACCATTGATAATAGCGAATGCCTTGGATTGCCGCGCGATGTCCCGTGCATTAGTTGGATCGTCCGGTCGCCTCTTGCTGAGAAGGTACGTGATGTACGGTTGAGTCCAGGATGGCTCGATCATCATGATGCTCATGGGTCCTTCGAGTCTTGTATCCAGCTCGAAGTCGTCGAGTGCCATTGGCTCATTGGGCGGCGTAGCCCCCGAGTCCGTTGCTGCGCTTGTTTTCTTCTCTGCAGCCTTTGGCTTGATGGAGCGTTCGCAGATGCGCTCGAGAAATACCCCGGGTGGTATGGGGGCGCAGGTAGAGCCTATGTTGGCGAGTGCGTCTGCCTCTTCATTGCTTTCGCGACCTATGTGCCGTAGCTCGTAGCCGTCAAAATCCCCTTTGAGTGTGTCGTAGAGGTCGCGGTAGGCGATCATGTTGTTGTTCAGTGCGTCGCACTCGTGCATTGTCTGATTAACCACCAGTTTGGAGTCACCATATATTATGAGCCTTTTGGTGCCGCAGGCTTTTGCCATCCTCATCCCGTGGAGCAGGGCCTCGTATTCAGCTTCGTTGTTGGAGGCGGTGAACTACATTCGCAGGATATATTTCAGCTTGTCTCCCTAGGGCGATGTCAGTATGACACCTGCGCCAGCTCCGTCCTTCCGCTTGGATCCGTCAAAGTGCATTGTCCAGAGGTAGGACATATCTGGTTTTTCGGGGAGCTGGTTGTCGACCCAGTGCACGAGGAAGTCAGGGAGAACTTGTGACTTGATTGCGTCGCGTTTTTCATATGTGATGTCTCGTGGAGACAGTTCGATTCCCCAAAGTGCGACTCGTCCGGTGGCGTCGGGGTTGTTGAGGATATGCCCAAGCGGGGCGTCGTTGACTACCACGATTGAGTGTTCCTGGAAGTAGTCGCGTAGTCGCCAAGCCGTCATGAAGACGCCGTACGCCAGTTTTTGGTAGTGCGGGTACCGCTGTTTTGTTGGCGTAATTACCTCGCTGAGGTAGTAGACTGGGCGCTGGACTCCGTGGACCTTGTTTTCTTCGGCTCGTTCGACTACGAGCACTGTGCTGACCACCTGGTTGGTGGCGGAGATGTATAGCAACAATGGTTCCCTTTCGCATGGGGTCACCAGTACCGGCGAGGTGGATAACAGGCGCTTGAGGTCTTCGAATGCTTCCTGCGCCTCATTGGTCCACTCAAACTTGTCAGCATTACGGAGGAGTTGGTAGAAGGGCAGTGCCTTTTCACCCATCCGACTGATAAATCGACTGAGAGCCGCAATTCGCCCAGCCAGCAACTGGACGCCTCTTATGTTTTTCGGCTTCTCCATGGTCAGTATAGTTTTTATTTTCTTCGGATTTGCCTCAATTCCCCTCGCGGAGATAAGGTACCCGAGGAGTTGCCCATATGGTACGCCGAAGGCGCACTTGTCCAGATTGAGCTTGATCCGGTAGCGATCAAGGTTGGTGAAGGTTTCGCGTAAATCGTCGATTAGTGAGGCTTCCTCTTTGGTCTTGATTAGTATGTCGTCGACATAGACTTGAATGTTGCGACCGAGTTGGTTCTTGAGGCAAGCCTGCATGCACTGCTGGCAGGTGGCTCCTGCGTTCTTTAGCCCCAAGGGCATTGTGTTGTAGCAGAACACACCAAAAGGCGTTGTAAACGCTGTTTTTTCTTGGTCTTCCTCCTTCATTCAAATCTGGTTATAGCCTGAGTAGGCGTCGAGGAAGCAGAGGCGCTCGCATCCCGCGGTGGAGTCGATGATCTGGTCAATTCGCGGTAGCAGGAAGTGATCCTTTGGACAATGCTTATTCAAAGAGGTGAAATCCATGCACATCAGCAGGATGTCTGTGTCCTTTTTTGGTACTAGCACCGTGTTGGCGAGCCAAGTGCTTTCCTTGATCTCGCGTATAAATTTGGCGTCGAGGAGTCTGTTGATCTCCATTCCAACTGCCTTTGCCCTTGGTTCAGACAATCGCCGAATTGTTTGTTTGGCCAGCCTTGCGTTTGGATTGACATTGAGTGCGTGCTCGGCGAATTCCCTGGGAACTCCTGGCATGTCCGCTGGACACCAGGCGGAAATTTCCCAGTGCTCACGGAGGAATTTGACGAGCGCGAGTTCCTATGTGGGGCTCAAGTTGTTGGCGATGAGGGCCGTCTTGGCGGGATCCGATGGGTGGACCTGGACTTTCTTCGTGTGCACTGATGAGTCGAAGGACAAGTCGGGTGAGCTTGGCCGGCTTAGGGGAGGCAGACTGTTGTCTGTCGACTCCTTTAGTCTCGCGAGTTCTTCCTGCATGCCGAAGGACTGGGAGATTCTGTTGAATTCCCTGTCGCAACTGTCAGATCTCTCAAAGCTCCCGTTGATTGTGATGACACTGTTAGGGCCTGGCATCTTCATCTACAGATAGGCGTAGTGTGGTACCGCCATGACCCCATCGAACGCGACACGTCTGAGGATGCAGTGGTACTGCGAGGGCCAGTCGACGACCTCGAAGTCGATGCGCTCGCGCCGAAAGTTTTTCGGCATGCCGAAGATGACGTCGAGGTTGATTTTGCTAAGGGGATACACACCCTTGCCTGGGACGATGCCGTGGAACGTTGTGTCCGAGGCTTCTAAGCAAGTCAGAGGGATCCTCATTGCTCGCAAGGTACTCGCGAATATAAGGTTGATGCCGCTTCCGCCGTCCATGAAGAGGCGGCTCATGTCGAAGCCTCTGATTTGCGCCTCGAGTACGAGGGGACAATGGCCTGGGCAAGGTACTTGGGGCAGATGGTCTCGTTTGTCGAAGGTGATGCAGGACTCGCTTCCGCTGAGGTACTCACTGGTAGATGGTGGCGAGTTTGTCGCCAAGTTGACTTGGCGAGTGATGGCATTCTGCACCCGATTCGAGGGGCGCCCCTTTTGGATCATCATGGTACCCATGGCCCGTGGGTATGGTTCACCTCCGTGGTGCTGGTCCGGCGCAGCTGCATTCGGGGGTGGCCCGGGTGGTGGTGGCGGAGCTCCATGTGCCACGGTGCCTGGGGAGGCTCCATAACCCCTTTCGACTGTGCTACGGTTCATCCGAGCTAATCCCTATGTAATTTGAGGAACTCGCGGCAGTCCTTGAGGAGGTGACTTGACTTCTTCTTTCCGCCATGCTTGTTGATGTAGAAGTGCGCAGTGCATGGCCCGGACAACTTGTCTTCAATGGATGTTGCGGGTGCCTCATCGCGATTACGGCGCTGCCATACTTGCGTGGTTTTTTCGGAGTCGCGGTATCCGCCGCTACGGTAGCTGCTGTTGCGGTTGTCATCGCGTCTGTCGGCGTAGCCGGCCGCGACCATGTTGACGTCGTCGCGGTCATCGTAGATGCGCATGTGGCGTTTGCCTCGACGATCGTGTCTGCGCTCGAGTTCTGCCTCGTCATCAGAGTGAACATGGTTTTTCACCGAATCTTCTCCATCTGCCCAGCGATTCGCGATTTCCATCAGGTGGTCGATGGTTTTGGGCTTTGAGCGACCTAGCTCCTCCCTGAGCTCTATGCGGCGTACGCCGCCGTTGAATGTGTCAATTGCGTGGAGTTCTTGATGATGGCCACCTCTAGATGTAGGAGCGTAGCGATTCCCCTGATCTTTGCTGACAGCATCTCAGCTCTTCGATTGATGCGGGTCGTTTGTATGTGCCCTTGAAGTTGCGCACGAAGCTGTATACCAGCTCTTCCCAACTGCGAATGGATCCACGTGGGAGGTTGTTGCGCCAGGCTCGGGCGGCACCCTGCAGCTGTAGCTGTAGGCATTGCATGGCTGTGCTTCGGCTCCCACCGTGGAGCCTGACGAAGGAGATGTGATCCTCCAACCAGATCTTCGGGTCATGTAGGCCGTCAAACTTCGGGTTCTCCGATGGGAGCTTAAACCCCTTGGGCATTCGCTTTTGCCTGATGGCCCTGCTGAAGCATCTAGCGCCACGGAGCTCCACATCTTCGTCTTCTGAGTCAGTCGACCGAGCATGTTGCGCCCTTGATTTGTCGATCTTGCGCTGTGTGAGGTCATCGCACACATCATAGTCGTGGTCGTGTCACCGTGAGCGGCGACGTCGAGACAGATCGTGACTGTCGTCATTGGATGAGGGTGAGTAGCATTTTGCCAGAGTATTGCCTTTCTTCGGCTCTGGTGCTGGCTCCTTAGCGGGGGCGGCCTCGACTAGTCCCAAGCCTGCGATCGTAGATTGGTGCATGGCGTCTCGGGGATCTCCAGCTGGCGGCTGGTTGTTCAGGAGGTACATGGTGGCTGCCGTCACCGCAGCTTGCAGTGTCTTCGGGACCATGTTGCCCCGTGTGTCGATTGTCATAGAGCTGAATTCGAGGACCTTTGAAGCTTCTATGCGTTCTTGCTCGGTGAGATGGGCCATCCGGGATCGCCTCTTGTTTGCGATGTGCTCGTTGCCCTTTGAGGAGGATCCTCCATGGGAGGAGAGCCCAGCACGTCAAAGACTCGACTCATCTGCCGCCTTTTTGTGCGCCTCAAGTTGCGCGATTGTTTGCACGTGACGCTTGAATTCTTCCTTCAGGAGCCAATGATAGCCCATTAGCAGCTCTTGTGGGGAGCCAAAGGGTAAAGGGTTACCACGTAGGGCTTCACGGTAACGAGCCCACTCGAGTTCATTGAGCCTGATCACGACGCGTTCGCCAGTCTGCTCATTTATTATGGTTGGAGGCTCGACTGCTCCCCCGTTATTGACGGGGCGCCGTTTGGCGATGGCCCGCCATTTTGCGGTGGTCCACCGTTGGGTATGCCGCCGTTTGGCGGGTCAGCTCCGTGGCCACTGTTGCCCGTGTTTTCGCGATTGGTGGAGGTGTCGCCCGCGTTGATGACGGCACACATGAAGTGGTTGGGGAAGCTGCTGCTCCCGCAACTTTTAGATCCGGAACCGTAGGTTCCATCTTCAGTTGCCAGATCTCCCAGATCGGATTCACGACTGTTGTCGCTGTCTCTACTCCCAGCTGTTGCCGGGGCGTTGAGTTCGTTGAGGGTGCCGATCGACGGAGGGAACCATGATGCTGGGGCAATCGATGGTGTTGTCGGCTGGTCAGGCATGGGAAGCGTGCCCATCTGACCAACATGGAAGCGGAGGCTCCCGATCGCCAAGCTGATTCCGTCGCCCACAGACTCGAAAGTCGGGCGAGTGGCTGGCGTGTGGACGGTGAAGTCGAATGCGCTGAAGAGTTGGTGAATCTTCGTTGTTGCGGAGTTGTAGATCGCGGTTGATGGGGCTGAAGAAGCCGCAACATCATCACTCCCTGTTCCCACAGACGGCGCCAATTGACGAGGGTTTAACTCATCAATGCCCATTGTTATGGACTTGGGTTTTGGAGAAGGAGGGAGCGCTGGAGACATCTATCGGCTAGCAAACAAGCACACAGGGGACTCGAAGATTTACCCAGGTTCAGGCCGCGTAGAGGTCCCTACTCCTGCTTGCCTGCTCGTGGAATTATCAAAGGAATCGAGGATTACAATGGTGCGCAGATGCAATCTGGCGAGGGTTGTGGAAACTAGAGTTGCGTGTGTCCTCCTTGCCGCCCCTCCTAGCCTTTATATAGATAGGCTAGGTCTCGGGTAGCAGGTCGAGTCGGTTACAGGTTAGGGTTTTCCCCTTTGAACTTTCTATCTTTAGCTTCTTCTTGTTCTTCAAGCAATCGAGAGTCTGTAGGTTACTCGAGCTCTCCATTTGGGCCTTGGCGACACCGTGGGCCTCTACTGTATTCAGACCATATATACCAAGCTCGAGTACCTGTAGGGTATACCCATGTCACCGGCGGTAAGACCTTCTAGGCCGGCAGTGCGTTACTGTCGGCGACCGGTCTGTAAATGCGCCGGTGATAATCAACTTATCACCGGCGAACAGACTGTAAATTCGTCAGGGCTATTTCATTTACTGCCCGTGAACCGATACCCCCGGTGCGCTTGGATGTTGTTCGCTGGGGCTATTTTCATTACGCCCGCGAATGGAATCAAGGGGCGTCGGTGCTAACGTGCGGGCCCACCAGACAACCAACACGCCTTTTATATCGGACAAAACCATCGAGATGCCCCTGTCGATCCCCTTTGCGAAACCACCGATACATTGCCCTTCGTGCTCTATCACGATTTTCCGACCGCCGGTGAGCGTCGCCGTTCCCGCCACTCCCAAGCCCGGCCGATGATGCCAACATCACCGCCTCCTCGCTCGAGACCCCTGTGCTGAAGGAATCGAGCTAGCGCACTCGGAATCGAGCCCAAACCCGTCTTTCCTACCTTTAACCGTCGTCGTCTCCGACCTCCTCTCTGGCTCGAAGACCCCCTCTCTCTACAGAGCATCCTCTCCCTCGCGCGCGTGACCTATGAGCAGGAGCACGGTATCGTCCCCCTCGCAACCTCGACATAACCGTCCCGCGCCCCTTGTTGTCGACCACCTCCCCCATCTACAGCAGGAGCACCACACCGCCACCTCGTCGACGACCACCTCCCCTAGCCGCAGGTACACACCACTCCCCTCTCTTTTTTGGTGGCTGTTACTCTCTATGATGAGCTATTTGCATAGCACCTCTATGCAAAACTAAGAGAAAACTCTCCATCCAATCCTCCTAGATAAAATCTAGTGGAAGGGTAGATGGATCTAGTGGATATGTATTATTTACCTCTTATTCTCAGATCTTTATGCAAGGTCATAAAGGTGGATAATTACCTAGTATTGTGAAGCTTTCTTGGAATTTGTTGTAGATGTGCTTGATCTGTTAGCTATTCTAGTCCTTGTACTAGATCTATCAATTTCTTCTTAAATCTAACTGATAACAACATCATAAGAGGACAAATTACGAAGGGCAATAGCTCAATCAGGCCAATAGCATTGTGTTAGTTAATACTATTTCATCTCGTAGCCCCAAAGTCGAAAGTTGACAAATATTTTCGAGATTCATATACATAGACATAATATGTCCAGTGGTAAGCCAAGGAAAGGATTCTATGTCCACAGCAATGACTCCTTTTAACACACCAAACTCGAAATGAGTCGTTGTCATGGAGACCGAACCCTTTCTTTAGTTTACCACTGGACATATCATGCCCATGCTATATGAATCGTGAAAGTATTTCTCTTCTTTCGTATTTGGCGATACGAAGAGATTAGATAGCGTGAATTAAATGAAATGGTGAATTATGTAGTTTCAAATATCTTATTGCTGCCCCAAAGTCGAAAGAAAAGACATTACTTCACTATTTGTATAGCATGGGTGACATTGTTATATGAATCGTGGAATGATTTCTCTTGTTTCGTCTTTGGCGATACGAAGAGATTAGATAGCGTGAATTAAATGAAATGGTGAATTATGTAGTTTGAAATATCTCATTGTAACCCTAAAGTCGAAAGGAAACACATTACTTCACTATTCGTATAGTATGGGTGATATTGTTATATGAATCGTGTAATGATTTTTTCCTTTCGTCTTTGGCGATACAATGAAATGATAAACTATGTAGCCTCAAAGTCGAGAGGGGACAAATAAGTTGGTGGCCGTCGTGTGGGCCACGAGCGGTGCAGAGAGAGCCGACAACTGAGGAGGTGGTACGTCGCCGTCTCAGGGAAGAGGACGAGAGCACGTCCTTTGCACCGAGGAAGTGTTTAGAACTCGACATGGATCTATATATAGTGTGCGTGTTTAGAATTTGAGTAATATTGTACTTTTATGAATCTTGTGTGCTTGTCGATGATGAATGTGACATTTGGGTACTTCCTATATATGTTGTGTCACTGATGTGTATATTTTGCTATCATTCTGGTATTTCTGTGTATAATGTGTATATTTTGGTGTATATATAGTGTATTTCGAGCTGTTTTTACTCCTGTTAATAATACCACCGGCGAACAGACTGACTACCCCGACGAATATATGTTCGCCTGCGATAGTGCACACTACCCCCGATGAATTGGTCTATTCGCCGGCGATAATAAACGTTACCCCCGGCGGGAAAGGAACGCGTGCGCGATGTGGCATTACCGTTGGCGAGATGGTCGCCGGCGAGATCGAACTCGTCGGCGGTAGGCATATTAGGTACGCCGGCGGTGAGGTTTTTCCTACTAGTGGTGAGTCTCAGTGCCTATTTATACACACATGCTTACACTTTGTTAATTATTCTGTGTCTAAATTAATCTGTGGTAATGTATGAATAGAATAGTACAGCACTGAACTTGTTTATGCTCGTTCTAGTTCTAGAGCTGTGCTCGTCGGTTAGCGGCACGTTAACATAGTGCTAGTTTGGAGTAGGTAGAGGAATTTTAGTATGAGCATCTCCACTCGGGGGCCCTAAAGCCTCCTTAAAGGGCTATGGGAGGAGGGGGTGCCGGCGCCTAAAATTGCGTTCAGCCTGCCCCCCAAACTTATTTTCGTGTCGGCGCGGCGGTTTGACATCGGGCGCCCCTAGGCCGAACCCAACCCATGGGAGGCTAGCGGGGGCGTCGGATTGAGCTGAAAACGACGCGGGTCAGCCCTAGCAGTGAGATGGAAGGCTCCTTCCCACGCTTTTTTGACGCCTCCCGCTCCAACTTCCAGCCCTTTTTCCAGCTATATGTATGCGCCTCTCCCAATCTTTATCCACATCCTGCTGCCGCCATGGAGTGACCAAAACTCAATTTCTACGAGGGCGTGATGGTCGCCCACTATGACATCCTCGCATCGCCGCGCGTGAGGCTTCCGACGCGCTTTGAGCTAAGCTACGATGGCATGCCTGTGGCGTCGCCCTTGCGAGGTGCCGAGTTGGCGATGCAGATAGAGGAGCGCCGCCGCAAGCTGCCGGATCAGAAGAGGGCGATGGCCCGGTACGCGCCCACAGATGACCCACAAGTATAGGGGGTGTATCGCAGTTTTCGAGGGAAGTGAAACCCAAATTTATTGATTCGACACAAGGGGAGCCAAAGAATATTTATAAGACTTAACAACTGAGTTGTCAATTCAGCTGCACCTGGAAACAATCTTTCTCACAGCAGTTTATCAGTAGCAATAGTTTTGTAATAGCAATAGCAAAGTAATAGCAGTAGTAAAGTAAAGACAGTAGTAACAATTGTAGTAAATAGTAGGATAAAGCGCGGTAGGCATAGGGATGTATGGACGGGCGTTGCATGGACAAGACAATTCATATAGCAATCAATACATAGGTCATTTGCAGATAAATAAGATAAAGCATCCAAGTACTAAATAATCATAGGCATGTGTTCCATGTATAGTCATACGTGCTCGCAATGAGAACTTGCACAACATCTTTTGTCCTGCTAGCCCGTTTGCAGCGGGGCCTCAAGGGAACTACTGACAATTAAGATGCTCCTTTTAATAGAGCACCGGAGCAAAGCATTAACACTCCGTGGACACATGTGATCCTCACATCAAAGCCATTCCCTCCGGGTATCCTGATTATTGTCACTTCGGGGCCTTTGGTTCCGGACAACAATATGTGTATATAACTTGCAGGTAAGATCATAAACAATACTATCATAATGAATCAATAACATGTTCAGATCTGAAATCATGGCACTCGGGCCCTAGTGACAAGCATTAAGCATAACAAGTTGCAACAAAGTCAAAAAGCACTAAGAATAGATACTAGGCACCATGCCCTAACAATCTGATGCCATTACATGAACGATCTCATCCAATCCCTACCATCCCCATAGCCTACAACGGGGGATTACTCACTCATAGATGGGGGAATCATGGATGGTCGATGGAGAAGCAATGGTGACGATGATGGCGATGATCTCCTTCAATTCCCCGTCCCGGTAGGGTGCCCGAATGGAGTTTCTGGTTTTGATTTGCGGAATCTGGTGGTGGCGGCATCTTATAGGCGAAGAGGGAGGCCGAGGGGGTAACCGAGGCGGCCACACCACTCCCTGGCGTGGCTAGGCCTGGCCCACGCGGCCAGGTGGTGTGGGCCCCTCGTGGCCCTCCTCCGTCTCGTCTTCTGGCTCCGTGAGTCTTCTGGTGAAATAGGATTTTTGGCATATTTTCCGGGATTTTTCCTGATAGTTGATTTTCTGCATAAAAACTAGACACCAAGGCAATTCTGCTGAAAATAGCATCAGTCCGTGTTAGTTGTATCCAAATCCCACAATTTTAGAGGAGAAACAATAGCAAAAGTGTTCAGAAAAGTATATACGTTTTGGACGTATCAACTCCCCCAAGCTTAGCTTATTGCTTGTCCTCAAGCAATTCAGTTGAAAACTGAGTGCGATAAAAGAAACTTTCACGAACACATTTGCTTCATAAGATGTATATATTCTCAGCATATGTTCAAGTACTTAGACAACTCATAATAAGGAGTATGCAAATAAGGTTACTCAATAGTCATTGCAAGCTATGAAGAGATTCCAACTCAAAAATAATAAGTAGCATGAAACATAAACATAAGCAACATTGCAATGCTCATAAAAAGGAATTATAGACTGGTATCTCGCTTGCCTTTGATTTTAGGGCAAACATAAGGCACTGGTGGAAGAAAAACCTTCATAGAAGGAAGCAGGGATTCAAGTCTCATAAAGAGCTTCCAAAAATTATGGTACTTATTAGCTTTTAGCTCTCATTGCCCCTATCATAAGCATATTGAAGGCGATTAAGGTTAAAGTGAACAAACTATGGTGTACATGCTTGACGAAGTATAAGTTAGAAATATCATGTCCCTTGAATACGAGGGCCGCTCCTCATGCTACTCAAGTTTAGTCACCGGTAAGTTCTTGTCATTGTAAGTACATGTGTATCATAGAGAACCGCCAACGGGGTACCCCTTGCTCGATGATACGGAAGAATCCCCATATCAAAATGACAAGGCAAGCAAAGAACAAGCATCTCAGCAATCTTCTTATTTACCATGGGAATATGGTGCTTTTTTATCTCTTTCCTCTTTTCATAATCTTTTTTTCTCTTTTTTTCTCAATATAGGACTCTTTTGTTTTATAAGAAGAATGCTTCATAGACAACTCATTATGGTTATGCCGCAGGTTTCCACCATGTCAGCATGGATTAGACCAGCGGCTCAGGCGTTTCTCTAACATATATACATAACTCCATGGACTTACAAGCTCCCCTTTCATTTCACACCGATGACATCCATAGACAAAAGAGCATGATATCAACTAGGTACAAAGTATCAGTGCAATGTTGAAAGCGTTCCCCATGACAGCATGGTTCTGCTAATCCCCAACAAATAAGTGCAAGCATATACAACATAGACGACACAATGGTTCAAGTTCATTAAGGGCAAGAAAAGTAAAGTGTGCCATCAAGTTCGTGAGAGATTTAATCACTAGTTTTCTCATAACAAGTTTAATTTGGAAGATAAAAAAACACATGAATATACTTGGAATCTTTATTAAGTTCGTGAGAGTTTTTCCTTCATACAAAACTTCACACAATCTTTATTAGCAACATTAGTGCACTCAAGATAATAAGTCTTTAGGTTCAGTTCTAACACCAATAAAACTTCCATTAAAACACTAGTTACTGTAGCACTTCCCTTAAAAATCTCAATTCCCCAAAAGAACTCAAAAAGGAACCAACAAGAAGCAAATGCAGAAAATGGCAGAAATCTATCAAAACAGACTAGTAGGTAAAGACGAATTTTTTCGAAGACCTTCTGTTGCTCAAATCAAAAAGTGTTAAACTAACGAAAGTTAGAAAACAACCTAGGGCAGAAGGTCAAAAATTTACGCCTCAAAAGGACATACAGAGATTTTACACGAATTTTTACGGTGAAGCACAGAAATCTGTTTCGGGACAACAACTTTCCCAATCATTACTTCTCTCTCATTAGAGGTTACTCTTGGCACAAAAAGCAAATAAAAAGGATAAGGAGCGGTTATTACTGAAGTAATAACTTCCAAGACTCATCTAAATTTTTTGGGTTATCTCCCAATAAGTGCTTTTATTTAACGCCTTTAAGTTAGGCATAAGAAGCAAGAAAAAGAATCAAGTGTTCAAAAATAAAGAAGCATTAAGAGCAAATTTTGTTTTCATAGGAGAGGAAAAAGAAATCTTCTATCTCTTCTTAGGGAAGTGTTCTATACCTTTCTTGAGTGGAAGTTGATATTTAATGGTGTCTTCTTTCATATCAATAATGGCACCAACAGTTCTAAGAAAAGGTCTTCCCAAAGTAATAGGACAAGAAGCATTGCATTTAACATCCAAAACATAGAAATCAACGGGGACATAGGCATTGTTAACCATAATAAGAACATCATTAAGACTCCCCATGAGTTTCTTTTTAGCATTATCATCAAGTGGGACATTCAAATAACAATCTTCAAGTGGAGGCAAATCAAGCATATCATAAATCCTTCTAGGCATAATAGAAACACTACTATCAAGATCACATAAAGCTTTGAAATCAAAGTCATTAACTTTCATATTAATGATGGGTTCCCAAACATCTTCTTGTTTAATAGGAATAGAAGCTTTATGTTTCATCATTTCTTCTTTAATCTTTATGAGAGCATCAGTAATGTGTTTTGTAAAGGCCATGTTCATTGCACTAGCATTAGGACTTTTAGAAAGCTTTTGTAGGAACTTAATAACTTTAGAGATATTGCAACCATCAAGATCAAAATCAAAATTATCATCTAAAGTAGTAGAGCTATTACTAGCCTTAACACTAGTGGTAGTGATAGTAGAAACACTAATGTTTCTAGCAATTTCATCTTCTCTTTCCCACTTAGCATGTAATTCAGCTAATAGTCTAACAATTTCATCAATTCTTACTAGTATGGCATTAGTAGCTGCAAAGGGATTATCATTAGTTTCAGGTTTAGCAGCCATTTTATTAATCAATGAAGATTGAGCTTCAGACACAGATGATATATTCCTTTCAGCATCAGAAAGTTTCAATTGTAAACTAGGAAACCCTATTTAGACTCTCAAGTTGATGGCTAATGTTCTTCAAAATGGTAGATTGTTCCTCCATAGTCTTAGTGAATAGTTGATTTTGCTCATATTGCATTTGCATGAAATTCTTAGTGGCTCTTTCAACTTCTAAAATTCTTCCTTCACTAGGTAATCCAGGTTTGCCATTATAACCATAAGTATTACTAGGAGGGTAAGGCCTATAATTGTTATTACCATAAGCATTGTTGCCAAATTTTTTATTTCTTATAAAGTTCACATCAACTTGCTCTTCTTGAGCAACCAAAGAGGCTAATGGAACATTATTTGGATCAATATTAGCTTTCCCATTAACAAGCATAGACATAATAGCATCAATCTTATCACTCAAGGAGGAGGTTTCCTCAACAGAATTTACCTTACCTTGTGGAGCTCTCTCAGTATGCCATTCAGAATAGTTAACCATCATATTATCCAGAAGCTTTGTTGCAGCACCCAAAGTAATGGTCATAAAGGTACCTCTAGCAGTAGAATCCAATAGGTTCCTTGAAGAATAGTTCAATCCCGCATAAAAGGTTTGGATGATCATCCAAGCAGTCGGTCCATGAGTGGGATAATTGTTTACCAAAGATTTCATTCTTTCCCAAGCTTGAGCAACATGTTCATTATCAGATTGTTTAAACTTCATTATTTCACTTCTCATAGATATAATCTTAGCAGGAGGATAGTATTTTCCAATGAAAGCATCTTTGCATTTAGTCCAAGAATCAATACTATTCCTAGTCAAGGAATTCAACCATTCTTTAGCTTTTCCTCTCAAAGAGAAAGGAAACAATTTCAGCTTAATAATATCTCCATCTATATCCCTATGCTTTTGCATCTCACAAAGTTCAACAAAATTATTTAGATGGGCAGCAGCATCTTCATTACCAATACTAGAAAATTGTTCTCTCATAACAAGATTGAGTAAAGCAGGTTTAATCTCAAAGAAAGTAGCTTCAGGAACAGGTGGAGCAATAGGTGTTCTCATAAAATCATTGTTGTTGGTGGTAGTGAAGTCACACAACTTAGTGTTTTCAAGAGTAGTCATTTTTGTGTGTTTTTGATAAAGAAAGCAAACTTGCAAAACTATATTTTGTGTGTTTTTGATAAAGAAACAAACAAACAAAGCAAAAGAAACTAAGAAAAACAAAAAATAACAAAGTAAAGAGATTGGTTATGAGGGACTCCCCTTGTTAAGATGTCCTTGACTCCCCGGCAATGGCGCCAGAAAAAGAGCTTGATGGCCCAAAATATATCGAGCTCGTTGGGGAACCCCAAGAGGAAGGTATGATGAGCACAGCAACAAGTTTTCCCTCAGTACGAAACCAAGGTTATCAATCTAGTAGGAGCAAGGAAACACCCCAAAGGTGTAGCTAACTGAACGTTGGCAGGGCGCACTACCAATGCCAGCATCAACATGAAGACCTGCACAACACAACCACAGAACTTTACCCCCAACTTACGATGAGGTTTTCAATCACACCGGTTTTGCTGAAAACAAAGGATTAAACGTATCGAATGCAAGGAAGTAATAGTTTGCAGAAAGTAAACACAAAGGAGTAAACAGTTTGTAGATTGAATGTAAAAGAAAGGACCGGGGTCCATAGTTCACTAGAGGTGGCTCTCCTTAAGATAGATAACATGTTTGGTGAACAAATTACAGCGGGGCAATTGACAAACATCGAGAAAGCATACAAGCATATACTACTCATCTTGACTCCTTTGAGATTCGATTGGGCATTACAACATTATACATAGACCGCCATCCAACTGCATCTATGACTAATAATCTGCCTTCAGGTTCTCATCCGAACCCCCTCCAGTATTAAGTTGCAAGCAACAGATTATTGCATTATGAATTGCGTGTAAAGTAAACAATACGATTGTTCTATGAACAAAGGATTGTTGTTTTCTCCCTAGTAGCAACAACACATCTAGTACCTTAGAGATTTCTGTCACTTCCCAAGATTACCAGAGGCATGAACCCACTATCGAGCATAAATACTAACTCTTGGAGTTGCTAGCATCTACTTGGCCAAGATAGCTACTAACAACGGAAAGCATGCAAAATCACAAATAACAAAGACATGATAGAATCAATAATCAATCTGAAATAGCATCTCAATATCCATTGGATCCCCGCAAACACAACATGCAGAATTACAAATAGATGATATTGATCATGAACGGAGCTCACAAGATCTAAACATGATAGCAAAAAGGAGGAGAACCAGTCATCTAGCTACTACATGGACCCGTAGTCCAGAGATGAACTACTCACGCATCACACCGGAGGCTTGCATGATGATGAAGAAGGCCTCTAGGGTGAATTCCCCTCTCCGGCAGGGTGCCAGGAAGAGCTTCAGATCCCTCCCGATCTAGGGATGGAGATGATGGCGGCTACAGAATCTTTCGTGAAATTTTGATCGAGTACTTAGGGTTTCCATATTAGAGGCAATATATAGGCGGAAGGAGAGGCTGAGGGGGTGCCTAGGGCGGCCAGACCACCCCCTGACGCGGGCCAGGCCTGGCCGCACGGCCAGGTGGTGTGGCCAGGCCCCAGCCCTTCTCCATCTCGTATTCTGGCTCTAGATGTCTTCCAGTAAAATAGTGACTTTAGCTTTTGTCCCGTCCAATTCCGAGAATATTCATTTTCTGACTTCCTGGAACCAAAAACAGTAGAAAACAGGCAGCTGATACTGTGGCTCTTGTTAATAGGTTAGTCCAAGAAATCATATGAAAAGTACTCCAAAGTGTGGACAAAACACAAGAAAGTAGATAAAACCAAGCATGGAGCATCAAAAATTATAGATACATTTGCAATGTATCAGGCACCTCTGAGGTTTAAGTGAAGACTAGAAGTAAAGATATCAGAGATACAAGCATCAAAGTCATGACATAATTAACCAGGTTTTGAAATAAGCATATTATACTAAGAATGACAACTATGCTCTCAAGAAAGTGCTCATAGAATGTGTGGAGACTCAACAAGGAAGTGAAAAGGGTTTGAAAAGTTTGAAAGGCTTCCAGATGCTGAAAGTATGGTACTCATTAGCTTTGAGCTCTCATTGCCCCTTTCATAAGCATCTTTAAGTGATTAAGGTTAAAGTGACACAACTAAGAGGATATCCTTGACAAGTTATAAGTCGAAATCTCATGCCCCTTGCTTATGAGTACCGAACCTCATGCTACTCAACTTTACTCACAAGTAAGCTCTTGTCATTGTAAGTACATATGTATCATAGAGAACCACCAACGGGGTACCCCTTGCCCCATGACAGAGGAGCTATCCCATATCAAAATGACAAGGCAACGACAATGAGCATCTCAGCGATCTTTTTATTTGCTATTTGCATAGGTTTTTATTGAGGATGCTTCATAGAATGCTCATTATGGTTATGCTGCAAGTTTCCACCATGATTAGGCATGGCTTAGGCTAGCGGCCTAGGCGTTTCTCTAACACATATACAAACTCCATGATCTTACAAGTTCCACTTTTATTTCACACCGACGGGATCCATAAGCAAAAGAATCATGATATCAACGAAATAATAAGTGCAATGTTGAAAGCGTTCCCCATGATACATGGTTCTGCTTGTTGGGTTCGCAGCATAGAAAACAAAAAAATTCCTACGATGGGAACTATACGCCAAGATCTATCTACTAGATACAAGCAACGGGTGGATATACATCCATAGAGAACTTACCCTCGAAGACAACAAAGCTTTGTTAACGAGTTGGAATTCGTGGATGATGTAGTCGTACACTCGCCGATCTCAAGATCGTGATGAAGTCCAGCAGGTCCGGCTCTAGCACGTCCATCAGAGCCAGCTCCAACAAGTCCAGCACCGCAAAGCAGCGGTGCATCCGTGATCGCACACACGTCCGGTACCCCGACAACCTCCATCCCTCGCTCCAGCAAAGCAGTGGAAGCAACAACTCCTTTCCAGATAAAGCCACCGGGAACATGTATCTCGCAAATCCGAGACCATGGGGAATAACTAGAGGGGGAGAGAGATCCTTCACGAGGAGGTGTGTGTTGTGAGGAGGAGAGGGGGGCCTTTTATAGGGAAGAGGGGGGCAGCCAAGGGCCATGGCATGGCAGCCATGGTAGTGCCCCCACCTCTTCCACATTCATGTGGGTGGAGCTCCCACTCCCATAAAAAGCCTCCACTCAAAATTCCACTTACACATGCATTAATTTCCACCAAATTTAATGCAAGCTCTCACTAAACAAAAATATTTTATTTATTTTATTCAGAATTTTGTTAATTACATTAATTAACAAACATTCACATAAAACCCCTGCAACATTTCAATATCACATGCAGAACTAGTTTCTGCAATTTCACCCGAAACAGTTCGGGTTTCCATCGAAATGATTCCAACGCTTTCTTAATCTTTGTCTGAAACATATTTGCTCCTAAATGGTGTTGGTATCCCTTAAGTGTGTCACCCTACGGTTCGCGAATAATGCAGACATGATCAAGACCCCTCTCCGATCAATAATCAGCAGCGTGACCTAGAGATCTGTATTGACTCCCACATATTCAACGATCACTCTTGTGATCGTGTGAACCTTTAATGTTGTAACTAAATCCCTTTGTATCGTGATATATTACATGTCTGAGATTCGATCATTGGCATCCAAATACCTAGTTTGATCTCGTTACCGACATGCACTCTTTTCTCGTTCCCGTGATATAACATTCTACTGATCACACCACTTCCTTGCAAGCTATTTCAATGTGATATCACCGAGAGGGCCCAGAGTATATCTATCTATCATCGGGATGGACAAATCCCACTCTTGATCCATGAGCCTCAACATAATACCTTCGTAGCACTGAACCCACCTTTATAGTCACCCTGTTATGGTGTGACGTTTGATGTTATCAAGATACTCTTCTGGTATTAGCAATTAACATGATCTCATGGTCTAGGACTAAGATTACTTCGTATGATGTTATAGCAATATAAATATAATGACTCTGATCGTAATGCTATACTTCGGATGAATGTTCATCACATCATTCCACCAATGTTGTGACCTTGTTATTAACAACATCCAATGTCCATGATCAGGAAACCTTGATCATCTTGTTAATCAACGAGCTAGTTTGTATGAGAGGCATTACTAGGAACTTTGTATTTTGTTTATTAAACACACATGTATCAACGTTTCCAATTAATACCATTATAGCATGAAAAATAAACATTTATCATAAACATGGAATAAGATAATAACCACTTTATTATTGCCTCTCGGGCATATTCCCTTCAGTCTCCCACTTGCACTAGAGTCAATAATCTAGTTTGAAAAACTTTGCGTATTGAACACCTATGACTTTCTGGTGTTGCATATACGTGATTTCTAGTGGTTAACATAATCTCCGGATCTGACAGTTTCAGGTCATTGTGTATTTGCATGTCTTTGCGTCTCTACGCATCACTCATTCTCAAATGAGATGGCATTGTATAAATTTGGTCCTTTGGTGAGACCTTTAGTTCGTTTGGGTTAAAATATGTTGATATTATTGTCATACAATATATCTTCATAGTATTATCCCACTTTGAACCACACCTACTTTGATAACAAACTACTTAACACAAATGCCCTCCTTTGCTGCTACTATAGCAGTCATATACTTAGCCTTTTGTTGTAGTATCCGTCACAATGTCTCAACTTTGGAACTCATCCAAATCCATCATGGAACATCCTTTCCATTACATTGTGCCACCCATAGTCTAAATTGAGATAAATTTAATTTGTATCTTGTGACAAAACTAGTATCAACGTAACACTTTACAATGAACTACCTTTAACTATTTGTCACTTATACATGATATATTCTTAGTTCTTCAAAAGCTCATAAGAATATCTTTACTATTGTCCAATGACCATCTTATGAATCATTCTGGTATGTGCTCATAACATTTAGAGCATAGGACATATCTGGATATACACATATCACGGTATAATTGATCAAAATATTCATGTGATTTTACTCACCAAGTGTTGAAACACTTGAATCTTGATACAATCATTTCCATGCAGCAAGAACCTTTCTTGTTGTTTCCATATTGAACCCTTTCAATATCTCATATATGTACGTCTGGCATAACCATATTAGCGCCTCAATCTATCCATATAGACATTGATGCCAAATATTCCGGTTTTGCCCAAGTCTTTCATCAATATGAAATTCTTAACCCGTGTCAATAAAAGATACATCATTTCCAATCAACAATATGTACTCTGCATAATGTATTGGAAATTTGTCTCAGCGCTCCCACTTAAATTCTTGCAAATACAAGCATCTTCATCATATCTAATGAAATTAAATTCCTTTAACATTTTCATCATGGTGAAGATTCCAACTCCGCTATGCTCACTTCAACTATTGAAGTTTGCATGCCCTTTTAGCACCCTTTGAATTAACAAAACCCTTCGGAACATGTCTTGTACACGTCCTAGGTAACCATTCTATTAGAAGAACATTGTTTTGTTTGTTCAACTACCATATACCAAATTATATGTAGTGGTTGCTACATTAATCCATCAAGACTAAATATCGCTATGAAAGATCAAATCTTGTCATAGTCAACTCCTTGAACATTGTCGTAAACTTCTTTCCGACATGTCTACTATTTCATAGATGTTAAACATCCATGTCTATTTCTTTATAGATCCAAACACGACCGATAGGCTTCACGCCTTTCCGGAGGGTCTTCCAAGTTCAGAAACTTGATTTCTCATGTATGGATACTATCACGGATTCTATGACTTCTTAGTCATTTTATGGAGTCAGGGCCCATCATCACTTCTTTGCATGTAGTCGGTTCATCATTGTCAAAACAATAACGACTTCTGTTTCAAATCTTACTATTTGATTCTTACCGACCCACATGGTTCAATAGGAACTCTAATCTCCAAGATCACACCCTTTGTAATCACGGGAGCCATGAGCATTGTGGCTGCCACCGGGACACTTTCCGGCGCTGCGCTACTTCGCACATATAGCTAAGGTTCAACAACCTTATCAAAGTTCTATTGTCCTCCCACTTAACTTTTCACAAAAATTCCTTCTCAAGAAACTTGACGTTCCAAGCGACAAACTCTTTTGTCCTCGGTGTTATGGAGGAATTCCCAACAAGTTCTTTGGGATAACCTACAAAGACGTGATTATCCAACTTTGGTTGTAACCTTTTACTTATGCATAGCATACCAAAATTTAAGAAAAGACAATTCGGGTTTTATCCCAAACTATAATTCATATGGTGTCATTTCAACTGATCACGATGGTGCTCTTTTCAGTGTAAAAGCAGTAGTCTCTAAAGCTTTAATCCTTAAAACATAATGGCAGTTTTATAAATGACACCTTTGATCTTACCATGTTAAACAAGGTTTGATTTGATCTCTCGAACATACCATACTCATGTGGTTTATCGGGAAATGCAAATTCATGGAACAATTCCTGAAACCTTAGGTGTTTTGCTAAACCTGTAACTCAAATATCTTCCTTTATGATCAAATCATAAACTCTTTTTATTTTCTTGTTACAATGATTTTTCACTTCATCTTGAAAGTCTTTGAACAATTTTCAAATGTTTCATACTTCTTCCTTATTAAGTAAATATATAGATATATTCACTTAAATTTCTGGAGAAATCATATGAAGCAAAAAGATCCATCGCATATGGCTACACATAATGGACTATGCACATCAGCATGCACAATTTCCAATAAGCTAGTCATCCGTTCCTCTTTAGCATATGAACGGAGTTTCAATTATCTCGTGGAAAGTTTCACAAGCGTCAATTTATCAAAATCAAAAGACTCCAAAAATCCATCAACATGGAGTTTCTTCATGTTTACTTTTCAATATAATTCAAACAGCGATGTCACTTCATAAGTGATCTTCCAATCATTTTTCTTACGATATTTTAGCAATAATGTTTATGGATGTGATTTCTCCAACTAGACTTGTAAAAGTTCATCCATCCTATATGGAATACGGTAATTATTTGAACAACCATTGTTCTCGTAATACCGGAACAAAATAACAATTATTAAAACAAATCTTGAAGGCAAGGTTTGACGACAACGAAAAACACAATAACACTTTATTTGTTTTCGATGAACATCATCACTTATTCTCTTGCCAGTTGCTTAGGCCGTTGCAGTTCATGAATTGTGTTGTTCTGTATGACACTTCACACCAACCAATTCGGTATCCAATACCGGTATCCAATACCTTAGAACCACATTGTTTAACAAGCAAGGAATACAAACATAACATGTATATCTTCTATATACTTAAGTTGGACATCCCCAACCTTTTCTTTTCTGCCAAATATTTTATAGTTTCTCTTTCAACAATTCCTTTTCTTTTAAAAGAATCTATCAACATCAATAGTGGTGTCATTCACATGACACATAGTACAAAGTGTATATAGTCAAATACTAATACCTTTGGACTTGCACTTTGAAGTGGATCACCATCATCAAATGTTTGGTGTTCTTTCAAAAATCCATTCTTTAGTAATCTATTAGTGTAGTAAACATTTTACTTACATCTTCTATTCATCCTTATCATGACAACTTTCATGATCAAGCTACTATAGCCTATAAGGAAGAATCGCGAGTATAATGTTAGTTCTCAAAACCTTTTGGGGAGATCTAGATGCCTAGCATCTCCATCCTTCACAAATTCTCATACAATATGAGAACATGTATTTTGCTAAACTATACTCTATCATAATGCAACCAAAAACATTATTTCAGATGTCACAATATCTTCCATAAAACAAGTTTTCAGCTCCTAGATAATCTTGATATTAAAACAACTTTTGAATATCAATAATCATGGAGGCAAACATGATACTTTAGATACTAACATTGGAATTCTTACTCTTGATTTAATACTACTTATTGAACTTCATGGAGTAAATAGAGTTTGCTGAAAGTTTGCAATAGGACTTCTAAACTTTAATTGACATTCAAAATAATACGATACCAGTTCGTAAAGTAAATATCCAGAATTCTATAGTTCTGTTATCTCAATTAAAACTAAGCATATGGTAGTGAACAAATGCCAATGACTACAACAAATTATGCAAATTCACTTTGATTTAGTTTATGACAAATTGAGTTCGACTAATCCAAATTAGAAATGAACTCCCACTCAAAAACGACATCCCTCGTGCCCTTTTGGTGATTACATGAACCAAATCCACTACACCAAGTCCGATCATCACGTGAGTCAGTGTAGCTTCAAAGGTGAGCATTAATATGGGCATCACATCAACTATATGACTCATGCTTAACCTTTCGGTCCGTTTTTCGAGGCCATGTCTGTACATGCTAGGCTCGCCAAGTAAGAACCTTAGTACTCGCGTGTGTAAAACTGTCTTACACCTGTTGTATGAAAGCGTAGAGTCGAGTACACCCGATCATCACGTGATGTCTCGAAACACGATCCATAGAACGGTGCATACTTAAGGATGAACACATTTTTATCTTGATATTTAAAAGAGGGATTATCTTATAATGCTACTAAAAGCACCAAACTAGCAATATAAGATGCAAACATTATATGTGTAAAGTGGAATGATATGGTCCATGCATTTGATCACCATCATGTGCATCGTGGTATGATCTCTATCATTCCTTTGTGTGTAAGGCCAAGGTCTATGGAACTTACACATTAGGTGTGTTGTAAGGGTATATACCATACATCTACTTACAACATTACCATATCATGACACTAGCCTAGCAACAATCTAAACTAGACGCCTCTAATTTATCCATTGCAAGTTTTACGTGGCTTAGGGCTTTCAGAGACAGAACCGCTCTTACCTACAAACATGGAACCACAACGATGATAACTAAGTTATTAGCAACTCATTGTAAATCAGATATTGACTATAGTAGGAGAGACAGACACCCACCAGCCACTTATGCAAAACTAGTTGCATGTCAGTCGTGGAACCGGTCTCATGTGCGATGACATGTAAGGTTGGTCCGGGCC
This sequence comes from Avena eriantha, assembly GCA_910589775.1. NCBI lineage: Eukaryota > Viridiplantae > Streptophyta > Magnoliopsida > Poales > Poaceae > Avena > Avena eriantha. Next base: position 326,644,175 of record OU342746.1, read on the forward strand.
GCTTCATCCCACTATGCCACCAATATCCAAAATACATGAAAGAAGCAATAACATGATCATCATATCGCACATATAAACATATGTGTACTACCCATGCAAAGCACCTACGCATAGATCAGGCTTTGATACCACTCTTGGGTTCGCAGCATAGAAAACAAATTTTTTCCTACGATGGGAACTATACGCCAAGATCTATCTACTAGATACAAGCAACGGGTGGATATACATCCATAGAGAACTTACCCTCGAAGACAACAAAGATTTGTTAACGAGTTGGAATTCGTGGATGATGTAGTCGTACACTTGCCGATCTCAAGATCGTGATGAAGTCCAGTAGGTCTGGCTCCAGCACGTCCATCAGATCCAGCTCCAGCAAGTCCAGCACCAGCAAGTCCAGCACCGCAAAGCAGCAGTGCATCCGTGATCGCACACACGTCCGGTACCCTGACAACATCCATCCCTCGCTCCAGCAAAGCAGCGGAAGCAGCAACTCCTTCCCAGATAAAGCCACCGGGAACATGTATCTCGCTAATCTAAGACCATGGGGAATAACTAGAGGGGGAGAGAGATCCTTCACGAGGAGGTGTGTGTTGTGAGGAGGAGAGGGGGGCCTTTTATAGGGAAGAGGGGGGCAGACAAGGGCCATGGCATGGCAGCCATGGTGGTGCCCCCACCTCTTCCACATTCATGTGGGTGGAGCTCCCACTCCCATAAAAAGCCTCCACACAAAATTCCACTCACACATGCATTAATTTCCACCAAATTTAATGCAAGCTCTAATTAAATAAAACTATTTTATTTATTTTATGCAGAATTTTATAAATTACATTAATTAACAAACATTCACATAAAACCCCCTGCAACATTTCAATATCACATGCAGAACCAATTTCTGCAATTTCACCCGAAACAATTCCGGTTTCCATCGAAATGATTCCAGCGCTTTCTTAATCTTTATCTGAAATATATTTGCTCCTAAATGGTGTCGGTATCCCTTAAGTGTGTCACCCTATGGTTCGCGAATAATGCAGACATGATCGAGGCCCCTCTCCGATCAATAATCAGCAGCGGGACCTGGAGATCCGTACTGACTCCCACATATTCAACGATGACTCTTGTGATCGTGTGAACCTTTAACATTGTAACTAAATCCCTTTGTCCCGTGATATATTACATGTCCGAGATTCGATCATCGGCATCTAAATACCTAGTTTGATCTCGTTACCGACATGCACTCTTTTCTTGTTCCCGTGATATAACATTCTAGTGATCACATCACTTGCTTGCAAGCTATTTCAATGTGATATCACCGAGAGTGCCCAGAGTATATCTATCCGTCATCGGGATGGACAAATCCAACTCTTGATCCATGAGCCTCAACATAACACCTTCGTAGCACTGAACCCACCTTTATAGTCACCCTGTTACGGTGTGACGTTTGATGTTATCAAGATACTCTTCTGGTGTTAGCAATTAACATGATCTCATGGTCTAAGGACTAAGATTACTTTGTATGATGTTATAGCAATATAAACATAATGACTCTGATCATAATGCTATACTTCGGATGAATGTTCATCACATCATTCCACCAATGTTATGACCTCGTTATTAACAACATCCAATGTCCATGATCAGGAAACCTTGATCATCTTGTTAATCAACGAGCTAGTTTGTATGAGAGTCATTACTAGGAACTTTGTATTTTGTTTATTAAACACACATGTATTAACGTTTCCAACTAATACAATTATAGCATGAAAAATAAACATTTATCATAAACATGGAATAAGATAATAACCACTTTATTATTGCCTCTCGGGCATATTCCCTTCACTTCTAACTTCAACTTATATAGCGCAAGCATATACGCAACAAAGATGGACATAATGGTTCAAGTTTATCAAGTGCGAGAAAAGTAAAGTGTGCCATCAAGTTCGTGAGAGCTTTACTAACTGACTTTCTCATAACAAGCAAACATTTTATTCGGAAGAAAACAAGGCATACTGAATATGCACAGAATGGCAAATTATGCAAATAGGAAGGTATGGTGGACACTTTTGGCAATATTGGTTTTGGGGAGTTGGAAAAACGAGTAGAGCTTATACTCAGTGCAAGTGAAGGCTAGCAAAATAAAAAGGGAGCGACAAACAAGAGAGCAATAATTGTCATAATCATGCTTGCAACAAAACAGGACTAATTATGGCATGAAAGTGATTGAAGAACCCTGAGGCAAAATAATTCATCGAGGCTTAACTGATTGTTTCAGTCATATGCATGCGTGAGCATGTGCCAAGTCAATTCAAGTGAAACATTCAGAGGAGGATACCACAGTGTCATACCAAGTTATGAATAGAACAATGCAAGCAAACATTTATATGACATGCTACAAACTATTAACTAGCTGGAGCTGATCATAAGAGAGCAAGAACTACTAAGCATCCATAAATAACATACACTCTACATGAACAGACTAAGCATGCCCACCATGATGAGTATATGTACAAAAATGAAAACAAATAGAGTTCATTACCAGCATCTTACCACACCTCAAGTTGTCATTAATCATCATTATTGCCCTTCACTTGTGTGGTTTGAATAATAACATGAAACCAAACTCTACTGAGGACTGTTGAACCCTGTAACGATCTTTACAAAACCAAAGAAGAACAACAAATATTTTTGGGTTTTCTATTTTTAAAGGCAAGAACCAAAAGGAAGAACAAGCAAAGCGAAATATTTTTGGGTTTTCAAATAATCAAAACAAAGCTAAAAGGAAAAACAAACCAAGGCAAAAAGAAAAAGAAGCAAGCAAAGAGAAATAACGAAAATATTTTTGGTCTTTTTGTGTTTTGGAAAGCAGAGACAAAGCAAGAACAAAAAGAAAAAAAAGAAAGCAAACATGGATATACAAAGTGCCGACTGAACATGATATGTAGATGAGTGTAATGTCGGCGTACCTCCCCCCAAGCTTAGGCTTTGGGCCTAAGTGGGTATCAACCCCAACGCGGGTAAGGATTCCACGTCGGCGGGTCATCATAAGAATGAGCATAGTTACGCCCTTGGGAAGAAGAAGAAGCTCCCCAATCATAGGTAGGCTACTGGTACGAGGACTCCCCCTCATTCGAGGGCTGGACAGAATCATCCGTAGACTCCCTTCCAGTATCTTGCTCCTACTAGGAGAGCTCCCCCAGATACGCATCGAGATCTTCCTCAGTGAGTGACCATCCTACCCTGGTATCAATATTAAACAAAACAGGCGCAGGAAGAAGAACAACATGCTCTAACTTACTCCTTCTCCAACCAGCCTTAAGAAAGGTTATTTCATAAGACAAATCACTCAAATTAGCCCATGAAGAAACAAATTTATGTTGTATCATGGAATTAAGGTCAAGCCTCTCTATGGGAAGCTGTAGGTCTAAATGATGAGGCACTACACCATGCAAAGCTAATAGACAAGAGGCGATGAGGCCTCCACAAATTCCACCTTTCTCGTGGTTAGCAGCAAGACGGAAAGCTATCAAGGCACCCAAATTATAAGTCCTATCTCGTTTTAAAGCAGCTGAGATGAATGCTAAATCATATGAGGATAATTTATTAGCAGTTTTCCTAGCGAGAACACACTTGGCAATAAAGTAGGCAAAGTAGCGAATAGACGGGAGATGAATATTACGAATTTTACCACTTTCCTTTGAGAAGCTGCTCCCTTGGCAAATCTCCGCATACAAGTCCATGAGTGGTTTAGGTCGCTCTGTAATCCTTTCACATGATCCCCACTGGGGTACTTTAATAGCTGCACAAAAATCATCAAAAGGAAGGTCGACAGCTATAATTAAATTTTGTAGTGAACCATGGGGTTAGGCAAAGAGCAACTAAATCAAAAGTCCTGAACCATAGACATAGTTAGCTTCACAAATTGGTAGGGTTCATCTCCCACAAAATGCTCCAATCCTGCATTAGCAATTAAAGTATGGAAATCTTGAGAAATCCCCGCAACCCTCATGAATTTGGGGCATGGATATATAGAAGGAAAAGCTTCCTCCTCACGGTGAACCTTCATAACCGCAGGCACCCTTAATTCATGTTGGTTGAGTTGGTGTTCATCCATCCTCTTTTCTGAAATTTTAGACAACCATTATACAAGTGATTGCAAAGTGATTACACAGTGAAGGTAACTACTTATAGGGACTTGTAAGAGGCCTAAACATGCATCAAAACAATTTTTCTAAGCATTGAACAAGATTACAAGCTCACATAACCTATCACCTATAGTAGAAAAATACTCAAGATATAAACCACTAATCACAAATCCACTTGGACAGGCAGATGAGTCACATACGGGAGAACAAATGCTCCAAATTTCAGCAGTAAAGATGGGTTGAGCAAGGAGATCGAAAAATCGCGAGCAAGAATAGCAAGAACGCGAGTTTGAGCAATGAACTGGTGTTTTCTCGGGAGAGAGAAAAAAGTGGCAAGTGAGAGAGTAAGTGGAGGGCCAGGGGTGGCCCACACCATGGCTAGGCGTTCCCCTGGTGTGGCCGCGCCACCATGTGGTGTGCCTGCCTGGTGGCCCCCCGGTACTCCCAGGCACTTCTCTGCCCCTTTTTTCACGTAAAAATTTAATATGAATTTTCTGAAATTTTTGGGACACTTTATTTTTGAGCAATTTTCAGGTATTGATGAATGAATTTCTGACCGAAAGATGATTTTGAAATGATGCAAATTCAAAACAAAACAAAAACTTCAAAAGTTCTAAGACACTCTAATATACAAGCAACTAGCAATACATAAGTAAACTAAGCAAAAGCAAAAACTAAAATGGATAAAATAAAAGTAAGTGCAGATAATCATGGTGAAAACATTGTTTTGTTCATTAAAATCCCTTTGTTAACAAGGTTGATCAGGTCTTGTTACCAAAACAATTTTATATGAAACAAAACTTTGTATTGCACTCAATGATCATGTTACCTCAACCTTGATAGCAATGGTCCCAATCATAATAATTTTATATTTTTCTCTTGGTATGGGACAATATATTTCTCCAACTTGAATGCCCTCAATATTTTCAATTGAATTTAAGCCATAATTCCTATCAATCTTCTTGGGGAAATAGATAGTATGATCCTTGTCATTAACATTAAAGGTTACCTTTCCTTGATTGCAATTAATAACAGCTCCTACAGTATTAAGCAAAGGTCTCCCAAGAATAATAGACATATTGTCATCTTCAAGCATTTCAAGCACAACAAAGTTAGTCAATATCAAGAAATTATGAGCCACTTGAACAGGTACAACCTCACATATAACAACAGGAATAGTAGTAGATTTATCAGCCATTTGCAAAGATATATCAGTTGGTATTAGTTTTTCCAATCGAAGTCTCTTATAGAGAGAAAAAGTCATAACACTAACTCCTGATCCTTAATCACACAAGGCAGTTCTAATATAGCTATTTTTAATAGAACATGTAATAGTTGGGATCCCTGGATCTCCAAGTTTCTTTGGAACTTTACCATTAAAGGAATAATTAGCAAGCAAAGTAGAAATTTCCTCATTAGGGATCTTCCTTTTATTAGAGACAATATCCTGCATATATTTTGAATAAGGAGGAAATTTAATAGCATCAGTCAAAGGAATTTTCAAGAATAAAGGTTTCATCCACTCACAAAACTTGTTATAATGTTCGTCTTCCTTTGCCTTGTGTCTCTTTTCAGGGAAAGGCATAGGTTTTTGGACCCAAGGCTCTCTTTCACTACCATGTTTCTTAGAAAAAATATCTTCTTCGGTGTATTTAGTATTCTTAGTGTGCCTTTCAGGTTCTTCTTCAATTTTTTCTTTACCATGAGCATCATTTTCCTCATTACCACTTCCAATTTCAGCATCAGAGACAGATATACTATTAGGATCTTTAGCAGGTTCAAAAGGTTCTACAATAGTTTTATGTTTCTTTTTCCTTTTCTTAGGAGAAGCACCACTATTTTCAATTTGCTGAGAATCTTGCTCAATTCTTTTAGGATGCCCCTCAGGATATAGAGGATCCTGGGTGGCAGCACCACTTCTAGTTCTAATTTCATAAGCATGTTTTTCTTTAGGAGTATTAACTAACAAATCTTTTTGTACTTTAATAAGCTGATCAATTTGAGTTTGAACCATTTGGAAATGTTTAACAAGCATTTTAACGTCATTAGATGTTCTTTCCACAATATCTTTTAACTCAATAATATCTCTAGAGTTTTCCATTAGATGATTCTACACTCTTTTATTAAAATTATCTTGCTTAACAATAAAAATATCAAATTCTTCTAAGCATTGATCAGGAGGTTTAGAGTAAGGAATATCACCTTCATCAAAATGTTGGAGAGAGTGTACCTCAATAGTGGATGAGTGGGAGATTGGCTTACATAATTCTTCTATAGGAGGTAAATTCTTCACGTCTTTAGCTTTAATACCTTTCTCCTTAAGACATTTCTTAGCTTCCTTCATCACTTCATCATTTAGTTCAATAATTCCCCTCTTCTTTGGTGTTGGTGTTGGCTTAGGTACAGTTAACTTAGGTGTAGTTGGCTCAGGTGGAGTCCAGTCATCATAATTCTTGCTTATTTTAGCCATTAATTCCTCAGCTTCTTTGGGAGTTCTATTCCTGAAAACACAATCAGCACAACTATCTAGGTATGTCCTAGATCCTTCAGTTAGTCCATTATAATATATATCAAGAAGGTCATTCTTAGATAATGGACATCTAGCCTATGCATGAATCAAAGAACAAAACCTTGCCCATGATTCAGGCAATATCTCTTTTTCTCCCTCTTTAAAATCAAAAAGTTCCTGCAAAATGGCATGTCTAGCACTAGGAGGGAAATATTTCTGAAGGAAGGTACTAATCAAGCAATCAGGGCTATCAATAGATCCAAGAGGTAAATTATTAAACCAAGTTTTAGCTTCTCCTTTCAGTGAAAAAGGGAAAATTTTAGCAACAAAGTAGGTGCACATTTTAATATCATCAGAAAATAGGCCACTCATGGTAGAAAGCTCAGTCATATGTGCTACAACACTTCCATTCTTAGTTCCACAAAAAGGTTCTTTCTGAACAATAGCTATGTAAGATAAATCAAGAGAGAAATCACAATCCTTATCTTTAATGTTTATGGGAGATGTAGCAAACTTATCATTAGGAGATAACTTGGGTTTTATAGTACGCCTCTCAAGGAGACTCTTAATAACACTTTTACCATGAGTATTTTGACATTCTTTAATAAATTCATCATTCATTTCTATATATTCGTCTTCAATATCATAGCTCTCTATAGACTCAGGTGAACTAACAGGTGTAGTAGTGCCTTCATTAGGAGTTTCAGTATTTCCAGCTATAGTTCTAGCAATCGTAGCATCTAGGAAAGGACCTAATGAACCACTCTAATCAAGCATAGTAGAAGCAACATCATAAGTATCAGAAGTTTCAGATTCAGCAGTCGTAGCAGTATATGTAGCATGTGTATGGGGTGGTGTAAGGAGCTTACTCATCACAGATGGTGAATCAAGAGCAAAAGAGGTGTTTAGAACCGTACCTCTCCTTGTAGTGGATGGTAAAATAGGAACCTTACCATCACGAGACTTACCCATGATGGATGGATGGCAGCGAACAATAGTGATTCCAAGTAAACTTGATAAATAGAGCTATGATCCCCAGCAACGGCACCAGAAAATAGTCTTGATGACCCACAGGTATATGGGGTGTATCGCAGTATTTCCGAGGGAAGTGAAACCCAATTTATTAATTCGACACAAGGGGAGCCAAAGAATATTTATAAGCCGTAACAACTGAGTTGTCAATTCAGTTGCACCTGGAAACAATCTTGCTCATAACAGTTTATCAGTAGCAACAGTTTTGTAATAGCAATAGCAAAGTAATAGATGTAGTAAAGTAAAGACAATAGTAACAATTGCAGTAAACAGTATGATTAAAGCACGGTAGGCATAGGGATGGATGGACGGGCGTTGCATGGACAAGACAAGTCATATAGCAATCAAGACATAGGTCATTTACAGATTAATAAGATAAAGCATCCAAGTACTAAATAATCATAGGCATGTGTTCCATATATAGTCATACGTGCTCGCAATGAGAACTTGCACAACATCTTTTGTCCTGCCAGCCCGTTTGCAGCGGGGCCTCAAGGGAACTACTGACAATTAAGGTGCTCCTTTTAATAGAGCACTAGAGCAAAGCATTAACACTCCGTGAACACATGTGATCCTCACATCAAAGCCATTCCCTCCGGTTATCCCGATTATTGTCACTTCGGGGCCTTTGGTTCCGGATAACAATATGTGTATACAACTTGCAGGTAAGATCATAAACAATACTATCATAATGAACCAATAACATGTTCAGATCTGAAATCATGGCACTCGGGCCCTAGTGACAAGCATTAAGCATAACAAGTTGCAACAAAGTCAAAAAGCACTAATAATAGATACTAGGCACCATGCCCTAACAATCTGATACCATTACATGGATGATCTCATCCAATCCCTACCATCCCCATAGCCTACAGCGGGGGATTACTCACTCATAGATGGGGGAATCATGGATGGTCGATGGAGAAGCTATGGTGATGATGATGGCGATGATCTCCTCCAATTCCCCGTGCCGACAGGGTGCCAGAACGGAGTTTCTAGTTTTGATTTGCAGAATCGGATGGTGGCGGCGCAACGGAACTCTTTCTGGAAAAACGTCGACCCCCCCCCTTGGTTTTTAGGTCAAGAGGCATCTTATAGGCGAAGAGGGAGGCCAAGGGGGTAACCGAGGTGGCCACACCACTCCCTGGCGCGACCAAGCCTGGCCCGCGCGGCCAGGTGGTGTGGGCCCCTCGTGGCCCTCCTCCGTCTCGTTTTCTGGCTCCGTGAGTCTTCTGGTGAAATAGGATTTTTGGCATATTTTCCGGGATTTTCCTAATAGTTGATTTTCTGCACAAAAACTAGACACCAAGGTAATTCTGCTGAAAACAGCGTCAGTCCGTGTTAGTTGTATCCAAATCTCACAAGTTTAGAGGAGAAACAATAGGAAAAGTGTTCGGGAAAGTAGATACGTTTTGGACGTATCACCCACGAGCGCGTACTAGCCGAAGAAGTTCAAGAAGGAGCGGGCAAAGGAGCTCGCGTCGTGCCGCGCTCACCGGCGATAGCTCCACCCGGATCTGCGCAACCCCGAAGGGATGAAGTGCTTCTAGGAAGTGCGCGGGCATACGGTCTACTCCGCAATCGACGAGGCGCGGCGTCGAGCTGAGACGGCGCGCCATGAAGAATTCATGAGGAGGGCGGAGGCCGCTGGGATCGTCGACCTCGATTTCGACACGGAGGAGGAGGACGGCGACTCGACGGATAGCGCCGATGATGAGGATGGCGATAGCGGCAGCGAAAGCGGCGTCATAGATTAGGGTGGCGCGGAATTGAAGTGCAGAATCGCAATGTAAATATTAAAATGAATATATAAAACTATTGGGAGGAGTGTGACTCGGAACACTACCCCCTTAAAAAATAGCCGGCGCCTCCCCATATGGGCTAAAAATCGCTCGCGCCGGAGTCCATATAGGGGGGACGAGTGGACATGCTCTAATGGTAGCTAGCACTTCCCAGTAATTTGCAAAGCTAAGCTGCTTATAAGAAGAGGAAACACTGAGCGGCCCGTTTTGTTATCTAGCGTCTCCATGCCGAACCTAACCCACGGGGGCTAGCGGGGTCTTCGGATGAAGATGAAAACAACGCACACCAGTCCTGGCAGTGAGATGGACGGCTCGTCTCCCGAGCGTCGACCTGTCAGTGGCCACGCGGCGGCGAAATTGCTCACCAGAGTGTTCTCCTGCTATGTTGTTCCTGTCTTTTCCACCGCTTCCCGCCCTTTTCTCGCTAGGGGCGGAACTGCACCCCGGTGAGCCGGGGCTGCAGCCCGGGTCATGACCTGTATATTATAGGCAACCCATATAAAAATTACTGAAACTAGTAGTTATGCACGCGCACGCGCGTCTCCTCTAATTAATTCTATGCTCTATGAAGTAAATCACATAATATGAGTCCAAGAGTTTTCTTGGAATAAAAAAAAACCCACAAGACTTTTAGCCAACATGACAGTCATTGTGCTTTAATAATTTTGGATGTTATCGATTATAAATGAGAAGACTATCTTCACCAGTTTGGCTATACCAATTTATAATAAAATCTCTCTTCGTATCTCTAAAAACTCAAATTTCTCCCATTCCACTTCATGGAAACAAGCTGATGCAATCCCTATGCTCTTGCGGTGCTGCTGAGTTAGGGACGTTCCATCCTACCCAAATTTCATAAAAAAACAATGAAGAAGACAAAATTTACTTTGTGAATCGCACACAATAAATACATAAAAAAATCAAGATGAATATTGAAGCTTAGAAATCTTAAATCACATAACGAGGAAGAGCCATATCTAGAAAATAAAAAATAGACAAAAATTATATTGAAGTTCCAAGGACCTATGTTGCTCCACAATGCACTCTGCGTCATTATGTTTTGACCAAGGATATCCCAAAACTTGCACTTACATGTAAGAAAACAAATTAAATAAGCACCTCGATGTCTACAAACCCCAAACAAATGCACACAAGATGCTATAATTTGACAAAATAAATAGAAAATTCATGTGAAAACTGAGTGGCATCATCGAAGACATGGACAAGTTGCACAAGCAATGTGGTGCTGGTATTATACGAAGGAACAAAACCGTTGTGTTGAAAATTAAGCGATGCTCATGTCTTGAACAAAACTCACGTGTAGCAAAAAGAAGGATAGCAAATCAGCAATTTTATATAGAGCCTATAGAAATTTTGTGCGAAAATGTATAACTCAGATAAGAAGTGTCCGCAATGCTGACCCTAACCCAAAGATTTCCCCAAAATCAGCAAAGTCAAATGTGGTTCTCCGATGGTTTACTATTTGTGGGGTAAACTAATTACTCGGCCCAATAGTCAGCACATTCAACACAAATTTTCAAACTTGAATGGCAAATACATGATTCTCAGATTATAAGACAATTTGAATGGCAAACTTTTCAAACTCAGCAGTATGTCTGTTCTAAAAACAGCCTCGCCAATGCGTGGAGATGCGACTATGAGGTGGTGTGTCAGGTGTGAATGTATAGAGATGTGCTAAGAAATATAAAGAATTAACAAATTAAGTAGGACCCGAAAGAGTCAAGATTAGTTATGTCATCTGTCAAAAGAAAAGGTGATAGTATATTGATGCAGTATAATATTTAGGTAGGATCAGAAAGAATCAACACATGCACACGCGTGAACGTTACTGTCGACAATTTGTTTGTCCGTTTCTAGCCGAATCATGCAATATCTCAAACTATGTTCAGCTGATCAGAGAAAACGATTAACTATAATAGGCGTATTAACACACACAGTCCGTAAGTTCGGTCATGGCAAAAAAAACATAAGTGGAATGACATCACCTTGAGTTGAACAACAAAAACCACTTTCACAATATCTATTTTCTAATTAACCCCGAACGGCTCCCTTATGCATGTCCCACTCTTTGCTCGTTAAGAAGTCCAAGTCAGCTTATAAACCCAATTGTATCAATGTGTGACGGAAATCAAATGGTTCATAATGATATCTGAGAAAAATGAAATTAATGAATGAAATAATTTGAAATCACAAATACTTAGAAAAAATACTAACTGCGTAGACTATAAACAGGAGGCAGAGATACACACCTCGGTCTGCTATATACCGATATGCTGCTAGGGAATACACCGGAGAATTGTCTAAATTAGCAAATCGATGAATGTGTGTGTGTGCTGGACAATAATTTGTTCATCGGATGTCCTACAACATCAATGCTCTGTCAAATTCGTCAAACCTTCGTCACGCTGTCTCAGACCCCATCCGCGTGCCTACCTGGTCCAGCTTGGATCCTTGAGTAGGACCTCAACCACAGTAGGCAACTGGGGGATTTCAGAGCAGCAGCTCTGTATGGTCCTCTGCAGCCTGCAGACTATGGTTGTTATTTTTTTGACTGCAGGCTATGGTTGTTATTGAGCATCAACACCATAGTTGTAGAAAACAATGTCGATGGAGTGGCACAGAGGAGATGCTTGCGGCAATTTTACCGATTGCTGGTTCGCCGCAGGGCCTGAGGACGGAGGGGCACATGAGGAGGGCGCGACAGAGCAGACGTGGTGGCGTAGTTGCGCTACGCCGAGAGTCCCGGCGCGTCGCAGCTAACCGACGCCGGCCGCGGCCGCGTCCGCAGCAGCAGTGCTGGCCTCAGTCGTCCTCGCCCGATCGAGATGTTGCGAGACGGGGCGTTCGTAGGAGAGAGGAGATCGATCTTGCAAGCAATTTTGGTAATTTCCAGTGATTCAGGCACATGGGGCGTGATTTTAGCATCCGTGGAGGCGCGGTGGAGTATGGTCAGCCAATGATAATTGCTAAGTGCACACAGGAGCTGATTAGATTAATGGTGACTGTTAGATTTACCTTATTGGGCCTAATCCTACGGTGCTGATTGGTATGTGTGAGTTGAGCGGGGTGCACTTAAGAAAGATCTTGTTTGCTTGTTTAATAGTAGTGGAGATGGAGATGGAGATGAGTCCCCAAGGGCACAGCCCGTGTTGCTGATCTGGAATGACCAGGGCTAATTCCAATTTAGACCCATTAAAATTTTGGAGCCCGCCAATAAACTAGTAGAGAATAACGCACGAGCTGTTTGTATCCCCATGGCCTGAGATCGTCCGTTGCTGTTCCGCTCGATCTGGGCGCAGGAGTCCTCGCCCCGCCGCAGATCGCGCGCCGCCAAGGTAGGCACGCTCGTCTCAACCTCGTGGTGCCGGCGCGGCCTAGTTCGGGAGCCCGGCCGCACAACACCGAAGCAGCTGCCGCCGCCCGCACACCGGCATTCTGCTCGTGTATTCGGCTCCTGGCTTCTAACTGAGTGGTGCCTTGTCTGCAGTTTTTTTTCGTTTCAGGTATTCTTTACTTCTCTAATTCATTGTTTTAAGATTTATTTCCACCAGTTTCCTCTGGTTAGATATTTTCCATTGTTGAAATTAGGGATTAGCGGTCAGCTGATTTATTCGATTGATAACGTAGACATAGGAAATGAGGAACAAAGTGGTAGGAATAGTTCTAATTAAAATCAGTGTAATCTTGTTTTTCATCAGCTTCATATTCCGCCGGTTTTTGCTGAGTCTCCCTCTGCTCCGGAATCTGAAATTGATATAGGACAGTGCAACCAAGCTGTGATAACACTCAGCTACAGCAATATGAACAGTCAACATGTATGGTAACACAAGTGTCTAGATAATCCTAGTGCTGAGCTTAATTTAGATGGCAATTTTGCAGTTCGTGGCCTTTGGGAACTAAATTGGGGACCTAGATGCGTGTTTGCTTAGGGGTCCATGCTGACAAGTTGATCATAAATATCCTTAAAAATTAATACGTAGCTAAGTTGATAATGAGATTTTAGAATAATGGTTCAAAAACCATGATAGGTTGGAATATAGCGTTGTTAGAAACGACAAATCCTTTTTTCTATGTTCTCCTTAAAAAACAAAGAGCTAGAACTTTGTTGTCGAATTCTTTACAGGGGTTGGGAGGGAGAGGGGCTATATTTTTTCAAAGTTTCTAACCATTAGACTTCAGCCCTGGTCGTACCTAAATCCTGGGTCCACCACTGTTTCTCGCTATATGTAGGTGTGGCGTCCCTCGCCATTGAAGATCAACACCATGCCCACACCCTTCTCCCGCTATATCTAGGGCAGCAGCGACCGGAGGTGCTATTAAAACGGGCTCGTCGGCGCCGTTCTTCCCTCAACCCGCCCGCAATCTTTAACGTTGAAACCATAGCCGAAGCTCCGCCGTCGATGGAGCATTTTATAGAAGATGGGTCCTCCATCAACGGCTTTGGGTGGTGGTTCCTACGCGTCCATGAGGCATAGGCACTCTGGGACGCCCAGTACCTAGTACCTCCGCACTCTAGGTTGTAGAGGGGATGGGTGCTCAGCGCTGGCGGTCTGCTGGTGCCGGCCGGCGCTGCCCTACCCGCGGCCATCTTCGTCCACTTCTGGTCCGGCCTCACGCCGGAGGAGAGGGACGACCCCCAGTGGCATACCGACAACCACCATGGGTGGACGATCTTCTTCGAACTTCGAACAATTGCGCGCAGACCGCATCATCGCCTATGAAGACGCCGACCCGCCACTGGAGAACAACAATCTTGACAGCCGGCGGCGATGGTGGAGTACACTAGGGCGTAGGGTTGACTGGGTGCTCGACTGCATCGATGCCAGGAACCACCCGCGTCTGGGGATGCCACTGCCACAAGTGAATTAAAAGTCCTACTACGGGCTCTAGGCTAGGGCTTGGCGCTGGAATCAACATCCTCCTTGCCAGCTAGCCGTGGCTGCGAGTAATTCCGTCTTTTTCCCTTGTTTGTTTAAATTATGTGTAAACTAGTTTGAACTGCCTGTGAAATCGTTATTTTAAGGAATTTGTCTGTACTTTCAAATGTTTGAATTTTTTGTAGGGGGCACTGCTGGGAGCCAGCGCCCCAAGCTGCGATCTATCTGGCGCCCCCATACGGGCCAAAAAACGGCCACGTAGGACGCGGTATCTGGGGGGCTGAGTGGAGATACTCTTAGCTGTTACGGAGCAGGATCTTCTGAACGAGGACATTTGGTCAGGGAAGCAAGAGGACTTATGTTTGATGTCATTGTTGGTATTTCTAAGGTTCCTAGATTGCAAAACATAGATAGTCATTTGTTAGCTCATTTTGGTAGAGTAAGAGCAACTCTAGCAGACCCTGAATCCACAAAATAACCGTTGTTTTGCTGTTATGATCCGGACCAGAAACCACATAAGCGTCAATCCGCAAATTTTATTTGGGGCTCAGCAAATTCGGCCTTCCGACCCACACATACGCAGCCCGAGAGGGGTTTTGCAGGTCGATCCCCATCCCGTGCAAGGCGTTGGCGCGAAGGAAATTTCACCGAAAATACACCACCAGTTGCTCCCATCTAGCTCCGGTGGTGCCACCGCCACCGCCCTCCGAGCTCAATTCCATGGTGACGAGCCTCGATTCCGGACTCAATCTTCTATTCTCGTTGATGAGTCTATTCAATTCCCTACAACTATTATTAATTTCTAAGTTCTAATGATGATACTTCGTTAATTGTCGACCGCCATGGTCGAGCTCGACAAATTTCCTCCACTTGCATCTATGACATGCCCTAGCTAGCTAGCTAGCTTCCTCTAGGTCTAATCGATCCAGCACCCTGCCTAGTTGCTTAGCTAACCCGGCGGTGTAAGCATAGCTTGCCGGATTCCTGTATACCGCAGCTCCAGGTCACACCGTAGCGGGAGCAGAGCGAGCGGCGGTGGCCGGCACAAGAGTAGGGAGTAAGCAGGGGCGCGCGCCATGGCGGTGTCCAGGCATGGGACGGTCAGGGCCAGTCCGTGGGATCTGCGTGTTCAAGAGGAAGATGACTGAATATTCTACCGAATATTTCGTTTTGCGGTGCGAGTTTGCAGGATCTAGTCTGGGCGATGCTTTTTAGGAAAAAAATAGTTGCGGTTTTCCGTATACACTTTTTATAGTACCACATTTTGCGGTATCTGCTAGAGTTGCTCTAAACAACCGTACTACGGTATGGCTTGAGTCAGGACCATAAGCTATTATGCATTCTCTCGTTAGGGATTTTAATAACACTTTCATTTGATTAATATAATCCCTTTACCCCGAAAAAGAACTCGACGTCCGGGAAAGACAAAGGGGGATGGGATTTTGGGTAGGCAACGACATCAATTGTTGGACGGATAGCTTCGTCTATCCCCGTGCGAGCCACACAATCGTGATTCGACGCGCCAGTGACTTGAGCACTTTCTAAGATCCCATGCGATAATTAGAAATTGGGTAAGCCTAGTCATAATGGGAGTAAGTTAGCTAGTAACATGCATGTACATGCAATGGCAACTAAGAAAATTGATGATATGGCTTGATAATTAATGAAGAAAAATAAGAAGGTATTAACTTAGCTAGTTACCGTAAGGCTGGTCATAGTGGAGAGTAATATAGATTAGTAACATGCATAAATTACTAGTCTATGTTATTATCTTCATAGTGAAGATTAACATACAAGTGGTGTCATGCAAAGTATCATTTATTAGGTGATAGAACCATTTCGCATTGGTATGTGTGATGTTATAGTAACTAAATATGTTACTCCATGCTCCTCTCTCTTCATTAACTCACTTCCACATAAGCAATTTTGCTGAGTTGGACTCTTAGTTACTCCAAAAATTACTTGCACTATAACTAGCCTAACATCGCACATACCAAGACTATACGAGTCTACAACCTAATTAATTATAGCTTGCATGCATTGCACACATGTATTACCCACTATAAAGGTAGTAACATAAACTAGTAACATGTGCAAGTTACTAGTCTAAGTTAGTTAGCAGTATGACCAGTCTAAGAAATGAAAACCTCATTGTCTGGTAACCTACCCAAGCCCACAAGGCCCAATGAAGCCGCTGACCATTGGACGCAGCTAAAGCTAGCGATTGAGCCATGCTCTGCGGGTTGGGCTGAAGCACGTGTGCCCGACCCGTGTGGGGCTTGTTCTAGAACATGGCTTAACGGGCTCGTGCGGCGCTAGTCGTCACGCCACCCCTCCTTCCCACGCGTGATGTTTTGGGCCAGGCCCGATAGTGGCGGCGACAGCTACCGTAGAAGATAGGGACATAGCCTAACTCACCGATGCGTGGCATCACCGGTGGAGGTGAGGAATAACCTTAAGTTGGGGGTGGGGTGTCTCGCCGGACCTAGGGTTAGGGTGCGGGGATGTCGCCGGTGACTAGAGTTAGGGTTGGGGGTGTAGGTTGTCGGGGTTAGAGGAATGGCCGGCTGATCGGGACCTCGCCAGAGACGGAGGCGTCGCGGCTCGCCACAGCGTCGCTGGCGGAAGAGAGGAAGAAAACTTAGGGGAGAGAGGGTGCGGCTTCTTAGGGGTTCCGGCGGGTGCGGGGGAGCTTAGAAGGAAGTCTGGTGTGGTGGAGGCAGAGGAGCCGGCAACATGGATAATCGGCGGAGGGACTCGGTCATGGGAGAGGACGAACACGTGAGTAAGACGATGACCGCAACAGGTTGTGGGTCGCGGCCCACGATTGACGTGTGTGTGCGGCGCGTGGAGGGAGTGTCGCTTCAAGCGGCGATTAGCACCTCCCGGCCCGTGCCAACACGTGGCCTGCCGGGGCCCCGCATGGGCCGCGACCTGGAGCACGTGTGCTGGCCCGACACAACCCCTTTAGCTTTTTTATATATTGACCTAAATTTTACTTTTTTTTGAAAAATATATCCCATCGTGCATGTGCCCAGAAGCTAGGCACGGAGTCCACCACGACACAGTCTGCCTGTTAAACGGGCCACCATGTGCCGGGCCGTGCGAGTCTGTCAAGCACGGGCCATGTCTATGTTGGCCAGGTTTGGCCCCGTCCACCCAATCGAGAGTTCGAGACCTAGCGCTCGTGTCGCCAGGAGGCGAATGCTATTTATCACCCAACGCGCGCACGTCAATAGGCGCTCGTGCCGCCGGCCCATGTAGCATTTTACTTTTTTCTCATTCTTTTATCTGTGTCTCTTTTCTGTTTTTTATTTTTAGGTTTTTCCTGTTTTATGTATTCATTTTTCTTTTCTCTATTCTTTTGAAAAGTTTTTGAATTTGAAACAGTTTTAAATGTGAACAATTTTCAAATTTGAACATTTTTAGTATGAACAATTTTCGAATTTGAACATTTATTTAAATATTTATCAAATATGAACATTTTTTAAATTTTGAACATTTCCTGAATGTGAACGATTGTAAATTTGAACAATTTTTGCATGTGAACAATTTTTAAATTTGAGCATTTTTCACATTTGAACATTTTTGAACACTTTCTGAATCTGAACAATTTGTATATTTGAAAATTTTCCGCATGTGAACAATTCTTGCATTTGAACATTTTTCATATTTGAAATTTTTATGTTCGAACTTTTTTAAAAATCCCAGACTTTTTATTACTGTAAGAGCAGAAAAAATTAAAAAATGAAACAACAGAACCTGTTATTGGGCCGGAGTCAGGACGGTCCATAAGGGAAGGCTTCAGGCGTGCGTTAGAGCAACTCCAACAGCCGCGCTAAAACTCAGCGCTGTAAAAGTACAATGTAGAGCGCGTGATCTAGTTTTATTATGCGCGGTGTTTCTCCTCCGACGGACGCGCTAAAACAGGCGCGCGAAAACATAGCACAAAACAGCTCCCAGCAGGCGCGCGAAAATACAGCGCGCGGGCGCCGGCGCAAACAGGTTACACAATGAACTATATGATGAAGAAGATCAAACAAACCCAAATAAATTCAACAAAAAATTGTCTAGTTATTATTACAAAACAACGAAATGGTACATAAATAATACAACCAATATAGAAATTGTTCAGCAATAAATACAATAAGTTTTTCATCAACACTATAACAAACAACAAATAAAAGGAGCGCTCAACATTGTGCTCCAAACCATTTCCATCACTCCTCGATGAGATCTTTTTGAAGATTATCATGGATCTAATTGTCGCGAATGGCATGATATGAGGCAATGAAACGTGCCACCCTATACTCTCTCCTATGCACTTGCACGGGAATCCCCATCAAGTCATAGTGGTGGCTGTGATCTACATCTTTGCCACAATCATCCTCTATGATCATGTTATACATGATGACACAAGCGGTCATGATGTACCAAAGACATTTTTGGTCCCAAAATTTAGCCGGTCCTCTCACAATAACAAATTGGGCTTGCAAAATCCCAAAGGTTCTCTCCACATCTTTGCTAGCCGCCGCTTGTGCGGCGTGGAAATCCTTTTCTTTCTTACCTTTGGGTTTGTGAACCGGCTTCACAAAAGTTTGCCACCTTGGGGAGATGCCATCGGCAAGATAATAGCCATAGTTGTATGTGCAACCATTTGCTTCAAACTCCACTTGTGGACCTTCACGCGATGCAATCCTTGACATAAGAGGAGACCGTTGAATAACATTGATGTCATTACAGGATTCGGACATTTCAAAAAAAAGCATGCCAAATCCAAGTCTCATAATCTACCACGGCTTTAAGGATGATAGTGCAATTCTTCTTGTGACCTTTGAATTGTTCATGCCATGCCGTAGGACAATTTTTCCAACTCCAATGCATACAGTCAATAGAGCCAAGCATTCTAGGAAACCCTCGAGCCTTGTTCTCCTCTAAAAGCCTAGCTGTGTCTTCGACATTGGGGGCTCTCAAGTACATGGTGCCAAACACGCGCACAATTGCGACGCCAAAGCGCTTAACACACTCAATGGCTTGACTCTCACTCATTGCCAAATGGTCGTCAACAAGGTCCGCCAGAATACCGTATGCCATCATACGTAAGGCGGCAGTCACCTTCTGGTAGGTGCTATGCCCAAGCTCTCCGGCAGTATTCCTCCTTCGCTCGAAGAACCGATCAAACTTGGTCACGTCTTTGCAAATGCGCTTAACAAACTGATGCTCATCCTAAAACGCCGACGAAAATACTCCTCCGGGAAGGTGGCATTGTCATTGAAATACATCCTCATTAACCTCTCGTCCCTTCAATCCTTTCCCTCCACAACTTGCGTCTACCAAAAACTAAGCCACCGCGCTTCGGTTCTTTCGTCTCGTGCGAAGCTAATAGCATTGATATATTCTCATCTTCCTCGAGCTCTAGTTCGTCGTCAGATGAATCATATGAGGTCCTCTACAAAGCACGGATATACACTCACTTAGTATACCGAAACTAAAATAAAAATGTGGAGGATAAATGGCGCGGTCGGTGGCAAAACGTACCTTGCGGCGGAGAAAAAGCGTGCACCAAGTATCTTCCCGGCTCGAGGAGGACATGGCGATCGCCGAGGGCAGCGCGGCGCCGCGGTCGCCGAGGCAGCTCCGAGTAGGGCGCGGCGGTGGCGGTTCTCTTGGCGGCGCGAAAGGACGTGCGGCGCCAGCAACTCGTGTTGATTCCCGCCGCGGTGAGCTCAGGGAAGGTGCGGGGAGGCACGACGGCAACGGATCTGCAGCTACTGCACACGGACGGGAGGCGGCGGCGCCGGCGGAATCGCGTTTGGAAAATGAAGCAGCGAACGCGCGGGGACTTTTCAGTGACAGTTGGGCGTTCGCGTGTGAGAGAGAGTGACGCACCAAATTTGGGGCGTGCGGGTGGGCAAATTACCTCGTGCCAATTTTTGTTACGGCGCGCACGATTATCGCGCGCCTGCTGGAGGAGGAAAAAGTGCCACACGCGCTATATCGGCGGTTATTTTTACAGCGCCGGGTTTTAGCGCGGCTGTTGGAATTGCTCTTAGTAGCGCACGCGTCGAGCGGAAAATAGTAGCTCCCCTGCCAGGACCTTCCTGCTCGCACGCGTCTGCTTCTCCTGCTTTCCCTCGACAATCTCTACCGCCGCCACGCTCCTCTCCGGCATCTCCCTCTTCGTCATCGCCCCTCTCTGCCCCGCGGCTCGCCTTTCCTCTCCCCTCCTCCACGCCGCCAAAAAAACCTTAAACCCTAGCAGCAGCTCCACCACGCCGGCGCCGAGACGGCGGACACGGTGCAGTACCGCCTCGAGCGGATGTCCGACGACCTTGAGCGTCGTGGCCTCTTCACCAACACCGAGCTCTCCGAGGTCGTGCGCCGCCGTCGTGACTTCGAGTTCCGCCTCCGCCGCCACTCCCCGCACAAGGACGACTTCCTCGACTACATCGCCTACCTGCTCCTCGTGGACGTGCTCCGCGACCTGCGCAAGCGCACCATCATACGCGCCATGCCTGACCCTGCTGCCCACTCTAAAGACGACGGCGGAGACGGGAATGGCAAGAAGAAAAAGAGAAAGAATAAGAAGAAGTGGGACAAGTCCATCTCTGATTTCGGGGGAGTCCTCCACGTCCTCGATATCTACAGGATGACCACCGTCAGGTTCAAGGGTGACCTCGACATCTGGTTCCGCTACCTCGAGTTCTGCCACCAGAAAGGCCACGGCCGGATGAAGCAGGTACGCATATCGCACATCCAACAGTTGGTACGACTTCTGGAGGATCAAATTTGTCAAATTTTTAGTGTAGAGCTCTTGGCACTGTCAAGGTGAGAATGGGGTGAAATCCACCCAAGTCCAGCCCCCACACCACGTCAGGAACACCAAACCGCACATAGCAGACTGCAGTTCAGGACAGCCAGCTTACAAATAACTTGACTACAACAACATTTCCACAGAATAACAGATGATGTTTTACTAAACAAAGTTGCAGTGCAACTTCATACATTAGTAATCACCGCAGTACTTAGTACACCATATATGTATTGTAAAAAAAACACTAATGCTAAAATGAACGCGACGGTTTGCGGCCGTAATGTTCCCAGCTTGTATGATATGTAATCCTTCCATTAGAAAAAACCTAAGGAGCAAAGCAAATCATTTCAGTAATTTGTCGTACGTGGTTGATCAAAATAAATGTGCACTGAACTTTATACATAAAGAAAAACATACAGACTACCTGTGCAAATTACCTTGCATAAGCCTAAACGAGTCGCTCAAGATAATTTGTCATTGAAGGCTTCTACAGCATGTGATCAGTCCTGGCCTTGCTGTTGTCGCACAAGTATTGCACGGTACTTGTTTAAATACTTCTCATACCTGAACATGAACAAAAACCATCCATCAGCAGTACATTACACAATTATGCTGTACAGTTCTTGAGAAACAAGAACCACAGCATGGTTATCCTGTACACAGTTATCCTGGACAAATAAATTATAGCTTGTTATCCTAGACAAATAATTTATTGCTTGTTATCCTAGACATAGTTCGAACAATCAGGACAGAACCAGAACAGAATCAACATGGATACAACTAATGATATGAGAATGTCTTGTTAACCGACAATCAGGACATAATTAATTACATCTAGAGTAATTTTATATTTATAAATTGTTAGAATCAACATAGTTAATACTCCCTCGGTCCTAAAATAAGTTACTTGACTTTGTCTAGATTCGCATGTATCTATATACTAAAATACGTCTAGATACATGCGAATCTAGACAAATGCAAGTCACTTATTTTGGGACAGAGGGAGTATGAACTTTGCGATAAGTAATGAATGGTGCATCTAGTGTGAATCATCAGAAAATCACAAGGAAAATTTTCTGAACCTGCTGTAAGGAAAGGAACACAAAGCAAACTTGCTGAACCCGCAGTTCTTCTATGCAACTACGAACTGCTAGTAGCTCTAGTTTGTACTATAGCTATACCACCGTTCATTCATGTTCTGTTTTATTTTGGATAATCGCTTAAGCTTAAAACATGAGAATCCAGAAAAGTTACTCGACCTTATGAGTTTACCATGTAATATTTGATTATGATGTGAATTTTGTGCTATGAATTCTAGTGTTAGCCATTGTTGTTAAAAGGTTTGGGTTTGCATATTCTTTGTACGCCATTTGTTGTTAAATGTGGAATCTGCAATAAGATTTGGGCTAGAGCCTAAGAATCCATTAATGTTAAGAGATTTTCTTGTTCTTTTGTGCCATCTTATAATTGCATGTTTGGGTTGAATTTATTTCTCTTTATTGCATTTATATGCATATCCCTCTCTCTGCTGGCCCTTACTTGTAACCGTCTTGTGGTGACTGTTCATAAGTAGGTTATCAAAAATCCATCTTGGGGACCAAAACTAAATAGAGCTGTTAATTTTATTATTCTCACGTTTATTATCTGTTGGGGATATACTTTCCGGGTATCCTCACAGTTCCTCACTGACCAGGGTGGCCCACTTCGGGTTAGAGCTTTGCTTCACGGGCGGCCCAGTTAGGGAGAGAAGACGGAGTCCAATCCGGCTACGGGAAGGCCCAGAAGACTTACCGACTTAGGCCCATAATGTTACTTGTAGTTCAAGATGTACTATGTAACTGACTCTTAGTCGTAGCCGGATAGATCTCTCCTGTAAACCCTAGGCCGGATATCTATATAAGCCGTCCTAAGGAGAGCCTTTAGGGCACCAACACTCTAGACCCTCAATAGTCTACAATCTCAACTCGCACAGACGAACCCTTGTAACCCATATTCCGGCTTTGCCGTATTACTGGATTGCTAGCAGGAGTAGGATCCGTCCAAAGCCGGCGGATTCGAACCTGGGTAAACTTGTGTGCTCACCGTCCCGGAACACCGTACGTCTCACACCCCACTCTTCTGCACGCCTCGAGGACCCTCTCGTGGCGTACTTGTCATCAATCCGACGACAGTTGGCGCCCACCGTGGGGCAAGTGAGCTTTGGATCTGCGTTCCGGGCGGAATCTGCAAGAATCGGAATCGGCAAGACTATCGCCGTCGGTCGCATCCTCTACGCCAGCGACGTCCCTCTCATCGTTCTCGAGGAGACTTGGATTCCGGCTAGGGAGGCCGTGACTGCCTACACAATCATGCCTTTTGGTGAGATCGATGTTTACATCGGTTTCGCTGAACCTGCCCCACCCACCCTAGCGGTGATGATAGAGGCAGAAGAATCTTCTGGGTCCCCTTTGTCCGCGGAGGCGGCAGAGTTCCGGATCTCAGAAAACCTAATCCCACCCAGCTCGCACAGTTGCGGAGATAGTGGAGAAATCCGAGCCTGAAGAAGACCTAGCGGTCCAAGTCGAATCTGGAGTGGATCTCCTTGGGGAAGCCGGATCCCAGATCGACCCACCCGCGGAAGTCGAAATCCAGGAGGAGCAAGTCAACGACACTGATTCCGGCTCTGATGACGCAGGGACAGATAGGCCTTTCCTAAGGTACACACTGCGACGTATGATACTGCAAGGCGCAAACGCAGACGCAATTCTCGAGACCATCAAAAGTTTCGACGAAGCTGATCGCGAAAGCCGCAGGTACCTCAGGAGGAACGCATCGCACTTCGTCGGATATATTGGATCTGGATCTGGCTCTGCCGATGCTGGAGAAAACACCGACTCTGTGCTGGAAGCAATTGGAACAAACGTCGATGTACCCGCATCCTCGGATGAATCGATGACGTCAGCGGACTTCCGAAAGTTCTCCGCGGAATATGAAGAGGAGTATAACTCCAAAACTGCAGAAGAAGGAGAAGCCATGGATGAAGGATCCAGGGAACACTCTCCCAAAGCGCAGGATGACATGGACGTCGGAGATAATCCCGAAGTCTAGATGTCCGAAAGTACCGATCAGAGCTTCGACTCCAGGAAATGGACCCAAAGCCGTCTTTGCTACCGGCGCTGCCAAGAAGGCAAAGAAGAAGAATAAGAAGAACAAGACCCCGACAAAAGACCCTCTGACGAAAGAGGTGATTGCCGAGGAATACGAAGAAGACTCGGATGGAGCACTTATCCTAGACGAACCCAAATAAGAAGAATCGGTGGATGGACACCTGATCACTGAGGGTGCGCGTAAACTCATCGATGCTGCATTAACCACACCTATTCTTACAGCTGCAGAACTTACTGCGGAAGAACTGGACGAGAGGGCACAGGCCCTAGAAGCGTGTCGTCAAGTACTCCTCGATGAAGCCAAAAACATTGAGGAGGAAAAGAAACGCATAGCATCTGCGGGGAAGTACAACTCCAGGCAATACCAGAAGACCAGGAATGTCATACCAATGACAACCAGTTCCCGCAGATCCACGCCGTCCTTTTCAGAGATGAGATGGGGAAGCCTCGGAAAGATAGCAAAGGAGATTGGGTATATCCAACCCCAGTACAGAATACCGTGGCGGCCCGAGAAATTCTATCGGCTAATCCAGGACCAGAGGAGATCCGTTTGGGAATCAAACTACTCAACAAGGGACTAGAGCAGCAAAAGGTCGCCTTGTCCGGAAGTCAAAAACTGGTCTCAGATTCCAACCAATGTCGCACAGATCCGGCATGGGCTGACGTAAGACCCCATCGCGTTCCGGAGCAGCAACATCGCCCCGAACGCCGGGAAGACAATTATTCAAGAACCGGATCGTCAGGACAGCATCACAGAACTGCACGTGACTGGAGCAACGTCGCCCCAGCAGCCGAACAAGAGGCCATTGCTACACTGTATCCGAGGAATCCTCCCCGACAAGAGTCGAACGATCGAAGGGGAGATGATAAAGAGAAACGTTGGGAGGAGGATCGTCAAAAAATGCCACCTCCTAGACATGCAAGGCGTCCGGCTGACCCTCACCGTGGTGGGAACGACGGACGAAGGAACGACGGAAACCATGCCGGCACAAGCCGGCAGGGGGCTCGTCGTAGTGAAGTCCCTCCCCAGAACCGGAATAATGACGCTCTGGACGGAGGCCGGCGATCAGCCGGAAACAATCCAGCTGCCCCACCCTCTCCACCAAGCAGTCATCACAACGGCTCCCAAGGAGGACAAGGAGGACGACGTGGCGGAGGAGGTGGTGGCAGAAGCCGAAGTCCGGCTCCAAGGCACCGCAGCCACAACCGACATTTGGGACGATCTCTATCCCCGAACGACGCAAGGCACAGGATCAACTCCAACATAGAGGCGCGGCGATACGAAAACGATGATATCTACGTGGGCCCAAAATGCTTCGGACCACGCATCAGAGCTACAAGATTCCCGGAAGGATTTTCTATTTCGAGGCATATCCAAGCCTACGACGGCATTGCTCGGCCAGATACCTGGCTACGGGATTTTTTCCAAGCTTGCTGCATCGCCAAAGGCAGAAACAGCCTGGTCGCAACCCGATATCTCCCACTTATGTTGCGGAAGACGCCACGATCATGGCTCAATGAACTTTCGGAGAACACCATCCATAACTGGTATGACATGCAAAGTGCGTTTTTTTCGGAATTTCGAAGGCACATATCGGAGGCCCTGTATGGTCGGAGACCTACAGCGTTGCACCCAGAAGGCCGGAGAAACTTGCCGGGATTACCTCAGACGATGGATCGACACCAAGAACTCATGTGAAGGAGTAAATGATCAAACTGTGATTGAAGCTTTCATCGCAGGACTCCCAATTGGTCTACTGCGCCACCGCTTGAAGTGTGACAAGGTCACTAATTTGGGAGAGATGATAGAAACAGCGAGCAAGTATGTAGATGCTGACAACGATGCAGAGGGATTGCTCAATACCCTAGATGTGCCTCAGTCGGCAAAACAACCAAAGCAACAAGCTCATAAGCGCAAAAATACAACGGAAGAGAAACCCGACGCAGAAACAGCAGTGGTCACTGCTATTTCGGGTCTGGAGGACGAGGAGGATGCGGTGGAGGCCGCGGGCGTGGCCGCGGGACTTCAAGGGTCCAAGGTAGAGGAGACCAGCAACCAGGAAAAACCTACTCTTGGGCCGACATTGCCAATAACCCATGTGTGCATCACCTAGACGCCAATGGGGGCTCGTCCCACACTAACGCTGAATGTCGTTTCAATGACAACATCAAAAGAGATGACACCGCGGGCTACAAAGCTAAGCGGAAGAAGGGAAAGAAGAATCCCGAAAAAGATAAGGAGACCAAGGAAGATTCCGACATGGAGGAAGCTGATGCTTCAAATCCCAAGCCGGAAGGGAAGAAAAATTTTCTGACCAAAAAAGACACTTATGTCACCTTCCTCGGATCTCAACCAGCAAAGGTCAAGAAAACAGTTCTACATGAGCTCAATGCAACAGTTCCGGTTGTCCCCCAATTTCTGGACTGGTCGGAAGTGGCAATTACATTTGACCGCGCTGATCATCCGCCTAAGTTGCAAAGGCGAGGAAAATACGCCTTAATCGTCAATCCACTTATTGACGGTTATGGTTTCTCCAAGACCCTCATGGACGGTGGTAGCAGTATCAATATTCTCTATGTCGAAACTCTACGCCGAATGAAGATCTCAGAGAACCAGCAGAACCATAGCTATGTGATCTTTCACGGCGTTGTCCCAGGAAGACAAGCTAATTCCCTGGGAGAGATCACTTTGGATGTTACCTTTGGAACTCCAAAAAACTATCAGACGGAGGCACTTTCCTTCGAAGTGGTCCCGTTCAAGAGCGCATACCACGCTATATTCGGACGTCCGGCTTACTAGGATTTTATGGCTCGTCCGTGTTACATTTACAATATGATAAAAATTCTAGGTCCCAACGGCGTAATCACTATCAGGGGAGACCCGAAGAAAGCGCGAGAGTGCGAGGATGGAAATGCCGCCTTTGCTGAAGCCGTGTTGCACGCCGAGCAGTACCAGGAGATCAAGAAGAGCATAGATCCGTCCGAGATGCCCACAACGAAGAAGGAGGTGACAAAGCCAAATCCGGAGTTCAAGGCATCAGAAGAGACGAAGAAGACGTTGTTGAAGGATGATGACCCCTCCAAGGTGACCCAGATAGGCGTAGGCCTAGGTAGCGCATAGGAAAGCGCGCTCGTCAAGTTCCTCCAAGCAAATCAAGATATCTTCGCATGGCAGCCATCTGACATGACTGGAGTACCTAGGGAACCTGCCGAGCACTCTTTAAATGTAAACCCGAACGCTAAACCCGTCAAACTGTCCCTAGGATGTTTTGGCGATGAAAAGCGTAAGGCAATAGCTAAGGAACTAGCACGGCTCGAGTTAGCCGGATTCATAGAAGAGGTCATCCACACCGAGTGGTCGGCCAATCCTGTAATGGTCCCTAAAAAGGACACCACTGATTTAAGGATGTGTGTTGATTATACTGCCTTGAACAAGGCTTGTCCAAAAGATCTGTTCGCTCTGCCTAGAATTGATCAAGTTATTGATTCTACGGCAGGCTCGGAACTCCTCTGTTTTCTCGACGCATATTCCGGTTATCACCAAATCTGGATGAAGGAATCTGACAAAGTCAAAACTTCATTCATAACCCCCTTCGGAACCTTCTGTCTTGTTACGATGCCCTTTGGGCTGAAGAACGCAGGAGCTATGTACCAGCGCACGATGCAGTGTTGCCTCCACGACCAACTCGGACGCAATGTACATGCATACGTGGATGATATTGCGGTGATGTCCAAAAAGAAGGAAACGCTGATTTCCGACTTGGAGGAAACGTTCGCCAATCTACGAAAATACAACATCATGCTTAACCCAAAGAAATGCTTCTTTGGAATACCAGCCGGAAAATTATTAGGTTTCATCGTGTCTCAAAGAGGCATAGAGGTGAACCGGGACAAAATCAAGGCTATACTCAATATTTCCAGGCCAACTCGCCTAAAGGACATACAAAGATTAACTGGTTGCATCGCTGTGGTCAGCCGATTTGTAAGCCGGCTTGGTGAAAGAGCCGCACCATTATACGAACTCCTGAAAAAGACCAAGGATTTTGTTTGGACTGACGAAGCTGAAGCTGCATTGCAAGACCTGAAGAAAGTACTCTCATCTGCTCCTATCCTTGTAGCGCTAGAACCTCAGGAACCGATGTTGCTCTATCTTGCTGCGACAAATAAGGTCGTTAGTATCGTCATGGTGGTGGAGAGACCAGAGGAAAATCAGGAAGACCTGGTGCAGCGTCCGACTTACTTTATCAGTGAGGTCCTGACAGAGTCAAAACAGCGTATCCGCACTATCAAAAGTTGGCTTACGGTGTTTTTCTAGCATCTCGTAAGTTACGACACTATTTTCAGGAGCATCCAATTACCATGGTGAGCACAACTCCCATGAGAGATATAATCAACAAAAGTGACGCCACAGGACGCGTCGCCAAATGGGGCATAGAGCTTTCAGCTTTCGATATTGAGTATAAACCCCGGACAATAATCAAATCCCAAATCCTTGCTGACTTTGTCGCTGATTAGACAGAGACGAAGGAAAATATGACCCTCCCTGAGTCGGAATATTGGACTCTCTACTTTGATGGGTCTAAGGCTCGCGGGGCCTCGGGGTCTGGCGTGGTGCTCAAATCACCCCAAGGAGATAAACTTCTATACGTGTTGTAGATCCACTTCACAGTGACAAACAATATTGCCGAGTATGAAGCACTGCTGCATGGAATCCGGATTGTTAAGGATATTGGCATCCGACGTTTGATGTGTTACGGAGATTCAGATCTTGTTGGTCAACAAGTGTCGGATATTTGTAATGCAAATAAACACATGGCAGCATATAAAGCTATCGTGGATGATCTATCTAAATCGTTCGAAGGGTTTGAGGTTCAACACATCCCTCGAGCAGAAAATGAGGAAGCAGATGCACTATCTCGGATAGGCTCTGCGCGGAAAGAAGTCCCGGATGGTGCTTTTTTAGAGCACCTCAAAGTTCCCTCAATAAAGGGAGTAGATGAGGAATATTTGACCAAATCCGACTCACCTCTAATAGCAGTTCTGGCTGTAATTCCCAGTTGGACTCAACCCTACCTAGATTATATGGTAGATGGCAAATTGCCCAAAGATGAGGTGCTGAGCCGGCAGATCATCCGACGAGCAAAAGCCTATACTGTAGTTAAAGGTGAGCTCTATAAGCGAAGTGTTTCTGGGGTTTTTCAGCGCTGCGTATCTCCGGAAGAAAAGTGGAAATCTTAAGGGAAATCCACAAAGGCGAGTGTGGTCACCACGCTGCAGCCAAGTCTTTAGTGGCAAAAGCTTTTAGACACGGGTTATTCTGGCTTACAGCTCAGGCAGATGCCGAACGATTAGTCAAGACGTGCAAAGGCTGCCAAAAGTACGCCAAACAAGCTCACGTTCTGGCTGATCAGCTAAGAACAATACCTATAACATGGCCTTTCGCGGTCTGGGGGCTTGATATGGTAGGACCATTTAAACGAGCTCCATGTGGATTTACTCATCTCTTAGTGATGGTGGATAAATTCACCAAATGGATTGAGGCTAAACCCGTCACAAGTTGTGATGGAGCAACAGCCAAAAGATTTGTCAAGGATGCTATAATCCGGTATGGTTATTCACACAGCATTATCACGCACAACGGGAGTAACTTCTCTATGGGAGAATTGGCAGAATTCTGCAACGAGCAAAATATCCGGCTTGACATTGCGTCAGTCGCACATCCACAGGCTAACGGACAAGTCGAAAGAGCAAATGGTTTAATCCTACAAGGCCTAAAACCGAGACTTGAAGCACCACTGCGACGTGCTGTGGGGGCTTGGGCGGAGGAATTACCCTATGTAATATGGAGTTTAAGAACAACCCCAAATAGGTCAACCGGATACACACCTTTCTTCTTGGTCTATGTCGCAGAAGCAATTCTTCCTAGTGATTTAATTCATACTTCTCCTAGAGTGGCCGTGTATATTGAAGAGGATGCCGAGATTTCTTGACAAAACGATCTCGATTTAGTCGAAGAAGTTCGCGTCGTTGCTGAAATGAGATCTACAGCATTTCAGCAGAAGTTACGCAAGTATCATAGCCAGAGAGTCCGAAATAGATCTTTCAATAAAGGTGATTTGGTTCTCCGGCTTGTGCAACAAAGAAAGCACAAACTTTCCCCAGTATGGGAAGGGCCATTTTTAGTTAGTCGAGTATTACACAATGGATCGTACTACTTAACTGACATGAGGCAAGTCAAAGAAAGACCTACTACTAAGAAGAGAAAGAGAGCTGGAGGCAATACAAATCCGTATGAGTTAGACAGACCATGGTATATTGCTCAGCTACGTCCCTTTTATTCTTAGTTTATCCTTCTTTATAATCATATATATGTACATGTTCTATGAGAAATAAAAGTTTTGGTTGCCTCAAGTTTTCCTGAGAAGTTTTTACCATCTTATTTCTGAATGATCATGTCATAGACGAAAATCCCAAAATGCTTGAAAGTACTTTATGCTCATGTTCGTTCTCGTTTAGATTTCCGATTCTAAAAATGCTACCTTCGGGTATAACTCTAAAGTTTCTAGTCTATACTTTGGTTTTTTATCTGATTGTTGGATGCGGGTATTTTCCGAGTAGTGAATTGTTGGTACTGGAAGCCGGCTTTGTTTCCGAGTTTAAACTGGTTTAGCAATTGAGCTCCGTTGCTCGGCAAAGTTTCCAGCAGAAGGTTTAGCCGGCTCACGAAAGGGACGAGGCGGAAAGCCAGATAAACGATAAGTATAGATGAAAAATACAAGTGCTTATGTAAACATTTCAGGCACGCAAAAATTTAAAAGCCAAAAGTGCTGAATAGATTAAAAGCTTAGCACTAGCAAAATTATAGTACTTCAGATTTATAGACGCGTCATGTTTTTTCAGGATAATACAAATGTTTCTGGCAATCTATGATGCAGGAGGAGATGAAGGAGCTGCCAGCTCGCTGGATACGTCGCCTTGATATCGTTCCGAGATGTCCACATCCGAGGTGGTGCGTTCATCGTCGGAAACTTCTGCTGTTTCTTCTGGAGGCGGAGGCGGAGTGTCCACGCGGTTAAAGAAAGGAGTATCATAGCTGGTCAAATCAGCCATGTGACACCCATATCCGGCACAGGAGTCCATAATGGCCTTGATGTCCTGCTCCTGGCCATCTTCATCCACTGTAGAGTACCCTCTGGTCACTTGCCATATCTCCATGCTTCCATGGTGGCTCGTGACCATGGTGAGAGTGTTCTGCGCTGCTGATCGCGCGTAGGACATATTCCAATCCTGGACGAGCTGTGGCATCTCCTTTGCCTTGTCTCGCACTTGAAAATCCGACATGCTATGCATGTCCGGAATCTTGAGAGCTTCGCCAATATCCTCAAGGGATTGGCAGAAGTCATGAAGCAGGTCACCGACTTGTGTAAGCCGGTGGGTGCAGGGCTCAGCGGAGGTGGAGTCCGTCAAGTTCAGAGGACCTGTAAACAAAGACATTTAAAGAAAATCCGACATCGAAATAAGTCGAAGAAAATAGACAAGTCAGACAGATGGAACGTACCGAAAATGACGTCGTCAATTTTGATCTTCTCTTCCTGAAGACTCTGGAGTTTAGCCCGGAGCGCCTCGGAAAGATCCCTCTCTCCACAGCTCATTATTGAGGTCCGAGATTTTTTGATCTTGAGCAGCAATCTTACGATCACGCTCATCAGTAGCCATGGAGGAGGACTCAAGGATTTGAGCAATGCTCTTTTCATGATCCGCCTTGAGCTAATCCAGCTCTTGGCGAAGCTCCTTATTCTCCACCACCAAAGTCTTGAGGTTCTCGGCCTCTTCAATCATGGCGCAGGACTATTTTACCAGTGCTGTAAGTCAAAAAAGAACAACAGTTCAGTAAAAATTCGACTATGAAAACATGAAAGACAAGGTTTGAGTCTCGAAATGTTTACCTCCGGCCTCATCCTTGGCAACATTTAGCTCAACATTTGTAAGTCGGAGAGCTTTGATCTCTCTCTGCTTATCGCAGACATTCTTCAACAAATCCTGGTTATAGGAATATACTTTCTGTAAGTCAGAATACCCAAAGTCAGAATGCTACTAAAGATTCGGGCTAATATTTTTGCTAATAACAGCACGATCCTTGGGGGCTACACTAGTTCGTTCTTTTGCATCCTAAGGAAGCATAAACCCGGATTATTTATCCTACTTCATGCTTGGGGGCTAGAGGATATGATATGAAATAAAGGAAAAAACAAGAGTTAGAATTCTGACTTACATATTGTTCGTGAGTAAGTTTATCCAAACTCGCGTTCACTTCAACTGCAACCTTTTCAGCGAGAGTCAGAGGGGTCACAGGAGCAGTTGGAAGCTCCCCGGACCCGATCCTCTCGTTGTGAAGACGCACTTGTTCAAGAAGATCAGAGTGCTTGACATCCTCTGCTTCTTGTGCTTCTTCTTCGGCAGATAAGTTTCTTTTCTCCAGGCATTGCCTGGCTAGCCGCTGGATCTCTTCAGCAGATTTCTGGGACAGGCCAAACTTGGCAAGTCCCGGATTGCTGATAAGGTTTTCGGCAAAAGTTTCTGCCGAGGGATCATTACCCAAAGAGGGTTCACCCTTATCTATACCTGACTCACCCATGGTGACGTCAGTTTGCGATTCAAGGATCGCAGGCTCCGTTGAAGGAGCCGGATCTTCTGCGACATCCGGAGAAGGAATTATCACCGGCGTTGCGGAAGGTTGAGGGGCAGGAGTCGGAGGAGCCACGGCAGGAGAAGCTATGGTAAGCTTCGTCTGTCGCAGGGGCTTCGAAGAAATTCCCTTCCCCTTGCCCTTGATGAGCTGTTTAGCTCTGAGAATGTAATAGAGCCGGAAACATTACATCTCGGAAGAAAATTCGAGTAAAGTGCAAAGGCGGAAGTTGTGATGGAAAGTTACCTCTTCACGACAGGCACCTCCTTTGTGCCAACAGCCACTGTCGGAGCTTTGCGCTTCTTGAGCACGGCATACGGCAATGGTACCACCTCTGTCTCCTGAGAAAACTCTGGAGGATATCCTTCGAGTGGAGTGAATTCCGACTCGGGGAGGTCAGCAAGCTGAAAAGAAGAAAACATATCAGTATTGCAATGTAACTTAAAGATTGAAACACATAAAAAGGTTTACTGTTAGAAGCTTACCGGCACTACAGGGTTTTCTGCCGTATGCATATCCAGAGAAATCTCCGGGATCCTCCTCTCGATCCTCTCCCTTATCAACCATTTTATCTGGCTTATGTAGCCCTGCGTGGTGTAGGCTCTGGGGCTGATGCGGAGGGAATCTTTCTTGGACGACGTGATGGAGTGCATCAGTCGGTCTCCATGGTACTGAAGGGGCTGGATCCGACGTGACACCCAGCATTGGACCAAGTCGGATCCCTTCAGTCCTTTGTGTTTGATCAAGTATTCGATCTGCCTCTTAGCGAGGATTAGATCGTTAGTGAGAGCCGGAGGAGCCTCGTCCCAAGATGGTTGGGCCGTGGCAGCTCCGTCGATGAAAGCCGGCAAAGCACCGGCTTTGCCGGGAGCCGGAATATCCTTATGATAAAAGAATGTGGCTGGCCATTGTTTGACCAAGTCACTAGCTAAAATCTTGGAATATGCGTGCTCGCGTCTAAGTGAAAAACTAATGGTACCGGTGATGTAAGGAACACTGGCAGTGATAGAATTTCTCCGGACATGGAAATAATACCGGAATAAGGTCAAACTCGGCCTAATGCCGAGAAATCCCTCACACAAAGAAGTGTAAACGCTCATCTCTAGGAGAGAGTTGGGAGGAAGATGGTGGAGTTGGACACCATAATGGTCAATTACCTCGAAGAAGAACTCCGAGGGAGGAAATGACAAACCTCTATCGAGGTGGGTGCCGAAGTGGACCCGCTCATCGGCGTGCGGGTTGGGGATGGTCTCGCCGGCGCCGCTTCGCCAGTCGCCGGCGCGGAGGAGCCCTTCTGTCTCCGCGCCGTGGAGCTTCTCATCGTCTAACATGCAGGGGATCTAGACCCCCCGGAAGCTTTCCCTCTCCGCCGCCGCTTCCGTCGCCGCCATCGTCGCCGCTGCCGCCAAGCCGGAAGAGGAAGAAGAAGCCATTTCTCCGGTGAGCAGATGACCTAAGATGGGCGGCGCTGGGAGTTTTTGGGGGAAAGCAGAGGAGCTCTGTGCGCGTAGGGGAGATTTGGCGGAGAGGAAAAGGCAAAGGACATGTGAAGAAAGGAGGAGGAGAATCCTCACCCCTTATATCCACCTAACCGCGCCAAGATTCGTGCAAATGCTACAGTGTAACCGCCACACGTCGAGGAAGAAACTGTGAAGGACCCACGCGATGATTACGTCGCCTCGATCTCCATGTACGCATTGAAACGGCACCTCGGTTCCGCGAACTGCGGACCCACCAACGGTCGTGCTGACAGGATGTCTGTCAGATGACGTGACTTGACCATGACTTGTGTCAGGTGGCGTTAGAGACCAAATTCCGGCTTAGGTTGAAATCAAGCTGGAAAATCCGAGTAACCTGTTGATAGGTCCAACTTATTTTTAAGACCCGGATCGTATTTTTTGTTGTGAAGTTTCAGGAACCCTTCAAGATTCTGCAAGCCGAAGATCAAGCTAGACGATGATAAATCCGACTTTGGATCTTGGAGGCCTCCAGGGGCTGCTGTTGGGGATATACTTTCCAGGTATCATCACAGTTCCTCACTGACCAGGGTGGCCCACTTCGGGTTAGAGCTTTGCTTCACGGGCGGCCCAGTTAGGGAGAGAAGACGGAGTCCAATCCGGCTACGGGAAGGCCTAGAAGACTTACCGACTTAGGCCCATAATGTTACTTGTAGTTCAAGATGTACTCTGTAACCGACTCTTAGTCGTAGCCGGATTATAAACCCTAGTTCGGATATCTATATAAACCGTCCTAGGGAGAGCCTTTAGGGCACCAACACTCTAGACCCTCAATAGTCTACAATCTCAACTCGCACAGGCGAACCCTTGTAACCCATATTCCGGCTCTGCCGTATTACTGGATTGCTAGCAGGAGTAGGATCCGTCCAAAGCCGGCGGATTCGAACCTGGGTAAACTTGTGTGCTCACCGTCCCGGAACATTGTACGTCTCACACCCCTCTCTTCCGCACGCCTCGAGGACCCTCTCATGGCGTACTTGTCATCAATCCGACAACATTATCTGCAGGTTATGGCACAAGCCATTCGTTACCATCCCAAGGTTCCTGGGCTTTGGATGTATGCAACAACATGGGAATTTGATCAGAACTTGAGTGTTGCTGCAGCACGTGCACTCATGCAGAGTGGTCTCAGATCTTGTCCCGAGTCAGAGGATATGTGGATTGAGTATCTTCGCATGGATCTTACATTCTTACCTATCTTAACAAGCTTAAGGCTCGAAAGGTAGCTCTTGGGGAGGACGTGAAGACACTACAGATAAGTAATGATGATTCAGGTCATTGAAAGAGGTGAAACAAAGAACTGTTCATGTCACTTGATGAACAAGGTGCTGAGGAGTCTGGCTTGCAGGGAGTTGATTTGGAGGAGAAGGAAGATCTATTTTGGCAGCAAGGGTTGTTAATCATTCGAACAATTTATCATGGTGCTATGGAAGCTCTTCCGTCAAGCTTAACCTTGAGGAAGAAAATTTTGGAGATATTAAGTAGTGTTGAACTCGCACATTCTGAAGAGTTGAGGCTAGAGGTCATGAATGTCCTGAAGAAAGATTTCTCTCATGATGAGGACTACTGGGATTGGTTTGCTAGGCTTCAGCTTAGTGACTCCACTAATTCCTCGAGCAAAAAAGAAGCTTTATTGAATAAGTTGAACAAATCAGTTCAGGT
Source organism: Avena eriantha (assembly GCA_910589775.1). Lineage (NCBI taxonomy): Eukaryota > Viridiplantae > Streptophyta > Magnoliopsida > Poales > Poaceae > Avena > Avena eriantha. Next base: position 326,680,380 of record OU342746.1, read on the forward strand.
GAATAATCTATGCCATCACTATTTTAGTCATCTCCATTTTGCATTATGAATGAAAGTCAACATTTCTTACTTTCTTCAGATTGAAATGATCCTCCTTTTATTATTATTCTTCCCTCGCCATCTCTTCTTGCAATGAAATATTATTCTGAGAGGTAGGTTCCCCTGACTAGATTAATACCAAGTTGATGTTCATCGTAAGTATTAAGTATTACTTTATGCTTGTTGTATAAAGTGTTTATCACAATTTTGAAATGTAGAGAAGAATACCAATGCATTAGACAACAAGATAGTACATTAGACAACAAGATTTCATAATGTTCATCGACGAGGCAATATCCTAGTGGCTGGGTTGCAGTTGGCGCATCCTAACGACCGGAGTTTAATCCTTGTTAGGGACGAATTTCTAGAATTCTCACGCCGACCCGCTTCTACTATATCAAAAAAGTGTCTAGTTCCTCCTAACACCGTTTCATCTTTTTTTCATACTGTTCATTGATATGGACAGGGATAAAAATGTATATCATGTTATTTAGGCTAATATGCTTGAACCATCTTTCTTACAGAGTAAGAAATTGAAATATGTGAGACATAAAGTAGTCACTGGGAGTCAAAGTACAGGCGGAATTAAGAATGTTACGAGATACATCATGGGATCCTTATCTCCACTGTTCAAGCTAACAATGGCATCCTCAATTCTTGAATATAAATATGTATTGGAATCAATTTCTCTGTTCATTAACTCTTTTAGTCTACTAGATATGTCTCTCTTAAAATGTAGAAATTAGTAAAATATTAGATACCATAGTGAAAATTTAGGAGTTATGGCATCACCATATGTATATCTAACTTATATTAACTGAGGGGTCAACGCCACCTTCTTTAGACGATCGAGATGATTCATCTTCTCCATTTCCAACACTGCTTTCTTCATCTTCTTTGTTATATTCATTGCCGTAAATACTCTTTTGGAACTCATATAACTGCAAAATTAAGGATTTCAGATATGCACATGTATAAGATGACAAATGTTTACTTATAGAGAATATTACTCACGTCCCAATCATCTCAGCGGTCTTCATGCTCATTCAACCACTCGATATCAACATGTCTTACATGCGAGGACCGTGGAAAACCTTCGGACAGTTTCTGATTCTTCACCATGTCAAGAATAATTTTCTTCACCATGTCAAGAAATATATTCTATATAGAAATATGTTTAAAAATATGTAAGCTCACAAACACCTTTTGAAAATAAAAAAGCAGGTAAACCGATAATGTTTAGATGTTACTTACCATAAGAAAAAAGCAGATATGCACACATATGTGAGGAAGTATTTCTATAAATCTAGATGGCCTTAATCAGATAATTAAAAACCACCCGGTTCCAATTGCACTTATGCATCTTATCAATGATGTAGACATACTCGATCCATTTTGAATCTACATTGGCTCCAAAATTGGGGATGAATACAGAGCACAACATGGTCAACGCAAAATTCTTGCAGGGTAGCCTCACTTCCTCGGTCTTCTGTGAGACGCATTATAAACTCCTTCACATTCTGACCTTGCTGGGTTCACCACTATTACTAGCAGTGGAGACCTCGCTTGCCGAGCGCTGGGGTTTGCCAATATGTAGCCCTTCGAGAAATTTGTCAATGGGTACCATGTCTCCTTCATCTTTAAAGCCCGTCACCTTCTCTACAACATCTACTAGTGGAACCTTTATTTTTCTATCCTTCCCTAGTTATATAACTTCTGTGTCTGGGTTAACTCTGTCAGGTAGATAACTATAGAATCTTCGTGACATATGCGCTGATCTAGAACTCCATGATAAAACTATTTCTATCGTAGAGGCGAATGGTGTCTTACCCACGGCTTTCTTGTGATCATCATCTATTAACTACATGGCTTTTGTTACGACGTCGGGGTGACTTCTAGTCGGAAGAACTTTGTAATTAGGAAGCCCAAAATGGGTCGACCTCCAAAAAGGCTTCCTGATTTCCTGATTACAAGGTTCTTCCGATTAGAAGTCACCCCGACGTCGTAACAAAAGCCGTGCAGTTAATGGATGATGATCAGAAGAAGGCCGTGGGTAAGACACCATTCACCCATGCAATGGAAATAGTTTTATCAGGGAGTTCTAGATCAGTGCAGATGTCACAGAGATTCTGTAGTTATCTAGCTGACAGAGTTAACCCAGAGACAGGAGATCTAGAACTAGGGAAGGATAGAAAAATAAAGGTTCCACTGGCAGATGTTGTAGAGAAGGTGAAAGACTTTAAGATGAAGGGGACGTGGTACCCATTGACAAATTTCTCGAAGGGCTACATACTGGCAAACCCTAGCGCTTGTCAAGCGAGGTCTCCACTTCTAGTAATAGTGGTGAACCTAGCAGGGGTTAGAATGTGAAAGAGTTTATAATGCCTCTCACAGAAGACCGAGGAAGTGAGGCTACCTACAAGAATTTCGTGTTGATCACGCTGTGCTCTGTATTCGTCCCCAATTGTGGAGCCAATGTAGATTCAAAATGGATCGATTATGTCTATAGCGTTGATAAGATGCAGAAGTGCAATTGGAACTAGGTGGTTTTCAATTATCTGATTAAGGCCATCTGGATTTATAGAAATACTTCCTCATATCTATGTGCAAATGTGCGTTTTGTTATGGTATGTAACCTCTAAACAGTACCGGTTGACCTCAAAAGGTGTTTTTGAGCTTACATATTTTTAAACATATTTCTATACAGACTATATTTCTTGACATGGTGAAGAAACGGAAACTGCCCGAAGGTTTTCCATGGTCCTCGCATGTAAGACATGCTAATATCGAGTGGTTGAATGAGCATGAAGACCGTTGGGATGATTTGGACGTGAGTAACATTCTCTATTAGTGAACACTTGTCATCTTATACTTGTGCATATTTGAAATCCTTAATTTTGTAGTTATATGAGTTCCGGGAGAGTATTTACGACAATGAATATATCAAGGAAGATGAAGAAAGCAGTGTTGGAAATGGAGAATATGAACCATCTCGGTCATCTAAAGAAGGTGGCGTTGACCTGTTAGTTACTATAAGTTAGATATACATATGGTGATGTCATAAGTCCTAAATTTTCACTATGGTATTCAATATTTCACTAATTTCTACATTTTCAGGGAGACATATGTAGTAGTCTGAAAGAGTAATTGATTCCAAGGATCCCAATAAGCTGGAAGTTGTTAAGACAATGATTTTTAAGTACATGGATTTTGTCAATTCTAACAGGGGTGACATGAAGAATAAAGTCCAAGAAAAGGGCATGAATGGGCACAACAAGCGTTATGAGAGGAAGGCCCAGGAAAGGGCCTGCATGGCATTGGTAAGGCCTAGGTAATTGACGAGGATGTGACCGCCGAGATAGACCCATCACCAATTGCATTTAGTTTCCGATAATGAACGATATTTGGGGGCCACGCTATCATGTGAAGACCTTCAATGCTTGGAACCTAGATGTTGGATCACCTCTCTTATAGTAGAAGCATACACTCTTAAGTAACTAAGTGCTATGTTTGAATCTATGGTTTCTAGAATCCACTTTTATTCCCTTTTTCATAACATCTATTATTTTCTGTCCTGTAGGCATATGAATCGAGAACACAAAGAACTGAATCCTATTGAAAATAGTCCAATAAGAGGTTCCTATTTTGTTTCCAATACATATTTATATTCAAGAATTGAGGATGCCATTGTTAGCTTGAAGAGTGGAGATAAGGATCCAATGATGTATCTGGTAACATTCTTAATTTCGTCTGTACTTTGACTTCTGAGTGACTACTTTATGTCTCACATCTTTCAATTGCTTACTCTACAAGAAAGATGGTTCAAGCACATTAGCCTAAATAACATGATATACATTTTTATTCCTGTCCATATCGATGAACAATATGAAATCTTGCTGTCTAGTGTACTATCTTGTACTATGGTGATACCACTGCAGATTAGCATTGATATTCTTCTCTATGTTTCAAATTTGTCAGAAACCATTGGCTTGCAGGGAGTTGATTTGGTGGAGAAGGAAGATCTGTTTTGGCAACAAGGGTTGTTAATCATTCGAACAATTTATCATGGTGTTATGGAAGCTCTTCCGTCAAGCTTAACCTTGAGGAAGAAAATTTTGGAGATATTAAGTAGTGTTGAACTCGCACATTCTGAAGAGTTGAGGCTAGAGGTCTTGGATGACGTGAAGAAATATTTCTCTCATGATGAGGACTACTGGGATTGGTTTGCTAGACTTGGGCTTAGTGACTCCACTAATTCCTCGAGCAAAAAAGAATCTTTATTGAATAAGTTGAACAAATCAGTTCAGGTGAATAAACTATGCCATCACTATTTTAGTCATCTCCATTTTGCATTATGAATGAAAGTCAATCTTTCTTACTTTCTTGAGATTGAAAGGATCATCCTTTTATTATTATTTTGCCCTCGCCATCTCTTCCTGCAATGAAATGTTATTCTGAGAGGTAGGTTCCCCGTGACTAGATTAATACCAAGTTGATGTTCGATGTAAGTATTAAGTATTGCTTTATGCTTCTTGTATAAAGTGTTTATCACAATTTTAATCTATCAGTTAGACTTATCCACAGAGTGGATTGCTTACCCTAACTAGACATATCTGGTAGCTAGTAGTCCTTTAAATTCAGTCAGGTTAAGTTTTATGTGACTCTATTTTCTTCCACTGAACACAACATTTTCAATGTTCTAAATACATTTCTTTCAATTCTAGGTGTACGATGAAGTTGTCAGAAAGTTGCTTACTTCCAAAATGTACTCCTTGTATGCAAAATTTTGGCTGGGTGTTATATTCTCCGACAGAGAGGATTCCATCTCATTATTTCACGATGCTAAATTTGATGCTTCGGAATTCACTTCATCTATGCTGAAAGTTTATGAAAATGTTGAATCCTATGGATGTCTCACTGAGGAACTTGCCTGCTAATATGTCTCGCTCATTGTGAGACTTGAAAGATTTGAGGAAGCTAAGAATCTTGCAGAAAAGCTCAGCAGCGGACCTCTTCTAGAGGCTGCAAATTTGTGGAACCTGAGAGCTTCCATAGAAATAAATTTGCTTGGTACTGCTACTGGCAATTCTTCCTTTAGTGTGGAGAACCTAAGTTCTCTTTTTGATCTATTTAATGTTGTACTTCCGAAATTATCCATAACCAAGGTGAGGGACCGTGGCATATGATATGTGTCTTGGCCTTATCTCGTGCTTTCCCAGTGATCATGGTTCCTTAGTTTTCAGAAGTTTTATTCCCTTGTGTTACCAGACCCATATTAACGATATTTAGTTTTGCTCTGTTTCTAGTGTGAATGTGTTATTATGATCTATTATTTCTATATCTATGGTAGTATGACACTGTCTTGGTCTTTCTATTTCATTTGTCTACTTGATATGCGTTGTATTGTACTTCCTATTGCAATATCTTTATACTGTTCAATTGCTTGCATTGCGTCTATAAAAGATATATTACTGTTATCCTTTCACAGTTTTTAAAATTTTGTTTGTAATGCATTGCAGGCCATGAAATTGTTTTCCCATGATAAGATATATTTTGAAAAGCTAGTGAAGTGTGCAATGTTATCATTAACTTCAGCTGGTGGGAGTGACTGTGGAGCTTCAGTCTCTTCCGCTATTGTTGGATGAGTTTTGCAGAAGGATGGTATTAAACAAGCTAGGAAGATGCATAAGAGGTAATGGAATTTATGTTCCTTCAGTGATATTGTTTGCAATGCTATTCTGAGTTGCCATGTTTATTACACAAGTGAAATGAGCAGTGTTGCATGTAGTCTTTTTTGTCCATTTGGCAAAAGCTAACATTGGGCCTAACATGCTATTAATGGCTTTTGAAATATTTCCTTACTTAATTCAGATATATATGGTATGCCTTTATTCTCCCTTTTGGTCACATTTTCTGCATTAATGGTCTAAGTGAAATGAGTTTTTTTGATATTTCCTGTTGGGTGTTGAGATGTGAGTGGTTTATGTAATATTGAGGTAGCATGTTTCTGACACTTGTGTGTCCATGCAGATTTTTAGCTTTACCGCGTCCCAGTCTTAAGTTCTTCTAGTTCTCCAGGGCGCCATACGTGGGCGCGGACAGGACGTCGGCGCAGGTGGGGCACCGTAGGTCGGCGCCGAGTAGGCACCATAAGGCGCGGGTGCGGAACCACCATAGGGTGGCGGCGCAGTCACGCAGGTCGAGGAAGAAGGGCTGTCGTAGGAGATCGGCGGCGGCAGATCGCCCTCTACGCCAGAGCCGGCGGCGAATGATGGAGGAGCCGATCCGATAGGGGGCGGCTGCGGGAGAGGACCCGGAGGCACGACCCCAGGGGACCGGGTTTACCACCATGCTAAGGGCCGTGAGGCGAGGAAGGGCGAGGCAGGGGCAGCGACCGGCGTAGCGGCGGCAGGGAAAGCGGAAGCCATCTAACCTAATCTGATACTATATAAAATAATAAGATTGGGACAAACAACCTTGACTCAGACTGCTCGCCTGGATCAGTTTATATAATAGGATTAACAGAGTTTCGTTAGAATACGTTTACACATAGGACTCATACTTGTTATCGTATACAGAGTCTAACACCAGCCTTCCAGATGCTAATGCTAGGCAGACAACGAGCATGTAGCCAATCTTTTTTAACTTCCAAGGGTAGGGAGAAGATGTACTGGCCTTCCAGATGCTACTCGCTTCATGCATACATACTCATTTTATCGTATAACTTTCTTAAGCATCTTTTATTTCGTGGATGTCTAATTAAACATCCCTTACTTGTTCCAATTTTTATCAGTAAAAGAGAAGCTAATTGAGGCCAACACTATGTTGAGGGAGAAGCTACATGCCAACCCTTGGCCAATTTTTTGGCTAGCCAATGATTGGCAAAAAAAAATCTCCGCTGCCAATATTACGACTTGATCGTGGACATTTTTGCGCTAACCCTTGGCCAATTTTTTCTCCGCCGCCAACGTTACCACTTGGCCATGGATGTTTTTGTGCCGCCTTTAGACGCTGGCAACATATCGCCTTGCTGGTGGCTGCTGGCGCTACCACGCCGGAACACGACCGGAAGCGAGGCCTTTCGGCATCACGCGGCATGATCTTGGCATGGCGCCACCTACAACTATGGTGACAAATCGACGAGCAAAGCCAGGCCCTTCATCCCCTTCTCAATTGCCGCTTCGGTAGACCCTCCTAAAGCCTCCGGCTCCGACGCACCTCTAGATGGAAGAAGGAGGCGAGATGATGTGAGGATTAGTCTTTCCTTGGAGGATGTTGGTGGCATCAAGGAGCTCACATATGGGGGCCTCAAGCAGTGCGACGACATGAGCGCACTTGTCGAGCTCGGTTGCAATCTTGGTGAGGTCATTCTTATATGTCGGGTCACGGGTAGGGAGAACACGATGAGATCGCTCACAACAGAGGTGGTGGTGGTTACGACAGATGGGGCTAGGCGTAGGGCCCGTGCGTAGATTTTTCTTTGATGAGAAGAGCCTCGCCCGTATACATACATGCACCGCCGCGATATGATGTCCACTTTATCTGGATCGAGAGCTCGTGGTATGAGGCAGCCACAAGGCCGCAATAACGTGGACTCCCCAGTGTACTCCAGCCGACGATCAGCCCCCGCGAGCGAGGTGGTGTGGTCAGAGCGGAAAGTGGTGGCGCCACCATACGGGTGAGAACGGTGAGTGACGGTATTTCTCTCCCGTTGCAACGCTTCGTCCTTTTAACAAAAACTGGTTTCAAGTAGTGAAAAATTAAGGATCTAGAAAACTTTCAATAAAGATATTGTCAAAAAATAATTCAATAAAGATAAATGTTTTTTAGCCATGTACTCCCTCCATCTCAAAATTGATATTGCAAATTTCCTGAACATCTATTTTCAAACGGAGGGGAGTAATTTTTGCCCCCCTTCGGGTACAACGGCACGGGCATTCTTCCCGGTGCTTACCAAAATTTTGGCCGACCACGGGCCAAGGAAAAGGAATCCTTGGCCATTTTTGGCTAGCCAATGGTTGTCAAATCTATTTTTTTTCCGATAGCACAAACGGAAACGGATCATACCTACTCGAGTACACTACCAGACCATCCCGAGCCGATCGCACAAACACCAGCGGACCCGACACAGCGCACACACACCGAAAACTTGTTTCTACCGGCATCGCATCGCCCGTCCAATGCTCCAATGTGCTTTTAGATCGTTGAGTCATTCCCCTCCCACCCCCTGTTGTATTCCCAGGGTCCAGGATGTATTCATTCCCAACGTTAGGCCTACCTCTACTATCTGCATACGGTCCTCATCGCATCCGCGTATATTCGCTCCTCTTCTTCCCCAAAGCGGCAGCCGCCATCGCTCCCGGCGGTGGTGTTGCTCTCACCTTCCGCTCCCTTACGCCCGCTCCACAATCTCCCTTGTGGCCTCCCAGCATTAGCTCGACCGTGCCCATCTCGTCTCCACCCATCCGTCTGGTCATTCTTTCCTCTTCAACTCGACTGCCGTCGCCGCTCTAGCTTCAGACCTGCAGACGCGCTGCTTCTTTTACCCCTCATCAATGGCCGGTGAGCCTGCATCAGATCTAACAAGGTAAGTCATTTCCTTGCATTCCCCCGTGCATCACACTCTTCGAGCTGCCAGATCTGGTTGATTGGGCAACCAATTTGGTTATTTCTCAAAACTACTTAGCGACCAAATTCTATTGCCTGGTTTGCTTAGGTTTTCTCAAATTCTAATGTATGCAATTTGTGGTAGTATATTAATCTCAAGATTTAATTTCTGTGTTGCGAGCTGGTTTCTCAAATTTCTCCATATTTTGATACCGTGCATCGGATCTTAGACTTATGAAAGCATATCGCTGTTGAAATGTTGCATCACCTGGAAAAATTGACACCTTTTTATCTTTAGCCTCAGCATAATATGCTGAATTTCACCCTGCTGGTAATGAAATATTGCATCCCCTTGTTCCTTTATTATCCCAGAAGTAGCCTTTTCAGCAGTACTAGATTTTCACCAGTACGAAGAGAAATGTTATTCTAATTAGATCACTTTTGTTTATGTCTTATCTGGATGTACATCTGAAAAGAGATATTGTTTGTGTTTCCTAGGCCCTCTATAAATGTTCAGTTGCGGTTGCAGACTACTCTGTAAAACAATCCCTAGGCTCTAACCTCTGAAGCAGCGGTGGAACCTCTGAAGCAGCAGCGGCGACGGCTTGGTGTGAGTGCGTCAGTGTACCGACGCCTGTTTGTAGGCAAAGCCAACTCGTCATAAGTTCGTCAAAGTAGCGACCCCGGCATCAGCATAGTAGCATCTTAGGAACTGACCATCTGCAGCATCTAAGCATCTTGGTCGATAAATGTTATATTTCATTTTTACATATTGTCACCACTTGTTCCCCAACTCTTTTTGAAATAGTCACTTGGGAAATAAGCATGATCAACGATGTTCCAACCATCTAAAAAATGTGTATGTATACCAATTTTTTTGCACGCCCTCTTAAAAGGGTAAATAAACAAACTGATGTGTTCTATCATCTGATCCTTAATTATAAAACAGAAATTGAATAGAGAAGTGCTCTTACCATGTCCACTGAACTTTGTGAAAGCAATACTGGTGGTTCTTGAACATGATTTTATTTGCTGCAATCATATGAAAGTAACACCGTTTGATCTGTGCTGCTTACCTACTTGTTAGTAGGTTAGATCAACTTATTTGTTCTCTACTGCTAAAGCAACATCCCGGATGAGTGAAGATATAACAATGAATGGCAGTTGATGACCATAATGTCTTGATGTTTCTTTTCTTTTGGATGTACATCCGAAACTAATGGTTGTTCATATTTTTTCAGGTCTTCCCTGTGTTTTCAGCTACAGGCTCCGCTAGAGAAAGTTAATTTCTTGTTCAAGCTAGTGACTTGCATTATAGTGCTCTTTAGCAAAGTTGTGATCTCTCTTTCAGAAACGAGCGATGAAGTTATTGAATTAAGCCAAGAATTATTACCCTCTGAATTCTTTGGTCCACAACCCCACAATATTTGTTCAGTTCAATTGTTGGATGGATACGTGTAGCGCAATTGTAGATACAAGACTTGGACAATGCCAAATTAGAGAGCATGGTGGTCCTTCTGTTTTTAAGACTTGTAAAAAACCAAGTTTTCCTGATGAATTATATTACATCATGTATATGTACACACTGCCTTGTCTGGTTTATTTATATTAAGTCATGTACAGAAATTTAATTGGGATCTTGTGGACTTTTTCGAGTGTTTTCAGTACATGGTATGTCCTTTTTATATAGTGCATAACTCATACGGGAATTTTAAACTGTTGGTTCACCTGATCTCAGCTTTGTCAGTTCACACTATAATGAAACGATTGGTACCATCCTTTAGTATTTGAATACTTTGGAACAAACAATCCATTATTAAACAAGTTAAACGACAAAATAATAATGAAACGGGTCCTATTACTTTTTGAAACAATGTCAAATAATTTAGAAAACATTTCAAATCACATCTGACAAATTTATGAAAAACACATCAAAACAACAACAATCCTGATTAAACATCTCGAAGTTTTATAAAACTGTTGTCACCCCCAGCAAACCTTATATGGAACAATTGGGAAACAATTGAAAATATATCATCTGAAAACAAGTGAAACAATCTAATACCTGTGAAACAAATAAGGCATTAAACAATTCAAACTAATGATGCCCTTATTGGTAAATTGAAACCACATCGTCCTAGTTTGAAACTTTTGGAACAACATCAAGCAGGAATGAGACTGTTGAAACATCGTTATATGATTGAAACAACATCACACGAGTTTGAAACTGTTGAAATCAAATCACCTGCTGACACAAAAATTGAAACAACAACAAACATGAATTAAACTTTTGAAACAACATCAAGTGGGAATGGAAGTGTTGAAATAGTATGTTTTAATAAATTGAAACCATATAAGCATGTTTAAAACAATTGTAACCACACAAATATTTTTAAACAATTGAAACCACCACCCAAGAACAAATGAAACCACAAAACCATATTTCATTAAATTGAAGCGACAAAAGCATGTTTCAAACAACTAGAACAACAAAAGGATGTTTGAAACAATCGAAACCACCACACAAGATTTTATGAATGTTTTTTTCACCCCAAGGAACCTGTTAGAAACAATTAAAACCACAAATATTATCTTTTCATCAATTGAAACCACGTTCCAACTTTTTATCAATACTTTGAAACCAAATTGAACCTTATTTGAAACAACTGAAACCATACTGAAACCTATTTCAACCAATCGAACCTCACAAACATGTTTCAAAACAATTGAAACCACACATAAATGAAAACATAAAACCATGTTTCAATAAATTAAACCCACACAAGCATGTTTCAAACAATTGGAACCATAAAAACATGTTTAAAACAATTGACCCCCCCCCCCCCCCCACGATTTTATGAATATTTTTTACACCAAGGAACCTTTTTGAAACAATTGAAACCACAAATAACATCTTTTAATAATTTGAAACCACCTCGCAAACTAGTTATTAATTTTTCGAACCCGAATTGAACCTTATTGAAAACATTGTAACCACATCGAATCATGTTGAAACTTATTTGAAAGAATCGGAATCTCACAAGCATGTTTCAAAATAATTGAAACCACACACAAATGAAACCACAAAACTATGTTTCAATGAATTGAAACCACATAAGCATATTTAGAATAATTGAAACCACAAAAACATATTTGAAACAATTGAAACCACCACCCAACAACAATTGAAACCCCAAAACCATGTTTCAATAAATTGCACCCACACAAGCATGTTTCAAAAAAAATGAAACCATAAAAATTGAAACGACAAAAACATATTTGGAACAATTGAAACCACCACCCAAGATTTTATGAATATTTTTGGCACCCCAAGGAACCTTTTTGAAACCATTGAAACCCCAAAGAACATCTTTTAATAATTCGAAACCACCTCGCAACTATTTATCAAATTTTTAAAACCGAATTAAACCTTATTGAAAACACTGAAACCATATCGAACTATGCTGAAACTTATTTGAACCCATCAAGACCTCACATTATTGTTTCAAAACAATTGAAACCACACACAAATGAAACCACAAAACCATGTTTTAATAAATTAAAACTACACAAGCATGTTTCAAGCAATTGAAACCACTAGTTCAAACAATTGAAACCACTAAAACATGTTTGAAATATTTGAAACTACTAATACTTGTTTGAAACAATTGAAATCACCACATAAGAAGAACCGGAACCACAAGACAAAATTTCATTTAATTAAAACAAAAAAACCATGTTTGAAACAAATGAAACCACCACTACGAACATTTGAAACCACTAAAACATGTTTAAAACATTTGAAACCACTAATACTTGTTTGAAACAATTGAAACCACCACATAAGAAGAACCGGAACCACAAGACCAAGTTTAATTTAATTGAAACTTTAAAACCCTGTTTGAAACAATTGAAACCACCACTTCAAACATTTGAAAGTACTACAACATGATTGAAACATTTGAAACCACAAATACATGTTTAAAATAATTGCAACCACCACATAAGAAGAATTGGAACCACAAGACCAAGATTCATTTAATTGAAACCACAAAAGTATGTTTGAAACATTTGAAACCACCACTTCAAACATTTGAAACAACTAAAACATGTTTAAAACATTTTAAACCACTAATACATATTTTAAATAATTTAAACCACCATATAAGAAGAATCGAAACCACAAGACCAAGTTTCATTTAAGTGAAACCACAAAACCATGTTTGAAACAATTGAAACCACCACTTGAAATATTTGAAACCACTAAAACATGTTTGAAACCACTAATACATGTTTGAAACAACTGAAACCACCACATAAGAAGAACCGAAACCACAAGACCAAGTTTCATTTAATTGAAACCACAAAACCATTTTTGGAACGATTGAAACCACCACTTCAAAGATTTGAAACCACTAAAACATGTTAAAAATAATTGAAACAACTAATACATCTTTAAAACATTTGAAACCACCATATAAGAAGAAGGCGAACCACAAAACCAAGTTTCATTTAATTGAAACAACAAAACCATGTTTCAAACAATTGAAACCACCACTTCAAACATTTGAAACCACAAAAACATGGGTTAAACATTTGAATCCACTAATAGTTATTTGAAACAATTGAAACCACTATATAAGAAGAACCGGAATCACAAGACCAAGCTTCATTTAATTTAAATAACAAAACTATGTTGAAACCCCCACTTCGAACATTTGAAACCACTAAAACATGTTTCAAATATTTGAAACCACCACATAAGAACAGCTTCAACCACAAGACCAAGTTTCATTTAATTGAAACCACCACACAAAAAACACTCGAATCTCAAGACCAAGTTTCATTTAATTGAAATAACAAAACCATGTTTGAAACAATTGAAACGACCACTTCAAACATTTGAAACCACTAAAACATATTTGAAACATTTGAAAACACTAATACTTGTTTAAAAAAATTGAAACCACCAGATAAGAAGAACCGGAACAACAAGACCAAGTTTCATTTAACTAGAACCACAAAACCATGTTTCAAACAATTGAAACACCACTTCGAACATTTGAAACCACTAAAACATGTTTAAAACATTTTGAAACCACTAATACTCGTTTGAAACAATTGAAACCACCACATAAGAAGAACCGAAACCAAAAGACCAAGTTTTATTTAATTGGACCAACTAAACCATGTTTAAAACAATTGAAACCCCCACTTCGGACATTTGAAACCACTAAAACATGTTTCAAACATATGAAACCACCACCTAAGAACATCTACAACCACAAGACCAAGTTTCATTAAATTGAAACCACCACACAAAAAACAGTGGAACCTCAAGACAAAGTTTCATTTAATTGAAAAAACAAAACCATGTTTGAAACAATTGAAACCACCACTTCAAACATTTGAAACAACTAAAACATGTTTGCAACATTTGAAACCACTAATACTTGTTTGAAAAGGTTGAAACTACCACATAAGAAGAACCGGAACAAAAGGACCAAGTTTCATTTAATTGAAACCACAAAACCATGTTTCAAACAATTGAAACCACCACTTCGAATATTTAAAACCACTAAAACATGTTTAAACATTTGGAACCACTTGTCCTTGTTTGAAACAATTGAAACACCTCATAAGAAGAACCGGAACCACAAGACCAAGTTTCATTTAACTGAAACTGCAAAACCCTATTTGAAACAATTGGAACCACCACTTCAAACATTTGAAACCACTAAAACATGATTGAAACTTTTGAAACCATTAATACATGTTTAAAACAATTGCAACCACCACATAAGAAGTACTGGAACCACAAGACCAAGTTTCATTAATTGAAACCACAAAAGTATGTTTGAAACATTTGAAACCATCACTTCAAACATTTGAAACAACTAAAACATGTTTGAAACATTTTAAAGCACTAATACATGTTTTAAATAATTGAAACCACCATATAAGAAGAACCGAAACCGTAAGACCAAGTTTTATTTAAGTGAAACCACAAAACCATGTTTGAAACAATTGAAACCACCACTTGGAATATTTGAAACCACTAAAACATGTTTGAAACATTTGAACCACTAATACATGTTTGAAACAATTGAAACCACCACATAAGAAGAACCAGAACCACAAGACCAAGTTTCATTTAATTGCAACCACAAAACTATTTTTAAAACAATTAAACCACAACTTTAAAGATTTGAAACCACTAAAACATGTTAAAAACATTTGAAACCACTAATACATGTTTGAAACATTTGAAACCACCATATAATAAGAAGGGGGACCACACGACCAAGTTTCATTTAATTGTAACAACAAAACCATGTTTAAAACAATTGAAACCACCACTTTAAACATTTGAAAACAGTAAAACATATATGAAACATTTGAATACACAAATACTTGTTTGAAACAATAGAAACCACCACATAAGAAGAACCGGAACCACAAGACCTAGTTTCATTTAGTTGAAAGAACAAAAACATGTTTGAAACAATTGAAACCCCCACTTCGAATATTTGAAACCACTAAAACATGTTTCAAACATTTGAAACCGCCACCTAAGAACAACTGCAACGACAAGACCAAGTTTCCTTAAATTGAAACCACCACACAAAAAACACTGGAACCTCAAGACCAAGTTTTATTTAATTGGAACAACAAAACCATGTTTAAAACAATTGAAACCACCACTTCAAATATTTGAAAGCACTAAAACATGTTTGAAATATTTGAAACCACTAATATTTGTTTGAAACAATTGAAAATACCACATAAGAAGAACTGGAACCACAAGACCAAGTTTCATTTAATTTAAATAACAAAACCATGTTTGAAACAATTGAAACCATCACTTCAAACATTTAAAACAACTAAAACATGTTTGAAAATTTTTAAACCACTAATACATATTTGAAATAATGGAAACCACCATATAAGAAGAACCAGAACCACAATACCAAGTTTCATTTAATTGAAACCACAAAACTATTTTTTAAACAATTGAAACCACCACTTCAAAGATTTGAAACCACTAAGACATGTTAAAAACATTTGAAACCACTAATACATGTTTGAAACAACTGAAACCACCACATAATAAGAACCGGAACCGCAAGACCAAGTTTCATTTAATTGAAACCACAAAACCATTTTTGAAACAATTGAAACCACCACTTCAAATATTTGAAACCACAAAAACATGTTATAAACAATGGAAACCACTAATACATCTTTGAAACATTTGAAACCACCATATAAGAAGGCGAACCACAAGACCAAGTTTCATTTAATTGAAACAACAAAATCATGTTTCAAATAATTAAACCACCACTTCAAACATTTGAAACCACTAAAACATGTGTTAAAACATTTCAATCCACTAATATTTGTTTGAAACAATTGAAACCACCACATAAGAAGAACCGGAACAACAAGACCAAGTTTCATTTAATTGAAATATCAAAACCATGTTGAAACAATTGAAAGCCCCACTACAAACATTTGAAATTACTAAAACATGTTTCAAACATTTGAAACCACCACCTAAGAACAGCTGCAACCACAAGACCAAGTTTTAGTTAATTGAAACCACCACACAAAAAACACTGGAACCTGAAGACCAAGTTTCATTTAATTGAAACGACAAAACAATGCTTAAAACAATTGAAACCACCACTTCAAACATTTAAAACCACTAAAACATATTTGAAACTACTAATACTTGTTTGAAAAAATTGAAACCACCAGATAAGAAGAACCGGAACAACAAGACCAAGTTTCATTTAATTAAAACCACCAAACCATGTTTCAAATAATTGAAACCACCAAACCATGTTTCAAATAATTGAAATCACCACTTAAAACATTTGAAACCACTAAAACATGTTTACGACATTTGAAACCACTAATACTTCTTTGAAACAATTGAAACCGCCACATAAGAAGAATCGGAACCACAAGACCAAGTTTCATTTAATTGAACCAACTAAACTAGGTTTGAAACAATTGAAACCCCCACTTCAAACATTTGAAACAACTAAAACATATTTCAAACATTTGAAACCACAACCTAAGAATAGCTACAACCACAAGACCAAGTTTCATTAAATTGAAACCACCACACAAAAAACACTAGAACCTCAAGACCAAGTTTCATTTAATTCACACAACAAAACCATGTTTGAAACAATTGAAACCACCACTTCAAACATTTGAAACCATTAAAACATGTTTAAGACATTTGAAACCACTAATACTTCTTTGAAACAATTGAAACCACCACATAAGAAGAACCGGAACCCCAAGAGCAATTTTCATTTAATTGAACCAACTAAACCATGTTTCAAACAATTGAAACCCCCACTTCAAACATTTTAAACAACTAAAACATATTTCAAACATTTGAAACCACAACCTAAGAATAGTTACAACCACAAGACCAAGTTTCATTAAATTAAAACCACCACACAAAAAACCCTAGAACCTTAAGACCAAGTTTCATTTAATTGAAACAACAAAACCATGTTTGAAACAATTGAAACCACCACTTCAAACATTTGAAATAACTAAAACATGTTTGAAACATTTGAAACCACTAATACTTATTTGAAAAAATTAAAACCACCACATTAGAAGAACCAGAACAACAAAACCAAGTTTCATTTAATTGAAACCACAAAACCATATTTCAAACAATTGAAACCACCACTTTGAATATTTGAAACCACTAAAACATGTTTCAAACATTTGAAACCACTAGTCCTTGTTTGAAATAATTGAAACCACCACATAAGAAGAACCGGAACCACAAGAACAAGTTTCATTTAATTGAAACTGCAAAACCCTGTTTGAAGCAATTGAAACCGCCACTTCAAACATTCGAAACCACTAAAACATGATTGAAATGTTTGAAACCACTAATACATGTTTAAAACAATTACAACCACCACATTAGAAGAACTGGAACCACAAGGCCAAGTTTCATTTAATTGAAACCACAAAAGTATGTTTCAAACATTTGAAACCACCACTTCAAACATTTGAAACAACTAAAACATATTCAAAACATTTTAAACCACTAATACATGTTTGAAATAATTGAAACCACCCTATAAGAAGAACCGAAACCACAAGACCAAGTATCATTTAAGTGAAACCAAAAAACCATGTTTAAAACAATTGAAACCACCACTCGAAATATCTGATACCACAAAAACATGTTTGAAACATTTGAACCACTAATACATATTTGAAACAATTGAAACCAACACATAAGAAGAACCAGAACCACAAGACCAAATTTCATTTAATTAAAACCACAAAACTATTTTTAAAACAATTAAAACCAACACTTCAAATATTTTAAACCACGAAAACATGTTAAAAACATTTGAAACCACTAATACATGTTTGAAACAATTGAAACCACCATATAAGAAGAACCGGAACCACAAGACCAAGTTTATTTAATTGAAACTGCAAAACCCTGTTTCTAACAATTAAAACCACCACTTCAAACATTTGAAACCACTAAAACATGATTGAAACATTTGAATCCACTAATACTCGTTTGAAACAATTTCAACCACCACATAAGAAGAACCGGAACCATAAGACAAGGTTTCATTTAATTGAAACAACAAAAATATATTTCAAACAATTGAAACCCCCATTTCGAATATTTGAAACCACTAAAACATGCTTCAAACATTTGAAACCACTACCTAAGAACAGCTGCAACCACATGACTAAGTTTCATTAAATTGAAACCACCACACAAAAATAATCGAACCTCAAGACCAAGTTTCATTTAATTGAAACAACAAAACCATGTTTAAAAGAATTGAAACTATCACTTCAAATATTTGAAACAACTAAAACATGTTTGAAACATTTGAAAACACTAATACTTGTTTGAAAAAATTGAAACCACCACATAAGAAGAACTGAAACAACAAGACCAAGTTTCATTTAATTGAAACCACACAACCATGTTTCAACCAATTGAAACCACAACTTTGAACATTTGAAACCACTAAAACATGTTTAAAACATTTGAAAACCCTAATACTTGTATGAAACAATTGAAACAACCACATAAGAAGAACCAGAACCACAAGACCAAGTTTCATTTAATTAAAACTACAAAACCCTATTTGAAACAATTAAACCACCACTTCAAATATTTGAAACCACTAAAACATGATTGAAACTTTTGAAAGCACTAATACATATTTAAAATAATTGCAACCACCACATAAAAAAACTGGAACCATAAGACCAAGTTTCATTTAATTGAAACCACAAAAGTATGTTTGAAACGACAACTTCAAACATTTGAAACAACTAAAATATGTTTGCACAGTTTAAACCACTAATAAATGTTTGAAATAATTGAAACCACCATATAAGAAGAAGCGGAACCACAAGACCAAGTATCATTTAAGTGAAACCACAAAACCATGTTTGAAACAATTGAAACCACCACTTGAAATATTTGAAACCAGTAAAACATGTTTAAAACATTTAAAGCTACCACCGAACAACAGGTGCAACCACAAGAACAAGTTTCATTAAATTGAAACCACCACACAAAAAACACTGGAACCTTAGGACCAAGTTTCATTTAATTGAAACAACAAAACCATGTTTGAAACAATTGAAACTATCACTTCAAACATTTGAAACCACAAAACATGTTTGAAACATTTGAAACCACTAATACTTGTTTGAAACAATTGAAACCACCACATAAGAAGAAACCAGAACCACAAGACCCAGTTTCATTTATTTGAAACCACAAAACCATGTTTAAAACAATTAAAACCAACACTTCAAACATTTGAAACCACAAAAAAATGTTTGAAATATTTGAAACCACTAATACTTGTTTGAAATAATTGAAACCACCACATAAGAAGAACGGGAACACCATGACCAAGTTTCATTTAATTAAAACAACAAAACCATGTTTAAAATAATTGAAACCACCACTTCAAACATTTGAAATCACTAAAACATGTTTAAAATATTTGAAACCACTAATACTTGTTTGAAATAATTGAAACCACCAGATAAGAAGAAGCGGAACCATAAGACCAAGTTTCATTTAATTGAAACAACAAAACCATATTTGAAATAATTGAAACCACCACTTTAAACATTTTAAACCACTAAAACATGTTTGAAACATTTGAAACCACTAATAGTTGTTTGAAAAAATTGAAACTACCACATAAGAAAAACCAGAACCATAAGACCAAGTTTCATTTAATTGAAACAATAAAACCGTGTTTGAAACAATTAAAACCACCACTTCGAACACTTGAAACCACTAAAACAAGTTTCAAACATTTGAAACCACCACTTCGAACACTTGAAACCACTAAAACAAGTTTCAAACATTTGAAATCACTAATACTTATTTGAAACCACGACAAAAGAGGAACCACAACGACAAGATAAAGTTTCATTTAATTGAAACCATAAAACCATGTTTGAAACAGTTAAAACCACCACTTCAAAAATTTAAAACCACTAAAACATGTTTGAAATATTTGAAACCACTAATACATGTTTAAAACAATTGCAATCACCACATAAGAGGAACCAGAACCACAAGACCAAATTTTATTTAATTAAAACCACAAACCATGTTTGAAATAATTAAAACCACCACTTCAAACTTTTGAAGCCACTAAAACATGTTTGAAAAATTTGAAATCACTAATACTTGTTTAAAACAATTGAAACCACCACGTAAGAAGAACCCGAACCTCAAAACCAAGTTTCATTTAATTGAAACCACAAAACCATGTTTCAACCAATTGAAACCACTATCTCAAACTTTTGAAACCAGTAAAACATGTTTGAAATATTTGAAACTACTAATACATGTTTGAAACAATTAAAACCACCACATTAAAAGAACCGGAACCACAAGACGAAGTTTCTTTTAATTAAAACCATAAAAACATGTTACACAAAGTTTCATATTTTCATGCGGCACTAGTTTCTTTTAATTGAAACCATAAAAACCTTCATGAAAACCTATGTTACATGAAACCACTCTCGTATTTTCATGCGGGACAGATGAAACAATTGAAACCACTCCAAACATTTATGAAAAAATTGAAACACATCAAGCATTTACATTTCATTAATTTTATATTACTGGACCATTTTTTTCACTCGCTGCTCGTTCATGCTAAGTTCTTTAGGACAACGAGCTAATTTGCAGTGTTCCTAAGTACGGAGTACGACGATGTAAACTTCAAATAATAAACAGAATACATTCTATAAAACATGCTAATGTGTAAGGATATGTAAGGGTAAATATAAGTGGCAGAATATGAAAAAAATACACATAGTATATGGTTGAAATATCGCAAATGCATAGCAGGATATTACATTACAAAAGTCGATTCGAGCTAATCTGCACATGTCCATGTTGGCACTGCACATGTCCATGTTGGCACACAGATACAAACTTGGGCTATCATATGTAAAACACACAAAATTAAACCCCCAAACCCCTTCTAGTAAAGACGTCATTAGCCGTACATCAGGCCAAATTCATATGGAACTATTCCAGAATTCCCCCACATCGCCAGCAACATCCATATCAACTTTGCCCCATGTTTGGTGTGATATCCCTGTAAGAAGTGAAAGATCAGAAGTGGACTAAGGTGTCCAATAAACAACATCTATAATGCGCGGCGTAAGTTGTTGTATGTAGTGTATGTACATCAAGGGATGACACCATTTCTGTATACCTTGCTCCACTTCTTAGAAGAAATATGCCATTTAGGGAATATCCTAATTCCTGTAGATATCAGATTGATGTTATTTTCCAAATACTGGTACATGATATAACATAATTGTTTGTTTGATAAAAAAGTGTACAAGGTTATTTTCCAAATACAACTATGTCTACTTACTACCTGATGTACCAAGTTATCGCTTGAAAAAACATGTACACGACTTTTTCTACTCCCTCCGATCCAAATTAGTTGACTTAGATTTTTCTAGATTCAATTGTATCTAGAAATGATTTAGTACTAGATTCATCTGTATCTTGACAAATTTGAGTAAACTAATTTGGGTCGGAGGGAGTAAATATATTGCTAGAGGACATACCGTGTTGTTTCTTCACAGGAGATGTTACTTACAAATACAGGTTCATCTATATCCAGAAAATGATGTACCAAGTTTTTGCTTGACAAAAAAACTAATCTCTCCAGAATAACACTAACTACAGAGATAAAATGTTAATTGGACGGTAATAGGAATAGCTTGATCCAAATGGCACCCCAAGTGCAGATTTACATTACAAGAAATCAACACAATTTATTTTAAAAAGATGAACCATGCGCTACATTAAAAACATGTAGCTTCAAGATTAACACGGCTCGGAACTTGACAGTAGCTAAGTTAAATAATGTTGACTGTCAATGAAGCAGCCGTGTATATAGAAGTGCAGAAATTCATTGTAGTTTCATTTTGTGGAAATCCACATAAAGATTTGCAAACTGAAATAGATAGTTAGAACTACAAAAGTAACTAGGAATAAAAATTACACAACTCTATGACACAAAAGGCACTACATAAGCACGTTCAGACATACTTAATGGAACTCCATCGGAGTGTATTTTCATAGAACTGCAACAGCATGGCAGCACTCAGCTATCCCTTTGACTCAATTATTATTGTAGTTTCTACATTGTCACGCATGAATATATACCATGTAAGTGCACTATTATTCTGTAAAAATTAAACAGAGGCAGGGAGTTTAATATTTTCACCAATTCAAAATAGAACAACTCGATAGATCCCAAGCACAAGTCATAATTAAGCACATCTATTCCATCAACCTATACCGACGTGTACAGATTATTTTTTTAGAACAATCCTCTAATATCAATGTGCAGACTAAGGAAAAAGACAATGGAACGAGGAAATCCAAAGAACTAGTATACAATTCCGTGGCTAATCAAGATGCATACACGATTTACCTAATCGTAGGCACCTGGCAGCTTTGAATCTCGCTGGGGGACTAGACGGGAGGATTGTGCTGGACGGCGGAGCCAGCGTACGTTGCCGTCGAGCAAGCAACTTTGCAGGAGCCGGGCAAATGTCTGGACCAGATCTCACCACCGTCCTATCCCCCAGACCGGAGCTGCGGCGCCGTCGCCGAACTAAGAGTCAGTGGCATCCGAATATTCCAGATCGACCGTGGAGGGAGTGGGGCTGTCGATTTACGGGAGATGTCCGACCACCTGAGAGGGGAGGAGGCGTGATAAGTTAGAGTGATGAACTCATGGAAATAATGGCAGATCTGAAGAAATTCTTTCGGGAAAGAGAAGGAGACGGGGAGGGGCCGAGCCGCTTGGCGTATCTGACACTCGTATCCGGGAGGTGTAGAGAAGGATACCGGACGTCGGGTCGTCGTTTTACCTGGTGCCAAAAATCCTGGCCTATACCCAAACGAGGCGCACTAAATAACCGGGAAATATAGCGCTAATCTAAAAGCGACGCTGGACGGCCGATGCGACGCCGGTACGTACCGGCGCCGGTAGAATCGCCGGGTTCGCACACACACCACACGCGAAGCAAAGGGAGGGCAGGAAAGCAGGCGCGCGGCATCGGCCCTCTTCCGCCGGCGTTGCTCCCCGACGGAGATCCTCACGGCAGTGGCCGTCCACCGCGTCTCCTCGACCATAGCTCCCCCGTGACAGGTGCCCGCAGTTTTCCCCTCAACCCTCACCTCTCCTGCTGCAAATCCTAAGGCCGCCGTAGAGACCAATTTCCTGCTGCTCATCCGGTATCGTCGAAGGCATAAATCCGTCTCCACGGCCATGACCGTGTCCCTCCCCACCTGGATGCTCCTGGAGCGCTTCGTGTTCTACAGGGACATGGCCGCCTTCCCTGTCACCGAGGCCGCGCCCTTTAGGGCCACCGACACCAGCTCCCACGACGGCAGCTTCTCGGTCGCCTTGCGCATCCGCAACCCCCCGGACATCTCCCGCCTTTACCTGCAGTGGCCGACCGGCCCAAAGGGGGCCTCTCCGTGCGTTCTAGTGGCGGCGCACCGCAACCTCCTCCTCTTCAGGCTCACCCCAGAACCCGTAACTCTCACCAAGGCTCCATTCGTGGATTTCCGGCAGGACCACTTCATCTGCGAAGCCCTACCCTCGCCGTCCCAACCGCTGCGGCTCCAAAAGATCCCCAAGTGTGATTTACCCGAGCTCGTGAGTGTGACTGGTGGAAAGAACGTAACCGTGCCACGTTTGTTTGATCCTAACCCCATTAGCATCTTGTGCCGCGGAGAAGAGGAGTTTGCGTTGGCACAGTTGAACTTCCGTAGCTCCAGTGAAGACAGATGGGGGAAGCTGGAGGCTGAACTCTGCGTCCTGCGCTCCAAAGTGACCAATCCTCGTCGCAAGTGGAAAATCGAAAAGTGTCTGCCCATCCAACATGAATCACATGAAAGATTCGATTTGGACAACTGGAGAACCGATAGGATCATTGCGTTCAACAAGCATTTATGCTGGGTCAACTATGGTGGGGGTGGCATCCTATTCTGTGACCCATTCCAACAGAAGCCCCCCATTTTTTATCTCCGCCTACCAATACTTAACCGTTGCTTCCATGGACGCCCACAGCAGGCATTCCATGAGACCAACCGCAGTGTTAGGGTGACCAGAGGAAGCATGGGTTGCGAGGAGCTACGATTCATTGACATTGTCCGCAAAGCTGGTAACCTCATTGACCCGCTAGGATCTGGTGACATGGAGAGTTTCACAATCACATGCCATGCTTTGAGGATAATGGAGAGTGGTGCGATGAAGTGGGATATGCTTTTCTTCATCACGTGCTATGAATTGTGGGATGCCAACCCTTCTCTACCACGTGCACCTCTCAAGCATCCCGTTGTGAGTATGTCTGACCCAAATGTGGTACATTTTCTGATGTCCGAGCATCTGCCGCAGATCATTGACAGGGTCTCAGCTGTTAGTGTTGATATGAGTACTAAGAAAGTGCTTTCAGTTAATGCATATATTAATGGAAAGGAAGACCTCAAGGGCCAGGACGCTGACATGGTCCGGCAGAATGCCCATTATCTGCAAACGTTTCTTCCCTCGGAACTTCCAAAGTTCTTAAAACCCAACCAGGTATTTGCATTTTAAATCTCTGTGTACAAATTATTGCTTTATTTTTTGTTCTTGTTCCGAGTGATATTTGTTCAGCTTAGGAATGTTGATATTGCAATAATCAGTTAGAAGAGTATACAAGAAATTTCTTGATTGTTTTTGCTACTTCATAATTTGCATTGCAATGATATCTACCACCAACAATATCTGCCATTTGTATAATAAAAGTAAAAGTTACATATATATTTGGCAGTTGAGTTTATGTCCACCTTGCTGGCAGATTGCCAAGTTATGTGTTTAAATCGAATTAGAATCTCATCTTTGGTGATAAAAAGGAAGTGATCACTGGATATAGGATAACCGTAAGTAACTATTGGTAGCAACATCATAATCAATTGTGTCCTGCTATATTCTAAAGTTTAGGAGCGTTTCTATATCTGATGCTAAGCCAAGCCATCCCTGCAAGTCTGAAAACCGCGTCTGTGACTGGTGTATCTTGCTTTCCCCAGGGGAATGCCTTGTGTAGTAGTAATTGATCCAGTTGTTGACCTTTGTATCGCTTTCTCAGTGTTCCTTACAGTAGCATGAGGCCCAGCTTTAATTTTTAATCCACCTTTGGGTGGAGGCCAAAAAAACTCAGAATTCTGCAAGTTTAGTTCCTTTTGAATCAAAATGGAAGTAATCACCAATATACTGGCATTCAAAATGGTATATTGTCAATATGAAAGAGCTAGAGTTAAGTGATAGTGCATGGGGACTCAATGTCTACGGAATGCTTATAGAACAAAGCTAAGCACATCCATTGATTCATTTGCTACCTTTCTCTCGCTAATAATGGTGTCAATTGAATTTGAACAAAAATAAGTTCAAATTTAGAACTACGATCAAAAGCCCTATAACACAGTAAAAGTATCTATCATTCATGTGTTTAAAAATACTTAAATATGGAGTAAATAGCGAGGCTATGTGACAACACCAACTATTTTAGTGTTCTTTTGTTCGCTAAAATAATTTAATTATATGACATCTTTTATGAATTATTTGTTTTTATTCCTTAGGTCAAGCGAAGGTGTGAAGAAGATGAAGTCAAGCGACCAAGTCTGAACACTATGGCGAGAAAACTTTTTCTCTGTGACTAAAGGAGCTTTACTAATCATATAACAGGGTTACAATCCTTCTCGAGAATACTAGGGTAAAAAAGGTGGGGTGTAGTTAATCCATAGACACCTCCTTCTAACCGAACTAGTAGCTTTTTTAGCACAAGAATGGGCAGCTTCATTTGCCAACCGGCTACTATGAACTACACCGAAACTAGTGAAAACCCCACTCAGCTCCTTGATGTCTTGGAACATACTCGTAATAAAAGATCTACTAATGCCTGAGTCATTGCAAAGCTTCACAACCTCGAGTGCATCTGACTCAAATATTACCTGCTAAAGACCCATATCGATAGCAAGCCGAACGCGGTCGCGGAGAGCTTCGGTCTCCATCATCAACGGACTTGCTGCCGAATCGTACCAAAGCGCTTGCGCACGAAGTAGTGCTCCTGTGTGATCATGAACCACACATGCAGTAGTCCCCTTGTTGCTATCCAAACTAAAACCGGCATCAACATTCAGTTTAATCACTCCTTGATCAGGTGGCTTCCAACGAGGTACATCCCTCCCTCCTGGCATTAGTTATTTGATCTTTCCCTGCATGTCGAAGGTCGACAGCTATATCCAATGCCCATTTCACAGACTGGGCAATTGAGCGTCCCGTTTCTCCATGACATGCATTTCTCTCGTTCCAGACAGCCCAAGCTCCACATAGTGATGTTAGAAGCGTATTGGTACTATGATCTGTAATGGGCTTCTGATGGCCTGCTATTCTTTTGTTACAATATGCATCAACTGCCAAGACTTATATGTCATGATGCTGTGTGATGTCATTACTGCTGAGACCTAACGTTTTATGCTTATGTGTGACTTTTGTAGTGATGTACACGTTTTTAGAGTGGTATTTTTGGCACTCTTGGTTTTTACTAGTAGTGATATTATGGTAATTCTCTCAAAAAGTGAACACTGAGATGTGCCTTTGGCAAAGGGCACGTTTGATCTGAGGTGAACGTTTCAGGAAGGGGGCGTTGGGCAGAGTTTGGTAGATGGTGGCGAGTAGAGCTCGCGTTCAGCCATGTCCAGGGAAAGCCCAGGACGGGTTTTAAAAAAGGGATTCTCGGACCAGAAGTTACTCGGATCTGATTTCCCATGTCCGCGTCACCTGGAAATCTCGAAAGATAATATTCTTAACAAATTTAGTGATTGACAGAGGGAGTTAGATTAAACGTTGATGGAGACACAAATGTGGTTTATGTACGACCATCGAAACAGAGGCTTTTTACTGGTCGACTTACTCTGCCACATGGAGCTTTTGTTTTTTGTTTTTTCATGTATTGCACACTACTAAACTACCGTACGTATTTTACAAGGCATCGTGTATAGTCATCTTGCTTATTTAACTCATATTGGGATGGTTGATCAAGAAATCTTCTAAAGTGCCCCTGACATTTAGATCTACTGGGACCTTTGGTTCAGGTTGTTTCGGTGCAAAATGGGCCTCCACTTCGGTCTTTACGATCGCCATGTTTTCCTCATCAGTCCGGTGGTAAGCTAACTTGGGAGGAGGCGATGGTACTCTTGGGAGGCGCGGTCGGTTTCCACGTTGGTTATCCATCGACGAAGTGGTGGTACTCTTCTGCTTTTGGCCCATAGTGGGCAGAGTCGGCTGAGGCGCCAGAGATCGATGTGGACTCACGTTGCGATCGTCCCTCTCGAGGAGGGGTGGACTTGGAGGTGGCGGACTTCTACTCAAAGGTGATGGATTGCTTCTCGGAGGAGACGGTAACCTTGGAGGTGATGGATTGCTTCTCGAAGGAGACGGTGGCCTTGGCGCCGAGCCTGTAAACTTAATGTTTTCCTTTTTCCATAGAATGAAGCCACTCATGACTCATTCTAGTGTCGTCTCCCCTTCACCTCCAGGGATGTCAAGCTGCAGTGACTGAAATAATGGTTGAACTTCATTCACACCACACGAGCATAGCTAGCTGGAATCGGACGGCAATGGTAGGTCGCTCTAGGTGAAGAAGGTAAAACATAGCCGACCGCCACCTTCATGGATATGTTCTTTAGTGACACATGTAGCTCACAACTTGTCTTCTCCTTGATTGCATCCATGGGGTAGCCATCCATCATTGCAACAGTACAATATATCACCGGCGCATTATTCTCGATCATTAGTGTATCATTAGCCTGGACCTCCGTGGAAGCCTCGCTGCTTTTCTGCTGAGATGGTCCGGCCGTACTGTCGAATGTAGGATCTTGCTATCGGATCAGTCCTCTAAGTTCATTAATCTTCTCATGTTGCCGCTCGAACATGGCTTGAAATTTATCGTTCTTTCTTTCAACCTTCACCAACCGCTCTGCCTCCTCCGCCTGCTTCCACTTTGTTTTTATCGATCGGCTTCTATAAGTGTCAATATCCTAGGGAAACCCAATCTTCCATGGAAAAGAAGGTCCAAAGCTTTGTGTTTGTCCATACTTTTCAGGATTCCCGAGGGCCTTTGTCAGCTCATTGTCCTCTCTTGGGATGGTACTTTCCCTCTTGAACCTCTTTTATCAGTTTAAGAAGTTCATTCTTGGGTTTAGAATATCTTTTTTTGCAATAATGTCCCCTGTTTGTGGGTCATACGATGCCCCATGCCCAAGTAACCAATTTATGGACCTCAAGGGCCAATCACTTATAACTAGAGTGATCCCTTTAACAATCAGGTCGGCCTCAGTTTTATCCCACTTAGGCATGGCACTCCTATAGCCACATGTCCCCATATTATGGTGATATTTCTTTTTTTGCAGCTTTTAACTTATTCTTTGCCGATCTTTGCTTAGCTTCTTCTGATTCCTTGTACTCCACAAATGCGGCCCAGTTATCCCACTGCTTCTATAGTGCGCCAGTGAATTCTGGAGTTTTTTTCTCTTTGACATAATCTCGGTATAATCTTTTCTTCCAGCTCTGGAATTGTGTGGCCATCTTCTTAAGAGCCAACCCCTTGAGTTGCAATGATAGTGTCTGTGTGAGCTCATCGGTTTCCAAGACTAGTAGGGTGAAATGTGTTATTAGTGAATTCCAAAGACAATCTTTGGCTCTATCATCGACAAAACTAGCTCTAGTTTGATCTTTTTTCCTGGCTTATTCCAATATCGAGAGATGGTCGGGATGGTGCCCCTAACAATCTCTCCGCATTGATGTACAAATGCATATACTCTCCCTTTGGGCTCCAACCGTTCGCCCTTCTCAGAGACCGATTCAATTGTGAGATGCGCACCATCGGTCATATTTCTGGTCAGTTCTCGTTTTATTTTAGAAGATTGGCCTGATGCGGAGGTCTAAGAGAAGAAACATTCATTAGTATATATATACAAATCAACTAAAACATCTACTAGTGATCAACAAAGGCTTTATATACCTCGACGGACTTTGTTAAGGCATAGTCGCAATCTTCGTCTCCACTGTGGTCTCCACCATCATCTCCACCATCATTTGCTCCATCATGAGACAAGTTAAGATATTGTGAACCATCATCTCCACCGTCGTATGATCCATCATAATAACCTCCACCCTCATGTATCATGTCCAACATGCGCTGGTCACCGTCTCTATCGTCCATAGCGTAACTAATACATAAGAAAGATAAAACAATTTTGCATTAAAATAAAAGAATATTACAATGGGATGCTCTAAGTATACCATTCCCTGAAACCCCATATGCATGTGAGAGGGTTGTTTTAGTGCTCTACTAATGCGATCGTTATAATTATTTTGCAATGATGCATGATTTTGATGCTATAATGTAAACCCTATAATGATGCATGGTTAGGGAAATGGATGTATAACCCAACCACCCAGGTTCAAGTCCTCACGGACGCAAATTTGGGTTCTTATTATTTCAAAAAACTAAATCGATGTAGGGGCTTCACCTACCACATTTCTTATTCATATTTTTATGATAAATAGATAATATTATATGAATTATACAAGTTTAAACATTTTTCTAAAATTAAAACGGAAATTATTACAAAGAATAACAGAAAAGTAATAAGTACTAGTCGACAGCTCCTCCACGAAACGGAGCGGGTTGATGATACATTGATGATACACGGTGGTGGTGCTAAACCCTAATACTGGAAAACCTCGGAGTCACCTACAGGGGTTCCTCCACCTTGCGGTTGCTGGCGGTGGCAGTGGTTCTTCTATTCTCGTCGGCGGCACCCTTCTCCTCCTTCGGCTTGGATTTGCTAAGTCTCGGTTACTAGCTGCAACCAGGGAGGGGAGACGTCGATTTATATACCCCCACCCCTCTAGTCCT
Organism: Avena eriantha; assembly: GCA_910589775.1. Lineage (NCBI taxonomy): Eukaryota > Viridiplantae > Streptophyta > Magnoliopsida > Poales > Poaceae > Avena > Avena eriantha. The sequence continues at coordinate 326,710,593 of OU342746.1, forward strand.
GGTTCTAGCTACGAACCAGGATTAGAGGACCTCTAGTCCCTATTTCTATTTCTATTTTCTACCCTAGTACTGAATGGAACCCTAGTACATGCTTGTCTATTTTAAACAGGGTCCGAGGGGTCTAAACCCTGAAACGGAGAAACCTCGGAATCACCTATGGGGGTTGATTTGTTATTCTAATTAAAATTGACATTCTAATTGTTGAACAATGCATGATTTTGATGCTATAAGATAGATCACATTTTTTATGAACATTTTGATATACTATTTGCATTTTTCTGACTTATAAATTAAAAAATATGATTTTTCTAGTATTAATCCCTTTTCCTGCAATTTCTGAAAATTAACTAAATTGAATTATGATGCAGGGCTAACGTCAACATAGGTGCTAAAGCGTTTTTTACCATGGCTTGTCGTAACCTCAGTGGTTGACCCGTGGGCCCGAGCCACATCAGCGAGTCATCCTAGCAACATGGGGCCCGCCAGGGGCTGACACCAATGGGCCTCGCAGCGGACAGCGTGTGATGCCGGCGACCACAAGGTGGCGGTGCTATGACTTGCGTGGGGACGAGCTAGCGTGGGAATCGGAATCTCCTCAACACGGGCGACTTAATTATGGCAGCGTGAGGATCTGAGCTGGCCGAGAACCACGCCAGCAATGACCGGAGCGGAGCTTGGGCAGCGGCACTCAACGGCAAGGCGGTACAGAGGACAAGGAAGGCTAGAGAGGGTACCAGGAGAGTCGTATGCTCACCCCGAGGCTTGTAGTACAGTAGAGGACGATGATGAATTGCGGCCGGAGATGTGGAAGACGGTGGTGCGCGCCCTCCTCCTCCTTGCAGACGACGACGCGTACCCCTCCTCCTCCTTGCAGATGATGACGCGGAGGTTAGCGGTGGCGCGACGGTTTCTCCTCGACAGCGGCGGTCGATTTCCCGAAGTCCTGGTTGCTAGCTTCAACCGGGGAGGGGAGGCGCCGCTTTATATACCCCACCCCTCTAGTCCAGGTTCTAGCTACGAACCAAGACTAGAGGACCTTTAGTCCTAGTTCGTAGCTGCAACCAGGACTAAAGACCCCTCTTTAGTCCCGGTTGCAGCCACCAACCGAGACTAACGGTTTTTGGCTGCCCGCTGGATTTCATGTGTGAGGCAGACCTTTAGTCCCAATTGGTGGTTTAAACCGGGACTATTTTTGGACCAACCATTGAAAGTTTCCATGTGTTCAAGATTAATCCAGGAGTCAGATTGCCCCAGGTTTTTGGAGTGTACAATATTCTAGTGTTCCTCGATATACGGAATCACCAAGGTGGAATTTTGTAGAACTGTGTAGTGTGCTTGACTGAAAGAATGCTCGTCCATACATATCCTTGGTTTCTTTCCTAGTATGTCTTTTCCACTCAGTCTCCCCTCATGCCATGATTCAGGAACACCAATCGGCTTAAGGTCAGGAATAAAGTCAACACAAAACTCAATAACCTCCTCTGTTCCATAGCCCTTGGAGATGCTTCCTTCTGGCCTAGCACAATTATCAACATATTTCTTTAAGACTCCCACGAACCTCTTAAAGGGGAACATATTGTGTAGAATTACAGGACCGAGAATGGTAATCTCTTCGACTAGGTGAACTAGGAGGTGTGTCATAATATTGAAGAAGGATGGTGGGAACACCAACTCGAAGCTGACAAGACATTGGACCACACCATTCTGTAATCTTGGTGGACTTTCTGGATTGATTACCTTTTGAGAAATTGCATTGAGGAACACATATAGCTTCACAATGGGCACTCAAACATTTTCCGCTAGAAGCCCCCATAATGCAACCGGAAGCAACTGCGTCATAAGCACGTGGCAATCACGTGGGAACCGGAAGCAACCGGAATTTTTTCTCTGCCATATTTATTATTCCCTTTATAGTCGACAAGAAGCCAGACGGGACCTTGATACTGCTCATGCATTTAAAAAGTTCACCGATTTATTAATCGATCATCGTCAATATAGAGTCCAAAGCAATATACTCCATCTGTTTCAAAATATAAGATGTTTTAGCTTTGTGAAAGGAGTGTATCTAGACCCTTTTTAGTGTCTAGGTTCATTCCAAACCTAGATGAATCTACACACTAGAAGATGTCTAGATACACTCCTTTCACAAAGCTAAAACATCTTATATTTTGAAACGGAGGGAGTAGATTACAAATAAGTCATCGGACTAACTAGAAGCAATAAGATTAATCCCTCGGTCAATATTAATGGTCTCAACTTTATCTAGATTCGTCCCTATCTAAATAAGTATTTAGACTAGATGCATTCATATTTAGACAAAGTTGGGCCATTAATATGGATCGGAGAGAGTACAAATAAGTCATCATACCAATATCTAGTGCTACCACCCCTTAGGTCCTACCATGCTACCAATTTCTAAAATTCAAATTTTATGTTTCAAAAAATTTGTGGATGTTCACACGATCCGTGTCTACAATTCCTAATACTTGCATAACCAAATTCATGACACAGAGAGATACAAAAAAGACAAATCCAACATGAATAGTGGCACAAGAAGACAAAAACACAAAATGCCATAGAATGACACTATTCACATAGCATTTTGTCTTTTTTGTTCATTTGTGTGTGTCATGAATTTGATTATGCGACTATTAGGGATTATAGACACGCATCTTGTGAACATCCACACATTTTTTTAGAACATAAAATTTGAATTTTGGAAAATGGTAGCATGGTAGCACCTAAGGGGTGGTAGCACTAGAGATTCTCTCACCAACTAGAAGCAATGAGATTATAAATAAGTCATCAGACCAACTAGGGGCTATAGTGCGAGTCGAAGTCACAACGTCTTCCTTGCCACTACGAGCCAGAAAAAGGTTGTCATAGTGGAGCTTATTATAAAAGACATACGAGAAGTCAGCGTGCTATGGCTCCAAAAGACCAATGCACCAGAACACCAACATCGCTAAATATGACAACCGTAAATCGGGAGACTAGACTGATCTGAATAAACCAATGAATACGAAAATCGACCGGATCCGAGAAGATCCACCGGACAAATGACTCCACGCGTCCTCAGCTAGCAGTAGACGCACCATGGAATCCAGAACAAGATAGGAAGAACTTATTCTAACTTTGAGAAGATGTAGACTCCGCCACACCATCCTGAGGAAGACACTATAAAACGATCTACTTTTTCAAAGAGCATATATTAATATCACGGAGACACCAATTATACCCAGCCTCTGCAATAACGCATGCCCTAGCATCCTTACGGATGCACACAACCAAGAAAAAAGGAAGAAGAATTAAAAAAAGGTCCCGCTACAATGAACAATTCCTTGTAGCAACGATAGTAACACTAGCAGAACAACACCAGTAGTCCAAACACTCCAGTAGTGACGCCTTCAAGAAGAATACTATGCACAAGCATCGTCATCGCCCGATGAAAGATCATACGTTTTCACCATGGAAAAATTCCTCGCTCACAAAACAATGCCTTCAACAAGGCCATTGTTAGGCACAACCAATTAAGGTCAAACCTTGGATTTTCATCCTGCAAGGTAGGACTATGAAGTCCTTGGTTGTTTTCGCCCTCACAAATAGTCGTTGCTGCGAGTCACAGATGATGCATCTAGTTCCTGAACGCCACAAAGAATCAAAACACCATTGCTAGCCCTCATGTTCCTACTTTCATACATTCTCCGCAAGTGACTTCACCATGGAAGATCTAAGACCTGAAACATGATGGTAACACATAACAGAGCTTGGCAACACTCCATGTGAAACCAAACGGCCAGTAAAAACATGGGTACACACGATGGAATACCTTCCAATCCAGAAATCTCCAGGCATGATACGTTCATGGGAGTTCACCGATAGAGCCTCCTGGCCGGAACTCACCTCTCCAGGCAAGTACAACGAGGGTAGACATCAAGTAGATCTTCGTCTCGCGCATAAGAACCTATAGGACCACCTCCTTTATTGATGCCAATGCGTGGACGACCAGAGAGGTGGAGAGGGAGGGGTGGCTGTGGGGAGGTCCGGCCGACCGTAGCCTGGTGGCTAGGGTTGGGGTCCAGAGGAATCCAAATTACTTGTTTATAAAACAATCTAAATAAAGAAGAAGAACCCTCTCGGCAACGAGAGGTCGTGATCCGCCATGACTCTAAGTCCCTAAAGGGCATCTGAGGTGGAGCGAACCGATGATGTCACTGATAATGGGAACGAAACCTAGATGGGTTTAGAGGATCCACCTCCGATCGCCTCTATCTTGCCTCTGTACCGGTTCATTTGGAGTTGTGTTGACCTTTTAAAAGATGTATGTACTTATATGCATGCGTACCCACTAAAGAGTAACGATGATTGAAATCTACCAAGACTGCTTATAGGATTTGGACCAAAGCCTTGTACCCCTCCCCTCTCGTTGCTCCTCCAAGTGACGTGGAGGGAGCGAAACCCTAATCCCCCTGCCACTGCCACCCTTACACCTCCTCTCTTCCCTCCCGAGGGCACTGCTAGGCGAAGCCGGGCTTTACCAGTGAAGGGGGCAGCGGGGATTTACTCCCTCTCGTCCCCTATCATGGTGGTAGGGAGGGGAACCGCCCAGTTGGGGGGCCGGCGGACGGCGGGGGGTGCGACGCGTGGGAAGGTGACCTGGTGGCACGGTGGGGCATGGTGCGGCGACCTGCTGGCGTGGTGCGGTAGACTTGAGGAGTGGTGGTGCTGCATGAACGGCGTGGTGTTGCGGGCGTAGCAGCGCACAGTAGCATGGCGAGGTGTGCATCGTCGACGCTAGAATTGAGGTTGTTGCCGCTAGAGGGATGAGCCCAATATGGGCTCTGTTTTTGGCCCGGAGGCCCACGGTGGCGCGATGGCATGCGTTGTCGTTGGTCTGGACAAAGGCTGGTGTTGTGCGTGGAGGTCTGATGACCCACAAGTATAGGGTGAAATGGATCGTATGGGCACCTAGAGGGGGTGAATAGGTGTTACACCAATTTTTAATTATTTTTCAATTTTAGGCTTAGCACAAAGGGTAAATTCTCTAGATAAACTATTAGGTGGAATTTCCCTATATGCAAACCTATCCACTAGCAAGTAAAGAGCGAGTGGAAGAGGAACGAGTAAACCCAAGTGAAGCACGCGGAGATACAGGATTTGTTTGACCGCAGTTCCTTCCTTGTTAAGGGAAGTACGTCTGCGTTGGAGGGGTAGGCGGTACTAAGACCACCACGCCATAAAAGGCCTCACCCTGTTCTCCGATGGATCTCGCCACAACAGGCCTGATCCACCTTCCAAAATAGGTACCCTTCGAGGCGGGCACCAACGCCTTTACACAACTAGCGGGGCAACAACTCCACAACAACTGGGAGGCTCCCGAAATGACAACAAGCTGCCACAGAAACAAACTTATCAAATACAATAAACCAGATCTAGGTATTGACAAGAATACTAGATCAGGGATTTCTCCAAGTGAATGGAGAGGAGTTGAAGCGCTTGATTCTTGATGATGATGATGAACTTCTCCTCCTTCAATTCCACCAAAGATCAAGACCTTCAGGTGGTTGAAGTGGGAGATCGAGAATGAGAGCTCTTGCACAATGTCTGGTCAATTTTGAATGAATCAAGAGTTCTGAACTTTGGGGAAGAAGGGGTATTTATACCCCCTCCCCTTCAGAAACCAGCCGTTGCAACCTTTGGGGGGGCGGATTATCCGGCCCAAGTGAGGGCCGGATTATCCGGTCGGGGGAAACACCGCCCCAGACTCGGAATATCCGGCAGATAATCCGCCCCTCTTAGAGCATCGCGCCGAGCTTGCCCTTGATCAACTTCTAGGGGCCAGATTATTCGGTCCTATGCGAAGGCCGGATTATCCAGCCTGGGGAAGAAAAACCGCCCCAGTTCGGATTTTCCGGGAGAAAATCCGACCGCATACCGAGCGACGCGCCTTGGCTCCTTTTGCTCAAAAACTGGGGGCCGGATTATCCGGCACATGCGACACCAGGATTATTCGGCCTGGGAAGGAAAAACCGCCCCAGTTCGAATTTTCCGGGAGAAAATCCGACCGGGTACCGAGCGACGCGCCTTGGCTTCCTTTGAGCGATGAGGTAGGCCGGATTATCCGGCCCTTGGTGGGGCGGATTATCCGGCCCCCCTCAAAACTTCCCGCACACTTAGCACACATGAAAAGTCTCCATAGTATTGTTATCTAACACGCAAAACATAGGAAAACATGAAATGTTCTTTCAATCTCCCCCTTTTTGGTGTTAGATGACAATACCAGGATTTGCAGGAGAAAGACACAAGACAGACAGAGATAACTATGAAAGAGACTCCCCCTCAATGTGTGCATAATAGAGTTTTGCATTGGAATACAAATGCACACAAATAGGTGAATCTATTCCATAGACATATGAGCAAAAACACATACCACCGAAGTAGAGAATAGGCATCCTTGACATAAATCACAATTATTACCGGATAACCATTATAAGCGCGCGCCTTCCGTGATAAACCTTCCGTGATAAACCTCCAGCAATAGGATATGAATAGATAGATCCATAAGCACAATCCATGATATGAAGTCCATAGGCATAATCCAGACAACCACATAAAGTCTCAAACAACCACAAATCACGAATTTAAAGTTCAACGCTAAATGGGCATAAGCAAGAAATAACGAATAGAAAAGTGCAAGTGCTTATGCCCGACCCATGCAAATCCACGGACAACCTAATAGAACTAGTTCTCCCCCTTTGGCATCAAGACACCAAAAAGGGAGAAGAGCGATACTAGCGCCCCATGGGATCACTCATCGAAGTCCTCGTCCTCGTCCTCTTCTTCATTCTCTTCCTCATCCTCATCTTCAAGTTCCTCAGTGTCACCTTCCTCATCTTCATCATCAGCAGCGGGCGTAGAAGGGAACAAGTGACGCTAGTTCAGCCCGGAGGAAGAGTTCCACCGAGCATACGGAGTGGGAGGTGTAGGAGCCGGAGGAGCACCCGAAGCGCCGGACACATGGTGGAGAATGAGTTGCTGGGAGTGAGCCAAATCACGGCGCTGCTTGTATGCCTCGTACTGACCCTTGCGCGTGTCCACGCCCATGCAGAGAATGTGATGCTGGAACCAGTTCAGCTGCTTGATCTCACGGGCCACGGGAGGCTCAGGGGGCCTGCGAGCATCCCTCATGAGGCCCTCAAGAGCAGAGGAGGGGTGAGAGGTCTTCCGAACCTTGTTGTATATCTTCTTGGCCTTGTGCACCGAGTCAATGTGGAACTCCTCGGCAGGAAGCAGGTGACGGATGAGCATCATAATGTAGGGCGCATAGGGAATGGACAGACGGTTGAACATAGCATCACACAGCTCATGGTAGATGAAGTCCATGACATCCAGCCTGTACTGCACTGACTCATCCTCGCAGGAGGCAACCTCATGAGAAAATTGAAGTAGCTGAACAAGGTGACCACGGATGCTGTCATTGTTGCCCTCACTCGGTGTAATGGAGTCACAGAAGAGACCCACTAATGCAGCATATATGGGAGCAAGACCAGCCACAGTACTGACAATGCCATTGTCCACGGTGCACGGGGAGAGAGCGGCATCCTTGTTGGGATTCAGCTGAGTGATGATGCGGTGGCCACTGGCTCTATCCCTGCTGCGAAAGGAGTACCCCAGAACCTCAGCAAACACGTGAAAATCAGCAGTCATGGGTCTGTCATGAGTCATCCACTTCATAGTGCGACGCTCATCCCCACAAATCACCAAAGTGGAGAAGAACTGCTTCACCACCTCATAGTCAAAGGAGCACTGGAGAGACATGAGATGGTGTAGCCCCATCCTCTCAGCCACATACATCGCATCCACAAGATGCGCCTTATCCAAACCATTAGCAAGTACCAGTGGGTGCATAGGCCTAATGTTCAGCCTGGCATAGATGTCTTCATAAATCCCCTTCTGTTCTGCACAACAGAAACGAGTATCCCCTAGCTCATCATCACGAGGCAGCTCAGCAAACAAGTCACGGTGACGGATGGCAGAATAGGAGACCGCATCCAAAGTCCTATAGTTGATCTTGGGCTCCTTGCCCTTCCTCTTGGACACCCCCTTCCTAGTCCTCTTTGCTTGTTCAGCCATGCGCTTCTCTTCGTTCTTCCTTCTCCTCAACTCAACTTCGTCCACTAAGTTACCCTGTCCGTCGTCCCGAAAGTATTTGGCGCGAGGACGACGCTGTAGGTCTTGGAAACACCGGAACCACCTGTGAGGAGAATAAGGGCGGTAGCAAATGATAAGCATACACACAAGTCCAGGAGAGAGCATGGAAAAAGTAGTCAAAAAGTTCATAGGACAAAACTACTCAAGGCATACTCCATAGTGAAACTGAAGCAGAATTGAATCTGTCAGGACGGAGTATCCGGCCTGTCCAGGGGCGGATAATCCGGCCCTGGCAGAAATTTTCGATTTCACCTAGATTGTATGCAAAAAAGTAGATCGGGCCTAGAAACTGCAAGACTACGATCTCTATGCGAAAACACATCCTTCTAGACAACGTTCCACCCAACAAGTTACACATCTAGCCAAAGATGGGGAGAGAAGGAGTTACCCTCACTCATTGGAGGAAGAACGCGGAGGAGAAGGTACCCAGAGGCGTGGAGAAGAAGATCAGGGGAGGCCCGGAAAATCTGGTGGCCAGAGAGGCTTCGGGGAGGGCGAGGGGCGACAGGCGGCGGCTGGGGAGGGGGAGAGGGCTGGGGGAGAAGTGCTGCTCGTTATGAGCCCTTCCCCCCGAGCCCTGCCCTTTAAGATGAATCCGCCAGGGGCGGATTATCCGGCCTAAAATCTGGTATTCTGTTACACACAGAACCAGGCCCGCGCGTCCCCAAACAACACCCCCACAAGGTGTACAAGGGACTTGTGTGTTAGAATAGATGGCTTAGGGGTAGGGGAAGGCTTAGGATTAAGAGAGCCAAACTGAGATGGTACTAGACACTCAAACTTGCAAAATCCAAATCAAATAAAAGCCAAGAGTGAGTGTGATTCCCATAAGAACATGAGAGAGTAAATAACATCCAAAAAGATCCAATTCTCCTCAAGGGAGAGGGCGGTGGCCGAAGCCACCTTGTTGGAGTGTATGTGTGACACCGCGAAGATATATCTTGAGTTCACGACCAATACTCATCAATAAGCTCAAATATCACAAAATGATATTAAGAGAAATGATTTATCTTGCTTTTGGCATTATGGGGGGAGGGTTATCCCAATGAGTTAGGACCACACTCCCCCTATATCCATGCCCACACCTAGACCAAAGAAGGATTGACATGTACGAGTGAGTGCATTGGTAATCAAGACAAGCTCCCGAAATCAATGATATTTAGCTCATTCCTCAAATAGGAGAATCTTGCTTCATCAAGTGGCTTTGTAAAAATATCCGCCAGTTGGTTCTTCGTGCTCACAAAGGATAGATCAATATCACCGCGAGCAACATGGTCACGAATAAAATGATTCCGAATCTCAATATGCTTCGTCCTTGTGTGCTGAACAGGATTGTACGCAATTTTGATTGCACTTTCATTATCACATAAAAGAGGCACTTTGTCACAATTGACACCGTATTCCTTTAAAGTTTGCCTCATCCACAATAATTGAGTACAAGCGCTCGCAGCAGCAACATATTCAGCTTCGGCGGTGGAGAGAGATATACAATTCTGCTTTTTGGAGGACCAACAAACAAGAGATCTTCCCAAGAATTGACAAGCTCCAGAAGTGGATTTCCGATCATCCTTATCACTAGCCCATTCTGAGTCAGTATAACCACATAAAGAGAAATTCGAGCCCTTGGGATACCAGAGACCAAAGTTGGGGGAATGAACCAAATATCGAAAGATCCTCTTGACCGCCACTAAGTGGCTTTCTTTAGGAGCTGCTTGATACCTTGCACACACTCCCACACTCAACACAATATCGGGTCTAGATGTGTAGAGGTAAAGAAGAGAGCCGATCATGGACCGGTATACCTTTTGGTCCACATCTTTACCATGAGGGTTGAGTTCAAGATGACACTTTGTTTGCATCGGAGTGGCAACACCATTTAGATCCGTCATCTTGAATCTCTTGAGCATGTCTTGGATGTACTTTGCTTGATTAATAAAGGTGCCTTCTCTAAGTTGCTTGATCTCGAATCCAAGAAAGAACCATAATTAGACATCTCAAACCTGTCAGTCATAAGCTTTGAAAATTCATTGTTAAAAGCTTTGTTAGTAGAACCAAAGATGATATCATCTACATATAGTTGGCATACGAAGAGCTCCCTCTTAACCTTCTTAGTAAAAAGAGTGGGGTCGATTTGCCCAACTTCGAAGCCACGATTTAACAAAAGCTCTTTAAGGTGCTCATACCACGCACGTGGGGCTTGTTTAAGGCCATAGAGTGCCTTGTCGAGTTTGTAGACATGGTTCGGAAAGTTAGGATCCTCAAACCCCGGGGGTTGCTTTACGTATACCAACTCATGTAGAGGACCGTTAAGGAAGGCACTATTGACATCCATTTGCTGCAACTTAAAATTGTTATGTGCAGCATAAGCAAGTAGGATACGAATGGACTCAAGGAGAGCCACTGGAGCATAGGTCTCGCCGAAGTCGATGCCCTCAACTTGGGAGTAACCTTGTGCCACAAGCCTTGCCTTGTTCCTCACAACCATGCCATTCTCATCTTGCTTGTTCTTGAAAATACACTTGGTGCCGATAACATTGCGGCACTCTTCGGGTTTCTCCACGAGTTTCCAGACTTTGTTGCGCTCGAAACTATTCAATTCTTCATGCATAGCAACAACCCAGTCTGGGTCTTTAAGAGCTTCAAAGACCTTCTTAGGTTCCACCATGGAGATATGAGCTTGATGCTCACCAAAACTGGCCAATTCTCTTCTTGTAGAAACCCTTCGTCGAAGATCACCAACAACCTTGTCGAGAGTGTGACCCCTCAACTCAAGGTTACGATCAGCCCGAGCCTTGCAACGAAGTTCAATAAGTTTGTTGTCTCTTGGAGGAGGAGATTCATCACTTGAGTCTTCATTGGAAGCATTTTCTCTGCCTTGATCAGTAACTGGAACATCAGTAGCAGGTGGTGGAGACGCATGCCCTTGAGGTGAATCTGTAGCCGTAACAGGAGGCTGCAGAACTGGAGAGTCCGGGCAGGATAATCCAGCCAATGGAGTGGCCGGATAATCCGGCCTAGGAGTACTTGCCGCAGCTTCATCAGGAGGCCTGGGACTTGCTTGAACTGGTGAGTGGCCGGATAATCTGGGGCTAACCGGAAAATCCGGCCTGGAGCTTGCGTTGAAATCTTCACCAGCAGGAGCAACAAGGTCAGCTGTAGCGGGGTGGCCGGATAATCCGGTGTCAACCGGAAAATCCGGCCTGGAGCTTTCTGGAACATCTTGACCTTCAACAGTTGATGGAGATGGTGTACAAGTTGCCCCCGTGGTTGGAGCATGTTGAGTATGTGTAGATGAGGGCTCTATATGAGTAGAGCATTGTCCTTCCCGGTCCGCCACAAGGGGTTCCTCAATGGGGCAGAAGAATCCCACGCCCATTCTTCTTATGGCATCTTGGCGTATTTCAATATCTGCATCACAAACACCAACTTGCTCCGCACGGAACCGTCATTTTCCTCGAACACCACACTACAAGATTCTACAACAGTTCCAGAGAGCTTATTGTAGACTCTATAAGTGTGGGATTCGGCACCATAACCAACAAAAATACCTTCTAAAGCCTTAGATTCAAACTTAGATAAACGAACTCCTTTAATAAGAAAGAAACACTTACACCCGAACACCCGAAAGTATGAGATGTTTGGCTTGTTACCGGTAAGTATTTCATACGGAGTCTTGTCCAAGATCTTACGGAGGTATAAATGGTTGGATGAATGACAAGCTGTAGATATTGCTTCAGCCCAGAAGTTATATGGAGATTTAAATTCGGCTAACATTGATCTTGCCATATCCATTAGAGTTCGATTCTTCCTCTCGGCTACACCATTTTGTTGAGGGGTGTACGCAGCGGAATATTGATGTCTTATCCCCTCTTCACTTAGAAACTCATTTAAGGTGTAGTTCTTGAACTCCGAGCCGTTATCACTCCTTATAGCCAGAATGGGGACGTTGTGTTGACGTTGAACCTCGTTGGCGAAGTCGATGACAGTTTGTTGAGTTTCACTCTTCAACTTGAAGAAATAAACCCAAGTGTATCTTGAGTAATCATCAACAATCACTAGAAAATACTTCTTCCCACCAAGGCTTGCATGAGATGGAGGTCCGAAGAGGTCCACATGAAGGAGCTCCAAAATCCTTTTTGAAGAGATAATGGTTTTCCTTCGATGAGGTGAGTCATGCATTGTCCAAGGAATCTTCTCTTTCAAGGCATCTTCTCTTTCAATTCTGCCCTTTTCTTCAAGGAGATCTTTGGCTTGAGCAAGTTGACTCATAAGAGCATCAAAATGGATTTTGTGCTCACCTTGTAGGTTAGTGAAAAAAGTATCCAAGGCAATAACTTCTTCTTTCATTTCAAGACTGTCAGGATCATCCATATCCAAAATTATGTTAGTCTTAGGAAATGAAGAGCTAGAAGTTGATACCTTGGATCCTCTTGCCATTAGACAAGTGGCGTTGTTGTTGATGGCGTTCTCGTTCGGTGAGTCGAAGAGAGAGGAGGGAGTCGATGTGGTGGCTATAGTAGCCACTTCGCGGGAACTATCATCATCCTATTCATCTTCACTTGCGGAGGAGTATTCCTCTTGAGCTACAAGGACAATCTTGGGTTGCTTCTTGAAAGGGCCATTCTTCTTAATAAACGGCTTCTTCTTAGGAGCTTTAGATTTCTCTTTAAGAATGAGCCTGCCACCATTGTCTTCTCTATTTTGATATGGACACTTGGCTACAAAGTGAATTCTATCTCCACAGTTGAAGCAAGTTCTCAATCTTGGGCCACTTTCTCTTCTTCCATTTGACCCGTTCTTGCGCTCAAGTTCAGACTTGGCTTTGGCAGGGTCCTTCCAAAAGTTCCTTGCATAGAATGCCATGTACTCACCATGAGCACGTTTGACCTCATCGGGGTAGTCCATGGATACCCCCTCAAAATCTCCTTCATCTTCCTCTTGCTCAACAACATTGGCTTTGAGAGCAACATTGACACCCTTTTGCATTCCAATGGCCCGAGCACGGGCATCTTCAGCATTCTTTGCCGCCACTTTGAATGACGCCATTTCTTGCATGACTTTGTTGGATGTCATTTGATGATAGTTGTGTCTACCTTGCAGGCTCTTCAAATCCATTGGCTCGAAAGGCATTAAGGCACTCACATACTTTATTTTTATCCATGCATCATCAATGTGAGTGGCCCCATGCTTCCGAAATGTTGTTGCGATGCCCTTGAGTCTTCTATACATGTCCTCATGGTTTTCACCATCCAACATGTAGAATCCCTCAGCTTCATTACTAAGGGAATCATACCTGTTTCTTCTCATGCTTTCATTTCCAACGAAAAGGTCCGTAAGAGCATCCCACGCCTCTTTAGCTGTGTTGAGATGTTCAATGTGTGGCATGTCCTTGGGACCCACACCCAGCTGTATCATGTGGAGAGCGGTGGCATTCAACTGGCTATCCACAACTTCCCTTCTTGTTAGATTGGTTTGATCTCCAATATGAAGACCTTCTTCAATAATCCTCCACAATTCAATAGAGGAGCTGCAAACATGAGATTTCATTAGGAATTGCCTTTGATTAAAAGAGGATGCACTGAGCTTGGGTGGATCACCCCTATTGTTTATATGAGGATGAGGGATAGGTGGGTCGGGGGAATATACGTGGCGAACCTCACTATATTCCTCCTTGCCACTTCCCTTTTTGGAGGTGGAACCATTTAGTTTTTCACCTTCCACATCATCATCCTTGGATCCGGTGTTACCCTTTTCCTTAGATGATGGTGTGGGAGCCTTAGAGGAGGATGGAGACGGGGCTATGGATGATGTAAGGCGAGCAATCATTTGATTCATCTCCTCCATCTTAGCCTCAAAGGATTTCAACAAGGTGGTTTCCAATGACTTGAGATCATCCATTGTGACCTTATCCACAACCTCATTTCCATCATCCTTGGTACACATACTACTCTTAGGCGGTTAAGCCCGAATTAAGAGCCGAGGCTCTGATACCAATTGAAATGGATCGTATGGGCACCTAGAGGGGGGGGGGTGAATAGGTGCTACACCAATTTTTAATTCTTTTTCAATTTTAGGCTTAGCACAAAGGGTAAATTCTCTAGATAAACTATTAGGTGGAATTTCCCTATATGCAAACCTATCTACTAGCGAGTAAAGAGCGAGTGGAAGAGGAACGAGTAAACCGTAGTGAAGCACGCGGAGACACAGGATTTGTTTGACCGCAATTCCTTCCTTGGTAAGGGAAGTACGTCTGCGTTGGAGGGGTGGGCGGTACTAAGACCACCACGCCACAAAAGGCCTCACCCTGTTCTCCGATGGATCTCGCCACAACAGGCCTGATCCACCTTCCACTATAGGTACCCTTCGAGGCGGGCACCGGCGCCTTTACACAACTAGCGGGGAAACAACTCCACAACAACTTGGAGGCTCCCGAAATGACAACAAGCTGCCATAGAAACCAACTTATCAAATACAATAAACCAGATCTAGGTATTGACAAGAATACTAGATCAGGGATTTCTCCAAGTAAATGGAGAGGAGTTGAAGCGCTTGATTCTTGATGATGATGATGAACTTCTCCTCCTTCAATTCCACCAAAGATCAAGACCTTCGGGTGGTTGAAGTGGGAGATCGAGAATGAGAGCTCTTGCACAATGTCTGGTCAATTTCGAATGAATCAAGAGTTCTGAACATTGGGGAAGAAGGTGTATTTATACCCCCCTTTAGAAACCAGCCGTTGCAACCTTTGGGGGCCGGATTATTCGGCCCAAGTGAGGGCCAGATTATCCGGTCTGGGGAAACACCGTCCCAGACTCTGAATATCCGATAGATAAACCACCCCTCTCAGAGTGTCGCACCGAGCTTGCCCTTGATCAAATTCTGGGGGCCGGATTATCCGGTCCTATGCGAAGGCCGGATTATCCGGCCTGGGGAAGAAAAACCGCCCTAGTTCGGATTTTCCGGGAGAAAATCCGACCGGATACCGAGCGACGCGCCTTGGCTCCTTTTGCTCGAAAACTGGGAGCCGGATAATCCGGCCCATGCGACACCCGGATTATCTGGCCTGGGGAGGAAAAACCGCCCCAGTTCGGATTTTCTAGGAGAAAATCTGACCGGGTACCGAGCGACGCGCCTTGGCTTCCTTTGAGCGATGAGGTAGGCCAGATTATCCAGCCCTTGGTGGGACGGATTATCCGGCCCCCCTCAAAACGTCCTACACACTTAGCACACATGAAAAGTCTCCATAGTATTGTTATCTAACACGCAAAACATAGGAAAACATGAAATGTTCTTTCATAGGGGGTGTATCGCAGTATTTTCAAGGGAAGTGAAACCCAATTTATTGATTCGACACAAGGGGAGCCAAAGAATATTTATAAGTCTTAACAACTGAGTTGTCAATTCAGTTGCACCTGGAAACAATCTTGCTCACAGCAGTTTATCAGTAGCAACAGTTTTATGGTAGAAATAGTAAAGTAGCAGCAGTAGTAAAGTAAAGACAGTAGTAACAATAGCAATAAACAATAGGAATCGAGTGCGGTAGCCATAGGGATGGATGGACGGGCGTTGCATGGACAAGGCAATTCACATGGCAATCAGAACATAGGGCAATTGCAGATAAATAAGATAAAGCATCCAAGTACTAGATAATCCTAGACATGTGTTCCATATAGAGTCATACGTGATCGCAATGAGAACTTGCACAACATCTTTTGTCCTGCCAGCCCGTTTGCAGCGGGGCCTCAAGGGAACTACTGGCAATTAAAGTGCTCCTTTTAATAGAGCACCGGAGCAAAGCATTAACACTCCGTGAACACATGTGATCCTCACATCAAATCCATTCCCTCCAGTTATCCCGATTTCTATCACTTCGGGGCCATTGGTTCCGGACAACAACGTGTGTATACAACTTGCAGATAAGACCATAAACAATACTATCATAATGAATCAATAACATGCTCAGATCTGAAATCATGGCACTCGAGCCCTAGTGACAAGCATTAAGCACAACAAGTCGCAACAAAGTCATAAAGCACTAATAAAAGATACTAGGCACCATGCCCTAACAATCTGATGCCATTACATGAACGATCTCATCCAATCCCTACCATCCCCATAGCCTACAGCGGGGGATTACTCACTCATAGATGGGGGAAACATGGATGGTCGATGGAGAAGCGATGGTGATGATGATGGCGATGATCTCCTCCAATTCCCCGTCCCGACAGGGCGCCAGAACGGAGTTTCTGGTGCTGTTTCGTGGAATCTGGTGGTGGCGGCGGAGCGGAACTTCTTCTGGAAAAACGTCGAACCCCCCCCCCCCCGGAGTTTTTAGGTCAGAAGGCTTCTTATAGGCAAAGAGGGATGCCGAGAGGGTGCTAGGTGGGACCACACCACCCCCTGGCGCGACCTGGCCTGGCCCGCACCACCAGGTAGTGTGGCCACCCCCTAGCTCTTCTCCGTCTCGTATTCTGGCTCCTGGGGTTTTCGGGTGAAATGGGATTTTTGGCATATTTTCCGGGATTTTTCCTGATAGTTGATTTTCTGCACAAAAAGTAGACACCAAGGCAATTCTGCTGAAACAACGTTAGTCCGTGTTAGTTGCATCCAAATCACATAAGTTTAGAGGAGAAACAATAGCAAAAGTGTTCGGGAAAGTAGATACGTTTTGGACATATCAACTCCCCCCAAGCTTAGCTTATTGCTTGTCCTCAAGCAATTCAGTTGAAAACTGAGTGTGATAAAAGAACTTTCATAAACACATTTGCTTCATATGATGTATATATTCTCAGCATGTGACCAACTACTTAGGCAATTCATAATAAAGAGTATGCTACTGAGTCTACTTAATAGTCAATGCAAGCTATGAATAGGTTCCAACTCAAAAATAATAAGTAGCATGAAGCATAAACATAAGCAACATTACAATGCTCATAAAAAGGTATGATAGAGTGGTATCTCGATTGCCTTTGATTATGAATGTTAAGGCACCTCTGAAGTTTAAGTAATGACTAGAAGTAAAGATATCAAAGATACAAGCATCAAAGTCATAACACTAATAATCAAGTAATGAGACAAGCACAAAGAATGACAACTATGCTCTCAAGAAGGTGCTCGAAGAAGCTGTGGAGACTCAACAAGTAAAAGAAAAGGTTTTGAATAATTTGAAAGGCTTCCAAATGCTGGAAGTATGGTACTCATTAGCTTTGAGCTCTCATTGCCCCTATCATAAGCATCTTTAATGTGGTTAAGGTGAAAGTGAGGTCCAATCTGAGTTATATGCTTGACAGACTATAAACTGAAAATCCCATGTCCCTTGAGTACGAGGGCCGCTCCTCATGCTACTCAACTTTAGTTACCGGTAAGTTCTTGTCATCGTAAATATGTGCGTATCATAGAGAACCGCCAACGGGGTACCCCTTGCCCGATGATACGAAAGAATCCCCATATCAAAATGACAAGGCAAGCAGACAATGAGTATCTCAGCAATCTTCTTATTTACCATGGGAAAATGGTGCTTTTTTCTCTCTTTCCTCTTTTCATAAATCTCTTTTTTTCCTTTTTCTCAATACCTATCTCTCTTTTTTTATAATAAGAATGCTTTATAGATATCATTATGGTTACGCTGCAGGTTTCCACCATGTCAGCATGGATTAGACCAGCGGCCCAGGCGTTTCTCTAACACACATACATAACTCCATGGACTTACAAGCTCCCCTTTTATTTCACACCGACGACATCCGCAAACAAAAGAGCAAGGTATCAACTGGGTATATATTTACAAGTGTTGAAAGCGTTCCCCGTGACAGCACGGTTCTGCTAATCCCCAGCCTATAATGTGCAAGCATATAACTTTCATGGACAGTCACAATGGTTCAGGTTTATTTAGTGCAGAAAATAAAGTGTGCCATCAAGTTCATGAGAGCTTTACTAACTAACTTTCTCATAACAAGCAAACATTTTATTCGGAAGAAAACAAGGCATAATGAATATGCACGGGAATAGCAAATGATGCTAATAGGTAGGTATGGTGGACACTTTGGCAATATTTGGTTTAAGGAAGTTGGAAACATGAGTAAAATACTCAGTGGAAGTGAAGGCTGGCAATAGTAAGGGAGCGACAAACGAGAGATCAATAGCTGTCATAATCATGCTTGCAACAAAACAGGACTACTCATGGCATGAAAGTGATTCAAGATCCTCAAGGCAAAATAATTCATCAAGGCTTAACTGATTATTACAGTCATGTGCATGCATGAGCATGTGCCAAGTCAATTCAAATGAAACATTCAGAGGAGGATACCACGGTGTCATACCAAGTTATGAATAGAATAATGCAAGCAAACATTCATAAGACATGCTACAAACTATTAGCGAGCTAGAGCTAATCAAAGGAAAGCAAGAACTACTAAGAATCCAAAGATAACATACACCCTACTTGAACAGGCTAAGCATGCCCATAATGATGTGTATATGTACAAAAAATGAAAACAAATAGAGTTCGTTACCAGCCTCTTACCCCGCCTCAAGTTGTCATTAATCCTCATTATTGCTCTTCACTTGTGTGGCTTGAATAATAATATGAAACCAAATCCCATTGAGGACTGCTGAACCCTACAACAAACTCACAAAGCCAAAGAAGAACGACAAATATTTTTCTTGTTTTCAATTTTTTAAAGAACAAGAACCAAAGAGGAAAAACAAGCAAAGCAAAATCTTTTTGGGTTTTTCGAATAGTTCAAACAAAGCAAAAAGGAAAAACAAACCAAGGAAAAAATAAGAAGAAGCAAACCAAAGAGAAACAACAGAAATATTTTTGGTCTTTTTGTGTTTTAGAAAGCAAAAGCAAAGAAAGAACGAAAACTAAAAAGAGAACTAAACATGAATATACAAAGTACCGACGCAACATGATAGAGAGATGAGTGCGATGCCGGCGTACCTCCCCCCAAGCTTAGGCTTTTGGCCTAAGTGGGTATCAATCCATGTACGAATAGGGGTTCCAAGCAGGATCTTGATAAGAATGGTCGTAGTTGGGCCCACGGGAAGAAGAAAAAGCTCCCCAATCATAAGCAGGCTGCTGATATGAAGACTCTCCCTCATTCGAGGGCTAGACCGAATCATCCGTGACCTCCCTTCTAGTGTCCTGCTCCTGTTGGGAGAGCTCTCCCAAGTATGTGTCAAGCTCCTCCTCAGTGACGGACCATCCTTCCCTGTTATCAAGGTTAAACAAAACAGGTGCAGGCAAAAGAACAACGCGCTCAGACTTGCTCTTTCTCCAACCAACTTTGAGAAAGGTTATTTCATAAGACAACTCACTCATACTAGCCCATGAGGAAACAAATTTATGTTGTATCATGGAATTAAGATCAAGCCTCTCTATGGGAAACTGTAGGTCTAGATGATGAGGCACTAAACCATGCAATGCTAGTAAACGAGAAGCAATGAGGCCTTCACAAATTCCACCTTTCTCACGGTTAGCAGCAAGACGGAAAGCTATCAAAGCACCTAAGTTGTAAGACCTATCTCGTTTAAGAGCAGCAGAGATAAATGCTAGATCATATGAAGATAACTTATTGGCAGTTTTCCTAGCAAGAACACACTTGGCAACAAAGTAGGCAAAGTAACGAATAGCGGGAAGGTGAATGTTATGGATTTTTCCATTCTCTTTCGAGAAGCTGCTCCCTTGGCAAATTTCCGCGTATAAATCCATGAGTGGTTCAAGTCGCTCCTTAATCCTTCTACATGATCCCCATTGAGGTACCTTAATAGCTGCACAAAAATCATCAAGAGAAAGGTCGACAACAATATTGTAAATCTTGTAATGGACCATGGGGTTAGGCAAAGAGTGACTAAATTGAAAGTTCTGCACCACAGACATGGTTAGCTTCACAAATTGACAAGGCTCATCTTCCAAAAAGTGCTCTAACCCTGCATTAGAAACCAAAGTGTGGAATCTTGGAGAATTCCCGCAGCTCTCATGAACTCAGAACATGGATAAATGGAGGGAAAAACTTCTTCCTCCCGGTGGACCTTCATGATCTCAGGCACCCATAGTTCATGTTGGTTTAGGTGGTGCTCACTCATCTTCTATTCTGAAATTTAAACACCTATCAAACAAGTGATTGCAAAGTAAATATAATGAAGGATTCTACTCATAGGGACTTGTAAGAGTCCTAAACATGCATTAAAACTATATCTCTAAGCATCAAATAAGCTTACAAGCTCTCATAACCTGTCACCTACAACAGCAAAATACTCAAGATATAATCCACTAAACACAAATCTATTTGGACAAGGGGAGGAGTCACATACCAAGGAACAATTGCCCCAAATTTCAGCAAGAAAGATGGGCTGAGCAAGGAGATCGAAAAAATCGAGAGCAAGCACAGCAAGAACGCGATTTTGAGCAATGAACTAGAGCTTACTCGGGAGAGAGAAGAAAGTGGTAGGTGAGAGAGTTAGTGGGGGGGGGGGGCAGGTGTGGCCCACACCAGGGCATGGCGCCACCCAGGGCAGGCCGCGCCACCAAGTGGTGTGCCTACCTGGTGAGTCCCCCTAGTACCTCCCAGGTACTCCTCTGCCCCTTTTTTCACGTAAAAATTTAATATGAATTTTCTGGAATTTTTTGAGACACTTTATTTTTGGGCATTTTTCAGGTATAGAAGAATGATTTTCTAACATACATATTTTTTTAAAAACATGATGCAAGGACAAAACAAAGCTAGAACTACAGAAGTTCTAAGACACTCTAACATGCAAGCAACTAACAACAAAGAAAACTAAACAAAAACAAAAACTAAAATGGATAGCAATAGAAGTAAACGGGGATAATCATAGTGAAAACATTGTTTTGTTCAACAAAATCCTTTTGTTAACAAGGTTGATCAAGTCTTGCTACCAAAACAATTTCATATGAGACAAAACTTTGTATTCCACTAATGATTATGTTACCTCAACCTTGATAGCAATGGTCCCAATCATAATAGTTTCAAAATTTTCTTTTGGTATGGGACAATATATTTCTCCAACTTGAATGCCCTTAACATGTTCAATTGAATTCAAATCATAAGTCCTTTCAATCTTCTTGGGGAAATAGACAGTATGTTCCTTGTCATTCACATTGAAAGTCACCTTTCCTTGATTACAATTAATAACAGCTCCTGCAGTATTAAGAAAAGGTCTCCCAAGAATAATAGACATATTATCATCTTCAGGCATTTCAAGCACAACAAAATCAGTTAATATCAAGCAATTATGAGCCACTTGAACAGGTACATCCTCATATATACCAATAGGAATAGTGGTAGATTTATCAGCCATTTGCAAAGATATATCAGTTGGTATTATTTTTTCTAGTTGAAGCCTCTTATAGAGAGAGAAAGGCATAACACTAACTCCAGCTCCCAAATCACACAACGTAGTTCTAACGTAACTATTCTTAATAGAGCAAGGGATAGTTGGAATCCCTGGGTCTCCAAGTTTCTTTGGAACCTTACCATTAAAGGAATAATTAGCAAGCAACGTAGAAATTTCTTCATTAGGGATCTTCCTTTTATTCGAGACAATATCCTTCATATACTTTGAGTAAGGAGGCAATTTAATAGCATCAGTCAAAGGAATTTGTAGGAATAAAGGTTTCATCCACTCACAAAACTTATTATAGTGTTCATCTTCCTTTGACTTGTGTTTCTTATCAGGGAAAGGCATAGGTTTTTGGACCCAAGGTTCTCTTTCACTACCATGTTTCTTAGCCATAAAATCTTCTTTAGTGTATTTAGTATTCTTAGTGTGGTTTTCATGTTCTTCTTCAACTTTTTCCTCATTAGGAACTTCATGTTCTTCATTACCACTTTCAGTTTCAGCATCAGAGATAGATATACTATTAGGATCTAAAGCGGGTTCAGAGGGTTCTACAACAGTTTTATGTTTCTTTTTCCTTTTCTTACAAGTAGAACCACTATTTTCAGCTTGTTGAGAATCCTGCTCAATTCTTTTGGGATGCCCCACAGGATATAGAGGATCCTAGGTAGCAGCTCCACTTCTAGTTCTAATTTCATAAGCATGTTTTTCTTTAGCAGCATTAACTAGCAAGTCGTTTTGCACTTTAACGAGTTGATCTATTTGAGTTTGAACCATTTGAAAGTGTTTAACAATCATTTTAACATCATTAGAGGTTCTTTCCACAATATCTTTCAACTCAACAATAGCTCTAGTGTTTTCCATTAGATGATTTTGCACCCTTTTATTAAAATTATCTTGATTAACAATAAAGATATCAAATTCTTCTAAGCATTGATCAGGAGTTTTAGAGTAAGGGATATCACCTTCATCAAAGTGTTGGAGAGAGTGTACCTCAATAGTGGGTGAGTAGGGAATAGGCTTAGACAATTCTTCAATAGCTGGTAAATTCTTGACATCTGCAGCTTTAATTCCCTTCTCCTTAAGACATTTCTTAACTTCCTTCATCACTTCATCATTTAATCCAATAACTCCCCTCTTCTTTGATGTTGGAATAGGCACATGAATAGTTGGTTCAGGTACAATTACTTCAGGTATAGCTTGTTCAGGAGGAGTCCAATCTTCATAGTTCTTACTTATTTTAGCCATTAATTCCCTAGCTTCCTTTGGAGTCCTATTCCTGAAAACACAATCAGCACAACTATCTAGGTATGTCCTAGATTCTTCGGTTAGTCCATTATAAAATATATCAAGAAGCTCATTCTTAGGTAATGGACTTCCAGCCTGTGCATGAATCAAAGCACAAAACCTTGCCCAAGATTCGGGCAATACCTCTTTTTCTCCCTGTTTAAAATCAAAAAGTTCCTGCAAAATACCATGTCTAGCACTAGGAGGAAAATATTTCTGCAGGAAAGTACTAATCAAGCACTCAGGGCTATCAATAGATCCAGGAGGTAAATTACTAAACCAAGTTTTAGCTTCTCCTTTTAGTGAAAAGGGGAAAATCTTAGCAACAAAGTAAGTACACATCTTAATATCATCATAAAACAAGCCACTCATGGTAGAAAGTTCATTCATATGTGCCACCGCACTTTCATTCTTAGTCCCACAAAAAGGATCTTTCTCGATAATAGCTATGTAAGATAGATCGAGAGAGAAATCATAATCTTTATCTATAATGTTTATGGGATAAGCAGCAAACTTAGCAACATGAGACAATTTGGGTCTAATAGTACGCCTCTCAAGGAGACTCTTAGCAGCGCTCCTATCATGGGTGTTTTTACATTCTTTAATAAATTCATCGGTCATCTCAACATAACCATCTTCAATATCACAACTTTCACTAGACTCAGGTGAACTAACAGGTGTGGTAGTGTCTTCATTAGGAGTTTTGGTATTTTCAGCTATAGTTCTAGCAATCGTAGCATCTAGGAAAGGACCTAATGAACCACTTTATCAAGCATAGTAGAAGCAGCATCAGAAGTTCTAGATTCAGCAGTAGTAGCAGTGTGTGTAGCATGTGTATGTGGTGGTGTAACGAGCTTACTTATAACAAACGGTGAATCAAGAGCAGCAGAGGTATTCAGAACCGTACCTCTTCTTGTAGTGGATGGTAAAATAGGAACTTGCCATCACGAGACTTACCCATGATGGATGGATAGCAGCGAACAATAGAGAATCCAAGTGAACTTGATAAATAAAGCTATGGTCCCCGGCAATGGCGCCAGAAAATAGTCTTGATGACCCACAAGTATAGGGGGTGTATCGCAGTATTTTCGAGGGAAGTGAAACCCAATTTATTGATTCGACATAAGGGGAGCCAAAGAATATTTATAAGCCTTAACAACTGAGTTGTCAATTCAGCTGCACCTGGAAACAATCTTGCTCACAGCAGTTTATCAGTAGCAACAGTTTTATAGTAGAAATAGTAAAGTAGCAGCAACAGTAAAGTAAAGACAGTAGTAACAATTGCAGTAAACAATAGGAATCGAGTGCGGTAGGCATAGGGATAGATGGACGGGCGTCGCATGGACAAGACGATTCACATGGCAATCAGAACATAGGGCAATTGCAGATAAATAAGATAAAGCATCCAAGTACTAGATAATCTTAGGCATGTGTTCCATATATAGTCATACGTGCTCGCAATGAGAACTTGCACAACATCTTTTGTCCTGCCAGCCCGTTTGCAGCGGGGCCTCAAGGGAACTACTGGCAATTAAGGTGCTCCTTTTAATAGAGTACCGGAGCAAAGCTTTAACACTCTGTGAACGCATGTGATCCTCACATCAAAGCCATTCCCTCCGGTTATCTCGATGGCTGTCACTTCGGGCCATTTGGTTCTGGACAACAACGTGTGTATACAACTTGCAGGTAAGACCATCAACAATACTATCATAATGAATCAATAACCTTCAAATCTGAAATCATGGCACTCGGGCCCTAGTGACAAGCATTAAGCACAACAAGTCGCAACAAAGTTATAAAGCATTAATAAAAGATACTAGGCACCATGCACTAACAATCTGATGCCATTACATGAACGATCTCATCCAATCCCTACCATCCCCATAGCCTACAGCGGGGGATTACTCACTCATAGATAGGGGAAACATGGATGGTCGATGGAGAAGCGATGGTGATGATGATGGCGATGATCTCCTCCAATTCCCCGTCCCAGCAGGGTGCCAGAACGGAGTTTCTGGTGCTATTTCTTGGAATCTAGTGGTGGCGGCGGAGCGGAACTCTTTCTGGAAAAACGTCAAACCCCCCGGAGATTTTAGGTCAGAAGGCTTCTTATAGGCGAAGAGGGAGGCCGAGAGGGTGCCAGGTAGGCCCATACCACCCCTTGGCGCGGCCTGGCCTGACCCGCGCTACCAGGTGGTGTGGCCACCCCCTGGCTTTTCTCCATCTTGTATTCTGGCTCCTCGGGTCTTCGGGTGAAATAGGATTTTTGGCATATTTTTCGGGATTTTTCCTGATAGTTGATTTTCTGCACAAAAAGTAGATACCAAGGCAATTCTGCTAAAAACAGCGTCAGTCCGCGTTAGTTGCATCTAAATCACATAAGTTTAGAGGAGAAACAATAGCAAAAGTGTTCGGAAAAGTAGATACGTTTTGGACGTATCAAGGTCCGGTGGCCAATGGGGAGTCTGTGGGAGAGCTGTTGCGGATGGCTTCTGTAGTGGCAACAGAGGTTCCTTGCGGCGGTTGGAGGTGCTAGGCGGTCGCTATGGGCGCTGGGCAACCTCTCTCTATGTCCTGGTGTCGGTGTTGAGGCAGGGTGTAGGATGGCGGTGGCTGCGGTCTTTGGTCCCGCTCGCGGTGGCGCTGCCTGGGTTTGCTCTAGTTGCTTTGGCAACTATCTCGCGGGCAGCGGTGATGATCCACATGGCGTCTTTCGTCGCGGTGACGGGGAGCCTAGGCGTGGGGCATGCTTGGTCTAACTGCCCTTTCCGAGGCTTCGACGGTGGATGTCATGTTGTGGATTGATGTGGTGGTTCGGCTGGTCCTTTTGGGGCGGGTGTGTGGTTTGCGACTCATCATATTGAGCGAAAGCCTTGCCCTGGCGGCTTGCCGGGGCCAACGATGGTGACGCCCTTGGGCGCTGCGTCCTTCTTGAAGTCGTCATCAAAGTGGGGTTCTCTCTCCTCCACCCGGGTTATCCCGGGGAAACCCTTGATCCCTTGCGGGTTCGGGCGATGGCGACACTTTTGCATCGTTTGCCTCTTGGGGCCTCTCTTTGGATGTTCTTCTGGCCGGTGGGACCTTTGGTGTAAGTTGGTGGTTGGTGTTGGCATTTTCGTCTTCCGCTAGGCTGAGCATGGCCTCGGGGCCGACGTGGATGTCGGAGCGGCGGCTCCAGTTTTTTCCTCCGTCTTGTTGCGTTGAGGTGTTTCTACCCTGTTCGCTTGGGCGTTTTGGTCGTCGACCCGTGTGGAGCGCCGCCTCGGGACCGGCATGTTACATCATGTTGTATCAATTTTTGACCTGTTTTCCTTGTAAATTGGCTATCTCTTTTCTACTATATTATTGAAAAGGCAACTCTTTTGTCTCGTTAAAAAAAAATGTACCAAAGACTTGTCCCGTGTTCTTCACGAGCATAGGATATTGTGCATTAATCGCTGGCCACGAAAGGAGGTCTTGAGTAAAGCTGAGCATCTCTATCTGTTGGAACAGTGTTTGGCATCAAGATATTGATGAAAGACAAGCATGGTCATCAAGGATACGTACTATGCTGTTACGCACAGTGATGGGTAAATCCTAAAACGCATCCTTTATCTTTTCTCCGTGAAGAATAGCATAGGGCTAGGTATTCATGACTTAGAGGTAAAAAATACAGCTCTACTATGTAAATAGTTGTTTAAGCTAGTTATAGAAGATAGTACTTCCTCCATTCAGAAATATAAAATGTTTTAGCATTGTGAATTGAATGTATCTAGACGTCTTTTAGTGTATAGGTTCGTCGAGGTTTAGAGTAAACTTATATACTAAAAAGCGTCTAGATACAATGATTTCACAAAACTAAAATGTCTTATATTTCTGACGGAGGGAGTATATGGCAAACCCTCCTCCTATGAAGGAAATATGTTGGTTCGAAGAGTTATATCAAATGCTCTGGAAGTCGGGTGATTCGCACTTTGGGACTGGGATGATGACGAAGAAACATTTCTTCGGATTCAGCACCTTCTCCATTATGGATGGATCGAAGATGAAGTTCTGGAAAGACTAGTGGCTAGGGAATGCTACACTTTGAGAACAATACCCGGCTCTCTACAAAATTGTTCGATATAAAGGGGACACCACTGCCTCTATGCAGGAATCCTCCTCTTCTAATGTGTCGTTCATGCGAACCTTATTCGAACCTAGAGTTACATCATGGAACGCTCTGGTACAACATTTATCTACGATGTATCTCTCCGATGGTTCTGATAAGTTCAAATGGAATTGACTTGAGAATGGAAAGTTCTCCGTGAATCGATGTACATAGCTTTGATTATGCCTTCTGTGCCAGTTAATAATAACAAAAAATCTGAAAGATGAAGATACCACTAAAGACGAAAATATTTGCATGGAATCTTCATCGGGGAGTCATCCTAACAAAACATAACCTTTGCTAGAAGGAATTGGAAAGGAAGTAAACAATGTGTTTTTGGTCATCATGATGACACAATTAAGCACCTCTTCTTCCATTTCAAATTCGCTAGATCTATATGGTCAATCATCCAAGTAGTTTCTGTACTGAGTCCCCCTCGTAGCATTGCAAATATATTTGGCAATTGGCTATATAGGATAGATTATAAGTACAAAATTCTGATTAAGGTTGGAGCATTTGCCATTATCTTGTCTCTATGGATGTGTACAAATGATAAAGTTTTTAATGATAAAATATCTTCTCTTATGCAAATTGTGTACCGGTGCACAGCTACGCTCTGTTTATGGTCGCTGCTACATTGGGTGGAGTGTCGAGACCTATTTACGAAGGTTTGTACACGTTTGGAGGATACGTCGAGATATATTTTTTCCCGACATGGGTGGTTGTGCGATCTTCGCATCGAGCCGCCTTAGTGTGTTTTAGTTGTTTAGTTGTTTCTTTTTTAGCTCCATGTAATTGCCTAAAGTTGTTTTCTTATTTTCTTGACTTGTGTCGGCTGTGTGCATCTTGTTTATGTAGAGACCAGGTGTAATATTTGAACTTTTAAGTAATATATCGTTCATTTAAAAAACGGTTTTGTTAGACATCTGGCGCCTCATTTTTAGTTAGGTCTCAGTCGCCTCTCTCACTATTGGATATACTTCGCGATTCATGTAGTGTGAGAGTTACACATGAGGTGCAACTAGGTTGTGAATTAGTACAAATCTGATAAGTTGTAACTGAGAATTAGCATAAAATAGTAGGATGACATCAACAACTGAGATATAGCTAAAAATTCAGGCGCCTGAGATTTAGACGCTCCTTTTTAAAAAAGTAAAATCTTTGATAGCAAAGCCCATCTCCCTCATGTGTTGGTATGCAAGATCAGAGAGGAGCTTCTCATCATCAGACAAGCACGCCGTGGCGGTCGAGAGCGAGGAATCATGTAACTTTTTTTTCAAGTCCATGTCCCTTTCTTGTAATCAAAACCTTCTATCCAATCTTAACGAAAATGACGCGCAAGAATTTTGTGTATTCAAAAAACAATTTGGCGCATGGAGAAAAAATCATGAAGAAAAACTATCTAGAAGTCATTGCATGACACAAATTCAACAAACCTGCAAATTCAGTACTCAAAATAATAGACTCCCGATCAATGTCCTAAACTTCATATACCAAACATGTTGACACAAAATTATTTTTTAGACATTTAACCATCCTATTAAACATCTAAACTACGAAAACCTTTCTAAATATTCAGTTTTGACATTCCATCCTCCCTACATCTGAACAAAACTGTGATGGACAGGTTGTATGCCACAAAACTAAAATGCAACCTATCATAACTCTAGAAAATAAATACTCTGTAGGACTGTAATTTCGCAATGCTACTGGCGATAAAAAGCATTGAGCGAATCAGACTCATTTGTACTTCATTTTACAACATATCTTCAAAAGTGAAATTAACGACAATATGATAAAATCGCATAGCTCAGTGTATGAATTGTGTAAGGCTAAAAAAGGTGTGAATACTGAAGCTCAAGCACAAGCTGTAGTATCAGATTTAAACATCAGAATGTTACTGACCAAAAAAGTCTGTGAGATAAGAAGACTCATATGTGCTTTATTAGGCAAACAACGTAGTAAACAAATATCTATTCCATACCTTATTTATATCAATCACTCATGTTATTACTGGACTTTCATGGATTAAGAAGCTACATAAAATTTTCTAAATGGAGAACTTTCAACGAGTGACACAAAAAAAAGAAAACAGCCGAAAGATGCAGGTATTATCAGAATGAAGTACTATAATATAAGAAGAAACAAAAGGGAAAATCCACATGGAAAGGTAAAAGTTTGTAGGAAGAAGCACCTCGACTACTCTTAGCTTTCTTCCTCTTCAGAACCCCTTGATAAGGTTACGGGGGCATATCATCTACAACCCGTTTGCAGTTGTAAAACCATTTTCACAAAAATTATGACACACAAAAAACACCAACACTAACTCTCTAAAGAGAATAGAAACTTGGGTAAGATTTAAACCTTCTTGCGGGAGGTATATTTTTTCGGAGGCTCAGTTTGGTCCTGCACGGAAGGCACATTCAACGAGATTAGCTTTCTTTGTTCTTTTGTTGAGTGCTCAGAAAAATAAATTAGCATCCGACCTGAAAATTATGAACTTTCATCATTTTTAGCTTATGCTTATCTCATTTTACTCAAGATTATTTGTCTTCTAGTTGTGAGATAACAATACACAAAATAGAAAATAGTCACGCCCACAGGAATACAGTAACCAAAAACAAAATGGCTAGTGCCTACAACTTAGTTGTCCAGAATATTGGCACTCTACGAGTAAAAACAACATTCCAGTTGTCCTTACCATGCGACCAATTTTGCCATAAAGCTGTTGCTGTACCACACTCAGCTGATGTACTCAGTGTCACCCTCCACGGTATCATGAGTAGCTCATTATTGCTACATCAAACAAGAGTAAGAGTTAAATTATACGGAGTCGTACGAAACTAAGAAAATCGATGCGCATCCTTGCCATCAAATTGATGTCCTCGAGAAACTGATTAAAAAGGGCATCCGAGAGCGGTAGCCTATAAGAAACAGGAGAGAGCATATAGCAGTATTCCTAGTCTTGATCCAGTAGACCACCTATCATAAATAGATTAATACCTGAGCATTATTAAGACAAAATCTGACGAAATTATTTAGCACACATTCATTTATTTATTTACTAATAAAGTTCAGCCTAAGCATCTCCAACCTGAGTGATCAGAGCAGGTCATGAGCTTGCATCAACCATCATACAACTTGTCCTTAAAAATCAAATCCTGATTCAAACCAAAGCACATCGAATCTGCAAATAGTGGCATGGAGAGTTAGAGAGATAGATCAAGAGGGGAGAAAAATCCTAGATGATGCTGGCACAAGATAGGGTGAGCTCACATAAATTTTGGTAAGGATCTGCAAGAAAGTGGAGCACAGAAAGGGGCCCTCAAGGATGCATCCACCCTCCACCGGTTTCTTGCATCGTGGCGAGGAAGGAGGGTGCGTGGTATGGTGCGGGATCGGGGAGGAGGCCGGCGGTGGCTGGGCTGGGCTGGGCGAGCTGCCAGTTCTGCGAGGCCGCGCGCGGCCGGCCGGCGACCACCTGCACGGCTCGCCTTCTTGCTCCCTTCCAAGCTGGACTCCGCCTAGTCCTCCTCCCACACCAGGGCCACCCCTCCTCCTATGTACGAGAGGTACATCCTTCCACTAGTAAAAAAAGTCCAGCTAAAAAGGGTTAGGGCCGGTGGGAGAGGTAAGAGGTGGAGACGACGAACCGCAGCGGCCACCGCCGTCGTCCGCCAGCTGCGGCCACCATTGCCGACCTCGATACCATGCAAAGGTTTTCCGCTGCTGCCTGAGAGATGGGCGAGGTGGGGTGACCTCATCCAACCGCTGGTGTTCCAGATCAAGGTGAGGGCGCTGCAAGGCATGGTGGAGTATGGTGGCGGCAGCCTGTGGAGGAGGGCTACCTCGCGGTCAGCAGGCCCAGAGTAGGAGGAGGGACGTGATGTGGAGAAAGCGGCGCCGGTCTCCAAGACGGACGGGGATCGGGCATCTAGGGTTTTCACCACGCCTCCTCGTTCAGAAAACCATGTGCCACCATAGACAGGACGAGCCCCAGTCTCAAACGAGCAACCCCACACACATTGGGGTCCAATAGTCATTGGAGACCAGACTGGGGAAGGAAGTGAAAAATGAAACGACCGGATATGACGGTTGTAGTTCACTGCGGGGTGAACTCTGGTACTGTTTGGCCGAATCGAATGGCCACGGATGGTGCGCGCGAGGACGGCCGAGGAGGCGGGTAGCCTAGCGGCATTTATAGGAAGTAATGACCCGCAAGTATTTTGTGTATTCAAAAAAAATAGACGCATGATCTAGAAAAAATCATGAAGAAAAACCACTGTGAAGCACCTGACAAGAGCACATTCTGGACACAAGAATCAGTCACATACATTTCAACAGAATAACGGATGAACTCACAGAGAATAATGGTCATATTTAAAGATTCAACATCCAGCGGCAACTCTCTCACTAGTATTTCTTAGTCTACGTGCATCAAATCATCAGAGCTGACTGTTCAATTAAGAGAGCAACATATTCCCAACATGGAACGTAAACTAGCTAGGGCAGAGGTTAAACCCTCAATTCAAGCGATGACAACTTGTCTCACTTTGTATGCATGTCATTTCACTCGTCTCACACTTCGTATCGTCGGTTACCTAGCTTCCCAACCGTTCAGTGGCGCCAATTAATCCTCTTTGGCCTCAGCTGGGAAAAATGTTCAAATTCATACATCAGACCAAGGAATCACAATATGCATCCTGACAACTTGATTCTGTGATCAACTGCCGTCTGCCAGTAATATGTTGAATTAAAATATTCAAAAAATTGAAAAGAAACTGGTCTATGGTATAGCATGGTCGTTTTGAGCATACCACGTGAAATAATGGAAACTAGAATAGTAATGGCATGTTTGGTTCCCGGTCACATTTTGCCAAGCCAAAGTTTGATATTTTTGTATGTGTTTGATTTTTACCACATTTTGGTTCACCACACTTTATTAACCACATGGCTCATCTGTCATAGGGTGAATTTGTTGCTAAATTTAACCACTGTTAGACTGTATAGAAGCGTACGTGTTTGTACCTATTGTAACACACTCATTATATATATGTGATAGGCCACCCCATTGAGGGTTGAGCCGGTTCCCCTAATTCTATTGTCTCACATGGTATCAGACTTGGTCACGACCCCCGCTTCCGCCTCCAAACCCTAGCCGCGCCGCCGCCCCCGACGCCGCCGTCGCCGATCGCCATCGCCGCCTCCGCCCGGTCCCCGATCGCCGCTGCCGTTGTCATGTCGTGCGCCGCTGCCTCCGGCTCCACCGACGCGGGCTATCTGCCCGCCTCCCTCGCCGCCCTCCTCTCCCGGCCCCTCGACGCTGCCGCCATTCGGCCGCCCCCGATCGGGACGAGGAGCGTCGGCTCCTTCTTCTCCAACCATCCCCCGGTCCCTTCGTCACCGGGGCAATCGCTGACGATCCACACGTCCAGCGACTCCTCGCCTGCCTCCACGGCCGCTGCCGTCTCACCGCTTGCCTTCGCGCCCGCGGCCTCCTCAGCGGCCTGGACCGCTGGTCCCTCGGCGTCCGCGCCGATGCACCCTGCCCTCACGGCGCAAGCGCCTCCGGCAGGATCAACCCCAACCGCGCCGCCCGCCTCTGTCCCGATGGCGTATACGCCTCCGGTAGTCTTTTCGATGGGCTCGCTGCCTCCGCCGTTCCACTTCGGCAATCTCATCACCGTCAAGCTCTCACCAGATAATTATATTTTCTGGCGCGCGCAGGTTCTTCTGCTCCTTGGGAGTCATTACCTGCTCGGCTATGTCGACGGCTCCTTTCCCTGCCCCCCCCCCCACCGCGCTGGTGGACAGCGTCAACGGCCCGGTCTACAATCCGGCGCACCGTGTGTGGACGGGGCAAGATCAGGCGAACCTCTCTTCCATCCAGGGGTCGCTCACCCTGGCTGTTGCCGGGATCATCGTCTTTGCCAAGACGTCTCATGAGGCATGGACAATCCTCGAGCACTCCTTCGCGTCGCAGTCGCAAGCTCGTGCCAGCTCACTTCGTCGCGAGCTCGGCGAGTGTGAGAAGCTCAACACCACCGCCACGGAGTTTTACAACAAGGTCAAGGCCCTTGCTGACACGCTGGCGTCCATCGGACAGCCGCTCACCGACTCCGAGTTCAACTCCTTCATCGTCAACGGCCTCGATGAGGAGTACGATGGTTTGGTCGAGATCATCAACGAGCGGGGCAACACGATGCCCATGATGGCGCATGAGGTCTACTCCCGCCTTCTCCCCACCGAGCAGCGCGTCGAGGCGCGTCGCGCCAATCGCAGCCGAGGTGGGGGCTCCTCCGCGAACGCCGCCTACAAGAGCGGCCGCTCCTCCTCGGGTGCCCCGTCGTCCGCCTCGGGCAAGGGGCCCGCGCCGTCGCCCTCGCCTTCGTCTGGCCCCCCATCGTCGTTGCCTTCCAGTGGGGGGCGGAAGTGTCAGCTGTGTGGACTTGATGGGCACTGGGCCTCCAAGTGCCACCGTCGCTTTCAGAAGAGCTTCCAAGGCCTCGGCAACGACAACAAGGATGTGCGCAACACTCAGCGCCAGGCGGCTATGGCTGATAAACCGGCGCCGCCACCGAAGCCCCAGGCGAACCTTGGACAGACTCAGTCCTACCCCATAGATCCATATTGGTACACGGACTCTGGGGCAACGGAGCACTTTACCAATGAGATGGGGAAGCTTCATACTCATGAGCCATATCACGGCACCGACAAGGTTCACACTGCCAATGGAGCAGGTATACGCATCTCTCATATTGGTCAAGCATCTCTTCTTACTAGTCATGCCAATAGGAGTCTCCAACTTCGTAATATCCTTCGAGTACCATCTGTGACACGTAATCTCCTTTCCGTTCCTAAACTCACCTATGATAATAACGTGTTTTGTGAATTTCACCCGTTTGATCTTTTTATTAAGGATCGGGACACGAGGGACGTGCTCCTTAGTGGACGCCTTTGCCATGGTCTCTATCGTCTGGAGCATCCTAGAGTTTCTCACATTTTCAGTGGAGTTCGCGTTTCGTCGTCACAGTGGCATGCTCGTCTTGGTCATCCTGCCACTCCTATTGTTCTCCATGTTTTGCGTCGTCATGAGCTTCCTATCATGCCTAGTAATAAAGATGTAGCAGTGTGTGATGCTTGTCAGCAGGGGAAGAGTCACCAACTTCCTTTTTCGGAGTCTAGTCGTGAGGTGAAACATCCTCTAGAACTTGTTTTTTTAGATGTATGGGGCCCTACCCAAACCTCTTTTAGTGGTCATAATTATTATATCAGTTTCGTTGATGCTTATAGTCGCTTTACTTGGCTTTATCTTATTAAGCGTAAATCTGATGTGTTTGATATCTTTGTTCAGTTCCAAAAACATGTTGAACGTCTTCTCAAGCATAAAATTGTTCATGTTCAATCGGATTGGAGTGGTGAATATGGCAATCTCAACTCGTTTTTCTAGTCGCTTGGGATCGCTCATCGTTTAGCATGTCCACATACACATCAGTAAAATGGCTCCGTAGAACGTAAGCATCGTCACATTGTTGAAACTGGTTTAACTCTTTTGGCCCATGCATCGGTTCCGTTTCGTTTTTTGAGTGATGCCTTCACTACTGCATGTTTCCTCATCAATCGTACTCCTACACGTGTTCTAAACATGAAAACTCCTGTTGAACTTCTTCTCAATGAACAGCCTGACTACATATTTTTTAAAGTGTTTGGGTGTGCTTGTTGGCCGCACCTTCGCCCATACAATAAACGCAAACTAGAATTTCGATCTAAAAAGTGTCTTTCTTGGCTATAGTTCTCTTCACAAAGGATACAAATGTCTTCATGTTCCCACTAATCGTGTCTATATATCTCGGGATGTCGTGTTTGATGAGCGTGTTTTTCCCTTTGCCAAACTCCATGTGTCCACCACTGAACCTCCATCCATGCATTCATCTTCCATTGCCTCTGACCAATTTGATGATGTTGCATACTCTCATGTATTGTTGCCTAACCATGGTGCAGGAACTGGACGTGGGGCTCGTTTGGAAATTCTGGAGGCTTCCAAACCTCCATCACCGGCGCCATCCGACGTTCACGTCGATCCGCCTGTGCACCTGCATGGCCTCGAGCACCCTGCCCATGCACGCCTGCTGTCACCTCCTGCCGCTGGGCTGCCCTCGCCGAGCCCCCGGCCATCTTCGCCCGCCTCCCCTATGTCGCCTCTGTCTGGGTTGTCTCCCTCGCCGAGCAGCCCAGCCCCTGTGACTCCCTCGGCGGGCTCCAGCTCGGCTTCTCCCACGGCAAGTGCGTCGCCGGCCTCTTCGACGTCTAGTGCGTCGCCTCGCAACCTATCGCCCAGCCCCTCGTCGGCTGGGTCGTCGCTGTCACCATCGCCCAGCCCCTCGCCGACTAGGCCCTCGCCGTCACCATCGTCGAGTCCTTCGCCGGCTCCTGTTCTGCGTCCCCATACGCGCAGTCGTAGTGGCATTCATCGCCCCAAGGAGCGCACTGACGGCACGGTGGCTTGGCATGCTTCATGTATGAATGCTGTCATTGCGGATCCATCCTCCGAGCCCTGCACGTACCAGGCTACTATGAGTATTCCTCATTGGAGAGAGGCTATGGAACAGGAGTATCGTGCTCTTCTTCGCAATGAGACATGGACTCTCGTTCCTCCACCACCGCGAGTTAATGTGATTGATTCTAAGTGGGTCTTCAAAGTGAAGAAGCATTCTGATGGGTCTATTGAGCGCTACAAAGCACGTCTTGTTGCTAGAGGATTTCGGCAACGCTATGGTCTTGACTATGAAGATACCTTCAGTCCAGTGGTCAAGCCTACTACCATCAGGCTTCTTCTCTCTATTGCCGTTACTCGAGGTTGGTCTCTTCGTCAGCTTGATGTGCAGAATGCTTTCCTTCATGGTGTATTGGAGGAGGAAGTTTATATGCGACAGCCGCCTGGATTCTCTGATCCTGATCGTCCTGATCATATTTGTTGTCTTACCAAAGCACTCTATGGCTTGAAGCAAGCTCCTCGTGTCTGTCATGCTCGTCTTGCGGCTGCCCTTCGTGCTCATGGTTTTGCACCTTCTACGGCTGATTCATCACTGTTTCTTCTACATAAGCCCGAGGTCACTATGTACTTGCTGGTTTATGTGGATGATATTATTTTGGTCAGCTCCTCACAGTCAGTTGCCGATGCTCTTGTCCGCTCTCTTGGTACTGATTTTGCTATCAAGGATCTTGGGAAGCTTCATTACTTTCTTGGTGTGGAGGTTGCTTCTCGTGCTGATGGCCTTATCTTGACACAAAAGAAGTATTCACTGGATTTGTTGTAGCGGGCTGGGATGCTCAAGTGCAAGACGACGACTACGCCTATGTCTAGCACTGACAAGATCACTGCTGTTGATGGAGAGCTTCTGTCTTCTGCTGATGCTACGGAGTACAAGAGTATTGTTGGTGGTCTCCAGTATTTGACGATCACGAGGCCAGATATATCTTATGCTGTCAACAGAGTTTGTCAGTATCTCCAGACACCCTGCGACACTCATTGGTCAGCTGTTAAGCGTATATTACGCTATGTCCGTCTGACCATGTCCCACGGGCTGCATATACGGCCGAACCCCTCCGGGGTCCTTTCGGCGTACTCTGATGCGGACTGGGCTGGCAGTCCTGATGACAGGCGATCCACGGGGGGCTATGCTGTGTTTTTTGGCTCTAGCTTGATCGCCTGGAGTGCTCGGAAACAGGCTACTGTCTCACGGAGCAGTACTGAAGCCGAGTACAAGGTTGTGGCTGATGCTACTGCAGAGATTATTTGGGTACAGTCTTTGCTTCAGGAGTTGGGTATATCTCAATCACAGCCTCCTATTCTTTGGTGTGATAACATCGGTGCTACATACCTTTCTGCAAATCCGGTATTTCATGCCCGAACGAAACACATCGAAGTTGATCATCACTTTGTACGGGAACGTGTGTCACAGAAGCGACTACAGATCAAGTTCATCTCCTCTAAGGATCAACTTGCAAACATCTTCACCAAGCCGTTACCTCTACCACAGTTTGAGGCCTGTAGGCGCAATCTTACCCTTCTAGATTCTTTAGGAAGTGGCTAAGATTGAGGGAGGGTGTTAGACTGTATATAGCTTCTGTATATGTGTACGTGTTTGTACCTATTGTAATACACCCATTATATATATGTGATAGGCCACCCCATTGAGGGTTGAGCCGGTTCCCCCAATTCTATTGTCTCACAACCACACTTTGTGGCTTCTATTTTCTCAGCCATACTTTTATGTCTGCCACACTTGCCAAAGCTATACTTGGCAAAGTGGGGCCGAGAAACAAACATGCCCTAAATTCTTGTGTATGGTAGCCCTAGACGAGCGTCAAAGGCTAGGAGTATGAAAAATTAATGTGGAGAGTAGAATAAATAAAGGGGAAATATATAGCAAATAAGGCAAACAAAAGGCTCACATCGTTGTTGTGACCACACTTTTTCTTGCGGCAGTTTGTAGACCCCAAGGGAAGCCGTCCATAGCACCTTCAATAAAAAAGGTGAACAAAGTTTGG
This sequence comes from Avena eriantha, assembly GCA_910589775.1. Taxonomy (NCBI): domain Eukaryota; kingdom Viridiplantae; phylum Streptophyta; class Magnoliopsida; order Poales; family Poaceae; genus Avena; species Avena eriantha. The sequence continues at coordinate 326,748,130 of OU342746.1, forward strand.
TTATTTCATCACATATACGGATATTCTTGCTTGTTGGAGTATGACTGACAAAAACTCCCATTAGTAAAATGAAACTTCAACAATTTTTCTTTTTGATTTTTTACAAAATTTGATACATTAAATTTCTTTTCAATTACAAAAATTTAGAATCAATTAAACTGATGGATTAAATAATGATTCGATGTTGAGAATATTGAATTCATTTCAAAATATTAAGATTCTTTTTCGAGAAAATATAGAATTGTTAAGACGAGCAACGGGGACTAGGGACAACGTACTTGCGACAGATCATCTTTTTCACGTTGTGCTCGAGTGCAAGTTTGACGAGACTGGGCGCAATGCTCGAGGGGTGGGATTTCCCCCCGCCGGCGCCACCGCCGCCACGTAGGCGGAGCACCAAATCAAGTGGGGACTCCTTCTGGATGTTGTAGTCAGCAAGAGTGTAGTCATCCTCCAGCTGCTTTCCCGCGAAGATGACGCGCCGCTGCTCCGGAGGGATACCTGAACGCAATCAATTGGTGCAAGGGAGATTAATTGGTTATTATCTACCCAAAAGTTAATTGGCCTTGGATCATGTACCGAAAATTGATTTTCCATTGGTAAAATATAAAAAGGGGACTTGAAATTATAAGCAATTTTAGCATCCAGCCCCTGGAATATTGGGGGACACATGACAAGACAATACTATCCCTGATGGATGAAATGAAATAGAGCTGGTTTTGTAGCGTTCGCTTGGTCAGCCTTTTCTTTTCTTTTCTGAACTGCGCTAGGTCAGCTTCGATCGATTAGATCACATTTCCTCGTCTGGTGCAATAGAGCAGGCGGAGCAAGGAACAAACCAAAGGCTTTGAGCAACGGAACAAACGATCGGAGCAATCAAGCAGGCGGGGGGAGGCCGAGGGCCCGAGGTCATCGGCGATCAGAAGTCCACAACCATATGTACTGTAGTACTCTAGAGCAGGGGGGTATTGATTTTACCTTCCTTGTCCTGGATCTTGGCATTGACGTTGTCGACGGTGTCGCTGCTCTCGACCTCCCGCGTGATTGTCTTCCCCGTCGGATCTGCATCTTGCCACCCGCGTTGGATCGCTCGCCGGAGCAGGCGTGGGTGCTGATGAGCGGTGGTGAACTGGTGATGGACAGCCCCCGCTGCGTAAATATGGACGAGGGAAGCTTCCTTTACGGATACAAATCGAATAAATATAGATGACGATGGAAAACTGGATCGTGAAAATCCCGAAACTACGAACAAAATACACCGTATTTTTTTTCCAATCAAGAGTTAGAACAAACGAAAATGTTGGAGTAGCGGCTTAAACATGCCCAAGAAGGGGAAATGTATATTGAAAAAAAGCCCTAAAACGCTCGGGTCCGCTCCCGCCAGCGGGCACGGGCATAAGCTCGCGCAGCTGCCGCCTCTCCCCATCCCTCCTCCCCTCACTGCCGCCGGAGGGCGTCGCCGGGCGAAGCCCCGGTGGCTTCGGCGGCGAGCGGGCCGTCCTCTCTCCCTCGTCCGGAGAAGGTGGCGCGGGCGGCTTCGTCTGACCGGGGCGTCGCGCTGGGGGAGGGCATGGCGACGCGGCCGCTCGGCGCCGGTGTGGCCTCTCCCTGGACGTGCTTGCTGGCGGTGGTGGCAGCGCTGCGGTGCGGCGATATCCGGGGCGACGCTAGGGTGTAGCAGCAGCGGTGGCGGCGCGCCGGTGCTGCGGCTGCAACAAGCTGCGTGAGCGGGCGCTCTGGGGAACTGGAGGTCGTGAGGGCATGCCGGAGCAGGGCACATGCAGCCGCGGCTTTGGCTAGCGGTGGCTCTGCGGCTTTAGGAGGATTTCCTGGCAAGGGAGAGGGATCTCGGGCCGGGGCAGGGGCCCTAGGCCTTCGAACCCCTCCTCCTCGTCCTAGATCTGCAAGGCGCGGGCGGCCAGGGAGTCACAGGGCGTCGATCCAGAACATGTCTATTGTCCGTCGTCTCTCCGGCTTCCAGGGACCCTGCAGCGGTGCCTCTCGGCGTGTTTCCATGTTTCTTCGGTGTGCTCGGCTTGGTCTCCGGGGGCGGCGGCCCTAGGTGGTGGGAGTCCTCGTGGTTGGCAGGCGTGCCAGGGGCTCTGGTGTTGGCCGATTTCCCCGGTCGTGTGGACGACGGGTGCCGATGAGCTGCGTGGCGTGACGGTGGTTCAGCTTGGCGCCTTTGCCGGGAGGAAACCCTTGCCCCTTGGGCCTCGACGGTGGTGTTTGTGGACATCGTCCCCTACCTGAAGTCGTCGATGAGGCAGTGCTCGATGCAAACCCAAGATCTTCGGATCAGGCGGTAGCGGTGTGGCTGCTCATGTACTTCTTGAAGTTGCCGCCTTGGAGTATCATGGCAAGCGGCTCTCCGATGTCTGGGTGGTTCCACCCCACTCTCCTCGGCAAAACTTGCTTTGTGTTCTACGCTCTCGGTGATCTCTATTGGGCTGGTCCTAGCGCTTTTGCTCGGCGGTGAGTCGTCGGCTGATTCCTCGTGGTGGCCGGACTCTAGTGGCGTTGACTGTGATGAAGGAGTCGTCCCAATTGGTCGTTGTCGGTTCGCCCACATTGGGTGAGCGCCGGCCCGGCCCGACACGCAACCCGTCCCATGTGTTTGCTCCTCCCATGCGTAGTAGTCTACTGTAATGATCGCCGACGACTTCGCGTTTCTGTTAGTAGCACCTCCGATAGGCCTTTTCTTGTGTGAGTGTGCAGTCTTGCACTGTAAGCTGGATTCAGCATCTTGTATGTGTTTTGCCATTTGTGGGCGTTATTAATTTAATGTGGGGCCTTTTGGCTTGTTATCTAAAAAAACATGCTCAAGAAAAAAAATGAAAGTAACGGCGAATTGATGAAGCGAGTGTGACCCGCCACTGCTGCCCCTCCGAATTTGTCCCGCCACGCTCCTAGCACACCAAATTGCTCAGTACCAGATAGCACCTTCAAGAAGGGAAGCGACGTCCACACGACGATGTTGCCTGGACCAGTGCACTGGACCTAGGGTTTCTCCCGACACTCGGAGTAGAGTAAACTGGGGATATTTGTAACGCCCTCTAGGAAGGAACGACGCCACCTAAAGACGGCACCGCGTTGGTGTCGGACAGGCCGGCAAGGATTTCTCCCTAACCCCACCCACAGAAAAACTAGGCGATTCGGAGCACCACCACCCACCTCGCCGCCCACCAGCATGCACCACCACGATCATGTAGTCACCATTGTCATCATCTCATTGTGCATGGCCCGCGAGATGGAGGCGAGCAATATTGCTCAAGCTAGGGACGGCAACACTACAAGCACGCGGACTACAGTTCACATGGCTAAGGTGGAGGGTTTACCAGTGTCATATAGGTTCTTTACACACTGGAGATCAATTGAGGGACCCTTATTTATGTCTACTGAGGCAGGTTCTTTACACACCGGAGACCAATTGAGGGACGCTTATTTATTTCTACTGAGACAAAGGGTTTATACAATTTTAAATTATATAAAATTTGTTTGTGGAAGACTAGACGCAAAAAAAGTATCTAGAGGACCATGACGGCACACGGGCATTCAACCGGTGGATCGTGGCAGCACACCGTGCATTCAGCTAGTAAATAAGAACCCCTCTCAAATTGTTGAAATTCTCTTAGAAAAATGTTGTAATGCAAACATAAGCCTCCAGGAGTAAATGGACATGGTATCCTAATGCTGTGTCCAACAAACTAGAAGGATATTCCGCGCTCTGCGGTGGGAATTCACAGTTTTCTTCCAAAAAAGTTCCATTCCTCTTTTGATATCTTTTTCTTGCGAAAGTTCCACTGATCTCATTAATAATTATCAACGGTAGTACAAAGAAACCTAAAAGTAATAAAAATTATAAATAGGTCGAAGAACCACATAGAGATGACTACAAACACTAGCGCGAGCCGAAGGCGCGCCGCCGTCCTCGCCCCTCCAACACTGGAGCCTGGCAAAGCTTGTCGTACTAGAGCCTATTGAGATCTACCGGACACGAGACTCCACGCATCCTCCGCCGACGCTAGATGCACCACCGGAGCGAGGATTGGATGGGGAGGACTTTATTCTGATTTCAGGATGTAGCCATCACCTCACCATCCTGAAAAAGACATGAAAAACAGTCTAACCAACGAACAGACACCCCCCGCCAGCGCGAAGCCGTAGTCCTCCACACATCCAAGGCCTCAAGGCCACCTGGAGCGGAGCAGACCGACAGCGTCACCGATGAGGGGGACGGAACCCTAGATGAGGTTTTCTCGGCCGCCGCCACCCCTAAGTTCATGTACTGGTTCAGTTAAAGTAATGTGTTAGGTTATTATCCTTAACTCTATTGTGAAAAGAGTCTGTTGGTTTCTTATTAGAAGATACTTCCAATATAAATAGGTTGTTTCCTTCCAAAAAAAGCTACACAACCAAAGTTAAGGGAACATAAATCCGAGTATATTCCAAAGTCTAATTCTTCCGCAGCGTGCTGAACGGATGTGAAGCAAAAGGGGGAAGATAGAAAAAGGCGAAAGTTCAGCGGGAAAATGAAATTGCACACACTTAGATGCATATGAAAATAATTATGTAAATAAAGGGACTAATTGTCAGAATTATAGCAATCAGTTAACTTACATGCCTTTTAAGAACCAATACAAGTTTGATCTTTCCACCTGAATATGGCACCTGATAAATACATGTAATCTCCGTACCTCACATTTCTAAATCACTAGCCGGTATAACTCGAATCAGGGGAGGACATACTAGCGTGGAGACCGCGAGGCCGCCCACAAGAAGGACACAATGGCAGGGCATGGTACCGGCCAACCATCCACCCCAGTATTCATGGTATAGCTTTGAGTGCGAGAAACGTGACCTACTGACTGCGAGTCTAACGTACATAAGTGAGTATGTACGCTAGCAACATACAAGAGTACATCAGAACAATTCCCTCTAAAAGAAATAGAAATATATTGCAATGCTATTACGACAAGAATCAAATTATATAGATAATAGTAATAATATTTTAGGATGATCGATAAAATGTGATCCAAGTCCTCTATAATCGTGGACATGGCTTTCAAAAAGATTTACCCTGCAGAGGTGCATAAATAGCAACACACGCACGATCAACCCCGGGAAGAAACAATTAAAAAGCAACGAGGTTTCACGATAAAGCATTTATAAGATTTAAAAATGATTTCAGAGAGCCATCCCACTAAGCTACCCGTAACAAAGGGTCGGCTTTGAGATAGATCCAGGGTTTGCGTTAATGGTTTTAAACGACTAGGACCCCGAAAATTTGACTGGGCTTGTCGATACCGCGAAAACACTCCGCATTCCAAAACAGTACACGCGCTCCATGCGCAACAGTAAATAAAGCAGTAAAGCATGGCATAAGTATAGGATAGTAATAAATCTCCAAACTAATTTGTGGCCCCAAGAAATAAGATGTGAATCAAGCTCAGGCTAAGGGGATTCATGGTTCCACATGCGAATAGTGCGATAGTCAAAGAATTGGAATCAAGTACTCGAGTTCTACAAGACAAAAGTGAGTATGGAAGAACCAAATAACAGCTATTGCCCACTGATGCCTCTTTCTTTAGTTATCCCATTATTACACAGTTTAAGTTCTTTAGGTACTTCGTTATCCAAAGACTCACACAAACCTTACACATGCAATTTCACGACTCGCATGGCTCAAACAACTCCGGTAGTAAGGGCTCATAGGATTGCGGGTACAAGTTTCGGTAGGATTTAAAAGTAAGTCTATGCAGTACTTGGAATTTCAATTTAATGTGAATCGAGACACAATGATGCAAGAATAAAGATAGAGGCATATGTGTTATATGTAATGCAAGCGTGGGGAATTTCTTGCCTGTTAGCTCAGCAGTGAAATAATTGTGATCCAGATAGTACTCTTGGTTCTCCTGATAACTCCCTTGCTCGGCGTATCTCCGGAATAAGAAGAAACACACAAAGAGTCATAATAAATAAAATGCGCCTCATATGAAACAATGCAATAAGCAAAACAAGGTATACCATGATGGAATGATGCACAATTGCATGGTATAATATAGCATGGCATGGATGAGTTGTACGAACAATAATAAAGCATTTAACTTAACTATTTAGTCATGTTTTGCTCCCATAAACCTTGTTGCCTATTTAATATTTACATGATGCATGATTTAATTGATATCATGAAATGTGATGGCTCAATGCATGGTGCCCAGAAAAGTGCTGGTGCGGTGTTGATGTAGAGCTCGTTGGGAACCCCAAGAGGAAGGTATGATAAGCATAGCAACAAGTTTCCCTCAGTTATGAAACCAAGGTTTAATCGAACCAGTAGGAGCAAGGAAACACTCCAAAGGTGTTACTAGCTGAGCTTTGGCAGGGTGCACTACCGGTGCTAGTAGCAACGTGGAGACCTGCACAACACAACCACAGAACTTTGCCCCCAACTTGCGATGAGGTTGTCAATCTCACCATGTTTTGCGAAAAACAAAGGATTAAACGTATTGAATAGAAAGAAGTAATAGTTTGCAGAAAGTAAACACAAAGCAGTAAACAGTTGTAGATTGTATGTAAAGAAAAGGACCGGGATCCATAGTTCACTAGAGGTGGCTCTCCTTAAGATAGATAACATGCTGGGTGAACAAATTACAGCGGGGTAATTGACAAACACCGAGAAAGCAATACATGCATATACTAATCATCTTGACTCATTTGAGACTTGATTGGGCATTACAACATTATACATAGACCGCCATCCAACTGCATCTATGACTAATAATCCACCTTCAGGTTATCATCCGAACCCCCTCTAGTATTAAGTTGCAAGCAACAGATTATTGCTTTACGAACTGCATGTAAAGTAAACAATACGATTGTTCTATGAACAAAGGATTGTTGTTTTCTCTCTAGTAGCAACAGCACATCTAGTACCTTAGAGATTTCTGTCACTTCCCCAGATTACCAGAGGCATGAACCCACTATCGAGCATAAATACTAACTCTTGGAGTTGCTAGCATCTACTTGGCCAAGATAGCTACTAACAACGGAAAGCATGCAAGATCTCAAATAACAAAGACATGATAGAATCAATAATCAATCTAAAATAGCATCTCAATATCCATTGGATCCCCGCAAACATAACATGCAGAATTACAAATAAATGATTGATCATGAATGGAGCTCACAAGATCTAGACATGAAAGCACAAAGGAGGAGAACCAGCCATCTAGCTACTACATGGATCCGTAGTCCAAGGATGAACTACTCACGCATCACACCGGAGGCTTGCATGGTGATTAAGAAGGTCTCTAGGGTGAATTCCCCTCTCCGGCAAGGTGCCGGGAAGAGCTTCAGATCCCTCCCGATCTAGGAATGGAGACGACGGTGGCTACAGACTCTTTCGTGGATTTTTGTTCGGATACTTAGGGTTTACGTCCCGAGGGCATCTTATAGGCAGAAAGGGAGGCTGAGGGGGTGCCGGAGGCGGCCACTCCACCCCCTGGCGCGGGACAGGCTGGGCCGTGCGGCCAGGTGGTGTGGTGGCCCCTGACCCCTCTCTGTCTCGTATTCTGGCACTTGATGACATCCAGAAAAATAAGCACTTTGGCTGTTGTCCTGTCCAATTCCGAGAATATTCATTTTCTGACTTTCCTGGAATCAAAAACAACAGAAAACAGGCAGCTGACACTATGGCTCTTGTTAATAGGTTAGTCCAAGAAATCATATGAAAAGTACTCTAAAGTTGGAACCAAACACAAGAAAGTGGATAAAACCAAGCATGGAACATCAAAAATTATAGATACATTTGCAATGTATCAAAATGCATAGTTTTTTTTAGAGAATCAAAATGCATAGTTGGAACAGGATCGTCGCGCTGATCGATTCAGACATATCATTTGTCGAATTTAGAATTACGAAATAAAATATATGGATATATTAAGAAAATACCATTTAAAAATATTTAAATAATTTTGAAATTTTAAATTGCTCAAAAATTATTATGGATAGCATATTCATAATTCTTGCATTTTTTATCTAAAAACATATATCATTTGTATTATTTGAAATTATGAATTCAAAATTATTATTTAAATGCAAATCAATTTAAATTGGGTCAAAAGCCAAAGATTTGACTAGACAGGGTCAAATCTGGTCAAATTTGAAAAGATGTTTGAATTCATATTTGAAAAAAATCATATTTTATTTTATAAGTTTTTAAAATTCAAATTATTTTAAAAGATATGAATTTATTTAGGTATATTCAATATTCTGAACTTTTATTTGAATTAGAAATACACGACTGAACTTTTCTCACTCAGGGCTACTTACCCACAGCCACAGACAAGTGGGCCAGAGGGCGACACGGGGCCACACGTGCATGCACTTGCGAGGAGGCGACATGTGGGCGAGCCAGGGTGCGGTTGGGGTTATTAAAACTTCCGGGTACCTTTTCATAAAAGGGTCGACCGGATCTCTCTAGGTGGCTGACAGGTGGGACCGCTAGGTGGACTGCGGGTTACGGGGCAAAACTCACTGGGGGTTTCCTGCAAAACTCTAGGCGCTAACTGAACTTCACTGTTGATCTTCTCTGAATTTTCTGAAGATCATCGCGCGACAGGCAAAAATAGGGCAGCCGCGGGGCTCAAACTGGCGACCATGGGCACTAATGGTACCACTATGGTACTTGCGGGCTGGTGTCTGGTAGTGTTTTCGGGACAACATGTAGCGGCTCGGCATCGTCAACCTCGAACACGACAGAGACAAACCAGCACGGACGAGTCCCGGGCGGTGTGTGCAAATAGCGCGACGCTAGGGCTAGGTGGTGTGGCGCGATGAGGCAAGCATGGTAGGACACACGAGCGACAGCGGGACGTGCAACAGCAGTGATGGACAAGCACGACAACAGCTAGCGGTGGCGCGGCCAGGGCGTTCGACGAAACGCCACGGCGATACCTGAAGCAAGCAAGGAAGAGAGGGTGTCTGGGAGGGTTAGGGGCTCACCGCGGGCTCACCGGTGTACTCGATCTAGCGAGGTGCGGCGGCGATCGGTGACGGTGCTCGCGTACGGGAATCTTTGGAGGTCGTACGCAAAGCGGACAAGGAGGCTAGGTGGAATGAGCTAAAAGTGTTGGAGGAGGAGAAGTGACGGTCCAAGTTGGCGGTGGAGGAACGAAGGTTTGCACTTGAAGATGAGAGGATGACGAAGGAGAAGAAGATAGAAGAGTAAAGGCTATCACTTGAGAGGGAGAAGTTGGCCAAGGAGAGGAAGAATGTCGACCGCAACATCATGTTCATGAACCCAAGCACATTGGATGACGCGGCTAGGGCATATTGGGAGATTGCTTGTGCGAGGATCTTTGTCCGAGAGAGTGATGGTGGTGGTGGTGATGTTGGTCGAGGTGGTCTTTGCGGTGATCGAGATGGTGGAAGAGGTGGCCGAGATGATGGTGGCCGAGCTTTTGGATCTAACTTAATCGATCTGATGTATTTTGGATAAAATTTATGCGTGTTTGTATTATGGATATTTGGATTGTCGTGTGGAGATTTGAAAATGATGATGAAAATTTTTTAGTCCTCTAAGTTTTTTGGGATAAGTTTAGGGAGAAAAATATAGTAATCCAGTTTAGGGATTCTTTTTCTCCTCTAACTTATTGAGTTTTTTTAAGGGACCTCCATTTTAGTGTATCTAAAGGTTTCAAACGATTTATACTAGTGCTAAAAAGGAGAGTAGTATCAGAATAGCACTGCGGTTAAAACAGACCAGAGTTGGGCACCAGACAAAAAATAAATCCAGCCCAATAAGGAGAAGTTAAGTCATCCGGCCTGGTCAATACATATCCTGTACATATAGATCTTCCTCTCTTTTTTTTGTTATTTTTTCCATTGGACACGGTAATCTTCTTCCTCCTGCGCAAGAAGGTCTAGGCTTACAGCCATGGTGCCAACAAGTTCTCCTTCCAATTCCATCAGTTTTAATAAATTATTCTCTTCGACTTGAACAGAATATTGTTCAGAATTCAAAGGAGAACTCAATTCAGGAAATTATTACGCCACTTTATTTCCTAAATTACTCAAACTGAATCGGCGCCTAAAATGATGGCCAGAGCAATCACGGGGCTGCAGATACAGAGGTGGCATAGGAGGAATCATGCTGCGGTATGGTCCTTGTATGGCTCGACGTAGATCCATGCGTGTGCAGCGGGTGGAGGCGACGACATCTTGCAGGGGTGGAGGCGACGACAGCTTGCAGGGATGGAGGCGGCAGCGGCGACGCCTAAAGAACTCTTGAGTGTTTTGTATATCCTTCAAAGGAACAACTAGAGAAATTAAGCCCAATATGTTAGTCATTTTTTCCTCAAATAATTAGTAACTGGGTTTATTGGGCTAAATCTTTCTCAGCCGTTAGATGCGATTATACTAGTCATGTTTTAATGAGTAGTAAAAGGTGCCATAGAAGTTGCCAACTTATCGGGAATGGGTTAGATACCGTTAGAGATGCTATTAGATTGTCATGATCCATTTTCTAGGGACGGGAGGTGATCGACGATTGTAAATATGTACGCCATAATCTGATTCTCGAGACCAGTTTGACACGTGTTTTAGAGGATAGTTGTACCAGGTTGATCAGTTTTAGAGCGAATGTTTCTATCCATGCATACGCTAGCACCGATATTTGCCACATATGTAAGGGTTTGGTTCAAATATCTCGTTGTAATCCACCATCCGTTCCCATGGTTGTGTTGAGGAGCAGTGGTTGCACGGACCGAACTGTTCTCCTCCTCCTCCCACACAAGCACATGCGGTTGGGCTCATCGCCTCTCGTCGGCCCCGTTGTCGATCTGCCTCGCCTCTGTCGGCCTCCGGGCCATGGAGACGGGGTGGATCAAGGCCCCGGCCGGCGGGAGGGCTCCATTTTTTCTATTTTTAGGGTTCATGTTTGGTGGAGCGGCGCTCATGTTTTGGTGGCGGCGTCTGTTCCAATAAGGTCTCCCTGGTTTCTGCTCCATCTCAACGGTGATGTCGAGAAGCTTGTGGGAGTTGTGTGGTCTTCAAGGGCTTCTTTTGGCTGTGGGGATCGTCGGATCGTCAATGAGCTTCATCGATAGTCCATCTTTCTTCCTCGTCTATGGGACGAATGTGGTCTTCTTGACCCGTTCAGCGATTTCCCGTACACAACCAACAATGACTGATCGGCTCAAGGAGGAGCGATAGCGGCCGTGCGTCGTCGACACGGTCTGGAGGTTGAAGATGAAGGGCTTTGGTTTTATTGAGCTCCTTTTACTGTTTGATGTTCCTTTTAATGGCAAAGTCCTATTCCAAAAAAAAAAACTCGTTGTGAAAGGAAATTGAAGAGTTCCTCCTAACTATAAGGAATCATAAACACTAACCAAACAAAACACACACCATGTGTTAAAAGAAAACACGGTCGTACATATTATTTTGGGCTTTCGGAACTATGATTTGCGCAAAGCTGGGCCAATCGAACCCGTTTGTTTGTCCACAGCTCCGACTCCCTCCACGGCAACAAAAAGGGCAGTTCGGTCCGCCACCGCGCCATTTCGCCGCCCCCGAATCCCTACCGCCGGAAAGGAGCTCGCCGCCGGCTCCTTGTACCCATCCTCCTCCCTCCGCGCCCGGCAAAGCTTGGGTGTACGCCGCCGCAAAGGAGCTCGTCGTCTCGTCCCCGATCCCCTCCCCCCTGCCCAACGAAGCTTCCGCGTCCGCCGCCGATCTCGTTGTCTCGCCCCCGACCTCCTCCCTCCACCCCCAACGAATCTTCCGACGCTCTCTGTTGCCGCGGGATACCACAGCAGCAGCGAGGTGAGGCCATCCCCTCTTTCTCTATTTGCCGTCCAACTTCGTCCTCCTGTTCAGGGGCTCGGTTGAGTTAAGCTGTCGTAAGCATAGGGTTAGGTTCAGTTCATTTTAGCTGCGGTGATGCAATCACAGAGGTTCGTGCAAGGCTTGTTTTATATGCCTCCTCGCGCTTAAATGCAACCAGTTTGAATGTTTAAATTCTCTCTTGATTTAATAAGCCATTAACATGGAAAGTTTAAGTCTCATTTTAATCCATGTTTATCAATCTATGCCTGTAAGTTTACTTTTAAGGTTTTCCTCCTTATTCCACATGTCTTGGGTGTTCCTACTTCTTACACATAGTCAGTAGTGTACTTAGTTAGTCAGCCTACAATGTTTTAATGGATTGTTGTTTTCCTATGATTGTAGGTTTCATAGCTTTGCCTGTTGAGTTTGCCAAGGAAGTGCCTTGAGAAATATGAGACCTGTGGTCCGGTCGCTGCGCCAGATTCGCCATTTCACTCAACACCATGCAGGGGGACACTTGGGAACAAACAAATTGACCAGGCAACAGAATGCTGTGATCTTAAGTAGTTCGACGTCCCGTTTGCTGAGCACAATAGGTCGTAATGATGAAGGTAGCAGATTTGTTGGTCCGCGTGTGGAGTTACTGCGGAACACGTTCTCCAGCGTGCCTACTGATTCGGTTACAGGTTTCATTTCTCGTTGCATTTTTATCCATGGAGCCTGTTTGTTTTCTTCTGGAGGCATTTGAATCAGCTTGATTACTTTCCCAAACTGTGCTAGGTGGTCCAATGGTGGAATATAAGAAGAGAATCTCATCAGGAGATCTTGTAGATGGTGATAGCTTTCAGGTTGTTTGATTGGTCCTGGGCGATATTTTTCTTGGATGTTTTCCTTCTGCACTTCTCTAAAGATTTTTTTTACCTTTTACCAATTGATGCAGGTTGACACGATCCAACAATTACAAAGGCTTTATGACGATCTTATACAGAATGAAGAAGCCTGCCAGCTGGATAGATATCAGTCATCTGAGATATCTGGAAGGTAAACACAGTTTGAACTTTGAAGGCACTGACTTCACATAGCAAGGGACTAATCAGTGATCCTAACATACTGGTTTATTGTTTTATAGGAGTAGATGGCTATGGTCTCGCCTCATTACTCAGCCTTCTACCCATGCCTCAGTAAAGGGGTTGTATCTATATGGAGGGGTCGGTACAGGGAAGACAATGCTTATGGACCTGTTCTATGGGCAACTGTAAGTGAATCAATTACGACATTTTTGGATTTTCTTTGTGCCTGTCTTAAGATTAGGAAATCATGAATATCATAGTGCACATAGTACTGAGCATGTCCGCAGACATAGTCACGGCTGTCAATCGATTCAGAGGTATTTAGTGCTTTTTGTCAGAGCCAAAGTTACTCTCTTCATTTTAGTACGTTGTCCTTCTTTTTAAGATGGATGGCATATGAATCCACATAAGTAAGAACAGTAAATTGTTTCTTTCATGAATTTAGCCGTCCATACGGATGTCTTGAGTTTTGACTTCTCAAGGGGTGCTTTAATCGTCAACCTCTCAAGTCCTCAAGGGCTATTGGCGCTTCATACTCTACAGTTTTTATTTTTTAAGAGTAATACTGACCTACCCTTTATCTGAGATTTCTCTTGTTAATCTTTGATATTTTTCTGCTCAGGAGAAATATGTGAGAACTCTTCAATATATAAAATATATCCCCTGATTCTAATATGTGAAAGCTTGTTGTTCACATACATTCTACTTTGAGCTAGACAGTTGGTACATTGTAGTTCTAAGTAGCCTAGATCATATACAACAAGGTAAGGGGAACTGTCAAATTGCCCTTCCGAACATGTAGTTGGTGATTTGCTGCGAGTTGCAGTTCTTAGGCCCTTGAGTAATGATATAATTACTAATGGGAGTCAGTGGGCTTGCCCTTATGAAATGGTTACACACCACAAAAATCTGTCCTTGTGCATGTTCCTAAGATGCTAAATTGTTTTGGTCTAATTGAGGCCAAATTCATTCTTGTTCACCAAACCACTAGTAACCTTCTGCTTGTGTTGAGTAAAAGATTTGACAGAATCTTATGACAGATCATTCACTGTGAGTTGCACATCTTAGGCTTCAGGGAACTGTTAACGGTAACCAGTGAGGCTTGACATTATATAATCACATAGAAACTTTGCTTGGTTATATGCTTTTTTTTTTTGAAAAACGTATCACTAAATGTATATATGGTTCAGGAGCTCTATCTTTTGGTGGACTGCCAGCATAAAAGGAAAGGCTTAGATGAAGTATTTGCAACCATCAAAATAGTGTGGATATTGTTTATTGGTTATTTTGAGATATGCCTAGAAGCAGTTGACAATCTATTGGCTCCATTAACTGTTTGAGTTGAGTCTTCCAATTGTTAGGAACCTATAGTGATCATAATAAATTTATTAATCAACATAACTTTATCATACTAGCTCCGTTCTTAAATATAAGATAGGATGTTTTTGAAGGCTTAGATGTTTTTGAAGGAGTATTTGGGAATATAGGCACTAATATTTTACTGATGGAGATGCCTGAAACATAAATCCTAGCCTATCTCCCTTTTGTCATTTTTGTTATTGTACTATTAACTAGACAATAAGCTAGTACTTGCACATATTTTCTTTGTACCCCTTTTTTATTCAATAATCCTATGCTACCCTGACAGTATTACTTCTTGGCAGGCCAGCTGATTGGAGGAAAAAGCGTATCCATTTTCATGATTTCATGTTGAATGTACATAGTCGTCTGCAGGTATTTTTGTGCTTATAAAATGTGCAGCTTTATTCGTTCAGTCTGGTTTAGTGGATATCTTCATAGAAGAATCATCTACATGCAGATGCATAAAGGAGTTTCAGATCCCCTTGATCTGGTAGCAGCTGAGATTTCTGATGAGGCCATAATATTATGTCTTGATGAGTTTATGGTATGTGTATCCTTGTCCTTATCCTTATAGTGATAATATTGTGTTGTTGCGTAATTACATGTGTTTTCTAAAACATCTGAAACATACTTTATAGGTAACTGATGTTGCTGACGCAATGATATTGAACCGGCTGTTCAGACATCTATTTGGCAAAGGCGTTGTATGTGACCACTGCAATTTCCCTTTTCTTATGACACTGAAACAAACCTTGTTTTGTCGCACAATTATACATTGCCATTTTACACTTATTCTTTTGCATGGTTATTTGTGCTCAGATTCTAGTTTCAACTTCTAATCGTGCTCCAGATCAGCTATATGAAGGTGGCTTGCAGCGAAACCTTTTCTTATCTTTTATTGACACCTTGAAAGTACGTGCTGTGTTATTTTTCAATTTCCCTGCCGTCCGAAGTTTAATCTGCTAGTATGCTCCTGTTACTATGTATGGGTTGTTGCAGGAAAGGTGCATTGTGCACCCCATTGGCTCTGCAGTAGATTATCGTCAACTGGGTTCAGTATGTTTGCCTACTTCTGCAAGTTATTTCTTTATTCTTTTCAGTTTTCT
Organism: Avena eriantha; assembly: GCA_910589775.1. NCBI lineage: Eukaryota > Viridiplantae > Streptophyta > Magnoliopsida > Poales > Poaceae > Avena > Avena eriantha. The sequence goes on from OU342746.1 coordinate 326,763,494, forward strand.
CTTTTTTATGAACTCTTCAATCTACTTATGAGCAGGCTTTAGAAGGTTTCTATTTTGTTGGAGAACAGTGCAGTACAGTTCTTAAACAGAAATTCCAAACTTTAGTTGGAGATGAGGAGCCTACTCCTCAAACAGTCGAAGTCATTATGGGACGACAATTGCAGGTCGTCTTGTAAGTTAGATAATCAGAGGGGCTACTTTTGTTTCATTAAAACAGTATCTAACTACTGAACCTTGTTTATGCAATATGCAGGTTCCACTGGGAGCAAATGGATGTGCATATATCCCGTTTGAAGATCTTTGTGACAGACCTCTAGGTGCAGCAGACTATTTCGGGCTATTTAGTAAGTTTATCTGTTCGATGCTGCTTCTAAAATTAGGAAATGCAAAATGCTTCTCTTGATGTGATGTAACTGATACCCAAATTTTAATATGCAGAAAGGTTTCACACTCTCGCCGTTGACGGTGTTCCTAAGTTTGGGTATCAAAACCGGACAGCAGCGTATCGGTTTATCACATTGGTTGACGTAAGTTGCATCTGTACTTACTCTGTCATCTTTTATTTGATAACTCGCCTTATCTTCATGTTTAGACATCCTTCCATGGTAATTTTGAACTACACACCTTGAAGACCTGAACCTTACACTCTTACAGTTGTGTCAGATATACGATTTCCTTAGTAGTAGTAATGCACTTTGTTGTGGTGGCACTATAAATGAGTTATTCTCATGAATCTAGTTTAGATTTGATTTATGTAACAATGTTCATTCTAGTTAGATATTAGTCTTGAATGTAGAAGAATTTTATCTATAATTTTCTGCTAATACACACATAAGCTATGCATGGGAATGGGAGAAATAGTCTTGTGCAGGTAGCGCAGCTAATCTTGTTGCTAACGGCTGTAATGATTCTCAGGTTATCTATGAGAACAAGGGGAGGATGTTATGCACGGCTGAGGCTGCGCCGATAGAACTGTTCGAGAATATAGTGACGGTTGCTGAAGCACGAAAAAGATCACCTAGATCTTCCTCACGTTCACAGAAACACGATGATCCTGACCTGTGTGTGGACAACGAGCTAGGATTTGCGAAAGATCGTACGATTAGCAGGTAATGAGAAATGTGCTGATGCGTATGCTTTGCCAGGTTATACTACATATCATTTTTTGTTTTGAAACTCTGAATTATAGTTGTCCGCTTATTTCTGTGTATGTTGTGTTAATACAGGTTGACAGAGCTCAATAGTAGAGAGTACCTGGAGGACTTTGAAGCAAAATGGCGATAGCTGTTGCAAGGTATAGATAATGGTGGCGGTGTTGTACTAGCCTAGGTAGCAGGGTTTTCTGCATTGAGAAATTTTTTCCCGCCCGGCTTTAGTTTTCCTTGAGCAGGATTTACAACCCCATGTTACATATGCAGAGAAAGTGTCTGAAACTTTTAAAGCAATTCCACGGCGATTTCTACCCAGCCGAGTCATGAGACGAAACATGTCGATTACTACACGGTTATATGGATACTTTTCTTGTAATAGCATACTTGTTGATGGATTCTTTTCTTGGAGTACTACGTATTTTCCACTGGACGGCTCGTTGATGGCACGATGCTTTTATTCCACAACCACCGGCACTGGCGCCGGCGTGCCCCTCACTCACGGCGGCGAGAGGGGAAGCGCCGCGACGGTCTTCTTCCAGGCGGGGCGGGCGGAGATGTCCTCCCACCACGCCTGCACGTGCGGCCTGGCGGCGACGAGCTCCGCTGCCTGGGGCGTCTTGCTGACAGCCAGCAGCTGCGCCATGTGGTTGACGTCGGCGAGGGTGAAGACGTCGCCGGCGAGGTACCTGTTCCTGGCGGCGAGGTGAGCCTCGTAGACATCGAGCACGTCGGCAACCTTGCGCGCCAGCCCGTCCACCACGTCCGGGTCGAGCGGCACGCCGCCCGGCAGGCGTGGCCTGACGCGGATCTCGTACACCAGGTCGGCCACGGCCGGGTAGAAGTGGTGCGACTCCACCTCCAGCCACGTCTCCAGCTTGGCCGACGGCGTGGGGAGCAGGTCCGGGCCCAGATGCTTGTACTTGGTCGCGATGTGCCGGCTGATGGCGCGGGACTCTGCGGTGCGAAGGGAGGTTTGTTAGTCCAAAATTTCAGTCCGACTTCTCTGAATTCAGAACTTTTTTTCGGTCCGTACCGAAGAGGATGTCGTCCCCGTCCTGGAACGCGGGGATCTGGCCGAAGGGCTGCACGAGGCAGACATCAAATTAAACGATCGGACCAGTTTGATCTTCAGTCTGATGATCAGAAGTGCGTGGGTAAAGGTACGACGTACGCTGATTGCGAGGAACTCGGGCGTCTTGTTGTCGAGGTCGACGGCGACGAGGTCGTAGTGGAGGCCCTTCTCGTTGAGCAGCGCCGCGATGCGCACCGAGTTGGACGACAGCGCGTACCCGTACAGCTTCCTGCTTGTCTCCGCCGCCGCCATGGCGCCTCCCCCGTTCTTCTCCTAGATGACGAGATAGATAGATAGCGCTCGCTCTGCGATGGTTAGCTTTGGTGGCGAGATCGAAGAACTGAGCGGCGCTGTGGAGCAGGTGCCGACGACGCAGACATCACTGTCCCACCTAACGTGCTGCTGGAGGTCAACAGGTTAGTTTGGTTACAGACCGGGACAATGCTTGCAGCATTATTATATACGTCCATGATCATTGATCCATCCCACTTTATATCTACTCCCTCCATTTCAAAATATAATATGTTTTATCTTTATAAAAGAAATGTATATAGACATCTTTTAATGCTATATGAACCTACACATTAAAATGGTTTTAGATACACTCCATTCAAAAAGCTAAAACATCTTATATTTCAAAATAGAGGGAGCATCTATGTACCTAATAATAAAGAAAAATGTGTCTGTATCCTTCATTCGTACGAATTCACCGAATAACAAATTATCCACCATGCCACCGGTAAGTGGAAATAAGGGTTCAAGTTATTTTTTACAAGATTTTCTATTTTCTCCTCCTCACCTGAATGAACCTGCTCCTATCTCCTGAATCGAAGCGTATGATCATTGTCGTGTCTTGATTTTCGACACCGATGATGGAATTCCCCTTTGTTAGTTGACGCAACATTATGTGACGAGGGTTTAACTCATCAATGCCGATTGTTATGGACTTGGGTTTTGGAGAAGGAGGGAGCGCTGGAGATATGTATCGGCTAGCAAACAAGCACACAGGAGACTCGAAGATTTACCCAGGTTCAGGCCTCGTAGAGGTCCCTACTCCTGCTTGTCTACTCGTGGAATTATCAAAGGAATCGAGGATTACAATGGTGCGCAGATGCAATCTGGCGAGGGTTGTGGAAACTAGGGTTGCGTGTGTCCTCCTCGCCGCCCCTCCTAGCCTTTATATAGATAGGCTAGGTCTCGGGTGACAGATCGAGTCGGTTACAGGTTAGGATTTTCCCTTTGAACTTTCTATATTTAGCTTCTTCTTGTTCCTCAAGCAATCGAGAGTCCATAGGCTACTCGAATTCTTCATTTGGGCCTTGGCGACACCGTGGACCTCTACGTATTCAGGTCGTATATACCAAGCTCGAGTACCTGTAGGGTATACCCATGTCAGTAGCCCCCAAGTGTCCAGTGGAATCGCAGATTCGACTGGAGACTTTATGAATCCTTTCGAGTGCATGACTGAGTATGTTTTTCGACTGTTCTGTTTATGTCATAGGGATTGTTGATGTGCGTGCCTGATTTAACCGATGTATCGGTATCAGTTAACTACCTTAGGGTAAAACAACGCCATCTACTCGAACTCGAGTCCCCGGACTCGAATCCAGAAAAGTGCTGGTGTAATTCGACTCAAGCCACGGAGGTCTTATAGGAGTCGAATTCCAGTGTATGGGTGTGAGCACTCGACGCGTCCGTCAAGGCATGTTCATCGTGCCTGTAGGCATGGTTATATTTCTGGTAGTGCGCAGCAAATGCGTTGTCAGGCCTTATTCAGGTCTTATCTTCACGCTGTAAGCGCGGCATCCGAATTTTGTCATCGCGGAGATGATTCGGGTGACCTAGGAGACGCAGTCTCTTTGTAGGGAAAAATCATGAGGCGGTGTCGCCATAAGCTTCGAGTGTGGATGTTATCAACACACAGTACTTTGTACAAATAATCATAGGGTGCGCGACCAGCGCTCCCTATGGGAGTAGCCCCCGAGTGCTTGGTTGAGTTGAAGACTCAGGCAGGGACTAAAGAACTCTTGCGACTGCTATCGTCTTCTGTTTGCTTGTTTCAGTTGAATTTTCTTCTGGCGCTCCCTATGGGAGTAACCCATGTCCATAGTCGAACCGTGTTTCGAGTGGTTGGGTTTGCTTTGATTGTCCATGTTCCTCCAAAAAGAAAGAAAAAAAATCATAGGGTGCGCGACCAGCGCTCCCTATGGGAGTAGCCCCTGAGTGCTTGGTGGAGTCGAAGACTCAAGCAAGGACTAAAGTAGTCGAAGTCTTCTGCTGCAAAATTTTGGATGACGTCAGTGCTGACGATTCCATGACCTCAGTTGCACGCGTGAGCGAGTTTGACGGGACGTGACGAGCGGTGGGTCCCATTTCCTGACTCTGATTTGACCGGGCTTACGTAATCTTTATTTTAACTGCGCCTCCTCGATTTCTGCGCGTAATGGGAGTAGTGGGGGACGGTTCACGCTTCAGGTCCTCCACGTGTCGAGTGCGATGAACGCCACGTGTCTGATAGGGTTTTTCCGAGCCGTTGGATTGCATCTTCCAGGGAGTTAAGTAGCGATGCGGCGATGGTAAATTTCACATCTACTTCTTTTCATCCTTTGCCTCCATCGCCATTGCCGCTGCTCCTCTACTTCTTTGCGCTCCTTTCCTTCGCGGCGTTGGACCAGCTCCGCGTATTTCCTAGCTACTTCCACTGGTAACATCGCCGCCGCGGAATGGGGAAGAAAAAGGGAGGTGATGCGGCTGATTTCACTGTTGCCGCTGCTGCTATGAAGAAGAAGGGCGGCTCCGCCGCTGCGGGCACCAGCACCGCCGCCGGCGGAAAGAAGAAGGGCACGGGCACTCGCGTCACAAATGGCGCGTGGCGTGGATCTGTGATCAAGTCCTCAGAGCTTCGTCTTCTTCGCCAAGACGGAGTTTTGTCGTCCGCAGTCGCTGACGCGCGCGTCCCTGGTAGCGAGGTAATCCCCTCTCCTCCTGCCGGCTTTCGGGTGATGTTCCTAGCGTTCATCATCCGCGACCTCTCGTTGCCCCTGCATCCTTTCTTCAGGGGCCTTCTCTATTTTTACGGGCTCCAGCTCCATCAGCTGTCCCCCAATTCCATCCTCCACGTAGCTTGCTACATTACCCTTTGCGAATGCTGGCTCAGGATCGAGCCGCACTTCGGCCTCTTCAAGCGCCTCTTCTGGCTACGTAGTCTACGATGTAGGCGGCTGCGGTATCCACGTCGATCCATCCGCCACGTACTTTGGCATCAAGCTGATGATATCCATCCAAGGGTGGAGGGACAAGTGGTTCTACGTCAGCGACCAGAAGGCCGACGGAGACCACTACAGACTCGCGCCCTTTAACCGCGCGACGCTGATGTCTACGCACTTCTATTCTTGTAGACAGTTGTTGGGCCTCCAAGTGCAGAGGTTTGTAGAACAACAACAAGTTTTCCCTTAAGTGGATTACCTAAGGTTTATCGAACTCAGGGAGGAAGTGGTCAAAGGTATCCCCTCTCAAGCAATCCTGCAATCAAGATACAAGAAGTCTCTTGTGTCCCCAACACACCCAATACACTTGTCAGGTGTATAGGTGCACTAGTTCGGCAAACAGATAGTGAAATACAAGTGGTATAGATAATTATAAGTGGTAACAGTGATATAAAATAGCTTGATGGCGTGGAAAAGACTAAAGGCAAACTGAAATAAAGATGGAAGCAAGCAAACATATAACAGATCTAATAGCAAACGGTGTATCAATGCTTAGAAACAAGGCCTAGGGATCATACTTTCACTAGTGAACACTCTCATATAAATATCTTCTCTTTATGATACTACTCTTAACTACTCTCCGGTTGGACACTCTAATCGATGATAGGGCTATAAAAGCACTCCTCAAAGTAAGCCTTTCCCATCTAGAAAACCCCACACTATCACCTTGAGTATTAGATGAGTCCAACAAACACCACAATTTCATGGAAACATCCAACTCCAAGTATAACTCATAACAAGTATTTGTAATCTCTAGCCTAAGTGCCACCATGGTGAGCACGCTGTCACTTTCACACACATGGGGAGAGCAGAGATCTATTAAAGCACTAGAGTAGCAAGGTAGATCTACTAGATTACAAAGCTCATGATCACAATATGATCATGCATAGAGAGAGAGATGAACACATAGCTACCGGTAGAACCCTTAGCCTCGAGAGAGAACTACTCCCTCCTCATCATGGGAATCAGAAATGGTGATGGAGATGGTGGTGGAGATCGATGGAGATGGCTCCGAGGGCACTTCCCCGTCCCGGCAGGGTGCCGGAACAGAGACTTTCTGTCCCCCGAATCTCCCCTTCGGTGGCGGCGGCGCTGTGGAACTTTTCGTGGCTAGAGGCTTGACGTTTTAGGGTTTTGGTATCGGGAGGATCTTATAGGCGAGAGGGGAGACCGAGGGGGTGCCAGGGGGCCCCACACCACCTGGTGGCGCGGGTAAGGCTAGCCCGCGCCTGGGGGGGGGGTGTGGCCAGGCCCTGGCCCTCCTCCGTCTCGTATTTTGGCTCCGTGAGTCTTCCGGTTAAATAGGAACTTTGGCTTTTGTCCCGTCCAATTCCGAGAATATTGATTTTCTGACTTCCTGGAACCAAAAACAGCAGAAAATAGGCAACTGGCACTGTGGCATCTTGTTAATAGGTTAGTCCAAGAAATCATATGAAAATTACTCCAAAGTGTGGACAAAACATAAGAAAGTAGATAAAACCAAGCATGGAACATCAAAAATTATAGATACATTTGCAATGTATCAGACGCCGTGCAAGAGGAGGCGTTCCTGGAAGAACGTGATTATGCCCGGCGAGTCCGCGGAGACAGATATGTTGTACGAGCACGTCTGCGAACTCGAGAGTCGCATGGGCAAAGAGGAGGGAGGCTACGCCCTCATTCGCACATGGCTGCGCCGTCGCGTCCAGCCTCTGCAGGCCAGAGTCCACCCCATGTTTCAGTGGGCTGGCGCGGACGATGTCACTCGCGTGTCTACCGATGGCATGTCCGCGAGTGAGGTAGACAAAAGGGTGTGACTGGTCACCAAGTACACCGTCAAGGATGTTCTCCCCAGTGAACCAGTCGTTCCTCCGTTCGATGCTGCTAACCCTCCTCCTGAGGTATAGTTGTGCTACGTAGTAGCTTTGTTTGTCGATTGCTTCTTTGTTGTTTCTTGACTTTGTGCTAAATTGTTTTCTGTATGCAGGATTGGGCGGTATCACCCTGTATGCCCCCTCTTCCTGAGGGGGTTATCCCTCGTGAAGCCTTGGAAGAGGATGAGTCGGAGTCGACCGTCCCATCTGATGTGGAGGAGGAAGCCCCTGAGTTGAGTAGTCCGGATACTCGCAAGTGTTTGCGCAGCGAGGATTTGGATGCTTTGTCCCCTTTGACTCCGGAAGGTGCAGGTGTTTGTGCAGAGTCACCGATCCCTGCCGTTCCTGTGAGTGCCATGACGCCATCCTCTCGTAAGAAGATGCGGCTGCCTAAGAAATCGTCATCAGAGTCGGGGGATCAAACCTTCGACTTTGATAAGTTTGATTGGTAAGCATTCGAGTCTTCCTTTTTGGTTCTTCTTTGGAGTTGCCTTTTCTTGACATTGGTTTTGTTTTGCAGCCAACAAGCGTCGTCATCTTCTAACGACGTACAATTTTTGAAAGAATCTGGAGTTGCGACCTCCAAGGCCCAGAAAGAGGTTGAGTGTGCTCCTTCCCCTCCATTGGCGGCCCACTCCGGGCATAATTCATCAAGCTCTCCACACGATGGGGAGCATCGGATGGTTGCCCGGATGACTGCACACCAATCGACTTCGGAGTCACTGGAGGATCATGTAAGTGTAGTATCTCTTCTTTTGATGTTGTAGTCGATTTTATCTATGTCATCTGCTGACCCTCTGTTGTTTTCCTTTTACGACAGCTCCTTGTGAAGGAAGCCGCTCACTTGGCGGAGCAGGTCCTTGCAATGGGTCGTCAGCATGCAATGCTGGATACACGCCATCGCGTGGTGGAAGGTAGGTGCTTTTTACTTCTTCTTTTGCATCGTTGCTATGTATTCAACTGATAGTCTATCCTTTGTGTTTGTTTTTCAGCTGAACATAATGCCCTTCTTCGCAACACCGCCACCCTGGTAAAGACGGTCGCCGTGGCTGTGAAGAGCCGCGATGAGGCAATCGCGGTGCGTGACGAGTCGCAAAAGCGCGAAGAGGATCTGCGTGCCTCCATCGCGGCTAGGGAGAAGATGTTCGAAGAACAGCTTTTTTCGATTGCCAAGGCTCTCTCAGGTATTTGCTGGTCTGCAATTTCATCAAATGCCTCTTTTTTGATTGCCTTTGATGTGATTATTTTCTGCTGATGTTGTGCCAATGCTCGATTTTTGTGTAGATGCTAGTGGGCTGAGCTTTGACGCACAGGCGCTCCGCCGTGATGATGCATTGGCGGGTGCCATCTCGGCAGTCGAAGACCGCAGCGCTGCTATGCAGGTGAAAGAACATTTCATGTTTTCCTTTATTTTGCGTGCTAGATAACAATACTATGGAGACTTTTCACGTGTGCTAAGCGTGCAGGAAGTTTTGAGGGGGGGGGGGGCGGATTATCCGCCCCTCCAAGGGCCGGATAATCCGGTCTACCTCATCTCTCAAGGAAGCCAAGGCGCGTCGCTCTGTGTCCAGTCGGATTTTCTCCCGGAAAATCCGAACTGGGGCGGTTTTTCCTCCCCAGGCCGGATAATCCGGGTTTCGCAAGGGCCGGATAATCCGGCCCCTAGTTTTCGAGCAAAAGGAGCCAAGGCGCGTCGCTCGGTATCTGGTCGGATTTTCTCCCGAAAAATCCGAACTGGGGCGGTTTTTCTTCCCCAGGCCGGATAATCCGGCCTTCGCATAGGACCAGATAATCCGGACCCCCAGAAGATGATCAAGGGCAAGCTCGGCGCGTCTCACTATGAGGGGGCGGATTATCTGCCGGATATTCCGAGTCTGGGGCGGAGTTTCCCCAGACCAGATAATCGGGCCCCCAAAGTGTGCAACGGCTGGTTTTTGGAAGGGGGTATAAGTACCCCTTCTTCCCCAACGTCCAGAACTCTTGATTCACTCGAATTTGACCAGACCTTGTGCAAGAGCTCTAAATCTCGATCTCCCACTTCAACCACCCGAAGGTCTTGATCTTTGGTGGAATTGAAGGAGGAGAAGTTCATCATCAACATCAAGAATCAAGCGCTTCAACTCCTCTCCATTCACTTGGAGAAATCCCTGATCTAGTATTCTTGTTAATACCTAGATCTTGTTATTGTATTTGACAACTTTGTTCTTGTGGCAGCTTGTTGTCATTTCGGGAGCCTCCAAGTTGTTGTGGAGTTGTTGCCCCGCTAGTTGTGTAAAGGCGCCAGTGCCCGCCTCGAAGGGTACCTATAGTGGAAGGTGGATCAGGCCTATTGTGGCGAGATCCATCGGAGAACAGGGTGAGGCCTTTTGTGGCGTGGTGGTCTTAGTACCGCCCACCCCTCCAACGCAGATGTACTTCCCTTAACAAGGAAGGAACTGCGGTCAAACAAATCCTGTGTCTCCGCGTGCTTCACTTCGGTTCACTCGTTCCTCTTCCACTTGCTCTTTACTCGCTAGTAGATAGGTTTGCATATAGGGAAATTCCACACATTAGTTTATCTAGAGAATTTACCTTTGTGCTAAGCCTAAAATTGAAAAAGAATTAAAAATTGGTGTAGCACCTATTCACCCCCCCCTCTAGGTGCCCATACGATCCATTTCAATTGGTATCAGAGCCCCGGCTCTTAATTCGGGCTTAACCGCCTAAGAGTAGTATGGGTACCAAGGATGATGGAAATGAGGTTGTGGATAAGGTCACAATGGATGATCTCAAGTCCTTGGAAACAACATTGTTGAAATCCTTTGAGGCCAAGATGGAGGAGATGAATCAAATGATTGCTCGCCTTACATGATCCATAGCCCCATCTCCATCCTCCTCTGAGGCTCCCACACCATCATCTAAGGAAAAAGGTAACACCGGATCCAAGGATGATGATGTGGAAGGTGAAAAACTAAATGGCTCCACCTCCAAAAAGGGAAATGGTAAGGAGGAATATAGTGAGGTTCGCCACGTATATTCCCCCAACCCACCTATCCCTCATCCTCATATAAACAATAGGGGTGATCCACCCAAGCTCACTGCATCTTCTTTTAACCAATGGCAATTTCTAATGAAATCTCATGTTTGCAGCTCCTCTATTGAATTGTGGAGGATTATTGAAGAAGGTCTTCATATTGGAGGTCAAACCAATCTAACAAGAAGGGAAGTTGTGGATAGCCAGTTGAATGCCACTGCTCTCCACATGATACAGCTGGGTGTGGGTCCCAAGGACATGCCACACATTGAACATCTCAACACAGCTAAAGAGGCATGGAATGCTCTTACTGACCTTTTTATTGGAAATGAAAGCGTGAGAAGAAACCGGTATGATGCCCTTAGTAACGAAGCTGAGGGATTCTACATGTTGGATGGTGAAAGCCATGAGGACATGTATAGAAGACTCAAGGGCATCGCAACAACATTTCGGAAGCATGGGGCCACTCACATTGATGATGCATGGATAAAAAGAAAGTATGTGAGTGCCTTAATGCCTTTCGAACCGACGGATTTGAAGAGCTTGCAAGGTAGACACAACTATCATCAAATGACATCCAATGAAGTCATGCAAGAATTGGCGTCATTCAAAGTGGTGGCAAAGAATGCCGAAGATGCCCGTGCTCGGGCCATTGGAATGCAAAAGGGTGTCAATGCGGCTCTCAAAGCCAATGTTGTTGAGCAAGAGGACGATGAAGGAGTTTTTGAGAGGGTATCCATGGACTGCCCCGATGAGGTCAAACGTGCTCATGGTGAGTACATGGCATTCTATGCAAGGAACTTTTGGAAGGACCCTACCAAATCCAAGTCTGAACTTGAGCGCAAGAAGAGAAAGTGGCCCAAGATTGAGAACTTGCTTCAACTGTGGAGATAGAATGCACTTTGTAGCCAAGTGTCCATATCAAAATAGAGAAGACAATGGTGGCAGGCTCATTCTTAAAGAGAAATCTAAAGCTCCTAAGAATAAGCCGTTTATTAAGAAGAATGGCCCTTTCAAGAAGCAACCCAAGATTGTCCTTGTAGCTCAAGAGGAATACTCCTCCGCAAGTGAAGATGAAGAGGATGATGATAGTTCCCGCGAAGTGGCTACTATAGCCACCACATCGACTCCCTCCTCTCTCTTCGACTCGCCGAACGAGGACGCCATCAACAACAACGCCACTTGTCTAATGGCAAGAGGATCCGAGGTATCAACTTCTAGCTCTTCATTTCCTAAGACTAACATAATTTTGGATATGGATGATCATGACAGTCTTGAAATGAAAAAAGAAGTTATTGCCTTGGATACTTTTTTCACTAACCTACAAGGTGAGCACAAACTCCATTTTGATGCTCTTATGAGTCAACTTGCTCAAGCCGAAGATCTCCTTGAAGAAAATGGCAGAATTGAAAGAGAAGATGCCTTGGAGATAGCTTATTTGAAGAATGCCTTGGAAGAGGAAGAGGAAGCTCGAGTATCTTTGGAAGAAAGAATCGAATCCCTTGAGGAGTCACAAGAAGAAGCAGTAGCTCAACTCATTAAAGAACGTGACCATGCTCTTGCCAAGGTAAAGAAACTAAAGAAAGAAAAGATTGACTTTGGGGCTGTTCATGCTAGACTTTTGGAGAAGTTTGATAATCTTGAAAGTGCTCACAAGGCATTGAAGAGTGATCATTCTACTCTAAATGAGTCTCATGACCAGCTCCAAACTCAATTGAAACGGTATGATGTGCCAAGTACCTCCTCTTCATCCTTTGGAAAAGAAGATCTTGCAAGGAGTTCTCAACACAAAGGTAAAGGGGTTATTGATGAGATACTGAGCAGGCAAAGGACAAACAACAGTAAAGAAGGTCTTGGTTACATACCCAAGATAAAGAGCAAGAAAAACAACAACAAGAAGAAGAACAAGACTGCTCAATCGAAGACTAGCAACATTACCAATGACAAGACTAATTATGATGGTTTTGCAGGGATCAACAATCCTAACTTCGAACTATATTGTGATTCTTATGGTGATGTTTATGCTAGTTATGTAGGGCCTTATGATTGTTACATTCCTTGGTCTATTTGGGTTCCCAAGACCCTTGTTACTAACATGAGAGGGCCAATTGAAAAATGGGTACCTAAAACCAAGAAGTAATTTTCTTGCAGGGCTATGCTTCCGGTGGTTCTAAATGGGTACTCGATAGCGGTTGCACGAGTCATATGACCGGAAGCAAGGAGATCATCACGGAGATGCGGCCAAACCTTGATCACATAACCGTCTCCTATGGTGACAAGTCAAAATCTGAGGTATTGGGTCTCGACAAAGTTGTGGTGGCTCATGATATCTCTCTCGTGGACATCATGCTTGTTGAGACCCTCGAGTACAATTTACTTTCAGTTCGTGCCCTTGGTAAGATGGGCTTTGTAGTTTACATTGATGCTGATTTGGTGGTACTCTTGTGGAGCAAGTCTCTAAAAGTCGCTTTCGTGGGATATGTCGAAAATGACCTGTACGTGGTGGACTTTTCGGGGAAAACCACTACAGGCCCGATGTGTCTTTTTGGAAAGGCTGACGCGGGTTGTCTATGGCATCACCGACTAGCCGACGTTAATATGAGAACTTTGCAAAGTCTCCACAAGGGTGGCCACATTCTTGTACTAAAAGAAAATGTCTCTTTTGCCAAAGATCGTGTTTGCAGGGCGTGTGTTGAAGGGAAAATGCATGACTCACCTCATCGAAGGAAAACCATTATCTCTTCAAAAAGGATTTTGGAGCTCCTTCATGTGGACCTCTTCGGACCTCCATCTCATGCAAGCCTTGGTGGGAAGAAGTATTGTCTAGTGATTGTTGATGATTACTCAAGATACACTTGGGTTTATTTCTTCAAGTTGAAGAGTGAAACTCAACAAACTTTCATCGACTTCGCCAACGAGGTTCAACGTCAACACAACATCCCCATTCTGGCTATAAGGAGTGATAACGGCTTGGAGTTCAAGAACTACACCTTAAATGAGTTCCTAAGTGAAGAGGGGATAAGACATCAATATTCCGCTGCGTACACCCCTCAACAAAATGGTGTAGCCGAGAGGAAGAATCGAACTCTAATGGACATGGCAAGATCAATGTTGGCCGAATTCAAATCTTCATATAATTTCTGGACTGAAGCAATCTCTACTGCTTGTCATTCATCCAATCGTTTATACCTCCGCAAGATTTTGGACAAGACTCCGTATGAAATACTTACCGGTAACAAGCCAAACATCTCATACTTTCGGGTATTCGGGTGTAAGTGTTTCTTTCTTATTAAAGGAGTTCGTTTATCTAAGTTTGAATCTAAGGCTCTAGAAGGTATTTTTGTTGGTTATGGTGCCGAATCCCACACTTATAGAGTCTACAATAAGCTCTCCGGAACTGTTGTAGAATCTTGTAGTGTGGTGTTCGAGGAAAATGACGGTTCCCGTGCGGAGCGAGTTGGTGTTTGTGATGCAGATGTTGAAATACCTCAAGATGCCATAAGAAGAATGGGCGTGGGATTCTTCCGCCCCATTGAGGAACCCCTTGTGGCGGACCGGGAAGGACAATGCTCTACTCATATAGTGCCCTCATCTACACATACGCAACATGCTCCAACCTCGGGGGCAACTTCTACACCATCTCCATCAACTGCTGAAGGTCAAGTTGCTTTAGAAAGCTCCAGGCTGGATTTTCCGGTGGATACCGGATTATCCGGCCACCCCGCTCTAGCTGACCATGTAGCTCCTGGTGGTGAAGATATCAATACAAGCTCTAGGCCAGATTTTTCGGCTAACCCCGGATTATCCGGCTCCTCGCCAGTTCAAGCAAGTCCCAGGCTTCCTGATGAAGCTGCTGCAAGTTCTCCCAGGTCGGATTATCCGGCCTCTCCATCGGCCGGATTATCCGGCCCTGACTCTCCAGTTCTGCAGCCTCCTGTTATGGCTATGGATTCACTTCAAGGGCATCTGTCTCCACCACCCGCTACTGATGTTCCAGCTACTGATCAAGGCGGAGAAAATGCTTCCAATGAAGACTCAAGTGATGAATCTCCTCCACCAAGAGACAACAAACTTATTGAACTTCGTCGCAAGGCTCAGGCTGATCGTAACCTTGAGTTGAGGGGTCACACTCTCGACAAGGTTGTTGGTGATCTTCGACGAAGGGTGTCTACAAGAAGAGAATTGGCCAGTTTTGGTGAGCATCAAGCTCATATCTCCATGGTGGAACCTAAGAAGGTCTTTGAAGCTCTTGAAGACCCAGACTGGGTTGTTGCTATGCATGAAGAATTGAATAATTTCGAGCGCAACAAAGTCTAGAAACTAGTGGAGAAACCCAAAGAGTGCCACAATGTTATCGGCACCAAGTGGGTTTTCAAGAACAAGCAAGATGAGAATGGCATTGTTGTGAGGAACAAGGCAAGACTTCTGGCACAAGGTTACTCCCAAGTTGAGGGCATCGACTTTGGCGAGACCTATGCTCCTATGGCTCGCCTTGAGTCCATCCGTATCCTACTTGCTTATGCTGCTCATAACAATTTTAAGTTACAGCAAATGGACGTCAAGAGTGCCTTCCTTAACGGTCCTCTACATGAGTTGGTATACGTAAAGCAACCCCCAGGGTTTGAAGATCCTAACTTCCCGAACCATGTCTACAAACTCGATAAGGCACTCTATGGCCTTAAACAAGCCCCACGTGCGTGGTATGAGCACCTTAAAGAGCTTTTGTTAGATCGTGGCTTCGAAGTTGGGCAAATCGACCCCACTCTTTTTACTAAGAAGGTTAAGGGGGAGCCCTTCGTATGCCAACTATATGTAGATGATATCATCTTTGGTTCTACTAACAAAGCTTTTAACGATGAATTTTCAAAGCTTATGACTGACAGGTTTGAGATGTCTATGATGGGGGAATTACGGTTCTTTCTTGGATTCGAGATCAAGCAACTTAGAGAGGGAACCTTTATTAATCAAGCAAAGTACATCGAAGACATTCTCAAGAGATTCAAGATGACGGATCTAAATGGTGTCGCTACTCCGATGCAAACAAAGTGTCATCTCGAACTCAACCCTCATGGTAAAGATGTGGACCAAAAGGTATACCGGTCCATGATCGGCTCTCTTCTTTACCTCTGCGCATCTAGACCCGATATTGTGTTGAGTGTGGGAGTGTGTGCTAGGTATCAAGCAGCTCCTAAAGAAAGCCACTTAGTGGCGGTCAAGAGGATCTTTCGATATTTGGTTCATTCCCCCAACTTTGGTCTCTGGTATCCCAAGGGCTCCAATTTCTCTTTATGTGGTTATACTGACTCAGATTGGGCTGGTGATAAGGATGATCGGAAATCGACTTCTGGAGCTTGTCAATTCTTGGGAAGATCACTTGTATGTTGGTCCTCTAAAAAGCAGAATTGTATATCTCTCTCCACCGCCGAAGCTGAATATGTTGCTGCTGCCAGCGCTTGTACTCAATTATTGTGGATGAGGCAAACTTTAAAGGAATACGGTGTCAATTGTGACAAAGTGCCTCTTTTATGTGATAATGAAAGTGCTATCAAAATTGCGTACAATCCAGTTCAACACACAAGGACGAAGCATATTGAGATTCGGAATCATTTTATTCGTGACCATGTTGCTCGAGGCGATATTGATCTATCTTTTGTGAGCACGAAGAACCAATTGGCGGATATCTTTACAAAGCCACTTGATGAAGCAATATTCTGCTATTTGAGGAATGAGCTAAATATCATTGATTCCGGGAGTTTGTCTTGATTACCCATGCACTCACTCGTACGTCTCAATCCTTGTTTGGTCTAGGTGTGGGCATGGATATAGGGGGAGTGTGGTCCTAACTTATTGGGCTAACCCTCCCCCCCATAATGCCAATAGCAAGTTATATCATTTCTCTTAATATCATGTTGTGATATGTGATCTTATTGATGAGTATTGGTCGTGAACCCAAGCATCTTCGCGGTGTCACATCATACACTCCAACAAGGTGGCTTCGGCCACCGCCCTCTCCCTTGTGGAGAATTGGATCTTTTTCGATGTTATTTGCTCTCTCATGTTCTTATGGGAATCACACTCAATCTTGGCTTTTATTTGATTTGGATTTTGCAATTTTGAGTGTCTAGTACCATCTCAGTTTGGCTTTCTCAATCCTAAGCCTTCCCTACCCCTAAGCCATCTATTCTTACACACAAGTCCCTTGTACACCTTGTGGGGGTGTTGTTTGGGGACGCGCGGGCCTGGTTCTGTGTATAACAGAATCCAGAATTTAGGCCGGATAATCTGGCCCAAGTGTTGGCCGGATAATCCGGCCCTGGCGGATTCGATCTTAAAGGGCAGGACTCGGGGGGAAGGGCTCATATCGAGCATCACTTCTCCCCCAACCCTCTCCTTCTCCCCAGCCGCCGCCTGCCGCCCCTCACCCTCCCCGGAGCCTCTCCGGCCACCGGATTTTCCGGGCCTCCTCGGATCTTCTTGTCTGTGCCTCCAGGTACCTTCTCCTCCGCGTTCTTCCTCCAATGAGTGAGGGTAACTCCCTCTCTCCCCATCTTTGACTGGATGTGTATCTTGTTGGGTGGAACGTTGTCTAGAAGGATGTGTTTTTGCATAGAACTCGTAGTCTTACAGTTTCTAGGCCCGATCTACTTTTTTTGCATGCATTCTTGGTGAAATCGAAAATTTCTGCCAGGGCCGGATTATCCGCCCCTGGCCAGGCCGGATAATCCGGCCTGACAGATTCAATTCTGCTTTAGTTTCACTATGTGTATGCATTGAGTAGTTTTGTCCTATGAACTTTTTGACTACTTTTTCCATGCTCTCTCCTGGACTTGTGTGTATGCTTATCCCCTTGCTATCGCCCTTATTCTCCTCACGGGTGGTTCCGGTGTTTCCAAGACCTACAAGCACCGTCCTCGTGCCAAGTACTTTCGGGACGACGGTCAAGGTAACCTAATGGACGAAGTTGAATTGAGGAGAAGGAAGAACGAAGAGAGGCAAATGGCTGAACAATCCAAGAGGACTAGGAAGGGGGTGTCCAAGAGGAAGGGCAAGGAGCCCAAGATCAACTACAGGGCTTTGGATGCAGTCTCCTTCTCTGCCATCCGTCACCGTGACTTGTTTGCTGAGCTGCCTCGTGATGATGAGCTGGGGGATACCCGCTTTTGCTGTGCCGAACAGAAGGGGATTTATGAAGACATCTATGCCAGGCTGAACATTAGGCCTATGCACTCTCTGGTACTTGCTGATGCCTTGGAGAAGGCGCATCTTGTGGATGCGATGTATGTGGCTGAGAGGATGGGGCTGCACCATCTCATGTCTCTCTAGTGCTCCTTTGACTCTGAGGTGGTGAAGCAGTTCTTCTCCACTTTGGTGATTTGTGGGGATGAGCATCGTACTATGAAGTGGATGACTCATGATAGGCCAATGACTGCTGATTTTCACGTGTTTGCTGAGGTTCTGGGGTACTCCTTCCGCAACAGGGATAGAGCCAGTGGCCACCGCATCATCACTCGGTTGAAGCCCAACAAGGATGTAGCTCTCTCTCCGTGCACTGTGGACAATGGAATTGTTGGTACTGTGACTGGTCTTGCCCCCATCTATGCTGCCTTGGTGGGTCTCTTCCGTGACTCTATTACCCCGAGTGGGGGCAACAATGACAGCATCCGTGGTCACCTTGTTCAGCTACTTCAATTTTCTCATGAGGTTGCCTCCTGCGAGGACGAGTCAGTGCAGTACAGGCTGGATGTCATGGACTTCATCTACCATAAGCTGTGTGATGCTATGTTCAACCGTCTGTCCATTCCCTATGCACCCTACATTATGATGCTCATCCGCCACATGCTTCTTGCCGAGGAGTTCCACATTGACTCAGTGCACAAGGCCAAGAAGATATACAACAAGGTTCGGAAGACTTCTCACCCCTCCTCTGCTCCTGAGGGCCCCATGAGGGATGCTCGCAGGCCCCCAGTGCCTCCCGTGGCCCGTGAGATCAAGCAGCTGAACTGGTTCCAGCGTCACATTCTCTGCATGGGCGTGGACACACGCAAGGGTCGGTACGAGGCATACAGGCAGCGCCATGAGTTGGCTCACTCCCAGCAGCTCATTCTCCACCACATGTCTGGCGCTTCGGGTGCTCCTCCGGCTCCTACACTTCCCACTCCGTATGCTCGGTGGAACTCTTCCTCTGGGCTGAACTATGGTGAGCTGGAGCGTCACTTGTTCCCCTCTGCGCCTGCTGCTGATGCTGATGATGAGATAGGTGACACTGAGGAACTTGAGGATGAGGATGAGGAAGAGCATGCAGAAGAGGACGAGGACGAGGACGAGGACTATGATGAGTGATCCCATAGGGCGCTAGCATCGCTCTTCTCCCTTTTTGGTGTCTCGATGCCAAAGGGGGATAAGTAGTTCTATTAGGTTGTCCGTGGATTTGCATGGGTCGGGCATAAGCACTTGCATTTTTTATTCGTTATTTCTTGCTTATGCCCATTTAGCGTTGAACTTTTAAATTCGTGGTTTGTGATTTGTGGTTGAGACTTTATGTGGTTGTCTGGATTGGTAACTATGGACTTCATATCATGGATTATGCTCATGGCTATATCTATTCATATCCTATTGCTGGAGGTTTATCACGGAAGGCGCGCGCTCATAATGGTTATCCAATAATAATTGTGATTTTTGTCAAGGATGTCTATTCTCTACTTCGGTGGTATGTGCTTTTGCCCTTATGTCTATGGAATAGATTCACCTATTTGTGTGCATTTGTATTCCAATGCAAAACTCTATTATGCACACATTGAGGGGGAGTCCCTTTCGTAGTTATCTCTGTTTGTCTTGTGTCTTTCTCCTGCAAATCCTGCTATTGTCATCTAACACCAAAAAGGGGGAGATTGAAAGAACATTTCATGTTTTCCTTTGTTTTGCGTGTTAGATAACAATACTATGGAGACTTTTCATGTGTGCTAAGCGTGCAGGAAGTTTTGAGGGGGGGGGCGGATAATCCGCCCCACCAAGGGCGGAGAAAATCCGAACTGGGGCGGTTTTTCCTCCCCAGGCCAGATAATTCGGGTTTCGCAAGGGCCGGATAATCCGGCCCCCAGTTTTCGAGCAAAAGGAGCTAAGGCGCGTCGCTCGGTATCCGGTCGGATTTTCTCCCGGAAAATCCGAACTGGGGCGGTTTTTCTTCCCCAGGCCGGATAATCCGGCCTTCGCATAGGACCGGATAATCCGTCCCCCCAGAAGATGATCAAGGGCAAGCTCCGTGTGTCTCACTGTGAGGGGGCGGATTATCTGCCGGATATTCCGAGTCTAGGGCGGACTTTCCCAGACCGGATAATCCGGCCCCCACTTGGGCCGGATAATCCGGCCCCCAAAGTGTGCAACGGCTGGATTTTGGAAGGGGTATAAGTACCCCTTCTTCCCCAATGTCCAGAACTCTTTATTCACATGAATTTGACCAGACCTTGTGCAAGAGCTCTAAATCTCGATCTCCCACTTCAACCACCCGAAGGTCTTGATCTTTGGTGGAATTGAAGGAGGATAAGTTCATCATCAACATCAAGAATCAAGCGCTTCAACTCCTCTCCATTCACTTGGAGAAATCCCTGATCTAGTATTCTTGTTAATACCTAGATCTTGTTATTGTATTTGACAACTTTGTTCTTGTGGAAGCTTGTTGTCATTTCGGGAGCCTCCAAGTTGTTGTGGAGTTGTTGCCCCGCTAGTTGTGTAAAGGCGCCGGTGCGCGCCTCGAAGGGTACCTATAGTGGAAGGTGGATCAGGCCTGTTGTAGCGAGATCCATCGGAGAACAGGGTGAGGCCTTTTATGGCGTGGTGGTCTTAGTACCGCCCACCCCTCCAACGCAGACGTACTTCCCTTAACAAGGAAGGAACTGCGGTCAAACAAATCCTGTGTCTCCGCGTGCTTCACTTCGGTTCACTCGTTCCTCTTCCACTTGCTCTTTACTCGCTAGTAGAATGGTTTGCATACAGGGAAATTCCACACATTAGTTTATCTAGAGAATTTACCTTTGTGCTAAGCCTAAAATTGAAAAATAATTAAAAATTGGTGTAGCACCTATTCACCCCCCCTCTAGGTGCCCATACGATCCATTTCAGCAGGGTACGCTCGCCAAGGCTAAAGGTGTGGTCAGACGTCTTCGGGAGGAGATGACACCCAAGGCTGAGTTGATCGAAAATCTAGATGAGCTGGTGGAATCACTTGCCGGAGGCGTTCCTGTGCGCTTGAAGAACTCGCTCCATGCGGCTGGTGCGTCAATGTCACTCGCGATGGTGCAAGCCCACGGAGTCGAAGTTGATCCTGCAACGGTCTCAAGGGCGATGCCCGTCAGCGCGGACGGCCAGCAGGTAGTCTTTGCTCCTTTCGCGATTGCTTGTGGCAAGTATGGGCCATAGCTGATCAACACAGTTGCAAAGTACTCTAAGGAGCTGCAGCGAGCCAAGAAGGCAGCGAAGGCTGCGGCGTCAGGGGCCGGCGAAAAGGCAGTGGCATCTAATACCGCCACGGACTCGATGAGGCCCCCAAAGCCAAAGTCCAAGTTGAAGAAACAAGTTGCTCCTCAGTAGCCTTGTAATAGTTAGATAGCTTATGTCTCTTGTCAAAAACATGCCTTTTGGCGAGTGTATCTGCTGATACTTTTGCTCATCTTGAATGCACTCAAATATTTTGTCTATGCATCGCTTTAGTCTTCTTATTGCTTCTTGCTTGGCTTGTGATAGGGCACATCAAGTGAACCTTTGAGGTAACCTTAGGATTCGCCACCCCTTAATGACACTTTGACACCGCCGCGCTCAAGGGTGGATGAGTTATCTCTGCTCTCGCGACTTCATGATCGCGTGAAGCAGTTGGAGCGTGAATTGCCCGTACTCCGCGGTAATGCGGATGTATGGAAATCGAAGGCAGAGAAGGCCACCGCCCGAGAACAATATCTGTTGGGGGAGGTGACGTAGCTGGGCGACCAATTTAAATGTTAGCTTTCTTACTCTTATCTTTTCCTTGTAGTCACTCGCGATGGTTTGCTGTCCTCATACTTCTGCTTTTGCTTTGTATAGTTGTCAGCGCATGCCATCCGGGCGAGTGGGACTTCTGGGTAGATCATGATCGCGCAATTGCGTTGGCGACCCTGCAGGATCGTGCGTCGCGAGTGCTTCATTTTTTGAAGAAGTCACAGTCATGCTTGAAGAATATTTACCGGACGATGTTCCCGTTGGACGTCGTTCCATCGAGTCTGCTGGCCCTTCTTGCTAGATTCTAGGACTTGAGTGCGGTCCACGAGTGTGTGCGGCAACAGTTAGTGGCTGGTGCCAAAGCTGCGTTGCCACTGGTGCGGCTGCATAGGCTTGATGCTTTGTCAAGGGTTTCGATTGGTGTGCCAGCTACTCAGGATATCGCGTTTTAGTTCATAGAACAGATGTGTATAGGGTGGCGCAGCCCCTGAGTGGATAATGTGCGAAAAATAAAGGAAAACACAGAGTTTTGGGGCACTTAGCTTTATTTATTCGCGGGATAGTACGAAGTACAATGTGTGGTTAAGTAGCCTTGGCTGAGTAGCCTTATTTGCAATGTAAAAGTAAAAAAGCGACTAAGGGTAGAAGCGTCGCAACTGCGCGATGTTCCAGGGGTTGGAGTATGCGACTCTTGTCTTGAACGCGATAGGCGCCACCTGGGATTACTTCTGTAATCACGTATGGTCCCTCCCAGGGGGACTCGAGCTTGAGGTGCCCTTGCTGCTTCAGTCGCAGGACCAGGTCGCCTTCGACAAAGGATCTGGGGCGTAGCCTCCTATTGTGGTAGTTGCGCAGGTTCTGCTGGTAGATCATTGATCTTTCTGCGGCGATTTCCCTTGCCTCGTCGAGGAGGTCTACGGAGTCTTCGAGTGCAAGGGTTGACTGCTGCTTGCTGTAAGCGACCACGCACGGTGCTTTGTATCGTACTTCGGCGGGTAGCACCGCTTCGGCCCCGTGCACCATGAAGAATGGGGTGTACCCTGTAGCGCTGTTTGGAGTTGTGCGTAGGCTCCAGAGTACTGATTGTAGTTCGTCTGGCCAGCAACCCACGACTTGTTCGAGTGGCCGGAGGAGTCGCTTCTTGATGCCGTCACAGACGAGCCCGTTAGCCTTTTCAACCTGACCGTTGGTCCGTGGATGTGCTACCGAGGCGTAGCTGACGTTGATTCCCAGATTCTCGCAGAATTCTTGGAACTCCTTGGATGTGAAGTTCGTCCCATTGTCTATGATGATGATGTGTGGCACTCCAAAGCGGTAGACGATGGACTCAAAGAACTTGACTGCGCTGTGCCCTGATTGATTGGTCACTGGCATGGCCTCTATCCACTTAGTGAATTTGTCGACTGCGACCAGGAGGTAGACGTAGCCTCCTCGTGAGGACTTGGGGAGCTTGCCGACCATGTCGAGTCCCCATTGCGCGAAGGTCCAGGACAATGGAATTGGCCGGAGCTCTGCGCCAGGTGCGTGCGGCTTGTCCGCGAATCGCTAGCACGTGTTGCATTTCTGGACGATGTTCTTGGCATCACGCATGGTTGTAGGCCAGTAGAATCCAGCTCGTAGAGCTTTGGCAATGAGGGCGCGACTGCCGGCGTGGTGTCCGCAGGTCCCCTCATGGATGTCGAGGAGAACAACTCTTCCATCGGCCGTGGAGACGCATCATTGGAGTAATCCTATGATGTTGTGCTTGTATAGTTCGCCGTTGATAACAACGAATGCCTTGGATCGCCGCGCGATGTGCCGTGCATCAGTCTGATCGTCCGGTAGCCTCTTGCTGAGAAGGTACGTGATGTACAGTTGAGTCCAGGATGGCTCGATCATCATGACGCTCATTGGTCCTTCAAGTCCTGTATCTAGCTCCAAGTCATCGAGTGCCATTGGCTCATTGGTTGGCGTAGCCCCCGAGTCGTTACTGCGCTTGTTTTCTTCTCTGCGGCCTTTGGCTTGATGGAGCGTTCGCAGATGCGCTCGAGAAATACCCCAGGTGGTATGGGGGCGTAGGTGGAGCCTATGTTGACGAGTGCGTCCGCCTCTTCATTGCTTTCGTGACCTATGTGCCGCAACTCGCAGCTGTCGAAATCCCCTTCGAGTGTGTCGTAGAGGTCGCGGTAGGCGATCATGTTGTCGTTCAGTGCGTCGGACTCGTGCATTGTTTGGTTGACGACCAACTTGGAGTCGCCATATATTATGAGCCTTTTGGCGCCGTAGGCTTTTGCCATCCTCATCTCGTGTAGCAGGGCCTCGTATTCAGCTTCGTTGTTGGAGGCGGTGAACTGCATTCGCAGGATATATTTCAGCTTGTCTCCCTGGGGCAATGTCAGTATGACACCTACGCCAGCTCCGTCCTTCCGCTTGGATCCGTCGAAGTGCATTGTCCAGAGGTAGGACATATCTGGTTTTTCAGGGAGCTGGTTCTCCATCCAGTGTATGAGGAAGTTAGGGAGAACTTGTGACTTGATTGCATCGCGTTTTTCATATGTGATGTCTCGTGGAGACGGTTCGATTCCCCAAAGTGCGACTCGTCCGGTGGCGTCGGGATTGTTGAGGATGTGCCCAAGCGGGGCGTCGTTGACTACCACGATTGGGTGTTCTTGGAAGTAGTGTTGTAGTCACCAGGCCGTCATGAAGACGATGTACGCTAGTTTCTGGTAGTGCGGGTACCGCTGTTTTGTTGGCGTAAGTGTTGGGTCCGCAACTTAGAAAACAAAAAAATTCCTACGGTGTGAACTACACGCCAAGATCTATCTACTAGGTACAAAGCAATGGGTGGACATACATCCAACGAGAACTTACCCTCGAAGACAAAGAGATTTGTTAACGAGTAGGAACTCGTGGTTGATGTAGTCGTACACTTGCCGATCTCAAGATCGTGAGGAAGTCCGAGCGCCGCAACTCAGCAGCGCATCCGCACTCGCACACACGTTCAAGCCACCGGGCAACCTCCACCTCCTCGCTCCAGTGATCCAGCGGAAGCAACAACTCCTTCCAGACGAAATGCCACCGGGAACATGTATCTCGCTAATCCGAGACCATGGGGGAATAATTCTAGAGGGGGAGAGAGATCCTTCACAAGGAGGTGTGAGGATGAAGGAGGGAATGGGTGGCCTTTTATAGGAGTAGGGGGTTCCCCCTCTCTCCATGGCCGACGCATGGGGGGGTGACCCCTCACCTCCCCCATTCATGTGGTGGTAACCCCTCCACATTAAAATGCCTCTTCACATTCCCTTTTAAAGTCTCCACTTTAAATGCATTAAATTTCTCCAAATTTAATGCTCTCTCATTTAATAAAACTCTTTTTATTAAATTTATTCAGAATTTTGTTAATTACTTTAATTAACAAACATTCACATATAGCCCCTTGCAATATTTCAATATCACATGCAGAACCACTTTCTGCAATTTCACCCGAAACAATTTCCGGTTTCTATTGAAACAATTCCTACGCTTTGCAATTCTTTCGTCTGAAACATATGTGCTCCAAAATGGTGTCCGGTAACTCTTAAGTGTGCCACCCTACGGTTTGCGAATAATGCAGACATGATCGAGACCCTTCTCCGATCAATAATCAGCAGCGGGACCTGGAGATCCGTACTGACTCCTACACATTCAACGATGACTCCTCTGATCGTGAGAGCCTTTAACGCTTGTACCTAAATCCCTTTGTCTCTCGATATATTACATGTCCGAGATTCGATCATCGGTATCTCCATACCTAGTTTGATCTCGTTACCGACATGCACTCTTTTCTTGTTCCCGTGATATAACATTCTAGTGATCACATCACTTGCTTGCAAGCTATCTTAATGTGATATCACCGAGAGGGCCCAGAGTATATCTAACCGTCATCTGGATTGACAAATTCCACTCTTGATCCATGAGCCTCAACATAACACCTTCGTAGTACTGAACCCATCTTTATAGTCACCCTGTTACGGTGTGACGTTTGATGTTATCAAGATACTCTTCTGGTGTTAGCAATTAACATGATCTCATGGTCTAAGGATAAAGATTACTTCGTATGATTTTATAGCAATATAAACATAATGACTTGATCGTAATGCTATACTTCGGAAGAATGTTCATCACATCATTCCACCAATGGTGTGACCTTGTTATTAACAACATCCAATGTCCATGATCAAGAAACCTTGATCATCTTGTTAATCAACAAGCTAGTCTATAAGAGAGGCATAACTAGGAACCCTTTTTGTTTATTAAACACACATGTATTGATGTTTCCGATCAATACAATTCTAGCATGTAAAATAAACATCTATCATATATAAGGAATATATAATAACAACTTTATTATTACCTCTCAGGGCATATTTCCTTCAGTCTCCCACTTGCACTAGAGACAATAATCTAGTTCACATAGTGATAAATCTTACACCCATGGAGTTCTGGTGTTGATCATGTTTTGCCCTAGGGAGAACTTTAGTCAATAGATCTGCTACATTTAGGTCCGTGTGTACTTTACAAATCTTTATATCTCCATCCTTGACATGCTCGCGGATGGAGTGAAACCGGCGTTTAATATGCTTGGAATTCTTGTGAGACCTCGGTTCCTTTGCATTGGCTATGGCTCCATTATTGTCACAATAGATCACCATTGGGTCCAACGCACTGGGAACCACACCTAGTTCCGTAATGAACTCTTTCATCCAAACCGCCTCCTGCGCCGCTTCTGAAACAGCAACATATTCCGCCTCCGTCGTTGATCCAGCCACCACAGGTTGTTTGGAACTCCTCCAACTAACTGCTGCTCCGTTCAAGAGAAATACGTATCCGGATTGAGACTTAGAGTCATCTGGATCGGTGTCAAAGCTAGCATCGACATAACACTTAGCGACTAGCTCTTCTTCACCTCCGTATATAAGAAACATATCCTTAGTTCTTCTCAAGTACTTGAGGATGTTCTTTACCGCTATCCAGTGTTCCGAACCTGGATCATATTGGTACCTACTAGTCAAACTAATAGCATGTGCCACATCTGGTCTTGTACATAGCATGTCATACATAATAGAGCCTATGGCCGAGGCATAGGGGATCTTATCCATCATCTCTCTTTCTTCCGCCGTAACCGGACTTTGAGTCTTATTCAATGTCTTGCCTTGCAACATAGGTAAGAACCCCTTCTTACTTTCGTCCATATTAAACTTCTTTAATATCTTATCAAGGTATGTACTCTGCGATAGCCCAATTAGGCGCCTTGATCTATCTCTATAGATTTTAATGCCTAATATATATGATGCTTCACCAAGGTATTTCATCGAAAATTTGCTGTTTAGATAACTTCTAACACTGTTTAAAAGATCTATATCATTTCCAACCAATAATATGTCATCCACATATAATATCAGAAATGCCACATTGCTCCCACTCACTTTCTTGTAAATACAAGCCTCTCCATAAGTTTGGACAAATCCAAACTCTTTGATCACCTCATCAAAGCGGAGATTCCAACTCCGGGATGCTTGCTTCAGTCCATAGATGGATCACTGAAGTTTGCATACCTTATTAGCATCCTTAGGATCGACAAAACCCTTAGGTTGTATCATATACAACTCTTCTTCAATATTACCATTGAGGAACGCAGTTTTGACATCCATCTGCCATATTTCATAATCGAAATATGCAGCAATTGCTAACATAATCCTAACCGACTTAAGCATCGCTACGGGAGAGAATGTCTCATCGTAGTCAACTCCTTGAATTTGTCGAAACCCCTTTGCGACAAGTAGAGCCTTATAGATGGTCACATTACCATCAGCATCAGTTTTTCTTTTGAAAATCCATTTATTCTCAACGGCCTTTCGGTCGTTAGGTAAGTCCACCAAGTTCCAAACTTGGTTCTCGTACATGGATTCCATCTCGGATTTCATGGCTTCTAGCCATTTGTTGGAATCCGGGCTCATCATCGCTTCTTCATACGTCGCAGGGTCATCCATTTCATCAACCATGAAATTCACAACAGGATTGCCGTACAGTTCAGGAGCTGCACGTGTCCTGCTTGACCTGCGAGGTTCGGTAGTGTCCTCTTTCGGAGTTTCATGATCATTATCATTAGCTCTCTCTTCATCAGGTGAAGTCAACTCCGAAACAACTTCCGGTGCTGCGCCACTCGCCATTCCATGAAGAGAAGGTTCAATAACCTCTTCGAGTTCTACCTTCCGACTACTCACACCTTTCGCGAGAAACTCCTTCTCAAGAAAGGATCCATTCTTGGCAACAAAAACCTTGCCCTCGGATCTGTGATAGAAGGTATACCCAATTGTTTCCTTAGGGTATCCTATGAAGACGCATTTTTCTGCTTTGGGTTCGAGTTTATCCGGTTGAAGTTTCTTCACATAAACATCGCATCCCCAAACTTTAAGAAATGCCAGCTTAGGTTTGTTTCCAAACCATAATTCATACGGTGTCGTTTCAACGGATTTAGATGGTGCCCGATTTAAAGTGAATGCAGTTGTTTCCAGTGCACAACCCCAAAATGAAAGTGGCAAGTCAGTCAGAGATATCATAGATCAAACCATATCCATTAAGGTACGATTACGACGTTCTGACACACCATTATGTTGTGGTGTTCCGGCAGGCGTGAGTTGTGAAACTATTCCACACTCTTTCATGTGTGTGCTAAACTCGTAACTAAGATACTCTCCTCCACGGTCAGACCGTAGAAATTTGATCTTTCTATTACGATGATTTTCCACTTCATTCTGAAATTCCTTGAACTTTTCAAAAGTTTCAGACTTGTGTTTCATCAAATAGATATACCCATATCTACTCAAATCATCCGTGAAAGTAACAAAATAACGATATCCACCTCGCGCCGACACACTCATTGGTCCACACACATCAGTATGTATGATTTCCAATAGATCTGTCGCCCATTCCATTGAACCGGAAAATGGCGTTCTAGTCATCTTGCCCATAAGGCATGGCTCACATGTATCAAATGATTCAAAATCAAGTGATTCCAAAAGTCCATCAGAATGGAGTTTCTTCATGCGTTTAACGCCAATATGACCTAGACGGCAGTGCCACATATATGTAGACATATCATCATCAAGTTTAATCTTTTTAGCATTAACATTATGAATGTGTGTAATATTACTATCGAGATCCAACAGAAATAAACCATTCAACATAGGTGCATGACTATAAAAGATATCATTCTTATAAATCGAACAACCATTGTTTTCAGATTTAAAGGAATGACCACTTTGCATCAAACATGATCCAGATACAATGTTCATGCTCAGTGCAGGCACTAAATAACAATTATTTAGGTTTATAACTAATCCCGATGGCAAATGGAGAGGTAGCGTCCTGACGGCGATCACATCAACTTTTGATCCATTGCCGACCCGCATTCTGACCTCATCCCTTGCTAGTTGTCGCTTGTTCCGTAGCCCCTGAACCGAGTTACATATATTAGCAACCGATCTCGTATCAAATACCTAGGTGCTACTGCGAGTACTAGTCAAGTACACATCAATAACATGTATATCACATATACCTTTGTTTGCCTTGCCGGACTTCTTGTCCGCCAAATACTTGGGGCAGTTACGCTTCCAATGGCTAGTCCCCTTACAATAGTAGCACTCGGTGTTAGACTTAGGGCCAGCTCGGGGTTTCTTTTCAGGCGTGGCAACAGACTTGCCACCCTTCTTTCCCTTGTGCTTGCCTTTCTTGTATTTCTTGAAACCGGTGGTCCTATTGATCATCAACACTTGATGTTCTTTCCTAATCTCCACTTCTGCAGTCTTAAGCATTGGCAGAAGCTCGGGAAGAGACTTCTTCATGCCCTGCATATTATAGCTCATCACGAAGCTCTTGTAGCTAGGTGGCAGAGATTGGAGAACACGATGTATGCCTAAGTCAATGGGAATCATTATTCCCAAGGACACAAGCTTATTAGCGTACCTAGACATTTTGAGTACATGCTCACTAACGGAGTTGTTTTCCTCCATCATGCAGCTAAAGAACTTTTCTGTAGCATTATAACTCTCTACGGCAGCATGGGTATCGAAAATCATTTTCAATTCTCCCATGGTATCAAAGGCATTGCCATTTTCGAAATGCTTTCGAAGTTCTGGCTCTAGCCCATACAGTATGCCGCAATGAACTAAGTTGTGGTCCTCCTGACGAGTCACATAGACATTCTTTTCCTCGTCAGGGGCATCAGGAGCTAGTGGGGGGCCTAGCAGCGCATCTAGCACATATTTCTTTTGTGCAGTAGTGAGGAGAATCCTCAAATTCATAGCCCAGTTGGTGAAGTTGCTACCATTCGCAGCAAGTTTCTCTTTCTCCATGAACACATTGAAATTAAAAGCAGGTGGTGCCATCTACAACAGAATTTGTAAAGTTTATTTAGACTAAGTTTATGATAGATTGAGTTCAACTAATCCAAATTACTAATGAAATCCCACTCAAAAACGACATCCCTCGTGTCTTTTTGGTGATTACATGAACCAAATCCACTACACCAAGTCCAATCATCACGTGAGTTGATGTAGCTTCAAAGGCGAGCATCTATATGGGCATCATATCAACTATATGACTCATGCTTAACCTTTCGGTCCGTGTTCCGAGGCCATGTCTATACGTGCTAGGCTCGCCAAGTAAGAACCTTAGTATTCACGTGTGTCAAACTGTCTTACACCCATTCCTATGAAAGCATAGATTCGAGTACACCCGATCATCACGTGATGTCTCGAAACACGATCCACAGAATGGTGCATACTTAAGGAAGAACACATTTTTATCTTGATATCTAAATGAGGATCATCTTATAATGCTACCAAAAGCGCCAAAGTAGCAGTATAAGATGCTAACATCTAATGTGTAAAGTGAGATGATATGGTCCATGCATTTGATCTCTATCACTTGCATCGTGGTATGATCTCTATCATTCCTTTGTGTGTAAGGCCAAGGTCTATGGAACTTACATGTTGAGTGTGTTGTAAGAGTATCTATCATACATCTACTTACAACAATACCATATCAATACACTAGCCCAGCAACGATCTAAACTAGACGCCTCTAATTTATCAATTGCAAGTTTTACGTGGCTTAGGGCTTTCGGAGATAGAACCGTTCTCACCTACGAACATGAACCACAACGAGGATAACTAAGTTATTAGCAACTCCTTGTAAATCAGATATTGACTATAGTAGGAGAGACAGACACCCGCCAGCCACTTATGCAAAACAAGTTGCATGTCAGTCGTGGAACCGGTCTCATGTACGATGACATGTAAGGTTGGTCTGGGCCGCTTCATCCCACTATGCCACCAATATCGAAAATACATAGAAGATGCAAAACATGATCATCATCGCCCACATATAAACATATGTGTACTACCCGTGCAAAGCACCTACAGATAGATCAGGCTCTGATACCACTGTTGGCTCCGCAGCATAGAAAACAAAAAATTTCCTACGGTGTGAACTACATGCCAAGATCTATCTACTAGGTACAAAGCAATGGGTGGACATACATCCAAACGAGAACTTACCCTCGAAGACAACAAGTTCTGTTAACGAGTAGGAACTCATGGTTGATGTAGTCGTAAACTTGCCGATCTCAAGATCATGAGGAAGTCCGAGCGCCGCAACTCAGCAGCGCATCCGCACTCGCACACATGTTCAAGCCACCGGACAACCTCCACCTCCTCGCTCCAGCGATCCAGCGAAAGCAGCAACTCCTTCCAGACGAAATGCCACCGGGAACATGTATCTCGCTAATCCGAGACCATGGGGGAATAATTCTAGAGGGGGAGAGAGATCCTTCACAAGGAGGTGTGAGGATGAAGGAGGGAATGGGTGGCATTTTATAGGAGGAGGGGGGTTCCCCCTCTCTCCATGGCCAGCGCATGGGGGGGTGACCCCTCACCTCCCCCATTCATGTGGTGGTAACCCCTCCACATTAAAATGCCTCTTCACATTCCCTTTTAAAGTCTCCACTTTAAATGCATTAAATTTCTCCAAATTTAATGCTCTCTCATTTAATAAAACTCTTTTTATTAAATTTATTCAGAATTTTGTTAATTACTTTAATTAACAAACATTCACATATAACCCCTTGCAATATTTCAATATCACATGCAGAACCACTTTCTGCAATTTCACCGAAACAATTTCCGGTTTCTATTAAAACAATTCCTGCGCTTTGCAATTCTTTCATCTGAAACATATGTGCTCCAAAATGGTGTCTGGTAACTCTTAAGTGTGCCACCCTACGGTTCGCGAATAATGCAGACATGATCGAGACCCTTCTCCGATCAATAATCAGCAGCGGGACCTAGAGATCCGTACTGACTCCTACATATTCAACGATGACTTCTGTGATCATGAGAAACTTTAACGCTTGTAACTAAATCCCTTTGTCTCTCGATATATTACATGTCCGAGATTCGATCATCGGTATCTCCATACCTAGTTTGATCTCGTTACCGACATGCACTCTTTTCTCGTTCCCGGGATATAACATTCCAATGATCACATCACTTGCTTGCAAGCTATCTTAATGTGATATCACCGAGAGGGCCCAGAGTATATCTATCCGTCATCTGGATTGACAAATTCCACTCTTGATCCATGAGCCTCAACATAACACCTTCGTAGTACTGAACCTATCTTTATAGTCACCCTGTTACGGTGTGACGTTTGATGTTATCAAGATACTCTTCCGGTGTTAGCAATTAACATGATCTCATGGTCTAAGGATAAAGATTACTTCGTATGATGTTATAGCAATATAAACATAATGACTTGATCGTAATGCTATACTTCGGATGAATGTTCATCACATCATTCCACCAATGGTGTGACCTTGTTATTAACAACATCCAATGTCCATGATCAGGAAACCTTGATCATCTTATTAATCAACAAGCTAGTCTATAAGAGAGGCATAACTAGGAACCCTTTTTGTTTATTAAACACACATGTATTGATGTTTCTGATCAATACAATTCTAGCATGTAAAATAAACATCTATCATATATAAGGAATATATAATAACAACTTTATTATTGCCTCTCAGGGCATATTTCCTTTAGTAAGTACCTCGCTGAGGTAGTAGACTGCGCGCTGTACCCCGTGGACCTTGTTTTCCTCGGCTCATTTGACTACGAGCACTGTGCTGACCACCTTGTTGGTGGCGGAGATGTATAACAACAACGGTTCCCTTTCTCTTGGGGTCACCAGTACTGGCGAGGTGGATAGTAGGCGCTTGAGGTCTTCCTGTGCCTCATTGGTCCACTCGAACTTGTCAGCTTTACGGAGGAGTTGGTAGAAGGGTAGTGCCTTTTCACCCATCCGACTGATAAATCGACTGAGAGCCGTGATTCGCCCAGCCAGCTGCTGGACACCCCTTATGTTTTTTGGCTTCTCCATGGCCAGTATGGCTTTTATTTTCTTCGGGTTAGCTTCGATCCCTCTCGCAGAGATAAGATACCCGAGTAGTTGCCCAGATGGTACGCTGAAGGCGCACTTGTCCGGATTGAGCTTGATCCAGTAGCGATCGAGGTTGGCGAAGGTTTCGCGCAAATCATCGATTAGTGAGGCTTCCTCTTTGGTCTTGATTACTATGTCGTCGACATAGACTTGAATGTTGCGACCGAGTTTGTTCTTGAGGCAAGCTTGCATGCACCGCTGGTAGGTGGCTCCTGCGTTCTTTAGCCCGAAGGGCATTGTGTTGTAGCAGAACACACCAAAAGGCGTTGTAAACGCTGTTTTTTCTTGGTCTTCCTCCTTCATTCGAATCTGGTTATAGCCTGAGTAGGCGTCGAGGAAGCAGAGGCGCTCGCATCCCGCGGTGGAGTCGATGATCTGGTCGATTCACGGTAACGGGAAGTGGTCCTTTGGGCAGTGCTTATTCAAAGAGGTGAAGTCCACGCACATCCGCAGGATATCCGTGTCCTTTTTTGGTACTAGCACTGTATTGGCGAGCCATGTGCTTTCCTTGATCTCGCGTATGAATTTGGCATCGAGGAGTCTGTTGATCTCCATTCCGACTGCCTTTGCTCTTGGCTCAGATAATCGCCGGATTGTTTGCTCGACTGGCCTTGCGTCTGGGTTGACGTTGAGTGCGTGCTCAGCGAATTCCCTGGGAACCCCTGGCATGTCCGCTGGACACCAAGCAAAGATTTCCCAGTGCTCATGGAGGAATTCAACGAGCGCGAGTTCCTATGCGGGACTCAAGTTGTTGGCGATGAGGGCCGTCTTGGCGGGATCCGATGGGTGGACCTGGACTTTTTTGTGTGCACTGATGAGTCCAAGGACAAGTCAGGTGAAATTGGCCGGCTTAGGGGAGGCAGACTGTTGTCTGTCGACTCCTTTAGTCTTGCGAGTTCTTCCTGCATGCCGAAGGACTGGGAGATTCTATTGAATTCCCTGTCGCAACTGTCAGATCTCTCGAAGCTCCCATTGACTGTGATGACACCGTTAGGGCCTGGCATCTTCATATGTAGATAGGCGTAGTATGGCACTGCCATGAACCTAGCGAACGCGACACGTCCGAGGATGCAGTGGTACTGCGAGGGCCAGTTGACGACCTCGAAGTCGATGCGCTCGCGCGGAAAGTTTTTCGGTGTGCCAAAGATGACGTCGAGGTTGATTTTGCCAAGGGGATACACGCCCTTGCCTGGGATGATGTCGTGGAATGTTGTATCTGAGGCCTCTAGGCAGGTCAGAGGGATCCTCATTGCTCGCAAGGTACTCGCGAACATAAGGTTGATGCCGCTTCCGCCGTCCATAAAGACGCGACTCATGTCGAAGCCTCCAATTTGTGCCTCGAGGACGAGGGGACAATGGCCTAGGCGAGGTACTTATCACGGGTGGTCACGCTTGTCGAAGGTGATGCAGGACTCGCTCCCGCTGAGGTACTCAGTGGTAGATGGTGGCGAGTTTGTGTCCAAGTTGACTTGGCGAGTGATGGACTTCACCCTATTCGATGGGCGTCCTTTTTGGATCATCATGGTACCCATGGCCCGTGGGTATGGTTCGCCTCCCCAGTGCTGGTCCGGCGCAGCTACGTTTGGAGGTAGTCCAGGTGGTGGTGGCGGAGCGCCATGTGCCACGGCGCCTAGAGCGGCTCCGTAGCCCCTTTCGACTGCACTGTGGTTCATCCGAGCCAGTCCCTCATGTAGTTTGAGGAACTCGCGGCAATCCTTGAGGAGGTGGCTGGACTTCTTTTTTCTGTCTTGTTTGTCGACGTAGAAGTGCACAGTGCATGGCCCGGACAGCTTGTCCTCGATGGACGTTGCGAGTGCTTCATCGCGATTGCGGTGCTGCCATACTTGCGTGGTTTTTCAGAGTCGCGGTATCCGCCGCTGTGGTAGCTGCTGTTGCGGTTTTCGTCGCGTCTGTCGGCGTAGCCGGCTGCAACCATGTTGACGTCGTCACGGTCATTGTAGATGCACATGTGATGTTTGCTTCGGCGGTCGCTTCTTTGCTCGAGTTCTGCCTCGTCGTTAGAGTGAACACGATTTTTTACCGAATCTTCTCCATCTGCCCAGCGATTCGCGATTTCCATTAGGTGGTCGATGGTTTTGGGCTTCGAGCGGCTCAGCTTCTGCCTGAGCTCTATGCGACGTACGCCGCCGTTGAATGCGTCAATCGCACGATCCTCCGAGATGTTCTCTGCGGAGTTCATGATGATGGACCACCTCTGGATGTAAGAGCGTAGCGACTCGCCCGATCTTTGCTGGTAGCATCTCAGCTCTTCGATTGATGCGGGCCGTTTGTATGTGCCCTTGAAGTTGCGCACGAAGCTGTATACCAGTTCTTCCCAACTGCGAATGGATCCGCGTGGGAGGTTGTTGAGCCATGCTCGGGCGGCGCCTTGCAGCTGTAGCTGCAGGCATTGCATGGCCGTGCTTCGACTCCTGCCACGGAGCCTGACGGAGGAGATGTGGTCTTCCAACCAGATTTTCGGGTCCTGCAGGGCCGTCAAACTTCGGGTTCTCCGATGGGAGCTTAAACCCCTTGGGCATTCGCTTTTGCCTGATGGCTCTGCTAAAGCATCTAGCGCCACAAAGCTCCACATCTTTGTCTTCTGAGTCAGTCGACCGGGCACGTCGCCCCCTAGATTTGTCAATCTTGCGCTGCGTGAGGTCATCGCGCGCATCATAGTCGTGGTCGTGTCGCCGTGAGCTGCGACGTCGATACAGATCGTGACTGTCGTCGCTAGATGAGGGCGAGGAATAGCGTTTTGCCAGAGCCTTGCCTTTCTTCGACTCTGGTGCTGGCTCTTTATCGAGGGCGGCCTCGACTAGTCCCAAGCCCGCGATCGTAGATCGGTGCATGGCGGCTCGGGGATCTCCAGCTGGTGGCTGGTTGTTCAGGAGGTACATGGTGGCTGCCGTCACTGCAGCTTGCGGCGTCTTCGGGACCACGTTGCCTCGTGTGTCGATTGTCATAGAGCTGAAGTCGAGGACCTTTGCAGCTTCTATGCATTCTTGCTCGGTGAGATGGGCCATCCGGGATCGCCTCTTGTTTGCGATATACTCGTTGCCCTTTGAGGAGGATCCTCCGTGGGAGGAGAGCCCAGCACGTCGAAGACTCAACTCATCTGCCGCCTTTTTGCGTGCCTCGAGTTGCGCGATTGTTTGCACTTGACGCTTGAATTCTTCCTTCAAGAGCCAATGATAGCCCATTAGCAGCTCTTGCGGGGAGCCAAAGGGTAGAGGGTTACCCCGTAGGGCCTCGTGACAGCGAGCCCACTCGAGTTCATTGAGCCTGATCATAATGCGTTTGCCAGTCTACTCGTTTATTATGGTTGGAGGCTCGACTGCTCCCCCGTTGTTGGCGGGGGCGCCGTTTGGCGATGGTCCGCCGTTGGGTATGCCGTTGTTTGGCGGGTCAGCTCCGTGGCCGCCGTTGCCCATGTTGACGAGATTGGCGGAGGTGTCGCCTGCGTTGATGACGGCACACATGAAGTGGTTAGGGAAGCTGCTGCTCCCGCAACTCTCAGATCCGGAGCCGTAGGCTCCATCTTCAGTTGCCAGATCGCTCAGATCGGATTTGCGAATGCTGTCGCTGACCGTATTCTCGACTATTGTCGGGGCGTTGAGCTCACTGAGGGTGCCGATCGGTGGAGGGAACCATGATGCTGGAGCAATTGATGGCACCGTTGGCTGGTCAGGCATGCGAAGCGTGCCCATCTGACCAACTTGGAAGTGGAAGCTCCCGATCGTCAGGCTGATTCCGTCGCCTACGGACTCGAAAGCCGGGCGAGTGGCCGGCGTGTGGACGGTGAAGTCGAACGCGCTGAAGAGCTGGCGAATCTCCGCTGTTGCGGAGTTGTAGATCGCGATTGATAGGGCCAAAGAAGCCGCAACATCAACACTCCCAGTTCCCACAGACGGCGCCAATTGACGAGGGTTTAACTCATCAATGCCCATTGTTATGGACTTGGGTTTTGGAGAAGGAGGGAGCGCTGGAGACATCTATCGGCTAGCAAACAAGCACACAGGGGACTCGAAGATTTACCCAGGTTCAGGCCTTGTAGAGGTCCCTACTCCTGCTTATCTGCTCGTGGAATTATCAAAGGAATCGAGGATTACAATGGTGTGCAGATGCAATCTGGCGAGGGTTGTGGAAACTAGGGTTGCGTGTGTCCTCCTCGCCACCCCCTCCTAGCCTTTATACAGATAGGCTAGGTCTTGGGTGACAGATCGAGTCGGTTACAGGTTAGGGTTTTCCCCTTTGAACTTTCTATCTGTAGCTTCTTCTTGTTTTTCAAGCAATCGAGAGTCCGTAGGCTACTCGAATTCTTCATTTGGGCCTTGGCGACACCGTGGGCCTCTACGTATTCAGGCCGTATATACCAAGTTCGAGTAACTGTAGGGTATACCCATGTCATTAGGTGAGCTCGATCGGCGAGCTAGATGAACACACATGGAGAGAGGCACACAATTTTTTTACCTAGATTTAGGTCTGCGATGTGCGGATCCCTACGTCCTGCAACTATCGACTATCTTGATAATGATCATGATTGCACAACTTAATTTACCAAGAAGGAACTATCTAAGAAACCTCTCCGTCTCACTCTCATTCGACCCGAGCCTCCTTTTATAAGTACAAGGGGACACCACGGGGGACGGGCGTCAGAAGAACATGTGTCAGTCTAGCAATGCCATGCGTCAAGGCGTGACTTGCATGAGTACAACATGGAGAGGCTCTCTTGTGGCCCATTCACTAAAAGATCTATACTAATCAATGCGAGTCCAATTCACTGACTCGGTGCGTGTCCGATTCGGGTCCAACCCAAATATATTTCCGGTTCAGGTCTAACCCAAACTTTCTCCCGCTCTTAAGTGTGTGACCAGATAGGCTCATGGTGACTCGGACACGATTCGAGTCTTACTCATGATCGATCAGTGGGCAACGGCTCCTAGCAGAACATGTCGACTTCCAAGTACCAAAGAGTCATGACGACATACCTTCCAATGTGACGTCCGAGTCCCTTTTGCCTCACAATACATATTGTCAAGCTATAGGCAAATAATCATCATCTTTCAAATAGCTGAACTCTCTTCTCGATCCGAGATAAGTGATTCATCTAACTAACTCTTAATCGACCGTCTCGGTTAATACTTAACCAAGTCGTGCATGACCATGCTTTCCGAATCATATCTTCCGAGAGGATCTAGAGAATATCTCTAGCACGCATGCACGCCCTTCCACCAATAAAGTGCCTTATCTTCCTAATCTCTCCTACATGCAGCTCGTGACTCCCGTGCGCCCAGCGCGCCACACCGCGCCGCCGCTCGCCCACGCCCCCAGCCCCCTGCAGCTCATGCCGCCACGATCCCCCATGGGCACGTGCTCCGACGGTTGGCCCTTCTCTGCTGCTTTTCATGGTGCCTGCCCCTAACTTCTCCGTGACAAGGCCCCAAGCCCTGACACATGTGCTACGGCGCTAAAACTCCTCTGCCACGATCGACGGCGATGACCATCACCTCATAGCGCCTACCTCCTCCGCGGCCGAGTTCACCGGTGCGGAAGGGCGAATTTTGCTACGTACGGTGGGTGTCGTTGCTACCTGTGGCGACCGGTGTTGCTACCTACGGCAAGTGGCGTCGCTACCTGCGGCCAAGGTCTCCGGTGAAATCGGATTTGCTACATTAGCAGATATTTTTTGCTACAACATTTTTCTAGGTTTGCTAGAATAGCGTATAGCTTTTGCTACAAGATTTTTGGGTCCCCTATGAAAGTCTCCGACGATGTCTCCGATGAAATTGATTTTTTGCTACAGCTACTATTTTTTTCCTACATCTGTTTTATGGTTTTGCTACAATATCGATAAGTTTTTCTACATGTTCTCCGACGAGGTCTCCTGGTGAAAGTCTCCGGCGAGGTTGATTTTGCTACATTAGAATAAAACTTTTGCTACAAAGTCTCCGACAAGAACAATATTTTTTATTCTGTTTTCTGGACGAAACTTTTTTCTACGGTGTAGAAAAACAGGACAAATATAGAAAAACGGAATGAAGGACGGGACGTGAAGCAGTTCCATCCCGGGGACACCTGGCACTGCCCAAAAGAAAAGGTCTTAGGATGACGATGACCGATTGATTATTAATTCCATCGTAAACTAACATGGCAGTCCGTTTATTCCATTCTCCCAACTAATAAACTTGCAAACCCACACCCACGGAACGCAGCACCGGCACGCCGGCCTGCCCTCAACCTCAAGCGCTTGGCGGGAGCGGTATGGCGGCGACGGTCTTGATCCACGCGGGGCGGGCGGAGATGTCCTCCCACCACGCCTTAACGTGGGGCCTGGACGTCACGAGCTCCGCCTTGGAGGTCTTGCTGAGCAGGAACATGTAGGACAGGTGGTTGGCGTCGGCGAGCGTGTAGGCGTCTCCGGCGAGGTACCTGTTGCCCTCCTTGGCGAGGTGCGCCTCGTAGACGTCGAGCACCTTGGCGAGGTTAGCAGCATGCTTGTCGACCACGGCCGCGTCGGGCGCGCCGCCGATCATGGGCTTGATGAGGAGCTGGAAGACCAGCGGGGAGACGGCCGGGTAGAAGTGGTGCGACTCCACCTCCAGCCACGTCTCCAGCTTCGCCGACGGCGTGGGAACCAGGTCCGGGCCCAGATCCTTGTACTTGGTGGCGATGTGCCGGGTGATCGCGCGGGACTCTGCAGACGCAAATGCGTCGTTAATTTCGGGGGATTAATTAGTTATTAAGCTCTGCTCGTGGCTAGACTAGTTAATTGGTAACAGATCTTTTGCAGGATTAATTAGCTAAGAATGATGAAGTATTTTAGGAATTCAGATATAGATCATGGATCATAGGATGACACACACATGTGGAAC
Organism: Avena eriantha; assembly: GCA_910589775.1. Taxonomy (NCBI): domain Eukaryota; kingdom Viridiplantae; phylum Streptophyta; class Magnoliopsida; order Poales; family Poaceae; genus Avena; species Avena eriantha. The sequence continues at coordinate 326,803,209 of OU342746.1, forward strand.
GAAATCCATCCATCACTATGATCAGCGTAAACAGAGCACTGACAAAAGGAGCAGGGCAGGGGACTGTGAATTACCGTAGATAACTTCATCTCCGTCCTGCAGCGCGGGGATCTCGCCGAAAGGCTGCACCAAAGGAGCCGTAGAGGTAGAGCGAGCAAAAAATTAGCTAGAAATACAAGAATGTCCGTCCAATCTCCGCGAGTAATTAGAGAAGCAGCCAAGCAGGGAAGAGAGCGTACGTTGAGGGCGAGGAAGTCGGGGTGCTTGTGGGCGCCGGTGCGGAGGTCGACGGGGACGATCTCGAAGTCGAGGCCCTTCTCGTTCAGCACCGCCGCCGCGCGCACCACGTTCCCCGACAGCGCCATCCCGTAAAGCTTGATCGGCGCCATCTCGGTCTCCCTTCGCTCGCTCGCGCTCACTGCCGTGTGCTTGCTCGCCTAGCTAGCTTATCTCGGTTGCCCTCTCCCTCCCCCGTCGGTCTATGGCGTATATATGGAGGGTGGGATGCTGACATCGAGCTAGCCTAGTCAAGCCACGAGCTTTCACACAGCGGACGAGCACGACCGGCCTACCTACCGGGCCCAAGTGGCGGCCAAATTATAGGAAAAACTGTATCAACAATCATAATATTCCACTACGAAAATATTTTAAATGATGCATCAAAACAAAATTGCTTTGGCATTGTAGATGTTACAGTTTATCTGAAGTCAAACTTCGCAAAATGTCTGATTTTTGACAAAAGTAGTATTTCCTCCGAATCCATATTAATTGTTGCTAAGTAGTATTGTTTTGAATTCCAAAATCATCTCACTCTCAAACCATGTATCTTTTCTTAAAGCAACTACAGCAGTCGCCGTATATTTCGACGCCATAAAACGCGTAAGTAGCGCGCGCGATCTGGGTATAGCACGCCGCGCGCGAATCTCCTCCGACAGAGACGCAACGTGTGCGCTAAATTTGCAGCGCAAACCCTCCAACAGACGCAGACGCGATAAATACTGGCGCGTGCAAACAAGATTTTGTAATAAATATGACAGAAAATAGATCTAAAAATTAGAACGAAATATATTACATAGAACATGAAAAAATATATACATAGACCGGGTGCAAGAAAATACTAGAAATTACCGCTACTACGAAAAATTACTAGAAGCTACTATACTACTAGAATCTAGTCCGACAAGGAGACTGAGATGTAGTCATCGCCGAACGAGACCAGTGTTGTGTCGGACACTGGCGTTGACGAAAACGTGTCCATCCAATGGGGATCGTTGTCAGAGATGGTCGACAGCCTGGCCATCTGCGCGTCGATGAAGGCGCGCCTCCGCGCCTTGTCCACCCGACGCTCGATGCGGTTCTGGTGCTTCGCCACTCTTGCTGCTGCCTTGGTCGCGGCCTGCTCGGCGTCGTGCTTGCGTTGCGCTGCGACGTCTTTGGGGAAACACCGGCGCCACTCCTGCCGCAGGCGCTCATCGCGCTCGGCGATGAGCAGGTGGCGCTCCTCCTCCGTCACGAGGAGAGGCGACGGCGCGAGCGCCTCGGCCTGCTCGCGTGTCCAGACATCGTGAAAATTCATCGACGCGTGCGGGCGCCCAAGCCGCCACGACGTCGTAGGCGCCAACGGCCTCATGCGCGGTCTCGAAGGTGCCGAGGCCGATGCGCTCGCCGCCGAACCAGATCTCGGCATAGTAGGTGCTGGTCGAGCGCGCGCGTACGCCGCGGTACCTGGAGCTTCCCAGCGCGGCGGCATGGCGGCGGTGGCGCGGGCGCGACTGAAGCGGTGGGGAGGGGAAAACGAGTCCGCGTGCGCTCAAGCGGGGTGGGGAGGGTGACGGTTTGGTTTCACGCGAGGGCGGGGCGCACCATTTATCGAGCGCGCTTAGTCGGTGCGCCAAAATAATCGCGCGGGGTCATGCATGTGGCAAAAAAAAATTCGCCGGGAAGATAGACTGTTGTAGGTTGCAGCGTAGACTCTCGCGCGGGAAAATTCGATTTTTGAGCGCGCGACCGCTTTTTTACAGCGACCGCTTAAGTAGTTGAATACACAATGTGCAACTTTGCATTAATGATGACAATGAGCCGGGTATTTTTTTTTACCCTCTAACTCTCAGCGACTGAGAATTACACTACGTCGCAGTCAGCTGAGGTCACATGGCGAATCCGTATGTCGCGCTTCTGTATGTATAGGTGGCTTCCTCGTTTGCTTTGCTTGTGACGGTATGCTTTTTTTCAGCGAATGCTTGGGATGGCATGCTACTTGCTCCTTTGGGTTCTCTCGTTTGTCGCAAAAGAAAGCAGTACACGGCTAGTCTGTCAGTGTCACGTTAGCTAGTGAAAAGCCTCGGTTACAACCTACTACCTCTGTTAGAAAACAAATAGTCTATAAATTTTCTGAAAAAACAAATAATGTCAAATTTATACAAAAAGCTATTAATTAGTATAAATACTTTGTAGATACAATCTGAAAATGTATTTCATAATGTAATAATATAGATTAGACATCGTAAATGTTAATACTTTTTGAATAACTTTGGTCCAACTTAACACTATTTGTCTTCTCAAGAAAATTATTACACGTCATGTTTAAATGGAGATTGTAGTCCCTATGTTTCAAATTACACCACGTTTAACTAGGTGGACTAGTACTCCCTCATTTTTCATCCAAAAATATCTTGGAATTTTTAAAATAGATGGTATGAAATATGCGCTATGTATTCCAAAAATTCAACGAATTTTTTGAATGAAAAATAAGAGAGTTAATAGTCTACCTAGGTAAGCGTGCGTGCGGAGAATACCATCAGAGAAGAAGAAAGTAGGGCTATTACCCTCCGGACGGTCTGAACCTGGGTAAATATCACCGTGTTTGTGTTTCTCACATGTCAGAGAAGATGAACTGGAACTTTCTTGCGGCACACAACCGAACAACTAAAAGGGGGTATCCAGTACCCCTGGTGTCTGTGCTTCTGCACATGACACCCTTGTACTCCCCAAGAATTCTAAGAGAGTACCAACTAAATCTGGTCCTTGGTTTAGAAGGGTATAGTCACATCTATAGGTTCACATAGAATTATCAAGTCCCAGAGGAGAAAAGTAGAATCGAAAATAAGGATAAACCTGCATGAACATTCATCATCAACATCAGCACGATTTTCAAAGATAAATCTTCCATGAAAAAAATAGTATTACACCACGATGAGATCTTTTTTGAAGGACGAACCCAACGGTGAAGACGGATCATTAATCGGATTAACGGTTTAAGAGATAATTTATTTTAAATTTTTAGATCGCAAAAAGATTTCTACATGCATACATGGTCGTTGGCTCTTTGGATTTTATAGACGCGCAAGCCGTCGCCAGACGGATTACTACTCTGAGACACGGGTGCTTGATAGATTAACCGTTTTATAAGACAAAGCTGCCAAACGTTCATTGAAAACTCAATCTTGCAAGGAGGTAATTTTGCATTTCAGTTATGTAAAATATTTCAATGAGTCAAGAGTCGGTTTTGAATTGCGTGATAGTTGCGTCTCGCTCACCCGTGCTCATAGAGAATTATCCAAGTGCCAATCGAGAAAAGTAGAATCGAAAAGGTAAATCGTCCATGTAAAAGAAAAGGTCTTAGGACGACGATGAACCGATTGATTATTAATTCCATCGTAAATAACATGGCAGTCCGTTTATTCCATTCTCCCAACTAATCTTGTAAGCGCACTAAGCTTCCTAGAATTGGAGTTGCCTCTAGGGTGGAACGGTGGGTTGCCCGTTTATTCCATTCTCCCAACTAATCTTCTAAGCGCACTAAGCTTCGTAGAATTGGAGTTGCCTCTAGGGTGGAACGGTGGGTTGCCCCACCTGTAGGTGAGTTTGGTCATTTGGTCGCCCGATATTGCTGGTGCACCGCTTCCCTGATTGACAGGGTGTTTACGTGTCAATTTTGCGTGGGCTAAGAGATGAGAAAAGTACTGCTTTGACATTTGTTGAATCGATATTTAGATACATTATCTTCACACTAATAGATGGTTAGATACACAGGCGTAGCCAGCACCGGGTCGAGCAGGGGCAACCGACCCGGCTCAAATCGCCAGGGAAAAAATCGGGAGCCAGAAACATCGGTGTCTACACCATGACGCGGCCGCGTGACTCCCTGACCGAGTCGTTACCCTGTTCCCGAACGCAAATTCCCCACACCCCGCCCCTCCTCTCCCGCAGTCCCGCTGGGTCGCCGCCACGCTCTCCTCCTCTCCCACATTCCCGCCGGTCGCCGCCCCGCCCCTCCCTGCTGGCCAACACTCTCCCGCCGCCCCTCCCTCCCCCCACCACCAGCAGGCAGCGGCGCCGCGCCCAGGCAGCAGGCAGCAACCAGCGCCCCGCTCCTGCCCAGGGCCCCAGGCAGCAGGCAGTACCCCATCACACCACGGCCCCGCTAGTTCTGATGGACGAAGATGAGGAGGCAGACTGGATCCTGGCCGAGGAGGAAGAAGCAGCAGTGCGGGCTCAAGCTCACGAGGAGGCAGAAGGTTTGAGAAATTTGAAGAGGCCACGCCCACAGCAGGTTGTTTTCCAAGACTTTAGATTTCAGTTGTATTTTTAATGTATACTTGTCTAGTGGCTAGTATTGTGTAGGAGTTTGCTGAAAGAATTATTTTGATTTCAATGTTGTAGGACAATGAATAAGTAAATATTGCGGAAATCTTTGATCTAGCAAATGTCATTGCCGATCCCGGAGTTCGGAGAGTAATTGAGTCATATGGTACCCCTGAAATTAGAGATAAAATGAGATGCGCATATTTGTCGAAAGGCCGTAATCGTTTAATTGGTCATAATTTTCCCAAAACTAAATTTGACCTGGATTGGCGGTCATTTCTAGATACCTGTTATGAGAGCTATGATTGGTTAGAGTATAGTGTGGAGAAGGATGCTGCATTTTGTTTCTATTGTTTTCTTTTCAAGTCTTCAAGCAATAGTAACCACTTTGGATCGAATGTTTTCACAAAGTCAGGGTTCAAAAATTGGAAGAAAGCATCGACAAATTTTAGGTCTCATGTGGGTGGACCAAATAGCTTTCACAACAATGCAAGAAATAGTTTTGAAGATTTCAGAAATAAAAAGCGAAGTGTGGCATATGCTCTTGTTTGTCATGAAGAAAAATCACATATTGATTATGAGATTCATTTGAGGGCTGTTGTGGGTGTTTTCAGATTTCTCCTTGAACAAGGTCTAGCTTTTCGTGGGCATGATGAGTCTAGCACTTTCTTAAATAGGGGCAATTTCTGTGAGATGTTGGATTGGTATGGTGCAAGATGCAAGGATGTAGCCGATGTGATTAATGAGAATGCTCCTGGAAATTGTCAATTGACATCTCCTAAAATCCAACTAGATATAGCACGAGCATGTGCATAAGAGACTACACAAGTCATTATGAACGAGCTTGGAAATTCTAGTTTCTCTCTACTTGTTGATGAGTCTCGTGATGTATCGGTTAAAGAGCAAATGGCCGTGATGGTGAGGTAGTACTCTCACAACTGAATTATCATACTCTCACAACTAGTTTATCATACTCTCATACCTTCTTACATTTTTATATGTTATTGCTTGTAGGTTTTGTGAACCAAAAAGGAGAGATTGTGGAAAGATTGCTCGGTGTTGAGCATGTTCTTGATACTACATCGGTTTCTTTGAAAAGATATTTAGATGCAATGTTTGTTAAACATAATTTGTCCATGTCTAGATTAAGAGGCCAAGGATATGATGGTGCCTCTAATATGCGTGGGGAGCTACATGGTTTAAAAACATTGGTATTGGCCGACAACCCTCATGCTTATTATGTGCATTGTTTTGCCCACCAACTTCAATTGGTGGTTGTGGCGGTTGTGAAAGGAGTTCTTCCAGTTGGTCAGTTCTTTGGTCACTTAAACAAGATTCTCAGTATGGTTAGTTTTCTTGTACATAATCGTAAATAGTTTTCTCCCACTCTTTGTCTATGTATGAATTCTAATTTGTACATGCACATTTTTGTAGTTGAGTGCCTCTTGTAAGAAGAAAGATGCATTGTTGCAATTGCATCATGACCATTTGGTAGCACAACTAGAGAGTGGGGAGATCTCTTCTGGAAGAGGCCAACATCAAGAGACAAGTTTAACAAGACCGGGTGATACTCGTTGGGGATCACACCATAGAACTCTAATTCGGATCCAACAAATGTGGGATTCAGTCATTGAAGTGCTATACAGTGTTTCTCATGATGGGACAGATGTCGAGGAGAAAGGTGTGGCTTCACGTTATATCATATACATGGAAACCTTTGAATTTGTTATTATCTTGCATTTGATGCTTCGAGTGCTTGGTTTAACAAATGGTTTGTCCCACGCATTGCAATCCAAAGATCAAAACATAGTGAGCGCTATGAATATGATTGTCTCTGTGAAAAGTCTATTACAGAAATTGAGAGATGATGGATGGGAGCCTCTATTGCTTGCTGCTACTAACTTATGTGGTGGAAGAAATATTATAGTACCAAATATGGATGATAACATTGCAGCTAGGGGTTATCCAAGGAGCTCACGCAAGATGGTTACCTGCTTCCATCATTACAAGGTAGAAATCTTCAATGAGGTGCTTGACAGAAACATAGTTGAGATGAATCGTAGATTTTCTGAAACTTCTACACGCCTATTATTGTGCACTACATGCCTTGATCCTAGAGACTCATTCAGCAGCTTTGATAATGATATGCTAGTTGAGCTTGCAACTATGTACTCTGCTGATTTCTCTTCGCATGATTGTTGTCTATTGGTTGACGAACTGAACATATATGTTGATGTGATGAAGATAAGCCCTGAGTTTATTGCTTGTGACAGTCTAAGTGATCTTGCTCTCAAGTTGGTTCAGAAGAGACAATATTTGACCTTTCCATTGGTCTATCGTCTTATTACACTTGCTTTGACATTGCCTGTGGCCGCAGCATCAGTTGAAAGAGTTTTCTCCGCCATGAATATTATAAAGTCAGATCTTCGAAACAATATAGGAGATGATTGGCTCAATGATTTGATGATTTGGTATGTTGAGAAAGAGATATTTGCTAAAATTAATGACAAGAAGATTATGCTACGTTTTGATTCCTACAAGGACCGTCGCGGTCATCTTCCTCGTCAATTTCGTCTTCCCAACATGGATTCAACTTAATGGTATGATTGAAGGAGATATGCCCTAGAGGCAAAGAATAAATAGGTTTTTATTGTCATATCTCAGTTAGTTTATAATAGTTTCATATTGTGCTATAATTGTGCCAAGTAGAAACATTGGTACAAGTGTGGTATGAAAAACCAAGTCCCTAGTAGCCTCTATTCATGAAGGAGATATGCCCTAGAGGCAAATAATAAATAGGCTTTTATTGTCATATCTCAATGAGTTTATAATAGTTTCATATTGTGATATAACTGTGCCAAGTAGAAACATTGGTACAGGTGTGGTATGAAACAACCAAGTCCCTAGTAGCCTCTATTCATACTAGTTCGTTGGTCACGAAGATGATCTGGGTTTCAAGATCATGGGCATTTATGCCGACTGGCAACAAGATCATATCATTGGAGAATGATGTGATTGGACATTCCTCGAAGGATTGCAACACGATCAAGTCATATAGTTCATTGTTGCAACAACTATACCTAGAGTCCTTCTCCTTAGACCGTGAGCTCATATTACTCACTGTTTCCCTAGGCTGCTTTGACTGCATCAAACGTCATCTCGTAATGCGGTGGCCATAAAGGTGTACGTTGGGTATTCCGAAGGAACAGTAGATGACATGTGACTGCAAGACCGGGATTTATTCACCCACATGACGGGTAAAGATACATATGGCCGACTTGGTGAGATTACATCTATAAATGTTGCAACATGTGACTAGGTCACGGAGATGTAATATCACAGTAACAAGAAAACATAACTTGTTGTGAACGAGATTGAACAAAGGTATGGGATACCAATGATCGGATCTCGGACAAGTTGTATCGAGAAACAAAAGGAAGAGGATGCTACATTTAGACGGTTCAAACGACATTGTCATCAGGAATGCATAGGGGTCACATGGATATCCCTGGTCCCTCTGTTTATCATTGATACAGATCATGTCTAGAGCATTCCCGAGCTGTGGAAGGATACACTTAAGGGTACGATGAGAGCGATCATTCGTAAGACGGAATCACAGTAGAGAAAGAGAGAAAACCGGAATCGTTCCGCGGAGAGATCCGAAGTTGTTCGGAGAAAGAATAAAGGAAAAGACCGGAAAAGTGTTTTCGGATAAATGGGAATTTAAATATATATTTATTATATGTTAATTATGAATCAATATATTCTAAATAATATTTATATTAAGATTTATAAAGGCAAATTTTGTATTAGGCCAAATCCCCGGAGGGAAATAGCCTAAAAGAAAAGCTGCAGAAAAAGAAAAAGAAAAAAATAACAGCTTCTGCCGCTGTGGGCCAGGTGGCCCACTTAGGTGTGCGGCAGGTGTTATGCACCGCGCGTGGCAGCAGGTGGCCAACCGCCGCTAGTGGGCCGCTGCCTTGCGGCCCAAGCGGGCGCTGGCGGGAAGCCACAGGCGGGCGGGCGCGAGGTAGGCTGGCGCGGCCCACCCGGGCGCTGGCTACTAGCCGCTGTGCTGGGCCGCGGGGGTAGCGCCGGCCCACCCGCTCGCCAGCTACCGCCGCTGTTGCCTGGTGTGCTGGGCCGTGGTGGGCAGGTCGGCCCACCCGGCTAGCCCCCTTCCCAAGCTGCTGTTTGTTGCCCCTTTTTCCTCTTGGGCTGGATTTTGGCCCATCCGGATGGACGAAAATCCTGTTGTCTTTTCCATTTACTAATAGTCCCACATGGCTAACCTGATGGGGAGGGCACACCCCCTCCGCCTATATAAAGGGGTGCCCATGGGTGGGATTGAATACATAATTGGAGAAGTTATTTGGTTGACTTTCTCCTTCTCTCTTCCTCTATACCTCGTGACCATGGCCCCAAGTCTGGGCTGTGCGATCGAGGTACACCTACAGTATGCTGTTGCCCTGCAGGGATTCCTAGCCGAATATCAACTTCCGCACTCCCAGCGGGATCGAGGAGCCGGAGGTCTCATCGTGCACCGGATGTGTACGAAGACACGAGGCGCAACACTTGGGGCGCTAGAATGTCGTGAGCCGGAACTGTTGCATGATGAAGATGATGAAGATCAAGAAGGAGCAAGGGGTGACCTGCGAGGAGCTTCGCGACCTTGAGGTCGGCTTCGAGTACGACTACTTCAACCATGTTCCCCGCGAAACGTTAACCGCATATGGTCTACAAGGGTATGTATTCTCTACGCATCGGCCGTTACCGCATTACTACATAGATAGATCCTAGGCAAGTTTTGGGGTTACATCGTAGGGAAATTTTTGTTTTCCGCACCGATCCCCAACGGTGGTATCAGAGCCGATCTATGTGTAGGAGTGTTGTACGTCCAGTACGCACAAGTATTGTGCGGGCATTGATCCCTTAGTTGTTATCCTCTAACGTGTACTTGTTTATATCGCGGTATTGTTTGATGAAGCGGCCCGGACGGACCTTACGCGTATTCGTACGCGAGACTGGTTCCACGCTCAACATACGGCTTATAACGTATAAGTGGCTAGCGGGTGTCTGTCTCTCATTCGATAGTTGATATAGCATTTACAACGGAGGGCCCTGAAAGGAGTGTAATAGAGACAACTATCGGATCCATGTTGTGGTTGGAAAGTTCGTAGTTTAGAAACGGTTCTAGTGTGAAAGCCCTAACAACCACGTAAAACTTGCAATAGATAAAGTAGAGGCGTCTAACTTTATTTGCAGGGGGCATGTGATTATGATATGGCAATGGTCTTTGTGAAGGTAAAAGTAGTTTACTTTTTTGTTGCTAAGTAGTATAGTAATAGTCATCGTTCCGATGAACGACCTGGTGGCGGTGTCGTGGACTTGGCGTCAAACCAAGGGCAATATGGAGATCATGCCGGAGCGCTCGATGAAGATCAAGGCGCAAGAAAGACCATATCATATCACATTATACATATGATGTTGATACCAGTTTTACATCTAATTGTGTGCTAGTATTTAGATACTCAACGGTAGCAAATAAGATAATCCCTATTTAATTCCAATGTTCCGTGTTCCCCTTGTGTGTGCACCACCAAGAAAGTTCTTCGGTATGAGGCCGGCCGTGATGATCGGGGGTCAGACATATCTACGTTCACATACAGTTGGTGTAAGCCATGTTGCACAGCGAATACACACAAGTTAGATTTGGCGAGCCTAGCATGTACAGACATGGCCTCGGAACACAAGAGATCGAAAGATCGAGCATAAGTCACATGGATGATGTGATTGGCATTGTTGAATGCCTACCTTTGATAATGCACTGATGGCCGTGATGATCGGGGGAGGTGTAGAGGATAGGGATCATGCGATCACTAAAATCGTCCAGGGGATGACCATTTTAGTGCAGACCAATTATAAATTGATCTCTTATTATAAACTTAATCTAGATGTCTGTTTGCAAATATCTTATTAGATCTTAGTCTATCCCATTGAGGTCCTTTGCGACCATGGGAATATATTGCTTAATTTGGAACTTAGCAAAAGGGTCCAACTTCATAGATTAATACCCACACCTGAGGGATATCCTCATAAAAGGTGATCTTATCTTCTTGACACAATAACCATTAGGAGATAATCCGATGATTCCGAAATGTTTGGAAAAACACTTAGCGATCTTGCATTAGAGTTGAGAACTCTTGGAAGGGCTTGATTGCAAATGGAGTCATGGATGAAAAAGGTATATGTTAGATATACAAAATTATAAATGTGTTTCTTGCAAAACTCACTGCAGTTTGCAAAGTATTTGATACTTGTCCCGTTTTTTGAAAACATGATGATCTGCTTGAGAATTGCTGGATTTGAGACAACGTGACTTGATGACGGCAAGCAAAACAGTTGATGGCCGACATCACCTCTTTCCTCAAAGTTTGTCATTTGGATTAGTGGACTTGAATATAATTTTGTAATCCTAGTTTGTGTGTCTTGCTTTTTGCGAGACGATTATTCATATGAACAAGTTACAAACCAGTTTGTACTATTCATATGAACAATACCATTATGGTCACATTACGATTATAAACAAGTTATTCTCATCACTATGTTGTTCGGAGAAAGAATAAAGGAAAAGCCCCGAAAAGTGTTTTCGGATAAATGTGAATTTAAATATATATTTAAATATATATTAATTGTGAATTAATATATTATAAATAATATTTAGATTAAGATTTATAAAGTCAACTTTTATATTAGGCCAAATCCCAGAGGGAAAAGGCCTAGAAATAAAAGTGCAGAAAAATAAATGGAAAAGGATAAAATAGCCAGCCCTGTGGGCGGCGGATAACCTCCACCGCACAGGGCGGCAGATAACTGGACGCCGCTCAGCGCCAGGCGGGCGGGCCGCTCGGCTAGGTGTGCCACGGGCAGGCGAGCCGGCCCACCCAGGCCAGGCGACGCGGGGCTGGGTGGACGGTCGATGGGCCGCCGGCTTCTGGCCCACCCGGGGAGGGGCGCGGGCGCAGCCAGCACGAGCTGGGCCGCGGTGGGCAGGCCGACCCACCCGGCTGGCTGGCTGCTGCCGCTCCTTTTTATTTTTATTTAGCATTTTCTGTTTGCTATTTGGGCTGAGTACTTTTGGCCCATTTGGCAGTCCGAAAATCTGCTGCCTTTCTCCTTTAGTATTAGTCCCACATGGCTAACCCAATGGGGAGGGCACACCCCCTCCGCCTATATAAAGGGATGCCCATGGGTGGTATTAAAAGACACCAAATACACAACTTGAGAAGTCCTTTGGTTGACTTTCTCCCTCCCTGTCTTTATACCTCGTGACCATGGCCCCAAGTCTGGGATGTGCGATCGGGGCACACCTGCAGTACGACGTTGCGCTGCAGGGATTCCTAGCCGGATATCAACTTCCGCACTCCCGGCGGGATCAAGGAGCCGGAGGTCTCATCGTGCACCGGATGTGTACGAAGACACGAGGCACAACACTTGGGGCGCTAGAATATCGTGAGCCGGAGTTGTTGCACGATGAAGATGATGAAGATCAAGGAGCTAGTGGTGACATGCGAGGAGCTTCGTGACCTTGAGGTCGGCTTCGAGTACGACTACTTCAACCACGTTCCCCGCGGAACGTTAACCGCGTACGGTCTACAAGGGTATGTACTCTCTACGCATTGGCCGTTACTGCATTACTACATAGATAGATCCTATGCTAGTTTCTAGGGTTTCACCGTAGGATTTTTTTTCTGCGCCGATCCCCAACAATGATGCTATCTTATCAAAATGTAGCACTTTTGTATCTTGTTTTTGTTCTTTATAGTCAGTTTGTAGTTCTACTCGATGAAACATGAAAATTGAATATGTTTGGACCATTTTTTGTTGATTACACTTGATTTTCTACTGAAAAAAAATTATAACTTTTTTGTTCGACCCGGCTCAGTTGAATTCCTGGCTCCGCCACTGGCTAGATACATTATCTTCTCAAAGCTAAAGCATCTCATATTTTAAAGATCGAAAAGCAGGATAAACCATTCATCAGCAGACACAAACACGATTTCCAAAGGGAGATCTTCCATGTAAAAAGAGAAGTCTTTTTATTTGAATTGTAGTAAAAAGGAAGTCTTGGCACCACTATGAACCGATTGATTATTAACTCCAGCATAAACTAACATGGTACTAGTGCTTTTAATCCGTTCTCGCAGCTGAACTGGCAAACGGCACGCCGGCGTGTGCCCTCAAGCGCTGGGACTGGGCGGGAGCGGTATGGCGGCGACGGTCTTGATCCACGCGGGGCGGGCGGAGATATCCTCCCACCATGCCTTCACGTGCGGCCTGGAGGCCACGAGCTCCTCCGCCTTGGACGTCTTGGTGAGCATGAACATGTAGCTGAGGTGGTTGGCGTCGGCGAGCGTGTAGGCGTCGCCGGCGAGGTACCTGTTTCCCTCCTTGGCGAGGTGCGCCTCGTAGACGTCGAGCACCTTGGCGAGGTCGGCGGCGTGCTTGTCCACCACTGCCGTGTCGGGGGCGCCGCCGAGCATGGGCTTGATGAGGAGCTGGAAGACGAGCGGGGAGACGGCCGGGTAGAAGTGGTGCGACTCGACCTCCAGCCACGTCTCCAGCTTGGCCGACGGCGTGGGGACGAGGTCCGGGCCCTGCGACCTGTACTTGGTGGCGATGTAGCGGTTGATGGCGCGGGACTCTGCGTCAAGATGCAGGTGCCATGACACGAGCTTGGTTAGTTTGGGGGATTCAACAAGCCCTGCTCGTGGCTAGTAGATTACTAGTTAACTGCGGGTGCTAGATCTGCTCCGTAGATTCTTGCAGGATTATACTACTAGTCATCATTGACCAAATCCTCAGTCATTTTTTTTATCATGAGTCTAATTAATTAAGTAAATTTTAATCTGAAGGTCAGGATAGATCTCGTGGATCAGAGGATGGAATTATAGTCGAGAGTGAGAACGGAGAGGAGGGAGCGCATGTGGAACTAAAATCTAGGCATCCAGCACAAGGGATCTGGGTAAACTACGGATCGAGCACTGACAGAAGGAGGAGCGGGGCAGGATTGTGAATTACTACCGTAGAGAACTTCGTCCCCGTCCTGGAGCGCGGGGATCTGGCCGAAAGGCTGCAAGAACAAGAAAGGAACCGCGGCAGAGCGAAATTAGCCATGAATACAAAAGGAGGACTCTGCCCAAAATCTGCAATGAATCAACCGAGCAGCAGCCAGCAGGGGAGAGCGTGGGTGCGCTAATTACGTTGAGTGCGAGGAAGTCTGGGTGCTTGTGGGCGCCGGTGCGGAGGTCGACGGGGACGATGTCGAAGTCGAGGCCGAACTCGTTGAGCACCGCCGCCACGCGCACCACGTTCGGGGACAGCGCCATCCCGTACAGCTTCATCGGCGCCATCTCGGTCTCTCTCTCCCGTGCTGCTTCTAGCTCGCGCTTGCTGCCGCGTGCCGTGCTTTCTCGGTTATCTCCCTCGCCACGCTCTCGCCCTCTGCTCAGTCTCTGCTCTATAATGGAGACACTCTGGAGGTGGTGCTGTGACGTCGACCCGAGCTAGACGAGTCAAGCCACGAGCTTTCACACCGCGAGCGCGACTGGCTGGCTACCGGGCCGGGCCCAAGTGTGACGAGCGGGCATCCAGAATATCGGCCAGCCAAGGCGACTCGTCGCACTCGCACGTATTAGTAATACGCATGCTATTCTGCGGCGAATGTAAGTACGTACGTGGTAGGTGGGCAGCGACGGTGCCGCCGACAGCGCATGTTGAATTGATGATGGAAAGGAGGACCTCCTTCCTACCGGTGCATTGCGATCACGCGGCCCAGTAACGTACGTGGAAGCACACTAACCACTAGCCAGAGGCAGACCAAGCACGAGCCGATCACATGTTTGATCTAAGCACGATAAACTAGTACTTCCTCCGTTCAGAAATATAAGACGTTTTATCGTTTTATCTTTCTGAATCAAATGTATCTAAACGTTTTTTAGTGTATAAGTTTGTAGAGTTTTCAGGTAAACTTATACACTAAAAAGCATCTAGATACATTCATTTCACAAAGTTAAAATGTCTTATATTTCTGACCGGAGGGAGTACTAGGTAATAACAACATCTTTTCCAAAAGGGAAAGATGCTGACATGATTTAGAAGTACAACTCCAAGCGAACATCATGGATGGTGTGATGTTGTTGTTGCATGAAGTACCTCTCCCTCCGCAACTAGATCCCACCACCGCCGGGCAAATCCCGGACGATGTGGCGGTGGCGGCGGCCGCCGTTGGCCTCTCCCCGGATATATGGCCAGTCCCTCCCCATGGCGGTGCCTCTCTCGCCCCGGCAGCGGGGCCATGGCGGCACTCCCCCATCGGTGGTGTTGGCAGCGGCCCTCACCAATGGTGCAATCTTATGTTGCCCAGGCAGAGGCTGGGCATTCGTGAGATCCGGATGTTTCAGCGGCGGCCCGGTGACCTCCTGCTGGACGACGTCACAACTCACAAGACATCGGGTTTCTCCCGCGGCAAGAAGACGCCTAGGGCAGTAGCCCTAGGTATGATGGTGGAGGTGGCTTTCTTGTTCGCCGGAGGTGGTCGACCTGAGACTGGTTTGACGGATATAGGAATACGTCATCTAGTCCTGGCAGTGAGGTGGAGAGACCTATGTGCCGGTAAAATTGTGGCATTGGCACTACTATGTCGTTACCTTGATTAAGGCATCATCGTGCAACTAGTGTCGACTTCAATCGTGTTGCTTCGGTGGAAACCCTAAGATCTTCGGGTCAAGCAATGACGGTGCTGCGGTGTCACGTTCTCTCTTGGGACATCATTTCTGGAGCAGCACTGGAGGGTAGAGGCAGGAGGTGGAGCGGCTTCATCTTGCACGGAGTCTTCGGTAGAGATGTCAAGTCATGCCTAGCCACCAGGTGCTATGCTCAGTCATGCCTGATTCGATAGGTGCTATGCACAACAGATCTTATGGAGGTCTCTAGTTGCATCTGTTGATGGGACCCAGCGGCATGGTGCTGAGAGGTCTCGGTGGCGATCACGCGTGCTTGGATGGATGCGCCCAGGGCAGTGGCACCGTCTGGCGTCATGGTGGCGTCGATGGCAGGCCACACAAGGTCCGTGCATTAATCTCTCCAGAAGTTGGGTATGCGGAAGAAGGCGGCTAGGACTTTTCAGAGCGTGTATGCAGGTACACGTTGAGGGTTATCAGATCGGTTGTGCCACTTTCTCGCCATTGGGTAACTTGTCGAGGCCTTCGGTTTCATATGATGCGCATTGGTGGGATGTCAGGGATATTAGCACTATTCATAGACGCCCCTTCATCAGGGTTGTAGCATTAGCGAGTTATCGCTTGTTTTAGTGGGCTTCGGTTTGATCTTTGTAATTCCTTTTGTAAGGTTTTTGAGAATAGTCTAATAAAACAGGTTGTATGCTTCTCTTTGATGTAGAGGCCGTTACCATCTTCCCCCATTTCAAAAAATGAGAGATGCTAAGTTCAAAAAGAATCAAGGTATACTTTTGAAAATTTACTTTGGAAAAACGTGTAATAGAGTGAGTTGATAATACTTATTTCACTATCAGGCAAAAAGAGGGCCCAGTTAAAAATGGCAACAATGGGTGAAAAGTGCAGTTAGGTAGGGAGATCCTTTGTCTCCTTTTACTTTTCAAATTAGTTGTTGAATGCCTTTTTGAAATGATGCACATTTCTCAAGTGAATGGCTTGCTTACTAGGTTGGGTGACAACTTTGTGGAGAAAGGTGTGGCTGTGGTTCAATATGTTGATGATACCATCTCGGGCATTCAAGACGATATGTAAGAGTCTACGAACCTGAAGGTGGTCCTATATGTGTTTGAAGCTTTGTATTGACTCAAAATCAATTTTTAGCAAAGTATATTTTTATATAAATGGTCATGTCAATAAGTGTCAAGATGGTATCTATTGTTGACTGGAGCTTTCTAGGAGGGAAAATGGTGAAGAAACTCAATGGATGGTGGAAATTTCAATATAAAAAAGAGAGAGAGAGTAACCAAGATCAGTGCGTGTCTATCATCAATGCCAGTGTATCAAATGTAAGTGTGTTTTTATGCATAAATATAGAATGAGATAAGGGGAGGAGATCTTTCTTGCAAAAAAGTGGGTCCAACAAAAGAAGATGTCACTTTGTCAAGTGGAAACTGATCTATTAACCTAAGAAGAAAGGTGTCTTGGGAATCAAACACTTGACAAGTTCATTGTTAGCATAATGTGCAAAAATAGTGGTGGAAGCTAGAAGCATATGATGGTATTTGGCTACACTTTTGTTAGAGCAAAATATCTCATGGTATTAAGCACATAGCAAAAGATTCTCCTTGTTGGTCTAATATTTTACATGCTAAACAATTATAACTGTAAGGGAGGGTGATGATGGTGGATAATAGGGAGATTCGTTGATTTATAGGGGGTGGTTGGTGTTTTATTTCAACCATTTGGATTAAAATTTATTGAAACTTTCGAAAGAAAAGAAACTTTTAAGGACTTGATTAAATTTTCCTCGAGCTTGATTTAAATCAATTTGAAGAGTAGATTAAACCAACGATCCAACTTGTTTGTGTATTATTTCAACCATTTGGATATAGGTGACATTTTAAAATAATTATCCAGCCATACTTGGATTATAAAGAGATGGAATATAATGACTTCCCTAATTTTGGTGTATTAATGTTTTGATGTGCACATTTTGACTATTGAAGTATTTATTGAGTATTGGATGTTTCTAAATATTTTTCAAAACTTATTTTAAAAGAGAAGGAAATATCATGACTTTTCCAAATAAAATAAATATGTTGGTAAATACCCTATTTTAATACTCCCTCTGACCCAAATTAGTTGATTTAGATTTATCTAGATTCGATTATATCTAGACATGATTTAGTATTAGATACATCTGTATCTTGACAAATTTGAGTCAACTAATTTGGGTCGGAGGAAGTATTAAGTTACTTTTAGTTACATTTCTCGAGCTTTTGGGAAGGTTAAATGTAATCTCCAAATTTAAAGAAAGTAAAGAAGGTAGAAGATAATATGGCCGCTTCATTTTGTGGTTGGAAATAATTTATTTAATACTCTATTGCAATTTTGGAGTTCATAAGAAATATTTTGGACAGTTATTTTTATAAACCCTAAATTACTTTTGGGAAAATTATTGAACTGCACATACAATGACCAATTGCATAAAATTATTTGATGGTTTTTATTTAGATAGTAATATGTTTCTCCTCTGTTCTATATTGAACATATTATTTTCCTATGTAGAGACGACCGTCATCTTGTAAAATCTATGCACAACATGTTGCATCATCTAACTATTCCAGTCCGACCAGGTTCTCCAACAAATCATGCTTACCTTTCCATCAATGCAAGCCATGTAGTACGTATAATGCTGTAAAACAAAAACATACACAAAATCTCATGAATAACAGTTGAAGACAGATCTGATGGCTAGTTGTTTTTACTTGCAGGCACGTACATGCATAGCCACATCGTGTGACACTAGTACAACTTGCACAAGCGTATGGAAGAAAATATAGATTAGAACAGAAATCACAAACACATAATAGTCATCTTACAACAAATCAAAACAAGCACACTCTCATCACAAGGCTGGCATCGACGTTAGTTACACAAGTTGCAACGATGCCTGCAACAAGTTTTGCCGTGTATATTGATACCTTAATACACCTTTTTCACCAGAACCAATACCTTCACAGGTCACACCTTCATCTTGCTCTTTCATCTCATCTAGGGTACGACGGCAGGCCGTTCCAAGATACCGGCATGCATAAGCAGAGCCCACACGTGCGTCAGAAACTCGCCACCTTGAGCAAGAGGCTCTATGTGACCAGCAATATTATCAGAGGGAGCAATATACACCAACATCTCCGCCCAGAAATCCCCCAGCAGATTCCACCGGATCGTGCGGTTCTTAGCCTCTAGTGCCTTCCCAAGTATGACGGCCTTTGTCAACAGTTGTGCAGCCCTTGACTGTCTCGCATTAGATACATTATTCAGTTCTCTAAGCTTTTCATACTTTTCCCTTGGTGACGCCAGATTTTGAAGCACTCCTGCTACTTCTTCCACCAGCTCATCGAGCGTACACTTCGTCTCTGCTGGACTGCCTGGAAGCAACGCTGGTGCAAAAGCGACCAAGTATGCACAATATCTAGACAAGCTAGTGGCGACAGCTTGGTTCGAATGCTCATAATTTTCATCAGGGTATCTGACCATTTCGGAGATCTCGCAGTAGCTAGTTGCAATATGCCATAACAGTATGCTGTGAGTGGGAGTAAACTCGTCATCGATCAGACAAGCCCAGCATAGCTGATCCTTCATGCCATATCTCATCAGCGCGAAGACTCCATTGGACAGACTGCCCCTGATTGAGTTCTTGATGGTCCTTGCGACTGCCATCTTCACCTCAGTTGATAACTTTACGGGCTTGCCTGCTTTACCACTCTGAAATAAATGCTTCAACCGATCCCAATATCTGGAACTGGAGGGGTCAAGGACTGAGTATTGGTCAATGGTGTTGCTCCAAGATTGAAGCCATCTGCCAGATCTTCCCAGAAGCAGAAGAAGCTTCTCGATACTGGCATTACCTTGCCATGCTGGATTCAATGCATACTTGCAAACCAAGGATACCTTTGCCCAGTCAGAGACACAGTAAGACCATATTTGCAACAGTTGAGATATCGAAAGTGCAACAAAGGCTATCTTGGTGACAAGGACATCTTTTGTGCTTGTTTCTACCATACGATTTTTCAAAATAGAATTGTGCGGGTTCAAAGCACTAAGAGCCAATATGCCCACGGCTACACTGACAGATGTGAAGGCAAGTGAAAGAGCACAACACTGTACCTCTCTGCCATACATAATATAAGCATACTTGGTGAAGAAGAAGTCATGAACAAAAGCTAGCTCTTCTTCAATCACTTGGAATGCTCTTTCATAGTCTTGCTCTGTTTGCAACAGCCCATGGAGAACAAAGTCGCGAGTCTTGTCAAGTTTAGATTCAGCACAAGTGTAGCCAAAGTATCGCCGAACCACAAGATGGAAAAGGGAGAATGAGAGACATAAATCCTTGAGACGACAGACAGGAGGAGAACAATTGGAAGACGACAATATGCCAATGTTGTCGCACCAGATTTTTTCAAGTGTTATTGATCTAGGGATGTGGATGAGAACCTCGTATTTATATCCCTGCATTGTACAAGGGTCGTAGTACGTGCTGAGTTGGTGCTCACGCTTCATGTAGGAGGCCAGCCACTTGATGCCATTTGATGGTTTGCTTGCTATGCCTGCGGCAAGCCACTGTTCTGAATTTTTAAATGCCAACAGAAAAATCACGGCCGGGACCACGTAACGAATGTATGGAAGCTCTTTACTGGCTGTGAAAAACATGCCTAGAATTGCACCAATGTAGAGCATGATCAAGAGACTCTCGCAATAGAGCCTCATTGACTGCTTGTTCTCGTCAAGCTTCTGCACAGTCATTGAATTGGTGCCCCCAAAAAGCATGGCGAGAAACAATGCCCACACAGGGTACAACTCCATCCTGATTACCTCCCCTTGCATCAACCCAAGTGTGTAAGAGATAAGTGGGAACGACAGTATAAACATTCCCTCAACTCCATATCTGATCACGATGCTTCGAGATTGGCGCCGCCTGGGCGTTCCAATGGCAAGAGCAATCATAAAAACAGCCGCCACAATCACACAACCTTCCACACGGTCTACGTCCTTCCTAGGATTCAGATGTCTGTTGATCCAACGGCCAGTACAATTATTGCATACCTCTTTAATTTCATTTTCCCTGGTCCTATTCATCTCCCTGCGTATGTTTTGTTTTTGCGGAGGATTAACACAAAGCAGTATGTACTAGGGGCCAACATATAACTATTTTCTAGAAAAGAATCAAGGAAATCTAGCCAGTAAGCATAAATGTACGGGTGACCTGGCTATCAGTTATCATTTTGTAAGTCTGAACAGATCATCAGCGGATCAGAGACATGGCTTTCTTGACGCCAAGAAACTAACTAAATAAACAGAAATAAGGAACAGAGGAGTGATGAACGAGCAGCTCAAGCAGTATACCTTAGAAAACTTGGTCTCGGGCTTTCCTGGAGCGCGGTAGGGTGTCTCTGGCCAAAAGACTGCAAGAAGGAAACCACAGAGCGATAAAAAATTAAGCTAGATGAGTGAGAGTGTGAGACAGAACACAAATGCCAACGAATACAGTGAAGGCACTCGAAAACTAGAAATGGAAGTTGGTACGTAAATTGAGTGCTGTATTGTGGGTTCTTCTTTTTCTTTCCCTCACACTTACGCTAGCAGCTATATATCTCCTATCTCAGTCTGTCTCCCCTCCTAGCTCGGTCTCATAGAAACCATCAAATAGGGATGGTTAACTGGTAGTAGGAAGCTTTCTTATAGACATATAAAACATGTCAACTGTTCTCAAAAGGATAATTGGTATGACACCTCTGTCGGAATTGGCAAGGAGTTGACCACAAGGCTATTTTGAGGTTGCACCCGGCAGCACGCGTAGACATCGTCAATCAAAGGCACATCATTGTCGATCTCTGTAAACACGCAATCGATAGAACGCCTCGCTCCTTCAACAAACTATACCAACAGGGCTTAAGATCTCACGCTGAAGACGTGCGATACAAGTAGTTACTTAATAAGAGAAATATTAGACCTTTGGCAGAAATACTTGCATGTTAACATCCCCAGGACAGCGTCAAAATTGACTTGTGAACGTCTTTAAAAAATAGGCCAGCACTTGTAAATTAAGACGCATTCTGTTATGTTCATCTGCGGATGGATTCTGGTTTGCTCTAACCATCAACGGAGAAAATGATAAGATCATCACCAAAATAATTTTTGCAAATAGTATTAGCATTTCCTTAACCCACAGGCGAGCTGGGAGTGGGAGGTTCCAGAGACATTGCACAACCATGCTACAAGGCATAGAAATTGGTACTGCTTTATGTTGCTACATTGATCTGAAGGTTTTAAGAAATTGGTACTGCTTTATGTTGCTTTATGTTGCTACATTGATCATTCCGGAGTCCACCGCAGGAACCCCGTGGCTGCATTGTAGTCCCAACTTTTATGATTTCCTCTCATTTGTCGACGACATTGACCTCCTGTGAGAATAGTACTGCCACACAACCAAATGAACTGGATTATGACAAGCATAATTGGCGCTTTCCAGATGGAGCAGTCATGGTTACTCACATGACTGATATTCCCTTTCCTCCACCTCGTGGAATGAACTAACTCATATGCAATGAGCATATTAACATCCCTCAAGATAGAGGCCTCGCTGATCCCAACACCTCCTCGTTTGCATGCCACTCAGTTTGCAAATGGTTATATCCAAGATGTCCAAGGCCTTGAGTAGTTGGAAATCCGGGTTGAAAAATGGCTAGCAAAGATTTCACCGAAGTCCATGAGTGGTGGCCTCTCATTTCTGAACAGGACTAGGATATATTCAAGGATAGCTGCATGGGGACTTCATATGAGTGGTGGTCAGATTGGGGAGACCATGAGGCAAAATAACATTGGTCACCACACCCTTGAAAGTAATGCTTACCCATGTAAGAGGTCCAAGTGGACTAAGGAGGACGCTGCATTTGTGGCTACTCGTAGTCTAAACCGGTGGGCGCACTTCAATGACCCGCTCGAATGTGACTACGTTAGGGCCCGATACAAGTATGATCCCAAGCTCAAAGATTTTACTATGGATCCCAAAATGAAGGAAGTCGAGGAAGAACTAGTAGTTAAATTACTGGCTTAATTCTATTTCTTCTAATTAAGTCCAATAGTCACGTTTGAAAGTATGGTTATTAATTTATCGGATTAATTCTATTTCTTGTAATTAACTCCAATAGTCGAAGAAGTCACGTTTGGAAGTTGAGCAAGAACTGGTAATTAATTTACCGGCTTAAAGGTGTCTAACATAAGTTACAAGTGCAAGTATGGTGAAACACAAAATTCACAAAGTTTGAAACAAAGTGGAACATATTGTTTCCAGAATAAAATTTTCCAATTATTTTATGGTTTGAACTCTAGGGAAATTGCCATTTATTTTTTAATTATGAATAAGGAATTTTCAAACACAATGAAACACATAGCAGCAACAACAGCAATAGCAGCAGCAACAACAACAACAACAACAACAACAACAACAACAATAACACCAACAATAGCAGCAACAACAACAACACCAGCAACAACAATAACACCACCAGTAGCAGTAGTAGCAGCAACATCACCATCAGCATCAGCAACAACAAATCAACAACAACAACAGCAACAACAATAGCAACAACAACAACAACAACAACACGAGGTGTTAGAGTTTTTCTAAGTTTTGCCAAGTTTCAAAAAGTTAATTTTCAAATATCGTCAAAATATATTCAATATTCGACTTGTTTTGAAGTTCCCTTCACTAGGAACCCAAATATTCAAACGGTTCACAAGTTGGACTTCTAATTCAAAAGCCACATAAGCTTAACATTTTAGAGCTACCGTGGAAGGAGAGAGAAATGGGCTAACAATAGTACATCAAGTGAGGAGGAGAGATAATGCATGCTATGTTGAAGTATGATCCAAATTCAATTAAGGAGGCTAACTTCTGACGAAGCGGAGCGAGGCCCGTCGCCGGAGGCTTAGGCCAAAGAGGTATATATAACGGTGGAAACCTAGGTCTTCAACGATCCATTATTTGCTAGTCGCGATTCTAATAAGTGGTATCAGAGCCCTAGGTTCTAATCTAGGGTTTGTGACATGTCTTCATTGAAGTTCGATCTTCCGCGGCTAGATTACACCACAAGATTCTCCTTGTGGCAGGTGAAAATGCAGGCGATTCTTGCCCAAACTTCTAATCTAGATGAAGCGCTGGATGGATTCGGCCCGAAGGATGCAAAGGGCTGGTCAAATAAAGAGAGGCGGAAGAACCGTAAGGCTTTGTCTTTGATTCAACTTCATCTATCCAATAATATCTTGTAGGAAGTGTTGGCAGAGAAATCGGATGCTGCCCTTTGGGTGAAACTGGAATCGATCTGCATGTCAAAGGATCTAACCAGTAATATGCATGTGAAGATGAATATGTTCTCGCATAGGCTGCAAGAAGGTGGATCGGTAATGAATCACTTATCTGTTTTTAGAGAGATTGTTTCTGACTTGTAATCTATGGAGGTAAAATATGATGATGAGGATCTAGGTCTCTTACTCTTATGCTCGCTGCCTAGTTCTTGTGCACACTTCCATGATACAATATTCTTCAACTGTGATGAACTAACCCTTAATGAAGTACAAGATATCCTCAAACAGAGGGAAAATATGAAAACTATGGTGTAGGAAGATGGGTCATCATCCAAGGCTAAAGCTCTGCAGTTTCGTGGTAGGACCGAGCAGAGATATAACAACTATGGCAATAGAGATAAGAGCAAGGACGGCAGAGGTCATTCAAAGTCCAGGGCAGAGGACAAGTTCTACAGGTATTATGAGAAATGTAATCATGTTATTGATGATTGTTGAAAGCTGCGGAACAAGGAGAAAAGGAACAGAACTTACCAACTAAAAGATAAGTCTGAAGGTGCTGGTAAGGCTACTGTTGTTTCTGGTAATAGTTCTGATGGTGAATGTTTAGCCATTTTTGCACGTGTTCTTCTCATGATGATGAATGGATACTTGATACTGCACGTTCGTTTCATATTTTCTATAACAAAGATTGGTTCAGTTCATATGAGTCTGTGTAGACTGAAGATTTTGTGCTTGTGGGGAATGACAACCCGTGCCATATTGTCGGTGTTGTATCTATTAAGATTAGAACACATGATGGCATAACACGCACGTTGACTGAGGTGAAGCACATACCAAGCATGGATAGAAATTTGATCACCGTGAGTACCATGGATGTTGATGGATACAAGTACGTCGGTAGGCTTATATTGTTAAAGGTATCAAAAGGTTCTATTATTCACATGATAGGTGATATGAATTCTGCTAAATTATATATTCTTAGAGGTATCAGTTTGCATGGTATTGTTGCTACTATTACTTCTAATAATTCTGATGATTGTGGTAAAACAAACCTATGGAATATGCGTCTTGGGCATATGAGCGAACATGGCATGGCAGAGTTGGTCAAGAGAGAGTTGATTGATGGTTGCAACTTGAGTAAGTTTGAGTTCTATGATCACTACATTTTTGGTACGCATAAAAGAGTTAACTTCAATACTTCCGTTCATACCACCAAAGGCATATTAGATTATGTGCATGCTGATGTATGGAGACCTTTCTGTAAGACTTCTATTGGTGGTGCTAGTTACATGCTTACTATTATTGATGACTACTCAAGAAAAGTGTGTCCATATTTTCTGAAACATAAATCTGATGTTTTTATGCTTTTAAGATGTGGAAGTAATGGTAGAAAAGCAAACTGAAAGGAAGGTAAAAGTACTACGTACTGGTAATGGTATTAAATTCTGCTCTAATCAGTTTGAGGAGTTTTGTAGTAACGATCGTATGACGAGGCACACACCATCCCTTACACTGCTCATCAGAATGGCGTGGCTGAGCGCATGGATAGAACCATCATCTTGAGGGCTCGTTGTATGATGTCCAATGAAGTTATGCATAGACATTTCTAGGATGAAGCAGCCAACACAATGTGGTATCTCATCAAAAGGTCACCTTCTATTCCACTTCAGAAGAAAACTCCCATTGAGGTATGTTCAGGTTCTCCTACTGATTATTCACAGTTGAGAGTTTTTGGTTGCACTGCATATGCTCACGTTGATAATGGAAAGTTAGAGCCTAGAGCTGTTAAGTGCATATTCCTTGGTTATGGTTCAGGAGTTAAAGCATATAAACTATGGAATCCTGAAACTGAAAAGGTTTTGTTGAGTAGGAATGTTGTCTTCAATGAATCCGTTATGTATCATGACAGATTGCCATCAGATCCCCCTCATGTTGCTATTGGAGAGGAGGGAGTTAGTGTGCAAGTGGAGCACCTATAGAAAACTGTTGATAATGATGTTGTGGTTGATGATACTCATGAGGAAAATTTTAATGATCATGTTGTTCAGCACTCACCTACTGTTTTGCATCAACCACATGAATCTATAGCTGCTAATAGACCGAGGGGTAAAATAGTTCCACCTCCTCGTTTAATTGAAGAGTGTAATATTGCTCATTATGCTTTGAGTTGTGTTGAACATGTGGAGCATGATTATGAACCTACTACATACAATGAAGTTGTTACATCCATTGACCGCGATAAGTGGGTTGCTTCTATGAAAGAAGAGATGCAATCGCTTGAAATGAATGGCACATGGGATGTTATATGTTTGCCTAAACAAAAGAAGGTCATCCGATGTAAGTGGATATACAAAAAGAAGAAAGGTTTGATTCATTTATGATCTCACAAGGTTTTAAGAGGTCTCAGTTTGATAGTTGTGTTTACATGAAATTTGTTAATAGATCACCTATATACTTGTTGTTACATGTTTATGATATGTTAATTGCTTCCAAGAACATGAAAGAAATCACTACTTTGAAGGAACACCTAAGTAGTCAATTTGAGATGAAAGATCTTGGTGCTGATAAGAAAATCCTAGGTATGGAAATTAAACGGGACAAAAAATTTAGGTTGTTATTTCTTAGTCAGCAGAGTTATGTTGAGAAAGTTCTCCAACATTTTAATATGCACGATGCAAAGTCTTTTATTACTCCCATTGCTCCTCACTTTAAATTGTTAGCATTGCAATGGCCTAGTTCTGATGACGATATTGAGTACATGTCATGAGTTCCTTATTCTAGCGTTGTTGGTTCCTTGATGTATGCCATGATTTATCATATGCTATGAGTTTTGGTGAGTTGTTACATGGCTAATCCTGGTAAAGAACATTAGAAAGTTGTCTAGTAGATTTTTAGGTACCTCCGTGGCACATCGAATCCTTGTTTGAAGTTTGGCAAGACTGATGAGAGACTCGCAGGCTATGTGGATTCAGATTTTGCTGCCGACTTGGATAAGAGGAGGTCCCTCACAGGTTATGTGTTCACGGTAGGTGGATGTGCTGTGAGTTGGAAGGCAACGCCGCAACCAGTTGTTGCTCTATCTACAACCAAAGCAGAATATATGGCTATTGTTGAACCTTGCAAAGAGTCTATTTGGTTGAAAGGTTTGTATGCGGAGCTTTGTCAGGATGATGCTTGCATTAACATGTTCCGTGACCGTCAAAGTGTTATATACCTTAATAAGGATCAGATGTTCCATGAGAGAACAAAGCACATTGATATCAAATACCATTATGTTCATGATGTTGTTGCACAAGATACACTAAAGGTATGCAAGATAAGCACTCATGATAATCCTGTTGATATGATGACAAAGCAGGTTCATGTTGCTAAGTTTGAGTTATTCTAAAGCTTAGTTGGTATAACTGTTTAGCCCAAGTGGTTGTTGATGCCGAAAGTGTTTTCTTTGTTTGTTCAGGAGGATGTTTGTTGTTGATGCTACAAGAAAGAATTTGTCTCAAGGTGGAGTTTTGTTGAAGTATGATCCAAATTCAGTTAAGGAGGCTAACCTCTGACGAAGCGGAGCGTGGCCCATCGCCAGAGGCTTGGGTCGAAGTGGAGCGGAGTCTGAAGTTAGCCCATAACCGAGCCCAACAGGGACGCATGGGGGTGCCGGGGGAGGGGGGGGGGGGGGGAGCCCCCCGCTGTACGGATCGTTGAAGATCTAAGTTTTTTCTCTCTTTATCGGAGAGGTTTTTCCATGTTAAATCAGTGTCCCTTTGCTGTGATTTCGTTTTCGTTCTTCGTTATTTGCTTGCCGCAATTCTAATATGCTATATATAGATTTGTGGGACTCCTGGTGTGTGATGCTCCTGGAGTGATCCTAGGGGGTAGAAGTGGTCAGGATTAGTTAGTGGCTAAGTGCATGTGCTAGTCGCAAGGTCAGTTCGTGATTGCCATAAAAGTAGGATTAGTTGTTTGTTTCGGCAGGGTGCAATGCTTGGCTATTTAAAAGTCTTGTGAAGCATGCTTCTTTGACTTGTGTAGAGAGAAAGAAAACGTTGGTTGTGTTGTGCGTGAGGCACCCGACACCAAAATCCATTGTAGTCTACTTATGCCTGTGAGAGAGACGAGAGATTGATAGGTACTCCCTCCGTTTTAAAATATAAGATATTTTAGGTCTGCGAAGAAAATATATCTATATTTCTTTAAAAAAATAAAAAGTCTAGATATATTTTCTTCACAAATATAAAACATTTTAAAAAGAAGTTTAGATTCACAAATCTAAAACATCTTATATTTTGAAACGGAGGGAGTAGAAGAAAGGAGCTCCTACATGAACCAGGTATTCTTGACCGATGGAACTCACTAGATGATCCGGCCTTTTATCAAATCGAATGCGAGAGAGCGTCTTCCTTTAATCTAAATAAACTCACTACCTTAGATAATTGAACTGAAATGAAGAACGGAGCAGTGACGAGTGAGCAACGGTGCAATTATCATTACCGTAGAGATAGAACTTGGTCTCTCCGTCCAGCAGCGCGGGTTGTTCCAATTCCAAGAAGGAGCGCAGAGAGCAGCGTGGGATATTAAGGCTAGCTAGACGATTGACCAAGGAAACGGATGCAACCTGGGGCTGGGGCTGGAGCTGGGTATGGGTGGTATTTCTCGTTCCCCATCTCTTATGGCTCGCTTCTTGCTCCACACAAGTAGCTATCCCAGCTGGTCTCTGTCTCTTGCCTCAGCTCCTGCTGGCATATACTATCCAGCTGGGGCAGTACTGATCTTGAGCAATTCAAGCCATGTTCTGCACGCCAAGTGCGAGAACGACCTGCCCAGTGCCACTAGACCAAGGTGCCGGCCTGCCCTAATATCGGGGCAGGTGATCACAAGCTAGCTAGTGGCACTCAATGCAGCTGCAGCTGCTGTCAGTCTTGCTTGCTTTTGCTCGATCAGTTGCTCTACTTGTGATGTAGATTTAGATAAATATGAGACCCTTCCCATAGAGCTAGCGGAGCAGTGATGAACGAGCAGCAGTATATATACTCCTCTTTTCGAAAAACAAATGTGCTGAGGTAGTAGGGTGAGGTCTTGATGGGGACGACGACGACCAAGTCGACAACGAAGATAAGTCGTGAGTCTCATGTCGTTCAGCGCCGCCGCGACGTGCACCACATGTACTGACGTACACCGCGCGACAGAGGAGGCTCGATCATATCCTGTGCAGGCTCTTCGATCGGTGTCTAACTCTCTTGTCTCTCCCTTCTTCCTCCTCACACGTAGCTGTCCTCTATCTCTATCCATGTCTCTTCGCCTCAATCTCTGACCTATACCGTGGGGCAGTAGTCCTGCTCAACGTAAGAATCTCAAAGGCTTGCTCCGAAGACACTTCTGATCCTCTTCCGGATTGAAAGTGAACTATAGTAAAACATCCATGGTCCCTAATAATATTCCTGACTTCAAACTCTGGCTAATAGTTTGGCTTGTAAAGTTGAAGCTACGCGCGCCTTTCACATATTTGAGTCTTCCTACTATGGAACTACCAAACCAAAGGATTGAGCATTTCATAAACACTGTTGAAAGAATTGATAATCAGATATTTCCACAACCCTAGCATATGATGGAAGGCCTCTGATCCGGTACAACCCTTCCCCCTAAACTTATACAAACTCGTATTCTTAAACGCATGGACGGTTCAGATCGTTTGATACCCCTTCATAATTAGTATAGCCAAGTATATGAAGCCTGGTACAAAACCCGTATAGCCTAACCAAATTATATATACGTCTTTCTAATAAACGTATTTGTACCGGTACATATGTTCGCAAAAGAAAAAAAAATATAGATGTACGCCGTATCATCGCCGGCAATGGCCGTGGCCGCCAGGTGGTAGTGGTGGCAGTTAGGTCGGATCATCGCCCGTGACGGCCGTGGCCGCGAGCTCCGCGAGCTGGCAGTGGTAACAGTCGGGTCCGACTAGCCAGTGACTCGGCCTAGCCAGCACATGCCTCGGCAGGGCAAGGCCCACGGCAGCGGCGGGCAGACTTGGCGACAGCCTGTCGGACAGTCCAGATTCGTGTCTGGCGATCGATCGAACAGTCCGACGGTTTATCCGGGCGCTTGTCTGGCGTCTTGCCCGTTGTGTAGTACCTAGGTACAATTTTTTATCGGGAGCTCCTAGGTGCAGTCAGATATGTTGCCGGACATGTAAGAAAACTTGTCCGGCGGTAAAAAAAACTTGCCACAAAAAATCATTTTCAAATATACTTACGACCGGCCGGCCAGAAAATTGGTGCCGGTCTGTCCGGCCTCTATAACCAGACTGTTCGGCAGAGAAAAAACTTGCCCGTACACATCTCCGAAAACTATTCTATGGACGGATACTTTTTGCAGTGGCCAATAACTTATATCCCATCTGTCCCAAAACTACACGTCAACGCATATAGTGAATCATTGAGAAACAAAGAACTAATGCAATCAAATTTCACATGACAAATAAATTTGTAAACACTACACATCGGATAATACCATTTCATATATAAGACACACAATTCAACGCTATTTGGTAATAAATAACTGACTTTATCAAGTCAAATATTACTAAAGAAGTGGTAGCAGAAAAATTAAAAGGCCGGATAGACCGGCTTCTCGTGCACCGGACAGTTTGGCAGGTCCGGACACACCGACTTCTCGTGCGCCGGTCTGGCGGCGGGGGGCTGCGGTTCCGACGATGCCCGCAGGCAGCGGCGGCGGCGGCAACTGCGACGATGGCTGGCGGCAGCGGTGGTGGTGGTGATGACTATGACTGGCGCGAGACGAAGGCATGTCGAGATTGTATGTCTATATGTGTCGATCCGTATGCCTATAGCCGGTTTGGAACGGGTTTGTACGGGTTTAGGGGGAGGAGTTGTACTGGACGCCATGATGGAATACTTGTTGTGGTTCATTGAATGAGAATATTAGAATTACACGCAATTTTGCATGCTCAGGCTCCCTGGTGATGCTTTTTCCTCGAAAAGGCATTACGCCCCGCTTTATAAATAAAACCACATCCATACATGGTTTGTACAACTTCACGATGCCTATGTGTCAAAAGATAAAAATCAAAAAGATTCCGCTGGGCCACAGTACAACTAGCCCAAGGTAACAAAAAAGAAAAAGAAAGGAGGAGCTCGCAAGGATCTCGCTCTAGGAGGTTGTGGATGCACTAGCAAGGGCCGCGAAGCGCTACGCTGGTGTCCTGAGAGCCTATAAGATGCCATTCACGCTCACCCAGTCCCTCTGCCTAGACAACAGGTACCACTGCTGAAGATAGGCAAGCAAGAAAACACGGAGTCAGAAGCACGACGAGGAAAGATCTGCTCTATCACCATTTTATTGCAAATATTCTAAAGTGTCCACGTAATGGCCGCAAACACCAACCAGAAGAGGTGGCGCCTCCTTCCAGCATGGTTTGCTTCCGTCTCTAGGAACTCTCCGAGGTCTTGGGCCCACTAGGCATGCCCAAGCGCTTCCCGGATAAAATTCCACAGGAACTGAGCGGCAAGGCATGTGAACATAATTTGGGCGCACATCTCGGGCGTCCCACATAGCGTACACAACATATTGCCCGGGCCATTGCGTTTCGACACCTCTACCCCCAAGGGTAGGCAATCCCGTAGTAGTTGCCACAGGAAAATACGGAAGCTCAGGGGAAGAGGTGACTTCCAGAGGTGGGTCGTCCAAGGTAACTCAGGACCTTGGAGAGGGTCCTATAAGCCGAACTAACTGAAAATGCTCCTGAAGGAGACTGGCCCCATGTAGCCTTGTCCTCTCCTCTAGAGGGACAAGGGCAAAGAGCCCCATAGCCTCAGGAAGTCAGCAGCCTCAGCGTCAGAGAAGGTCCTCCGGAATGGGATGTTCTAGTGGCCTCCCTGACCTGCCTCGGCCACTAACATCGTGGGAGTTGCACAGATGGCGAATAGGGCCGAGAATTTCTGGCAGAGGGGGCCACCCTGTAACCAGTGGTCAAGACAAAACATCACGTCATGTCCATTGCCCACCATGATTAGTGGACTTGAATATAAATTTGACGTGACGTGACGTGATGTGAATTAAATTCTCGACATCACCTCTTCCCTCAAAGTTTGTCATTTGGATTAGTGGACTTGAATATAAATTTGTAATCCCTGTTTGTATGTCTTTCTTTTGGCGAGACGATTATTCATATGAACAAGTTACAAACAAGTTTGTACTATTCTTATGAACAATAGCATTATGGTCACATAACGATTACAAACAAGTTATTCCCATCGCTATGTTAATGATAATAGTTTAAATATTTATAAAGGATTAGAATGATAAAAGATACCCAAAGTTTAATAATGAAATGACACTATACTTTAAGTCATTTTGGTTATTGCATGTTCTTAATGAAGATCGGGGTCCTAGATGCTTAATCTAGAGACTTTGCAAAACCATGCCTCTTGGGCAGAATGACTAAAACTCCGCATTCTGGTAAAATGGTGATATGCGAAGAAATGTTGAATCTTATACATAGTGATGTATCGTATTTTCAACAAGTAGTGGATATCATTAGTTAATTGTGGACTTAAGTGAATAAGTGTATTTAGTTAATAAAACATAAGTTTGAAATGATTTGAATTGTTAAAATGAGTTCACAACAAAGAGAATATTGAAATTAACAAGAATACGAAGTCTCTTTGATTTGATCGACATGAATAAAGTATTCAAGTTAAGTTTAGCATAAAAGGAACTTGTGAAAGATGTTTCACAAATTATGATAATTGGACGACTTTAAACTATGTTGAAATGTCTAAACATCATAATCATTATGTATTAGATACATATGGTATAATGTTATCTATTATCGGGGTTATAGTTGTTATTTAGAGTTAGAGATCAAAAGAAGCAAACACTCATTTGAAATACAAAGGAACATCTAAATTATTCGTGTAAACAACACCATAAGTCTTATGGCAAGTTTGAGTTTCTGGAGATTTCGATAAGTCAAAATCATGGCGAATAAAGTCTTTGTAGAGCATTCTTAGGAAGCTATGAATGCATCTTCCACAAAGGGGCAAACCTATTGTTGTCCAAAGATGACGTGTCTTGATAAAAGATACAGGTGGAATAAAGTAAAAGATCAAAACAAGGTATTTGACCTTACCACCGGATTGTTGAGTGGTGCAGCGGAATTTGTTCCGTAAATCCAAACTCTACAAATAGAGGAGAAACCAATGATAATGATCATAAAGTTTCAAGTGAATACTTTTACTAAAGAAAGTAGGATTCAACTATATATTCTACAAGTTTGTGGAATTATATTGTTGATTCACTTGTCATGTTTTGAACAAGATACACCTACAAATTACAAAGAAGCGTGATGAACCTAAGTGCGAGAAATGAATGGTCATTGAAATCTCGTTAGTGGAATTCTCGATTTGATGGTAATCAAAGAATTTTGGAATGTCCAAGATTATCGAGAGGACTCGGATTTGAGTGGGAGCAAATCAGCTTGGCTAATTCATAATATGTAGCCGACATATTTTGAGTGGGAGCTAAGTGAAATCCCTAGATCTCAAACATGGATGTCATATTTGAGTGGGAGCGTGAAATCATTCTGTGATATGTGGATAACATATGTGAATGATGTGATTGGTGTTAATAATATTTAAGTTAGATAAATAAGGATGAAGTTGAAGTTATTAATCAAAGAGATCTATCGAGATAGATTAGTGAGATTAATAAACACTAAATGTCGAATGCTTCGTGGACTTGATTCTGAAAGATGTTTAGACTGTCCTAAGACAAGATTCTAAAGAAGCTTAGAATGGAACAAGGTAAGAAAGAAGTTCTTACAATATAAAGCATTGAGTTAGTATTGCAACTATGGTTGAAAGAAAGAGATGCGTTGCATCTTCTATGCATCAGTCATAGGTTCTTCCATATAACCATGTTGTATACTCGACGTAATGTGACCCGAAGTTCTGGTTGATAGGACAAAGTCTTAACTATAAGAACATGTCTTTAAGTGATTCCTGAGTTGATCACTGAACCAGAATTAAGTTTGTACATAAATGGCAAGAAGCAATCCAAGTGGCATAGATGCATTTCATGCACTAGGATCTACATAGATATAGAAGTATAAAGGCTCCATTTGATGTGATGTATAATGTTATGGCGAGGCCAGTTCGCTATTAACGTAGAATGATGTGTCCCAGGGCCCAGTGCCCATGAGAGATCACTCGAGGTTGATCTAAAGTCACTATAAGCTCCTAGAATCCGGCCTCGTTCTGCTGCCATGACTACAGTATATACACAAAGGATAGCAAAGTGTGTTTCAAAGTTTAGATGACAACGGTGAAAACGACCGTCATCATAAACACTAGAAACAAAGTCTCACTTTGTCGCCAAACAAATACTTCGACCCATTATACGATAATGGTGTGAATGTCAAAATTAGGAAGACATTAACGATTTGCAAAAGCCATAATGATCTGGTAAAACAAAACATGGACATGACGTTTCCCATGAGCATGCATGATCTGTAAACGCATATGGTATATGGTTTATATGAGTAAAATGCGAGCTAGGTTATTTGTACTCTAGTGCAAGTGGGAGACTGAAGGAGATATGCCCTAGAGGCAAATAATAAATAGGTTTATATTGTCATATCTCAATTAGTTTATAATAGTTTCATATTGTGCTATAACTGTGCCAGGTAGAAACATTGGTACAGGTGTGGTATGAAACAACCAAGTCCCTAGTAGCCTCTATTCATACTAGTTCGTTGGTCATGAGGATGATCTGGGTTTCAAGATCATGGGCATTTATGCCGATTGACAACGGGGTCATATCATTGGAGAATGATGTGATTGGACATTCCTAGAAGGATTGCAACACGATCAAGTCATATAGTTCATTGTTGCAACAGCTATACCTAGACTCCTTTTCCTTAGACCGTGAGCTCATATTACTCATTGTTTCTCGAGGCTGCTTAGACTGCATCAAGCGCCACTTGGTAATACAGTGGTTATAAAGGTGTACGTTGGGTATTCCGAAGGAACAATAGATGACATGTGACTACAAGACCGGGATTTGTTCACCCACATGACGGGTAAAGATACATACGGCCGGCTTGGTGAGATTACATACATAAATGTTGCAACATGTGACTCGGTCACGGGGATGTAATATTGATACATTGCAAATGTATCTATAATTTTTGATGTTCCATGCTTGGTTTTATCTACTTTCTTATGTTTTGTTCCAACTTTGGAGTACTTTTCATATGATTTCTTGGACTAACCTATTAACAAGATGCCACAGTGCCAGTTGCCTGTTTTCTGATGTTTTTGGTTCCAGGAAAGTCAGAAAATCAATATTCTCGGAATTGGACGGGACAAAAGCCAAAGTTCCTATTTTACCGGAAGACTCACGGAGCCAGAATACGAGACGGAGGGGGGCCATAGGGTGGCCACACCACCCCTAGGCGCGGGTCCACCTAGGTCGCGCCAGGGCATGGTGTGGGCCCCCTGGCCGCCCACCGACCTTGCCCTCTGGCCTATAAGAAGCCTCCAAATGCGTAAACCCTAAATAGTCAATCAGAAATCCACGAAAAGTTCCGCTGCGTCGCCGCCACCGAAGGGGAGATTCGAGGGACAGAAAGTCTCTGTTCCGGCACCCTGTCGAGACGGGGAAGTGCCCCCGGAGGCATCTCCATCGATCTCCACCGCCATCTCCATCACCATTGCTGATTCCCATGATGATGAGGGAGTAGTTCTCTCTCGAGGCTAAGGGTTCTACCAGTAGCTATGTGTTCATCTCTCTATCTATGCATGATCTTATTGAGATCATGAGCTTGTAATCTATAGATCTATTCTGTTACTCAAGTTCTTTAATGAATCTCTGCTCTCCCCATGTGTGTGAAAGTGACAGCGTGCTCACCATGGTGGCACTTAGGCTAGAGATTACAAATACTTGTTATGAGTTATATTTGGAGTTGGATGTCTTTATGAAATTGTGGTGTTTGTTGGAGTCATCTAGTACTCAAGGTGACAGCGTGGGGTTTTCTAGATGGGAAAGATGGACTTGCAGGTGTGCTGTTATAGCCCTACCATTGATTAGAGTGTCCAACCGGAGAGTAGTTTAGAGTAGTATCATGAAGAGAATATATTTATATGAGAGTGTTCACTAGTGAAAGTATGATCCCTAGGCCTTGTTTCTTAGCATTTATACACCGTTTGCAACTAGATCAGTTACATGTTTGCTTGCTTCCACCTTTATTTCAGTTTGTCTTCAGGCTTTTCCACGCCATCAAGTTATCTTCTATCACCGTTACCACTTATATTTATCCATACCACTTGTATTTCACTATCTCTTTGCCAAACTAGTGCACCTATACACCTGACAAGTGTATTGGGTGTGTTCAGGACACAAGAGACTTCTTGTATCTTGATTGTAGGGTTGCTTGAGAGGGACTACCTTTGACCACTTCCTCCCTGAGTTCGATAAACCTTGGGTGATCCACTTAAGGGAAAACTTGCTGATGTTCTACAAACCTCTGCACTTGGAGGCCCAACAACTGTCTACAAGAATAGAAGTGCGTAGACATCAAATATCACGGTAACAAAAAACAGAACTTGTTGCGAACGAGATTGAACAAGGTATGGGATACCAATGATCGGATCTTGGACAAGTTGTATCGAGAAACAAAAGTACAAGGATGCTACATTTAGCGGTTCAAACGGCATTGTCATCAGGAATGCATAGGGATCACATGGATATCCCTGGTCCCTCTGTTGATCATTGATTTAGATCATGTCTAGAGCATTCCCGAGCCGTGAGAGGATACACTTAAGGGTACGATGAGAGCGATCATTCATAAGACGGAATCACAGTAGAGAAAGAGAAAGCCAGAATCGTTCCGCAGAGTGATCCGAAGTTGTTCAGAGAAAGAATAAAGGAAAAGACCGCAAAAGTGTTTTCGGATAAATGAGAATTTGAATATATATTTATTATATGTTAATTATGAATTAATATATTCTAAATAATATTTAGATTAAGATTTATAAAAGCAACTTTTATATTAGGCCAAATCTCCGGAGGGACATAGCCTAGAAGAAAAGCTGCAGAAAAAGAAAAAGGGAAAAAGAAAATAGCCAACCCATGTGGGCGGCGGATAACAGGCGTCGCACTAGGCGGCAAGCAGCTGGGATGCGCTCACGGGCGCTCGGCAGATACTGCGTGCCGCTCCGGGCGAGCCATAGCAGTCGGCCGCCGCCGCGGGCCTGCTCAACCCGGCCCATGCGGGGCCCACGAGGGAGCGGGCCGGGCAGGCGAGCTGGGCCGCCGGGAGGTAGAGCCGGCCCACCCGGGGTCGCCTCGCTAGGTCGCCCATGCGGGAGGCAAGGGGCGGGATGGGCCGCCCAGGGCCCACCCGGCCGGGGCCTATGCTGCTGGCTGCTGCTGTTGCCTTTTTCCTTGTGGGCTGAAATCAGCCCATTCGGCTGGGACGAAAATCCTGGTATGCTTCCTTTGACTATTAGTCCCACATGGCTAACCTAATGGGGAGGGCATACCCCCTCCGCCTATATAAATGGGTTCCCCTGGGTGGGATAAAATACACCAATATTTGGAGAAGTCCTTTGATTGACTTCCTCCTTCCCTCTCTCTCTCTAGCCCTTATGACCATGGCCCCAAGTCTAGGATGTGCGATCAAGGCACACATGCAGCACGCTGTTGTGCTGCAGGGATTCGTATCCGGATATCAACTTCCGCACTCCCGGCGGGATCGAGGTGCCGGAGGTCTCATCGTGTACCGGATATGTACGGAGACACGAGGCGCAACACTTGGGGCGCTTAAATGTCGTGATCCGGAGTTGTTGCACGATGAAGAGGAAGAAGGAGCAAGGGGTGACCTGCGAGGAGCTTCGTGACCTTGAGGTCGGCTACGAGTACGACTACTTCAACCACGTTCCCCGCGGAACGTTAACCGCGTACGGTCTACAAGGGTATGTATTCTATACGCATTGGCCGTTACTGCATTACTACATAGATAGATCCTAGGAAGTTTTTGGGGTTACATCGTAGGAAATTTTTTGTTTTCTGCTGCGATCCCCTTCAGCAAGTACTCCATCATGAATCAAGCAACCCTTCAGGAAGGCAAACTAAAGTGGATGGGTCAGGCGTTCCATGATGGGGGTGATTCTAATGGCACATGCCTTCACAAAATGCACTGGATGACATTGATCACAGTGATCGATCTAAATTGGCGAATATCTGTGGCCACCACTAACTTGGGGATCAGGGTAATCATGCCAAAGTTAAGCCTAGACATGACAAGAGTCCCAGAGTAGAATTCTTGAAACATCGGCATGACAACGGGGCAAAGCTGCTCCCAGAAAGTGTAGAAGAAGATCACTGGCAGTGGCAGCCCATCCGGCCTAGGGGATGAGTTGGTCTCCATGGACTTGATGGCCTCATCTACCTTGGTATGGAAGAACGGGAGTGTGAGCCCTATATTCTCCTCTAGAGTCACCTTCGATCCCTTAGGCTAGAGGTCCGTGTTAAGAACAAGTCCTGAGCTCGGGGCGGCCGAGAATAGGTCCTGGTAGAAAGCATAAATATGGGACGAGCTCTCCCTCTGATCCTCTAGAAGAGAGTCTGTGTCTCAGAGACACAGGATCGAGCACTTCCTACACCTTCCATTAGCGATGGCATGGAAGTAGGCCATGTTAGAATCCCCCTGGAGAGTCTAGTTCTAGCGACTCCGATGTCTCCAAAATGCCTCTTCTCCCTTGTAGATCTCCATAATGGAGGTCTCGAGGGAGTATCTATGGGACCAGGTAAGGATGTAAGCGGATAGGATAATTTCCGTACTGAATTCATTTCCGAACCCGTTTTAGAGACTCCATATTCGATTTGAGTGAATCCGACGGATAAGGATATCCGGATCCAAACTTGATACCCCAAAATGGTATAGGATATGGTATGTGTATTAGCACCCGGATATCCGTATCTGGAAATTATTTAGGATTATCCGATAGATTTACACCGAATAATCCGATTTTTCATCTAAAACATCATAGTTAATAAAACATGAATAATAGTTAGTGAGTTGGTGAGTCCATTCGTTAAACATCTACACACTTACATAGTCATTTTATCGATTATAAAGTCCAAACTTGTTAGGATATTGAGTTACTTAAGCATGCGTCGGTGCTATTTAAGATCTTGTGTGTGTGTGTTATTTCATACACATCGACTTGTTTATTCATGTGGTTAAGTTATATTTTCTCATTCAATCATGTTACAATTGTTGAATCCATTAGTATTTCGTTAAACTTGTTTCATTAATCAATTTTTGTTGTCAGTCTACTTATGCATGTGCCGATCCGATTACTTTTTTTCCGTCCCGAATCTGCTCCGTTTCCATTCCGAATCCGTAGTGTAGTATATCCATATTCAAATCCGTAACCGATCATTATCCGATCAGGTCCGAATCCGCGGGTAAAATATGGAATAGGATATGGTAATCCAATCCGATTACATCCCTAGGACCAGGCATGCACCGAGCGCCCCACCAGATCAGCTTCCTGATCTAGGGCCTGTATCTCCTATAGAATGGAGTCCTTCTTCCCTCTAATCGTGACCCCAGGTTCGCCCCCATCCCTGCATGAGTTATCTTGACAGCTTCGTGCAATGGTGTCAGACATCAATGGCATAGTATACGCGGGGGGTAGGCGGCAGCCTCCAGCCACCTAGAACGAACAACCTCCACAAAACCTCGTTGCTTAAGCCAGAAGTTCTTGAAGTGGAAGCGGTTCAATCTAGGCGGTTCCCCGCCTACAAAGGAGAGGAGGAGGGGGTATGGTCAGAGCCAACCCTATTGACCGCGCGTAGCGAGCATAACAGGAAGGCCACCTCCGATTCCACTGACACAAAGACTCTATCGAGGCACTGCGAATCAGGTCAAGCTCCTTATTGGTCCAAGTAAACCTGGCCCCCAACCCTACGATCTCTCGAATTTCAAGATCCGCGATGCACTCATTAAACATGCGAATTCTATGGAGGTCCATGTTCCGCAAGCTCTTGTCTTCGGTGGAGCGAATAAGGTTAAAGTACCTTGCCACAATGACAGGGGTCTCCGTACACTCCACCTTGGATTTGATCTCGAGAAGGAACTCGGGGGATCTCCTATGTTCTATGGGGCCATAGACAATGATCACCCCCCATTTGAGGTTCAATTGTCTATGGGTGAGGGACATGTTCACAAAAAATTCTGCAGGGTCCATATCGTCTACCTCGAAGATATCCTCCTTGACTCCAAGGAGGATACCACCCGAGTGGCCACAAGCCGGGAGCCAAGTCCAGACGAACTTGGGGTGGGACAAGCCCTCTAGCTCCACTATCGAGAAGTTCTGACGGATCGTCTCCTGCAGTCCCACAATATCCACATCCTCTTGGCGCAAGTAATCCTTGATCTGGCAACGCCGGTCGTCCTGCTCAAAGCCCCGAATGTTCCAAATGAATGCTCGGATTGCTCTGAGAATGTTCATGAGGACGATCACTTGGTCAAGGCTCCCTTACTTTGGCGGATCATGCACGGCCATACGGGGGTTAGCGAGAAGGGGCCTTTGGTGGCCTCCCGCGAGGTCTCCCTGCTAGGGGAGTCCTCATATGAGTCCCACCACTATCAGGCCCAAGAGGTGGAGCCGAGCTGGACCCGGTATCTCTTGACCCAGGTCGTACTAGCATGAGGGCCCGTTCCCTGTCCCGTGCATCATGAGCATGAGATGTGGTGATCTAGCCCTCGTACACCTTTTTTTTCCTTGATGGCCGCTATTTTCTCAACCCGGGGGCCCTTTTATCCCCAGAAGAAAATGCCGCTGTCTGAAGCGACCACACTCAGGTGGTCTAGAGAAACCTCCAAAACTGAGAACCTGGACCCAGACAACAAAAGCGAAATAGATTTGGAAAGAGGGGGAAGCAAAGAACCTGAGAACTCGTCGCACGCAATCACGCTCCTGATCGCCCGCTCTGTCACCATCGGCTCCAGACTAGTCCCACCAGACCGGGAGCCGGCGATGTGCTCTCTGTGGTGCGACAGGGGTGGAGGAGCCTGGCAAGGGCCCCTAGGGCGGTGCCCCTAGTGGAAACCACGGCAGGGGTGGTGTCGACCGTGGCTGAACCCCCAGCACTGAGGTCTGGCATGTCAGGGGCGAGGGAGTAGCAGGCCAACCCCTGGAGTGAGGTGAAGAGTGAGGTAACACATCGAGCCCCACACTCCCCGAGGTATCCTCCGGAGACGCTGATAGGTAGGGAGGAGGGAATTACGCCACCTCTGCCCCAGACTGCACAGCGTCCAGAAGCAGGAGGGACTTTTCAAATTTGGTACCGTGCTACATGATGTCGAAGTCAAGTGGCACCTTCTAGATGGGGCGAGCACATTGGGGGAGGTCAACCGGCACCAGGTTGGCAGGCGTGCTCCAGGAGAGGGGTCGCGTGTTCGGGAACAGGGGACCCTCCGTGCCATCGACGGTACCCGAGACCTTGCGGGTCGAGCCCCTGCCACCACCCTATGCCAGCTGCTGGGGAGCTGGAGCGTGAACCTCCGGCGGTGGGGACTTGTCCGCCTCCGTAGACTGCTTGAGGAGTCAACCTCCGATGCCCACGCCCCACCCCTGGGTCAACATCTGGGGGTGGAGAGGGGGTCGGCAAACCTGTCCCAGGCGGGGCAAGGGTGTCATCTAGCTCCATCAATAGGTCCCTGCTAGTATGGTCGAAGAAGATGCATGGAATCATCACTGGGAAAATGGAGGGGTGTAGGCATAGGATGCACATCCAAATCGCCCCGTGCCCCAAGAGGGAGCGAGGGTCTACTTCCAAGAACTTGCCCACCGCCTGGGAGATGAGGGCGACAATCTCCTCCTACCTTGCCTCTGACGGTACCCCGGACAGGCGAATCCAGACCTCCGAGAGTGAGGCCGAGGCCTCCTGGTCAACGGAGGAGGGCCTGATCAGAACCTTCAGCTGGTGGATCATGGTGAAAGAGGCCCCTAAAGCACACATGCGCAGCATCACCACCAACGGGAACGAGACTGCAAACTCAGTAGTCGAGACCTGCCTCACAGGACACTCGTGTCCCGGGAGAACCTCACAGAGCTCCTGATGGATCAGCTCCTCCATCACCTCAACCTTTAGAGGTTGGTCCTTCTCCAGAATCGTCACCATCGCCAGGGTCTTCGGAACTGTCATCTAGACGCCTCCCATACCAATGTAGTAGAAGACCCCGTTCACCCTGTTGCCATAGTACTCTAGGCACTCATGGCCATGATGGGGTTCTAGGGGCGGAATCAGACCAACAACCAACTTGGGGTTAGCACCGATGTGGGAGCCTTCTTCTTCTTCTTCTTCTTGGACTTCTTATTCTTGGACTTCTTCTTCTTTTGCGTCCCTGGAGGGCTCGTGTCGGGCGTCACCGTCGGACCCATGGGATTCGAGGCTAGGCGAGGGCCCTGACCGTCCCGCCAGTTGGCCACATCGGAGCGGCCCGGGTCCCCCCGGTTTCCTTGAGAAATCCCGCGAGCAGCGAGGGCTTGCTGCCGGAAGGCTCCCCACCAGCCCTCCACCTCCTGAGAAGGCCCCTACTCCCTCCACTGCTGGCGAGGAGTGAGCGGGAGGCCCTGCGCTGCATAGGAGCCCGCGGTGGGGGCGGGGATCGGCGAAGCTGGTGGTGGCCAGCGCCCGTCTGGCCTCAGGCTGGGTGGTATCGGCGCGGGGAGCACGAGAGGCGGCCGTGGGCGGTGCGGGGCGGCGAACTCTGGCTCGGTGGCAAGCCCCGGCGGCGAAGGGAGGTGTCCCTCCTACGTGGCGAGGGTTCCCTGGACGAGCGGGAGGGGGAGGGGGCACTTCGGCGCCATCAACACGTCCCTATAGGAGCGTGCCGGGGCAGGGGAGGACGGCGGCGGCTGGTGGGGCGGTGGTGGCGGCTCGTGGTGGGGCGGCGGCGGAGAGGAGGAGGAAACGAAATA
Source organism: Avena eriantha (assembly GCA_910589775.1). NCBI lineage: Eukaryota > Viridiplantae > Streptophyta > Magnoliopsida > Poales > Poaceae > Avena > Avena eriantha. Next base: position 326,845,912 of record OU342746.1, read on the forward strand.
GATGGGGACGGGGGCGACCAAGACGTTTTCCATGGTCTCTTCCATATCTCTCTACTAATTATAGCCTCTAATCAGTGCAATGAGTTGTCAGAATCAATTCAATCTCTTCACATCGATGAGGAAGTATACGTTGCAATGGCTCCCTCTGATCCTGCACCTGTCCTTATGATCGACTAGGAAATCTTGTGTTCAACCTAAGCATATGTTTTTCTTCTAGCTACCCCTCCTGGAAAGGTTCAACAATAGAGGCTTCTTATCATAAAGGTGAAAGTGAAAAACTATCAACGTCGAGTAAGTTGCACAAATTTGTTCAAGCAGCCCCAAAAAGCAGGTGTACGTCTTATGGTGAGCCGGTGAGTACACGCGTACACAATAAACGTCTACCAATGATCAAAATTTGAAAAGGGTAAGCATGCAATTTATATTTAATTTTATTTCTAGAATAAAGATATTAGTGTCGTATATCATCACACGGTTCATGCATCCCATGGTTATGTAAGTCTATATATAAAAATATATAGGCGGCATTCGCAAAAAAAATATATATATGCGCATTGTTGTATCTTCATGTAACAAAGTACATGTCTATTTATTGTAACTATGACTGCTTTTCTCCACAGTACTGCTACAAGAATCATGTCCATTGGATCCATCATATGTCCTGATTCTGGTGAAAATAGACATAAAATGTGCACGCGAGCGCCGTAAAATACCAAGATCTTACATCTACAATACAAAATAATAATGTAAAACATGATGCAAATATGCACTCATCACCCTCCAGTACTAACACTGCCGCGTGCAATATACTTAGTTTTACAATGAATGGGTTTTAGCTAGCAAATTGAGTCATTTTATGCACACCAAATTTAAAAAGATCAAAACATAGTGACATCTACCTCGGGAGTCTTCTTATGTGACCTGCCACCATAAAAATGTATAGAAATCAAGTTTAAGCTAAATCACCACTTCTCAAATCACCTACTATCTTTGAAGGTTAATGGCTTTCTACTCAAGCCTCTTCCCAAAACAACCCTCCTCAAAACATAGTTTGTCTGAATGAGGCAATAATTGTCACACTCATGTATATTTGAATTGCAAATAGTTTGATGTATGTTAAGATATATTTTATTGTATAAAAGATGTATTTTTATTTTTTAAATCTCTTTCTATTTTCTATTTGAATCCCTTTGTTAGTTTTGTCCTTTGTTTTTAAGTTCTACTCAGTTTATCCATCTCTCTTAGGCACAAACTCTCATACATGTTCTCATCTTGACTGCTACGTTCTGATTGGTCGAGGCAGTTGTCACGTGGATCATGCCCACCAACTGTTGACCCTTTGTGATTTAGCGGACAGGATAACTTCTATATCTGTCGGGGTCATCCCTCTATTCATGCAAAATAACGAGTTTTCCATCGGTACTTTAACTCCATAAACAAATGATTTTAAATATAATTTGAAGGGAAAGTGTTCAAAGGTGTATAATTTTTATATATGCACGTGTATGCATTACATTTCACTCTATAAAAATGATAATCTCTCAAGATTTTGTTAACACAACATTATCATATCCTAACTGCGATTTCACAGTGTTCAAAGGTATATAATTTTACGCAAGTTTATGCATTATATTTCACTCTATGAAAATGATAAACTCTCAATATTTTATTAGCACAACATTATCACGTCCTAGGTGCGATTTCACAGTGTTCAAAGGTGTATAAGTTTCGTATATCCAAGTTTATGCATTACATTCCACTCTATGAAAATGATAATCTCTCAAGATTTTGTTATCACAATATTATCATGTCCTAAGTGCGATTTCACAGTGTTCAAAGGTGTATAATTTTTGTATACGTAAGTTTATACATTATATTTCACTCTATGAAAATGATAAACTCCCAAGATTTTCTTAGCACAATATTATCATGTCCTAAGTGTGATTTCACAGTGTTCAAAGGTGTATAGTTTCTTATACGCAAGTTTATGTATTATATTTCACTCTATGAAAATGATAAACTCTTAGTATTTTCTTAGCACAACATTATCATGTTCTAAGTGCGATTTCACAGTGTTCAAAGGTGTATAATTTTCATACATGCAAGTTTATGCATTATATTTCACTCTATGAATATGATAAACTCTCAAGATTTCTTTTCGCACGACATTATCATGTCCTTAAGTGTGATTTCACAGTGTTCAAAGGTGTATACGTTTCGTATATGCAAGAGGCATAAAGATTTGGGAAGATTTTAGTTTAGGGATCCCTTTAGTTTATGTATTACTTTTCATGTTCTAAAAATTGTAAGATCTCAAGATTTTCTTAGGACAACATTATCATGTCCAAATTATAATTTGAAAGTATTCAAGAGTTGTGTCAATTATAAACTCTCTTTTACATTAAGAGTTATATAATTTTTTAAAATTGAACGGCTCCTCTGTCGGTCGCATTCTCCACAGCAAGCGCGTGTCCAATTGAGCTCCCAAGTTGGGTCAATTGATTGTCCATCCTCTAATCGAAACAATTTGGTGTGATATCTAACCTTCCCTGCGCATTGTTGTTATTGTCATCCTCCGTATAGATCAACAGGACGGCATCATACTGTGGCCAGGACGAACGGGAGGCCGAAGTGAAGCTAGACAAAGGGTTGTTGTCGCCAGAGAAGAAGGAAGGGAGGCAACTGCACAGACGCGGTCGCGGGGCTGGCCCAGGGTCTTGCAACGCCAACCTGGATAAGTTGTGTGTTCGACGCTCACGTGGATAAGCTGTGGGTCCTATGCTGATCTGAATAAGTGGAGAGAGGTGTCCACTACGGGTCCTGACTGAACGCGGCCCCACTTGTCAGCACGTAACGGCAAGACTGATGGAGAGCGAGTTTCATACCGTATGAGAGTTTCGGACAAGGAGATGGGCGAAAGTGAGAAAAAGTTAAGCGGCTGAAAAAAAGTGAGTACAACTAATGAACAAGGGCACAAAAATAGAAATCCCTATTTTTTATGAAGGCGGCCAATACAAGTAGTTACATAGTGAGACGAATTAGACCTTCGGCAGAAATTTTTTTTTTTTCGGAGGACATATATACTTTCATGATACCATCCCTAGGACAGCGTCAACATGCATAAAGGAAATTAGGCAAGCGCTCACTCATAAATTAAATCACATTCTGTCATGTTCATCCGCAAAAAGCTTCTGATTTGTTCTAACCCCTCCATGGAGAATATTTGTTTAGGAAACAGAAGCTGTATGTAAGTCGTGGTAGGTATATCAGGGTAAATTGTTTGTTTGAAATCGTATCACTACAAGTCATGTCCAATTTCATGTTCATATACCCCTTGTCACGGTATTCTTCTCACGAGAAAACCCAAGGACGACGTTTCAAAATATATGATGTTTTAGGTTCGTGAAGAAAATGTATCTAGCCTTATTTTAATATGTAGATTCACTCCAAACCTCAGGGAATCTACATACTAAAAGAAGTCCAGATACATTTGTTTCACAAAGCTAAAACATGTTATATTTTAAAACGAAGGGGGTACTTGCCCAACTTTATGCTCAACTGAGCAACTTACGACCCAATTACAGTTGATCAGCTAGTATTGTTTCATTCACTTGCACACGCATACATACATAACCAAAACCATATGGTACTAATACTAGCACAAGCGTACATCAGATAATATTGTTTTCAAAAGGAAGTACAGGTACAGCACATAATTGTAATCTTTCACCATTCAACAAGCACAGAGTTATCACAATGCAATGACTTCAGTTACACAAATCGTACTATAGGATACAAGTGTGGGTCCTTGCCTTGAGACCTTCTTCATCTTGCTCTACTTCATCTAAGGAACTGCAGTAGCAGCAGCAGCAGGCCGCTCCAGGATGCCAGCGTGCATAAGCAACGCCCAGACGTGCGTCAAAAACTCGCCACCTTGAGCAAGGAGTTCTATGTGACCAGCCACATTATCAGACGGTGCGATATACACCAACATCTCTGCCCAGAATTCCGCCAACAGATCCCACCGGGTTTTCTGATTTCTCATGCTCTCTAGTGTCTTCCCCAGCTTAACAGCCCAGACCAACATTACAGCAGGCATTGTGTCTCTTGCTACATTGGGTAGTTCTCTGAGCTTTTCATACTTTTCCCTTGGCGTGAGGAGACCTTGAAGTGTTTCTTTTGCTTCTTTCACCAGCTCATCAATCGTACACTCTGTCTCGATTGGGCTGCCTGGAAGCAATGTAGGGCAGAAAGCAACCAAGTATGTGCAATACTTGGACAAGCTAGTGGCAACAACTTGGTTCGGATGCACATCATCATATTCATACGGGCGCCTTACGGTTTCAGAAATCTCGCAGTAGCTAGTCGCAATGTGCCATACCAGTATGCTGTGAGCGAGTGTATATCGGTCCCCGATCTGACATGCCCAGGATAGCTGAGCACGCATCTCATGTCTCGCCAACGCAGACGCTCCATTGGAGAGACCACCAGTGGCTGAGTTCTTGATAGTCCACGCAACAGCCCTCTTCACCTCAATTGGCAACTCTATAGGCTTATTGCCTATTTTTCCACTGGATAGAAGATGCTTCAACTTATCCCAGTAGCTAAGACTAACGGAATCAAGGAGTGAGTACTGGCCAATGCTGTTGCGCCAATAGCGAGACCATTTGGGAGGTCTTCCTTGAAGCAAAAGAAGCTTCTGGATAAGGTCATTCCCTTGCCATGATGGACGTGTTATGTACTTACAAACCAAAGACACATTTGCCCAATCAGAGACGCAGTAAGACCATATCTCCAGTAACTGAAATATTGACAGTACACCTAAAGCTACCTTGGTGACTAGGACGTCCCGTGCGCTGGTTTCTACCAAACGGTTATTCAAAATAGAACTGTGTGTGTTCAGAACACTAAGAGACCATGTGCCGGCCGCTACACTGAGAAATGTGCAGGCGAGTGAAAGGGACCACCACCATACCTTTATGGTATACATAATGAAAGCATACTTGGTGAAGAAGAAGCCGTAAACAAAACCCAGTTCAGCTTCAATCACTTGGAATGCTCGTTCGTAGTCTTGTTCCGTGCGCAGTAGCCCATCAAGAACCAGAGAACGAGTTTTTACATGCTTAGATTCAGGACAAGTGTAACCAAAGTATCGCCGAACCATAAGATGGAACAAGGCGAATGAGAGACAGAGATCTTTCAGACGACGGATAGGAGGAGCACTATTGTGAGCTGAGAAGACACCAATGTTGTCACACCAAATTTCATCCAGTGTTATTGCTGTACGGAGGTGAATGAGAACCGGGTACTTGTATCCCTGCATGGTACGAGGGTCGTAGGATGTGCTGAGTTGGTCCTCAGACTTCATGTAGAGGTCCAGCCACTTGATGCCATTCTCTGAAGATGGTTTGCTTGCTAAATTTGCAGCACGCCACTGTGCAACATTTCTAACTCCCAATAGAGAAGCCACGACCCAGATAACAAAAGTATGCGTATGATTTCCCTTTACCGATGGTACGGGTAAAGCCGAGTAAAACTGTGCCGAGGTAGAAATTGAACAACCCAGTATCGCAATATAGTTTCATCAATTGCTTGCTATGGTCGAGCTTCAAGACAGACATTGCATTGGTTCCCCCAAAAAGCATGGCTAGGAACATTGCCCACACCGGGAACAACTCACTCTTGATTTGTTCTGCTTGCATCAATCCCATTGTGTAGGAGAGAAGTGGGAAGGACAATATAAAAGCTCCCTCAACTGCATATCTGATAATGATGCTCTGAGATTGACGCCGCATGGGCGATCCAAAGGCAAGGACAGTCATAAACACAGCCGCCACAATCACGAAACCTTCAACTTGGTCTACGTTGTCCCTTGGTTTCAGATATCTGTTAATCCAACGTACCGTGCAGTTGTTGCACATTTCTCTTTCCCTGGTGCTATTCATATCCTACGTGAAGAGCGTGAAATTGATGCATCAGTACACAAACAGATAACTATATTCTTAAAGCCAATCCACTTTGTATGAAGTCAAACACTACTAATGTAGAGCAGCAACATATTCGTTACCACTACTCTCGGGTTCCCCCATAGCGTTGCTCGCTGCTCATATTTCCCTCGTCTTTCCAAACTAGCCATTGTCGTTAGTCCACGCACTTTGACTGTTTTTAGGTCACATCCTAACATGAGTGAGACCGATCAAAGTACCCTCATAAAATAATAAAGCCTACACAAACTGCGTTCATGCCCGGGAGACACACTATAGGGGGTTGTGATTCTGCATGAGACTATTCACGAGCTTCAGAGAAAGAAACTAGATGGCATTCTTTTTGAAATAGATTTTGAGAAGGTGTATGATAAGGTCAAATGGTATTTTCTTCGACAAACTTTACGAATGAAAGGATTCGATCCAACATGGTGTAGATGGATTAATGATTTTGTTAAAAAAGGGAGTGTAGGTATTCGAGTTAATGATGATATTAGACACTACTTTCAAACTAAAAAAGGATTAAGACAAGGATCCACTTTCGCCGATACTCTTTAACTTAGTGGCTGGAATGTTGACTATCTTAATTACTAGAGCCAAGGAAGATGGTCAAGTTGAAGGACTCATACCTCATCTAGTTGAGGGAGGAATTTTTATATTACAATATGCCGATATTATATTCATGAAACATGACTTGCAGAAAGCATCAAACATGAAGTTAATATTGTGAATTTTTTAGCAACTATCTGGCCTGGAAATATATTTTCACAAAAGCTAAATCTTTTGCTTTGGTGGAGCTATAGAAGCTCAAGATCAGTACATGGAGCTATTTGGCTGTGAAATGGGATCTTTTCCTTTTAGGTATCTAGGAATCCCAATCCATTTTAGGAAGCTAAATAATGGAGAGTGGAAGCCTATGGAAGATCGTTTCGAAAAGAAATTGGCATGTTGGTTAGAAAAATTATTATCATACGGTGGTCATCTGGTATTAATTAATACGGTCTTAACGAGCTTTCCTATGTTAACGTTGTCCTTCATGGAGATCCCTAAAGGAGTACGAAAGAGACTAGACTTCTTTCGGTCCTTTTTCGTGGCAAAGTGCTGAACATAAAAAAGAAATACCGCCTAACTAAATGAAATATTATTTGTAGACCAAAAGACCAGGGGGTCTCGGCGTTGAGATCCTTGAGATAAAAAACAAACATTTGCTCAGCAAGTGGTTGTTTAACCTTATGAATGATGATGGAGTTTGGCAAGAACTTATCAAAAATAAATACCTAAACTCCAAAATGATATCTGAAGTACAAGCTAAGTCAAACGATTCCGCCTTTTGGAAACGTCTTATGAGAGTTAAAGAGGATTTTTTTTTTGCTAGAGGATCTTTCTCTGTTAAGAATGGGGAAATACTCATTTTTGGGAAGATACTTGGCTAGGGGATAGTCCTTTAGCGGTCCAATATCAATACATCTATAATATTGTGCAACAAAAAGAAGTTATTGTTGCACATCTCATGGCAAATAACCCGCTGAATATCACATTTCATAGGTCTCTACTCGGTCCTAGATGGTCCAGGTGGTTAAATCTAGTTACTAGACTAATGGATATTAATTTAGAGGAGGGGAAGATCTTTTCAAGTGGGGTCTTACGACATCCAGGATGTTTACAGTTAAATCTATGTATCTAAACTTACTTAATGTGAATACAAGGTTTATGCGTAAGTATCAATGGAAAATGAAGGTGCCACAAAATTAGATTTTTTATGTGGTTCTTGGATCGCAAAGTTTTATTAACAAAAGATAATCTAGCAAAAATGCGATGGCAAGGTGGCCAAAAATGTTGTTTTTGTACGGATAATGAGACAATTCAACACTTATTTATCAATTGCCCTTCTGCGAAAATAGTTTGCTGAATAGTGCATATGGTGTTTAATCTAACACCCCCCCCCCCCCAAATATTGTTTTGGAATTGGTATAATGGGGTGGATAAAGTAGAGAAGGTTCAAATTTGAGTGGGAGTTTGTGCTCTTCTCTAGATGATTTGGAACATTCGTAATGACTTGACATTTATCGGATCAACAAATTCTTCTTTTATGCAGGTTATTTCTTTAACTACACATTGGATCGGTATGTGGTCTTTTCTGTAGCCGGTAGGAATGCCGACCATGGCTATTGGATGCATTCGTTTGGAAACGGTTGCACGAGACTTATTTAGCCGGTGCAGCTAGCGTTTTGATAATATGATATCATGTTGATGCGCAGACTTTTTAAAATTTTTGCTTTCTTTAGATGGCTGGTACATGTCTCAACTTATGTGACTCATGAGCTGGGATTGTATGAACATTTTGTAATTAACAAAATAAGGCAATAAAGTTGATATGCATCAGTCAACGCAAATGTCGGGCCTTTTTCCCTTTTCAAAAAAAAACAGCTAACTGTCTTATGCACGGTTGACCAGAGAGGTCCTTGGCCTTTTGGAATGGAATGTCATTGGTTCATCATTTTTAGTTGCTTGGATGGGTGGGTAAAAGGTTTAAATTTGTAGAGTATCACTGAATTGGTAATTCCAGCTTATGCTTATGTTAATTTTAGTGCAATAAATTAATAGTTTCCTTTTGTTCATTTAGTTTCATATTTTCCCACAAGTTTCATTAGGTTGCATTAACTGTGCTTCAGTTGAGCCTTAATTATTTCCTCACTTGCATACAATTTTAGACGTTGTAATTTTTCATAATAAATCATGTTCATCTCACTAGTAGCATAACATGTTTCCAATCTTGGATAAGTATTGATAATATTTTATGGCTTAACATTTTTTAGAGAGATTTAATATTTCATTTCCATTTGAAGCATGTCATTTAAATATAATACGTTTACTTATTGCGACCTAATGCTTTTATTTCAGGAAAACAAACCTGACCAGCATACACTGGTATTCCATCTCTCAACCATCCTTAAGTTCCAGCTACAAATATTAGTTGACTGGTTTGCAATCTGCAGAGGCTGCACTTGCTAATGTAAAAAGATTCTGATTAGAAAAACTTAGTTCGTGTATCTTTTAGGCAACCTGAGTGTATTTTCTACAGATAACCCGAGTGTAAATTGAACTACAATTTCAGTTCCATATTAGATTGTCAGTGTTACACTATGCTAGGATAATTGTATAACAAGCCCAAAAGATATCAGATCAGAAATCATTTGTTGATCTCATTTAGAAAGAGGTGTGACCAGATTTTAATGTTTCCATATGCAGGGTAATAATCTTTCATTGATCTTATTCGGCTTGTTCTGTGGTTATGTCTAAAGTCAATTACAATAAAAAAAACTAAAGCATATTATTATTGTTGTTCATAATCCATGGATGGTGGAAATCAGTGATGTGCATAGTAACAATATATTTTCTATTCCTAATTCTCTTACAATTGTTCATATTCTTGCATTTTTTTTATGATGTTTTGTGCTCTGCTCTAAGGCAAGGGACACCTTTAGTGTCTGTGTTGCACTTCGTGTTGGATCAGCTTTAGCCACTAAAATAAAGCACATTAATTCTCAACAATGCAAGACTTGGATTCTTCAGCACGTGACCTCTATATTTGAGTTGTTTTTTGTGCAAAAATATAAGATGCATGACTTTAGAGTATAGATTTTAAAATATTTTACTCTGTTTGTTTTTTGTACTATGCTGTCATGAATATGATATAGAGAAAAAGGTAGAAAACAAAGCAGTTGTGATTGTATTAGTTTTGAATTTATATAAATATGGTATATAACAGGTATCATCGCATTGTAATTCAAATTATATCCTACTAAATGTTCCTATTTTCCTGTATTTTTAAATATGCTTTCCTTAAAATGGACAGGCACGGCAACACGCATTTTCATGGTCTTGTTGCAAAGCTACTTCCCATAATAACTCAACACGTGTGATTTTCATGTATCAAACCCAAATACTTGAAACATACATGCAGTTTTTGTACAAAATGTATATACGAAATATAACAATGGTTTCATGCTTTTGGCACCCAGGGTGATGCGAATAGTTATTTCCTCATCCCTGTTTCTTTGCAATCATGCATATTTTTTACGCCACGTAAATTTTATCTAATGCCAAAAGTCAAGATGAATGTAAAAGATTATAGGCTTGACATATATAAGCTTTCCCCTGCTCCAATGAGGGAGGGGCGAGGAAGGCTCGGCTCGCTTGAGTGCTTATAGTCTCGTTAGGTGGTACAAGGATCTATTTATAGTTTTTTATTATTTTTATAATTCTTTGTACTATTGTTGATGATTATCGATAAACCGGTAGACTTTTCGAGAGAAAAAAATGGATCACGGAAGAATGAGCATCAGCATTACTTACCGAAGATATCAACTTGGTCTTTCTCCAAGAGACTGCAAGAACGAAACCACAGAGCAGGCAAGTACTATTGACGGGTAAATGAGCGCAGGGCCAAAAAGCTGCAAGAAAGAAACCACGTAGCGAGCAAAATCAGGCTAGATGCAAATGCCGTGGGCTCCCCCAGGGAATGATCCAAGAAGGGGAGGTGGGTGGAAACGGAAGTCGGAAGGAAGAAATGGAAGTGCGTGCGTACAATGAGTGCGAAAGTCGAGGCGCCGGTGCGGTGCGGAGGTCGACGGGGACGATCTCTGCCTGTCGATCGATAGAGACGATATGATGTTGAAGTCGAGGCTCTTCTCGCTTCCTGGTTCCTGCTTCTTATTCCTTCTCGCCTACGCAGCTATATATACCCGATTGATCTCTGTCTGTGCGTTACTGTCTCACCCCGTAGCTCGGTCTTACTCTTACGGAAAGCCAGAAACCATCAAACGGGAATGGCCAGCTGCTAACGAGTCTTTCCTTAGTTTAAAAAAAACATGCCCAACATGCCAACTGGTTCATTACATTTTCTCAAAAAACTTGTTAATTACGATGACACCTCTGCTGGAATTGGTATGACATCTCTCCCAGAATTGGCAACGAGTTGACCACAAGTTTACTCTGAGGTTGCGCCCGGCAGCACGCGGGCCTAATAACAATCATCAGGATCAAAGCCACATCAGGATCTCTGTGAACACGCAACCGATAAATAAATCTCTGGGGCTGCTTTAACAAACTACCAACAGGGCTTAGGACCTCAGGTTTGAAGACGTCCGATACAGGTTCGAGGAATTGTCAGACCTTTGGCAGAAATACCTTCATGCTAACGTCCACAAGGCAACGTCAACACATGTTTTGCCAAAGCATTAGTTGTTGACGTGCGGCTGATCTGAAGGTTTTAGGAAATTGTAGCACTGCAGCTCCTGCACTGCATCTCTCCTCCATTAATTGGCTCAGTCAGACGGGCACTGGTAGAAGCTGCAGGTCGTGGTATGTATATCAGTGAAATCCAATCACTACAAGAAGCAATGTTCAGTTTCATGTTGTATACCTCCCATCCCTGACCAAAAAACTGCCACGGTTATTCTTCGATCCCCTGGTCAAACGCAATGATAAATTTGTTCACCTTCATGGAGCGAGCCTCAACTGAACAATATACCACTCAATAACCGTTGATTATGTACGGACTACGGAGTAGTAGCTTAGAGGTTGTAAACCTCCGGGACTCGCGCACGGTTGTAGCGCCTATTCTCTTAATTACGCTGGTCATAGTGGGAGTAACTTCACTAGTAGCTAAGAGTCCAAGTCAGCATTTCTGCTTATGTGGCAATGATTTAATAAAGAGAGAGATAGATTGAATAACTAGCTATGTTAGTGTAACATCACACATACCAAGCAAAGTGTCTACAACCTAATTAATGTGGCATTGCATGTTATCACACCTAAGTTATTTTCCACTATGAAGATAGTAACTTAGTCTAGTAACATATGTATGTTACTACTCTAAGTTACTTCCCACTATAACCAGCCTTAAAAATCGAAGGGCTAGTCTCGACTTTTAATTTGTTTGTTATTCAGCATGTAAGAAGAACTACCAATGTGTTGGCTCACCTGCCTGCCAGACATGCATGTACACAGGAGGAGATCGTGCTGTTGGATGGATCTTCCCCCAGTTTCCTCGCACTAGTAGCATTCAGCCTGATAGTGTTGGGGCTGATGGATCTTCCCCCAGTTTCCTCGCACTAGTAGCATTCAGCCTGATAGTGTTGGGGCTGTGGTTGATGAATTCCAGGCAAAAAATACCATATGGCACTACCACTAGTACAAGTGTATAGTTGATATAACAGAGCTTCCAGAGGAAGTACAATTGCAATAAGTACATAATTGTAAAAAAAAATCCCGGAGCATGCAGGAAAGTTGCACGAATATAAGAAGAAAGAATAGCCAGGACTGGTAAGGTCTAGAGAGCAAATGCCCTTAGGCACACATAAGGAATAGTGAAAGAAAAAAAAAGACTGAAATGACCTAAAAACTCTTAAAGCACCACCTCCACCATCTAAGAAAGGAGACCAAAAAAGACTCAAACAGAACAGAAATAAAAATCATGTCGTCGGGAGGGTGAAATGACCAGAGATGGCTACAACCCATTGCTTTGCTTCAGTTTCAATTTGTCCAATGATGACCTGTAGTGGCTTTGCAATTTTTTCGAAAACGCATACATTTCTTTCCCACCAAATTTGACCAGGTGATTAGCATTACGAGTCAATCCAATCTGGATCATCTTGTGTCCTGCAAAATCTCGGTAGCCGATATCCACCGTTGACGAAGTGGGTTATCCATGGAAGGCACATATTGATTGAGATCTGGCCCCATATAATATTAACGACCGCGTTGCCGACAAACAGATGTTGTATGTTTTGCATTGCCGTATTACAAAAAACACACCTTTCATTGTGAGGTAAACCCCTTTTTGCCAATCTATCAGACTCCAATTTTGCATTTAAGAGGGGCCCATGGTTTCCAAATTTCTTTGGCCAGATCACAAATGATCATTGTTTGAAAATGAGCCTGATAAACCGACTTGGTTGAGAAGAGGCATTTTGAGTCCCGCAACGACACCCATCTGATCCTCTTCTTCGGACTACAAGACAATGGGATTAACCACCTCACATATCTCGAGAACTTGGAGGAACATACCAATGTTTATGGGCTTCTTAATATCATCAATCCAACTATTATTTGGTATATCTTGGGCCACCGTTCTCTTTGCCTTAGTGAATGGGTGAATGATGTTGAAAATATCCAGGGCAACTTCCTCTATAGTTCCCCCTGAGCCATTTGTCTGTCCAAAAAAGACTATTTCACCATTTCCCACAACCACATTTGCGACTACATTAAAAATATGTCTAGTCTGATCTTCCTCTGTCCTAGCAAGGGAACACCGTGCTTTCTTCTCCTCTGCCCTAAGGTTCCATGCCCATCTAACCCACAAGGAAGTGTTCATTGCTTCTAAATTCATCGCACCCAGCCCTCCTTGCGATTTGGGGTGACAAACCGTTTGCCAGTTAACTAGACATTTGCCACCTTCGACCACATCCGTTCCTTTCCAAAGGAAGACCCGTCTAATCTTGTCAATTGCTTAAAAACCCCAAGGAGGTAGATCCAACGACATTAGGTGTTTATCGAAAAGTATACCGATGTTCTATACATGTTGATCGAGACTTGGAATTACTAATGCAACGATGGAGAGTTACACTCTGAGTCATCGTCTAGCCATCCATGTGACTATGTTAGTCATGGGGGCATCAATAATTTCTAAAGAGAAAATAATACATGTTGGGTAATCGAGGGTAACATAACAGTTTCACCTTGGGTAATGTAAAGTATTGAGAACTAATAAAAAATATAACAGTGTAATATATGTGGTTCAAACAATAAATATCTTCGCGGGTGCATGGGTATCGTTGCAGTTATCAAGATCCATATGCCAGGTATTGTATCAGAAGGTATTCCAGAAATGTCCATGCACGCCCAAACCATATGGGTCGCACACTTAATGGTACAGTGTCATTTAGGAATATGTTTAATATTAAGATATGAGAGAAGAGCTCCCCGAGTCGCTCCCTCCCTCCCGAGTCGCTCCTCCCTCAGGCGGCTCCGGAGGCTCCCTCCCTCCCGCCTCCCCCGATCCCTATCCTCCCGGTCGTCGCGGCTGCCGGCTCCGGGGCGGTGGCGGAGCCCATCTCGTCGGAACTGACGGTGGGAAGGGGAGGTGTCCCAGGCGGTGCCGCATGAGGAATGGTGGGGCGCTGGCGATGGGCACTGGGCGGCGTGGCCGGGAGGCCAGGGCCTAAGGCCCTCCAGCGGAGAGGAGACGTGGAGGCGGCGACGCATCACCCTGTAGCCATTCCGACGAGGAGGCGGCGGCGCGATCTGTGCTTGAATGACCAAGATCGGATCAGATCTGGGTCGTTCGGTCCAGCGAGGGCTTCGGCCGTGGGTTCCGGCGGTACACGCCGGTGATTCTGCAGCCAAGTACTTGTTGGCCCCTCCTATGTTGCCCTCTCCTGTTGGATGGTGGCTAGCGGCGTGGGAGCTGCGAGTCTTGCGAATAATGGCGGGCGGTCCTAGGGTTCCTTCTGCGACAAGACGAAGATCTGCTTGTTACTTGCCCTCGTTCATCTGATCTGGACCGGCGTGTTCCGGAAGGCTCCGCCGGCGAACTCCCATGGACGAATATGTCTGGAGATTGCTGGATCGGAAGGTATTCGGTCGTGCACACCCATGTTTTTCTGGCCGTTTGGTTTCAGCGGGAGCATTGCGAAGCTCTGCTATATGTTACCATCATGCGTCATGTCTTCGACGATCCATGGTGAAGTAAGAGGCGGAGAATGTCAGGAAAGGAGGAAGATGAGGGATGTGATGGTGGTTTGAGTCTTTGTGGCGTCGAGGAACTGGCTGCGTGATCTGTGACTCGCAGCAACAACTGTTTGTGGGGGCGACAACACAGGAGGAGTTCCCAGTCTTACCTTGCAGGGTGAAAATCCAAGGTCTGGCCTTAATTGGTTGTGCCTGGCAATGGCCTTGTTGAAGGCATTGTTTTGCGAGCAAGGACTTTCTCCATGGTCAAAACCTATGATCTTTGATCGGGTGACGACGATGCTTGTGCACTGTTTCCTTCTTGAAGGCATTGCTATTGGAGTGGTTGGACAACTGGTGTTGTTCTGGTGGTGTTAGTGTCGTTGCTTTGAGGAATAGTTCTCTGTAGCGGGACTTTTCTTTTTTGTAATTTTTCTTCCTTTTTTCTGGGTTGTGTGCATCCGTAAGGCCGCTAGGGCATGCGTTGTTGCAGAGACTAGGTGTAATTGGTATCTCCGCGATATTAATATATACTCCTTTCCAAAAAAATGAGAGAAGAGCTCCGAGAGTATCTCGGAATGGTTTCGAGAGGTCTGTGATCACTCCGAAAGTATCCAGAATGGTATAGGGAGTGTCTGGAATGATGTTGGGCATATATGAAAGGTATTGGAAGGTTATATATAGAAGGTTATAGAAACATCTATCTCTCTCTCCTTCTACATTATCTAGATCTAATCTAGACGGTAATCTTGGAGGCTTCGGATCTTCATCAATATCTTCTCCACTTCGCCCATGTGCTTGATCGCACGCAGATGCGGTGATACTGCCTAGAACATGTGGATACCACGGAGGCATCATATGCTTTTACGCTTGATCATGTGGAGCTACACGAGGAGATTTTTCTCGCGACTGGGAGGGATACAACTAGCTGCGGGAATCGACAACGGCAATCTCGACAACGCCATCAAGTTCTGCTATGTGACTTTAATTATTCTTAAAACAAGCCGAGTATATTTATGACATATGGACATATTTGATAGATAATCTCCAAATGCAGCTAGTTGCAACACATTTCACAAAACTAATTCTCAGTTTTAGTATCAGGCCCACAAGGAGCTAGGTTGAGTGTGTTCAAGTTTCAGGCATATGAGGTGCCCTATGTCACAAAGGTCAAAGGCGTTGACTCAGAGGTGAATTGTTGCAAGATTTTGGAATAAATAGTGTCCAAATAGATGATTAAACTAAAAGAATGACTTAAAATAATAAAGCGACAGTTTGACAAGACGGTTTACTGCAATCGAAAGCGGTTAGTTAGCATAGCTGCAAGAGCACAATATTAGTTGCAACACTATTCACAAAAGGTATATTTCAAATTTTAGCATCGATCTACCAAGAAGGTAAGAGCCATCTTTTTAACATTGACAAAGAGGTGATTTTTTTTAAGATTTCAGCAATGATAGCGATTGCAGAGATGAACTAAACAGACTAACCATTTTCCTTCTCACATCTAATATGGGGACCATGTTGGGTTAACCATCATGTCTATCAGCTTGTTGTCCTTGAAACGGCTGTTTACTTGACTTGCCCTATTGCCTATTTGTTCTCAGTCCCATCGGCAACTATAATACTTACATCTAAATTTATGTTGAAAATCTCAGAAGACAACACAAGTCACTTCTTAGCTAATAGCAGGAACAAATAGAACTAGTAGGAATCCAGCTCGATCCGGTGTTCATGATCTCCATCAACATACATGTTCAACCATGTGGTCTTCAGTAAGGATGTTGGTTACATTTTCTCCCACATTCGCTCGTCTTGACAATGTGATTTGAGCTGCCGATTGACCCTCACTAGCTGGTAGCTTCTACTCCCTCCGTTCAGAAATATAAGACATTTTAGCTTTGTGAAATGAATGTATCTAGACACTTTTTAGTATATAGGTTCACTCCGAACCTCTACGAATTTATACACTAAAAGATGTCTAGATACATTCGATTCATAAAGCTAAAACGTCTTATATTTCTGAACGGAGGGAGTATTTGTCATTTTTCTCGTGTTATGGACCAATTCTTGCTTCTCTTGTCGGTGGCGTGGATCAAGTATGCAACAAGGGACAAGATAACATGAAACGGAAACTCGTCAATTAAAGTTCAGTCGGTTCCACATCAGGAACTCTGAAAGGTACTTACAGTTCAAATCCCAAATCATCCTAAACTTACTCGGAACTGTAAAAGCAGATGCTTCACTTTAGGTTTAAAGCATGGTGAAGGCTTTCAAGGAGAAAAGATCATCAGACAGAGCAGAGTTAAATACCTGCTTGTGATCGATTCTAATTTACTTACATCAACTTGCACGAAAAGCGCTACCATTCTTACGTTTTTTTCCAGGACAATTGTTGCAGGTGTTTATCATTGTTATTCAACGTTATTTTTCAAGAAAAAATATTTGACGTTATCGCAAACCTGTATCAGTTTTTTGTCTAAAAAAAACATGTCAGTTTTTTGTCTAAAAAATTATTGTCTCAAAAATAAACCTGTATCAGTTTTTTGTCTCAAAAAAAACCTTCCTCACTTTACCATCAGGGATAAACAGAGGGAGGAAGGTGGTATCAGCATGCAATTTTGTTCATTTACTCAGTCATGTCAAATTCTGAAGGAAAAAAGGAATGTGGCCCAACTGAAACGAGAACACAGCTGACTTCTTTCAAAGTGAGTTTTCGACATAGATTAACTCCACAGTGAAAACAACAATTTATGGCTGCTATACTTATGATTCGAAAGAAACAAACATAGGCAGTTCAACGAAGAATAGCAGCCATTGGCAAATTGAAGCATAGCATACAAAGAGTGCTTCATCCTGATACTACCAATGGGAAGTGAAAGCAGTCCCTTTTTTTATCCACCGTCTAGATCATTCCTTAAATGGAGTAAGATCGATATTAAACGTCTTCTTTCCCTTGGTGACTCGCTTCGCACAAAGAAAAAAGATAGGTGAGTTCAAAGACAGATTTGGCTGCACTGTACTCAAGGAAGGATATCTAACTTACAGCAATCGCAATCAGTTCCTCGAGTAGCTCCTCCAAATTGCGCAATGGCTAGAAACAATGTGCAGAAAAGATATACGTGAGCATATCAACATGCAGCACCGGTGCTACAAGATATGAAGAAAAGAGAGCAAAAGAACTGCAGCATGAAATTCTTGACAGTGATGGAGAGTTACCCATTGAGTTGGCCCGTCGCATGGTGAATTCATGGGATCATCGTGTACCTATCGCAGGATTATGATCAAAATAGACCTTAAGAATGTTGTATCTCTGTGGATCATAGCAAGAATGCAAGGTCAAAGGAACAAAGCAGCATGATAGCTTCATCTACCTCCATGAAGATACCATCAACACCAACTGCAACAGCAGTCCTTGCAATGCATGGTATAAGTTCTCGTAAGCCCCCACTTGCAACCCCACCACCATCAAGCTTACAAAACAGAATCATGTCAGCTGAATAAATTAAAAAGACAGCCATGCGCATTAGAAAGTAGTTTGGAAGATATTTAATTAGGTCATCAATGTTTTAGTAGTTGATTGCAATGCTACAAGACAAATAAACAGAATATGCAAATATATTAATAGCCAAAAAGACTGAATTCCTGGTACTATTCAACACTTGAGTAGTATACATATAGGGTTTGAGATTTCACTATGGTTTATGGTTGCAGAAATATACAGAGATGGGTCAGGTTCAAACATTGCCATATGTTTTTATGCTCCCTCCAGTCCAGAAAAACATTACGTTTTGGACATAGTTTTGGTCAAACTTTTACAACTCCACCCACCAATATTTATTAAAATATTTTGTTTGGATGTGTTCAAAAACATGTTTATAGATTTGTACACAAAATACTTTAGTAACACGTAGCAAGTTTTAGTAGTTGATTGCAATGCTACAAGACAAATAAACAGAATATGCAAATATATTAATAGTCAAAAAGCCTGAATTCCTGGTACTATTCAACACTTGAGTAGTATACATATAGGGTTTGAGATTTCACTATGGTTTATGGTTGCAGAAATATACAGAGATGGGTCAGGTTCAAACATTGCCATATGTTTTTATGCTCCCTCCAGTCCAGAAAAACATTACGTTTTGGACATAGTTTTGGTCAAACTTTTACAACTCCACCCACCAATATTTATTAAAATATTTTGTTTGGATGTGTTCAAAAACATGTTTATAGATTTGTACACAAAATACTTTAGTAACACGTAGCAATTTTCTTTCTGTAATTATATTTAGTAAAAACTGATTGCCAAAGTTATGTTTTGAAGGCTGTGTCAATGTCCAAAAGGTCATTGTTTTCAAGACCGAGGGAGTAAGTTAGGAATGAATCACATGCCAATTTCACATTCAGAGAGGCACACAACTGATCTGGCCAATGGCTGCAAGTTTCCATATGAACTGCTGAGAACATTTTAAAACTGATCAACAAAATTCTCTTAGGGTTGATTTCTTAACTAATGGCAACTCATTTTAAAAAGGAAAAAAAAGGAAAAGAAGAATTAACTTAAAGGTTGAGCAAAAAAGTCTGGAAGGATAGTTAGCCTATAACAACAGAGGCGTATCGGATATAGGCGAGTTTACCTTTTTCCCAGCTGGTTGTTGTAGAGCATGTGTTACATCAGCTACCTGAAAATGCATACTTCTCTGTCACTAATCTATGTCATCATTCATGACACATTGCTAGTTACCACATACCAAGATACTTGAGTACATAGGGTATAATTTATTTATAGAAAGACAATCATCTGGTTCCCGTCTAACCAACATCAATCTTATTCTCTTATCGGGTACTAACAACAGAACAAAGAGCACAAAGGCAGACTATGTCTGCCATGGCAGGCCAAGGCAATGCGCCTGAAGCCCTGAACGCTTAATCACCTTAGTGACACAAAAAGGCACTATCTTCATTATAATAAAAGAGATGCAATGTTGAAAAATAGGTTAATGCTACTTTTGCAAATATCATGCCATGATGAATACCAGACTTCC
The DNA here is from genome assembly GCA_910589775.1 of Avena eriantha. Taxonomy (NCBI): domain Eukaryota; kingdom Viridiplantae; phylum Streptophyta; class Magnoliopsida; order Poales; family Poaceae; genus Avena; species Avena eriantha. Next base: position 326,865,674 of record OU342746.1, read on the forward strand.
AGACCTACACAATGCCACGAATGACAACCTGAACAGAGCTGCTCGTTAAATAGAAACAAGCCGGACAGATGATTATGCAGATGAACAAAAGTAAGGTGCTAATACTTACAACTGGGCAATTTGCTTCCCTCAGCCACTCAAAGTTCCTTGGGTCAACAATTAGATCATCTGTGTGTACAACAAGAACAACATAAGTTGTTAGGTATCTGTTACAAGGAAACCATGAACGTTGCAGGAAAACTATCCAATGGCTTATTCTCCTGTGAAATCTGAATAAGGAGACAGACAGCTTGAGCTCCAGTAGACAAAACTGTTGTCTTGCTTACGTTATTGTATGGCCGCTGCACTGCAGGCTACCCGACCAGACTATTAGTATGTTATATTAGTGAATTCAAACACACGAAATGCCTAGGGACCCAGAGCCATATTTCAAGAGCTATTTATCCCTCAAATGTCACTTGTCCATCTTCTTCTGCATCTAGCCATCAGTATTGTTCATGCCACAACATATTTGAATGTCCAGAAGAGCAGGATATTCTAGTCAGGACAATATGCTTCCTAATGATCACATAGAATAGCATAGAAACGCATATAATCGAATCTGATTTTATGTGTTTTCGCTTATTTGCTTTTTTTAACCCTATTTGTTAAGTGGTAGTGCACATAAAAGACAACCAAAAGATGCCTTAACTGTAGCCAAACATGGTGCCACGCTCACAGACCATCACATTTTGGTTTCCAGCCAGTCTAATTTTCTCTGCAGAGTTAGCCATGACCTGGAAAGGTACAGGATCACTTCGAAAATTTATAACAAAAGCAACACGAAAAGTGGTATAAATGAATCTGATAAAACTGCCTAGACTTAATAAACAAATAGGGTAAAATGCATATCTTTCCTTTTGGTAAAAATTAATTCTAGACTTCTAAATGAAAAGACAGCAGCATGGTAGTTGCTTGATACAACATCTTCCATTAAAAATAACCAAGCATACATCTACTTGACTAGCACAAGCATGAAACTGATATTTGACTGCAGAAAGCTCCATCTTGGAAATGGCCTAGCCAAACTTCCATGGAGAAATGGTAACTAACAGGAAAAGGTAGTTGGATTGTCAGCGTGGTGACAGGGTGAACTGGAACTGATAGTTTGTTTTACACTGTTAGCTAGACGTCATGTTGATTTATAATGTTTAATTTATCTTGAGTAGAAGAACATAAACAACTGTAAGTAGCTTCCACTTTGTCTGACCATTCAATCTCATAAAGTACAAAAAATCACAGAAGTGAAATTTCCCTAAACAAAAACATAATTATGGAATATTTTGTAGAGCATTGATCAAACTGAGCATAATTTTTTAGTCTAATGCTAAATCAGACAATGGCACCAGCAACAATGTACTAGCTAGTAGCGATAATAGTACTCCCTTTGTTGATTCGTATAAGGAGCCCACAAAAATTGAATTCAACCTTTCTAATTTTTACCAATAGATAGTCAAATAACATGTAAGTTTAGTGACATATAATCCATATTTAAATGTAATTTTATCATACTTTTATTTATTATCAGAAATAATATATCGAAAATAAATGCATGACTAAAGTTCTATGTTGTAGAACGTGCGATCAAACCAAACCTTCTAAGAATCAACAGTTTTCAAAGTTTGGCAAGAGTGCCAGATCAAATGCAACTTACAGAAGGAGCACAGAATTGTCCTTTCTTGATATTGATAATTTTCCCAGTCTTAGCCGCAGCAACTAGAAGGTCAGTCTGTTGCCATAGTAATATATTTGGTATTAGGATGTAGAATGAGATAATTAAGTGCAGATTCATAATTAGATAGCTAGTACCACTTCAGCTCTGTACAAAAAAGATGCACTATCAAAGTTGTACCTGACGACAGAGGAAAGCAGGAATCTGTATAACATCGGCAACTCTTCCAACAGCTTCACACTGATTTAGTGAATTAGTTAGATACCATCTTCCCTTCACACTTCAGAGCAAAGGATACATATTGCGAGATTATGAATTCAAAAGGGCGTAGTATAAACATGTAGCAGTGCGAATTCAACAAGTAATACTAGTGATATATTTATGTCCATTGTTTTTGCAACAAACTTGAAATGGAAAAATAGTTAATACATGATGTATCCAAATGCATGAAAAAAGTAGCGGTACAGGTAGTATAATAACATCTCATAGAAAGGAAACATCACTAACAGACACTGCTAAGTATGCAGAAATATTACGAAAGTGCACAGAAGAATTTGTTTGCAAAACAGGGAATAATTTGCTAGCAAATCAGACAAGAATTTGCTTGCATACAGGATTAACACAACCAAATGGATACCTGCCAGCTTTCATGCACGTCGGTGACTACTGGAATGTCATACGCCGTCTTCACCTTCTCAAGGATCTGACATAGAAAAATGACAAAGTTATATACAAATAAGAGAGACAAAAGTTCGAAAGATCAGATATGATTTGTCATACCTTTAGGCCTTCTTCCAGACCAGGACCACGGAAGGATTTCGACGATGTACGGTTTGCTTTATCAAAGCTGGATTTGAACACAAGAGGCACCCCAAGTCTGCCACGGATGATGAAATAAACAGGTTCAGTTTGGCCCGGGAATAATCAGAAGTGTGGATGATTGGTTGCTTACTTGGTTGTGATGGCTTTGATGTGCTTGGCCATCTTCATCACATGCTCCTCTGATTCAATGACATTTGGCCCAGCTAACAAGAAGAAGGGTTGAGCAGCCTGTTTCAAGAATCAGAGGGGTCAGTTCCTGCATATATATAACACATGACAGGTCCTTGGACGTGGTTACGCTACTATCATGAATTGTATGACAGCAAGCCAAGAAAATAGCGTGCGCGCAAAGAGTATCTGAAACCAGTTCTGCTATTTCCTTCCATGAATACCTTCCTTCATCCACAGAAGAAGCAGAAGAAACAGAGAGCGCCCGAGCAGAAGTGTCTCTTAACTCACACGGAGAATACACAGAAACAGTGGCCCTGTTCAGTCATTACCGAATATCTCAAGGCCCAAGCATACCTATCATCGTATCCTCCTCACTAAACTCACTAAATCATGGGAGGTTCTAGTGGAACTATCTGTGCATCATGTGTAACTCAATGGTGACACGCATTTTAAGATTTTTTTTTTCAATCAGCGATTCATCACAATTGCGGAATTTATGCTATGCCCGTAGGAACTCGATTTCTTCAACCAGAACCTGCTAAGAAATCGAACTATGGTTGGCCATCATATTAGCAAATAAATTATGCCTTTACCCACTTAAATTCTTGACTAAACTATGACTGGCCGTCATATTAGCAAATAAACGCAAGCAGCACACAGGACTTCTTAACAGAACACACTGCCGACTAGTATCAGCTATCTATCTTTCCAAGATCATCAATCTAAACAACCAGCAGATGGAAAGAGGATCCAGCAACTCCCTACTAGAACTGTCGCCACTAGAACATCATTCGCGGCTCGCGAGGAAGAAACAGCAGAGAAGATACGAAACCAAGCCACCCACGCAAGGTGGTCGACGAAATGCCGCACCCGATATCACACGCGGTACGAGGGCGTTCGTGTTACCTTGAGCTGGCCGAAGAGCGCCACGGACGAGGCGTCCATGTTTTGTCCGCCCTCGAGATGAGATCGTCTCCGGGGAGCTCGCTGGGATCAAGCAGAGGAGGACTGGAGTGGAGGAGTCGCTCTCGGGCGGGATCGTGATGGAGGGGGCGGGGCGCTGTGGGGGTATGGGATGGAGACAGCGCATGTGCCGTTGCAGACCGGCAGAGACGGGATTGGTTGCCATACGTAAATCTGCTTTGAACAGTTTTTTTCCATTACCTAGACTAGACTTGGGTTAAATTTTGAATTGAACGCTCGTAGATTCATTTTGCATTATTAGTTCTCTTTTTTTTTTAGAAATCTTCTTTTGACTTCTTTCCACGCAACTCCGATCAAAGACGCTCAATCAAGAAATCTATCAAAGACAGAAGGGGAAAATTGGCTGGACAAAAGAGAGCACCGGTCAGGAAGAGGAGATTTGAGTGTACTTGACAGGCCAAACGTTCAACACAAAAGTAACGCATATATAAAAAGATGCATTCTATTATGTTCATCTGCACAAAGGCTTCTTTCTTCTACCCCTCCACAGAACACATTATGGCACCGTCACCATGACAAATATTTACAAATAACATTAGCATTTGCTTAACACCCATATAAGGCAAGCTTTGAGAGCATACAGAGATACTGTACAGCCATGGTACAAGGCACAGAAACTGATGCTGCTTATGTTGTTGGTTGGTCTGATGGCTTTAGGAAATTGTGGCACTCCAGCTGCTGCATTTCCCCTCCGTTGACCGGGTCAAACTGGCACCGGTAGAAGCTGCAAACCAGGACAAGTACTTATGGAGTTAAAAGTTTGTTGCTAGGATTCTGATCATTGCAAGAACTGATGTAAAGTTTCATGTCCTTACCTTCCATCCATGCCGACAACAGCCACAGTATTCTTCTCATGGCCAAATGCAACGATATACTGCTCACCCTCGTGGAGCCTGAACTGAGCAACAGACCACTCCGAGTGGAAATATTTAGGTAGCACACCTGCCAGCAACGAAATAGACATGCTTAGTGCTGGAAGGAAAACTGAAAAGAGTGTATGGAGACTTTCATCTTGAGATCCAGATCCACCTCATGCAATCCCACCTAAACGTGCACTCGGAAGCAAGAGACGTGTAGTTTGGGCATGCTCTAAAGTCTAGACTATCAAAATACAACACATACCCATAATAAAAATGCATAGTACCGAGCAACGAATAAGATTGATCCAGCATTTTATCCTAATTAATTCATGGGAGCAATTCATCCATTCAGGTTAAACAAGGCTTAGTTCTCCTTGTTACGAAAATGATTCTTTTTCATGTGAATTACATGTAATCACAGTAATAAACAGATAAGAAACTGAGAATAATCTCATTATTTCAAACAAGGAGATGTATGCAATTGAAGATATCAGAAAGGATTAGAAACTTACCCTTAATAAAAGAAAATGATGGACTCATATGGGGAACATCAGGGTCTGGAGCTGGCAGAGGCTTATCATTTGTGGTCAAACCCACATTTATCTTTAAATTGAACACATGAATTGTTCCTTTATCACTAGATACAGCCAAATACTGTAAATTATTTGAGAAAGCCAAACTATATATTTCTGCTCTGTCAGCACCTCTCCTTACCTGCAACAAAACGAGGACAAAAATCAGTCGAATGTGAGAGTTCATTCATCATAAGCTTGTCCTGTATTAAAAGTTGGCAAATTATAGTTTGTTATGTCACTATGTGGTTAGCAACACAGTGTGCTGTGTCAGTGAATATGCTGTAGAGCAGCATCATTTGGCAGTAATTCCACAAGAGTTTCATAACCACAGGTTTAACTTCAGTAAGTTTTTTACAAAAAGAATGAGATCAAAATGTATAACAATAAGGGGGAAATCCCGTGGTTCTCGTTATCTCGGTGGTCTTGGTACTTGCTTCAAGTATTTGTGAGATTTGGTACTTGCAATACACGATTGCAACATCAATACTGAAATAATGTATTGCCAACAACAATGAAATCAAATCACCAAAACCACTGGATCAAATTCCGAAATCTCTACGATACAACAATTGATAAAAAACACAAGAAATGGCATTAGCAAGTGGACTGCAGTGTATCTGCTAGGCAACTTCAATTATGGTAGTGAAGTAAACCAAAAAGTGGTATTGGTGTAGATTGTGGGTGAGGGTGCTATGGATTATTTTCTGATCATAAAATAAAAGGTAGAAAAGTTACAATAGTAAAACAAAAATAGTCATAGATACAACAACAAAAGTTGCATATTACATTGTAATATCCACGGCTACCAGAATATAGTCATGTACCAAGTTAACTTCCCTTCAAATATATACAAAAATGTACCAATCTTCACGCCACCAATTAATAGGTACAATTTCTCCCATTGACATGGAATTTCTAGGTCACTTGAGGTCTACAGCCTTCCAACCTAAACAAGGCTTGTTGTGTGCAAGATATCTAATGGGAAATATGAGAAACGGACTACGGAGTCTCCAAAAGTCAAGAATGTTTGTCGTGCCACAGATTCCAAGGGGAACTATGAGAAATTGAAATCTTCAGAACCGGGGAATTTGATAATAATGATGGATGACTAAAAGCAAAGCAAAGCAAACCAAATGGTGTACGAAAGCGACATGCTACAGAGTACCGACCATGATGGACCACCAAGCACCAAAGAAGGATCACAATGTGACACTTTCGATGATGGTACTTATTAAACATTTTCTTCCTTGAGAATTTTCAAGGATTCATTGTACATCAACGCTAACAATTGATTACAAGTGTAAACAGTGATATGTGAGATACATTTACTTTATTCAATAGGTCGTTGGCATCATACTGACAGGCAAATGTTATGCACTAGATTATAGGACACTGTCGTTTTTAGTTCACAAATGGAGTAGTTGAATTGGCATGGGATAAAACTGGAAAGCACCTAACGATAATCAGATCCAGGAGTACTTACCTTCTTAAAGATGAAATTTATATCGAAGTCTCTGGTGTGTTGATCAATCAGATCCAGGTTTTTTAAATATATAGGAAAATGTAACAATAATTTCTAGGGTCAAATTCCTTATCCCATACTAGATTACTCAAATAGGACACAAACACTAGATTTTAAAGAACAAACAAAATATCAATAGGGACTGGAAGTTTAAGCAACCAAGAGTAATAAAGATCATGAAAAGAACCAAACTGACTACCAAAATATATCCGGAGGAAACCGAGTCCTAAACTTCTGATATATCACATCAGAGGGGGTGGAGAAAGCATAGCGACTCATGGATGGTTCCTTCTTAATATAAACATAGCGACCCAGATTTGGAAGCTTCCTTGTGAAAGATAACAGTACAAGAAACCACTTAATACAATTCCCAACTTTCCTTGACTGTAATTGCTAAACAAAGGCAGCATCCAGTATTGGCAAAATTGGTAGCCCTCTATTTCAGTTGAAAAACCTAATCAATGTTTCAACAGATACTCCGTCTAAAAAGTATAAAGCTAAACCTGCAATCGTCATTCTAGCAACCTATGTCGCATGGTACAGCTGATATCAGTGCAAAATCAAAGCTTTTGTAGCATAAATGTCGGGTGCTAGCATAACTCACCACAGACAAGTACGATACAATTTATGAGTTGAATGTGCATGTTTGAGAGAAGTGAATTAACTTACTTCTTGGAGAAGATTGCCCTCAGCGGCATTAAAGATCCTCACAAGCGTCCCCTTGGTGCTGGCTGTGGCGATGAGCCTCCCGTCCTGGGACAAGGCGAAGCACGCGACACGGGAGGAGTGTGCGTTGATAAACTTGGTCTTCCTGGCACCGTAGTGCTCGACCCTGATCTGCCCCTTCTGCGCACCGGGGCAGACGAGCACGATGGATCCCGGCTGCTGCGAGACGGCGCAGAGGCCCTTGGGGTTGGGCGCGGTCTCGATGTGGTGCACGAGCTTGAGGTCCGCGAAGTTGTAGACGTAGACCTTGGTGTCTAGGACGACGACGATGCGGTCGCGTCGGAGGCGGACGCCGCGCACGGGGGACTTGAATGAGAGCTCCCCGATGCAGCGGCTCTGGTGGTCGTCCCAGATCATGACCTTGTTGGGCGGGTAGTGCGGCGCATCGCCGCCGCCCACGAGGGCCAGGATGTTGCAGCGGAAGAGCATCTCTACGACGCCCACCCCGCCGCCCCCGCCGCCCGGGATGGGGTCCTGCGGGGGTGAGGGCGAGGGTAAGGAGGCGGCGGCGGTGGGGCCGAGGTCGCGGCGGAAGATCTCGCGGAAGGGGTCGCAGTTGAAGATGCGGAAGCCGGACTTGGTCCCCGCCGCGAAGCAGCCGTAGTCCTGGTTGAATGAGATGTGGAGCAGGTCCTTGGCCGCCGGGAAGGGTCTGTCGGGTACGGTTCCGGCGGGGGCGTCGGACGCCGTGAGGGCGGAGAGCGCGGACGAGACAGAGGATACCGAGGCGGCGGCGGAGGAGTCGTCGGTGTCCTCCCCGCCGGACGGGGTGGGGTCGATTGCGTCGGTGGGGATGGGCGGCCCCGGGTCCTGCTCCGATTCCTCCGGCTCCTGCTCAGATTCCTCGGGATCCTGCTGCGGCGGCTCCGTCTCCGGGGGCATCTCCGGGGGGTCCCGCACCTTGGGTTTCCAGACCTTGTTGGTCTCCCGCCCCTTGCTGCCGTTCTCCCGCGGCTTGGTGTTGGGCTCCGGCGGCAGGGGGTCGTCGAGGAGGGAGCTAGGGTTTGGTGGGGCGGGCGTGGTCGCCATGGGTGGGGGAGATGGGAGAAAGAGGTGAGTTGGGGCTGCACGATAACTCAAGAGACTCGGGGAGGAGGGAGGGAGGTTGCGGGTGGTGGGACGCGCGGGGCTAGGAATAACTCTACACCAGCTGGGACGAGCGAGCGAGCGAGCGGGAGTGGGCCGCTGGCTGGCAGGCGGGGCCCGCCCGGCGGTGTGTGTTAACTGGCCCGAACTGAGCCGGCAGCGTAGCGTAGCGTGTGCGGGCGACAGTCGTGTCGTCTCGTGCCGCTGCGCAGCGCTCGGTCGGACCGGACGGATGCAGCGACGGTACGGTCGGGCTACGGTCGTCGGGTTGCAGCAGCGTAGCGTGGAGGGGAAGGCAGGCAGCGCGTGCCTTTCGTGGCGTTTGGGGTAAACTGCGCCACGCGAGCTGTGGTGTCCCCTTGTATGTCTGGTAGGATTCCTTGTCGTACCGCTAAACGAACTACTCCTGCTTGGTAGTGTCCGCGACACGTCGGACGACCACTTGGATACAAGAATGAACGGGGCGTACACAAAGCATCGTGTTTGGAACTCAGCAAGGCCGGGGGGTGGTCTTGCGTTGGAGGCGTTCGGGGGCAGGCGGCCCAAATCTGGCCCTGCTTGGGCCCGGGCGTGGCTTTCGGCGGTGGTCTGGCGATGGCGGAGGTTGTGAGATGCTCGCGAGCAGGGCTGGTGGCGGCAGCGGCAACCCTACAGTAGTGTGGTGGTGAGGTCTTTACAAGCCCGATTCGGGTCCGATCAGGTAGGCCTGGTGCGACATTGCCGCCATGTCTGATCGGCAAACTGCCCTTGGCGGTGGAGAAAGGTCCTCTCTGTGTGGCTGCAGACCCCCAAGCTCAATGGAGGGTCTGCCCCTCTGCCTCGACGGCCACGTGGTGTGATTCGTCTCGTGCCATGATACATTGCAAATATATCTATAATTTTTGATGTTCCATGCTTGGTTTTATCCACTTTTTTGTGTTTTATCCAAACTTTGGAGTACTTTTCATATGATTTCTTGGACTAACCTATTAACAAGAGCCACAGTGTCAGCTGCCTGTTTTCTGCTGTTTTTGGTTCCAGAAAAGACAGAAAATGAATATTCTCGGAATTGGACGGAACGAAAACCAAAGTGTCTATTTTTCCGGAAGTCATCAGATGCCAGAATACGAGACGGAGAGGGCCAGTGGGCCACAACACCACCTGGCCGCACGGCCCAGCCTGACCCGCGCTAGGGGGTGGTCTGGCCGCCTCCGGCACCCCCTCGGCCTCCCCTTCCACCTATAAGATGCCCTCAGGACGAAAACCCTAAGGGCCCGATCAAAAATCTACGAAAGAGTCTATAGTCGCTGTCATCTCCATCCCTAGATCAGGAGGGATCTGAAGCTCTTCCCGGCACCCTGCCGGAGAGGGGAATTCACCCTGGAGGCCTTTTTCATCATCATGCAAGCCTCTGGTGTGATGTGTGAGTAGTTCATCCTTGGACTACGGATCCATGTAGTAGCTAGATGGCTGGTTCTCCTCCTTTGTGCTTTCATGTCTAGATCTTGTGAGCTCTGTTCATGAACAAGATCATCTATTTGTAATTTTGCATGTTGTGTTTGCGGGAATCTGATGGATATTGAGATGCTATTTCTGATTGATTATTGATTCTATCATGTCTTTGTTATTTGTGATCTTGCATGATTTTCGTTGTTAGTAGCTATCTTGGCCAAGTAGATGCTAGCAGCTCCAAGAGTTAGTATTTATGCTCGATAGTGGGTTCATGCCTCTCGTAATCTGGGGAAGTGACAGAAATCTCTAAGATACTAGATGTGCTGTTGCTACTAGGGAGAAAACAACAATCCTTTGTTCATAGAACAATCGTATTGTTTACTTTATATGCAATTCGTAAAGCAATAATCTGTTGCTTGCAACTTAATACTAGAGGGGGTTCGGATGATAACCTGAAGGTGGATTATTAGTCATAGATGCGGTTGGATGGCGGTCTATGTATAATGGTGTAATGCTCAATCAAGTTCCAAGGGAGTCAAGATGATTAGTATATGCATGTATTGCTTTCTCAATGTTTGTCAATTGCCCCGCTGTAATTTGTTCACCCAGCATGTTATATATCTTAAGGAGAGCCACCTCTAGTGAACTATGGATCCCGGTCCTTATCTTTTACATACAATCTATAAATTGTTTACTGTTTTGTGTTTACTTTCTGCAAACTATTACTTTCTTCTATTCGATATGTTTAATCATTTGTTTTCAGCAAAACACGGTGAAATTGACAACCTAATCGCAAGTTGGGGACAGAGTTCTGTGGTTGTGTTGTGCAGGTCTCCATGTTGCTACTAGCACCGGTAGTGCGCCCTGCCAAGGCTCAGCTAGCAACATCTTTGAGGTCTTTCCTTGCTCCTACTGGTTCGATTAAACCTTGGTTTCATAATTGAGGGAAACTTGCTGCTGTGCTCATCATACCTTCCTCTTGGGGTTCCCAACGAGCTCTACATCAACACTGAGTCATCATGCCACGAGCTCGAGTTCAAGGAAGCCAACGATGGCGATGTCTACGGATGTCGTAACACTCTTGTGGGCGTTGTTGTGGTTACCTTCATGTGCTAGGGATCCGGGTGAAAACACTTGACCATCGGTCTCGCTGGCGGAGGCGTGTGCATCGTTACCTTCTTGGGGGCGTCGTCGTGGAGCCCGGGTTCTCCTAGGGCTCCAGGTGAAAACCCTTGTCTGTCGGTCTCGATGGCGGCGGCGTGTGCATCGTTACCCTCTTAGGGCGTCGTCGTGGAGCCCCGGTTCTCCTAGGTCTCGGTTCGGTGCCTTCGGTGGCAAGTTCTAATCTTTCGTGTTTCTCTTGTTTATTTTGATCTATTTTGTAAAAGGGTCTCCCCGTCATCTTGTATTTGTTCAGCCATTGTGACTTTATTTATAAAGCGGGTGAAAGCCTATTTCGAGGACAAAGATAGTGAAGGAACAACCCACCGCCGCTGCTAGTCGCTCTACTGCCTTCCTATGGTCACCGGCATATGGGTATGCCTATCATCCGAGCATAAAAAAGGGAAGCACAGTTTCTAGGTCAGTTTGGACACCTTTCTTTAGGACATCTCGCGCGCCGTCGTTTCAGCCGCCTTGCGTGCCACGGGGGTATGGCGAAGGTCACGCACAGCGACCCTAGCGGCCTCCCTGGCTACCTATTCCAGTGTCGCCATGGCCGGCTCATGGAAGATCTCGCGCATGACGCTTAGGCTCCACCGTCTCCTTGGTCGTGTCGTGGTGGATCTCGCGCGTCACCGCCTTGACCACCTCATTCAGTGCCTGCTCAGCCACCTCGCCTTGGCGCTCAAAGCGGCCCACCACCTCCTCCTCCTCAGCAAAACATCGGGCAACTCGCTAGTATGCAACTCCACATCCTACTCGGAGGGGTGCAGGAAACGGTTGTGACACATCTCCTTGATCCTCGTCCAGTTGGCGATCTTATGGCGGGGCATGGCTAGTGTTTGCTAGTGCTTCGGTGGTGCTTGGTGGCATTAGGGTTGTTGGAATTTGGTGAGTATCGTGTTATTGGCCCATTAGACAAATTCTGAAATTTTCTTTGGCCCATTTGTGCATGGCAGCATATGGTTGTGCTAGTGGTGCTAAAGTTTTTTCTCACATTGTTAGTTGAGTGAGAGTTACACCTCCTTATATACTAGGCTGTTGTACTACTCACTAAGATGTGAGAAGAAGAGCAGCTCTCGCGCACTCCTCCTCCGACGCTGCCTACCTCGCCTCGTCACGACACGTGCGCGCGCCGCAGTTTGCGGGAGTCTCGCCGAGTCGAGTTTTATTTTTGTTGTTCAGAAAAATAAATCATGGATTAATTACGAGTCATTAACGGATGCGTTAATTAGTCAGTCGTTTCCAGACTTTCTGGACGTGGGCTGTTACCGACTCAGACGTGGGTTAAGCCCCACGATCTTACCTGACCTACACTATATAAGCGTCTACACTAAACCTAATCCGTACTACCTATCACACGCGTTTCCTTCCAGTCTATTGCGCCACCGCCTTCGTCTTCCCCATCCCGACTTGCGGCGTGCACCGCAGATCGGGAAAGTAGGCCTCCGAAACACCGCCTCGTGTGAACCTATATGGGTGAGGGGCAATCAGGTTTTGGGGAGCGCTTTCGCGCGACTACTGACTCCATCACGGAAGACCACTTCCCCGACGAGGACTTTTTTCTGGACATCAGCAGCCTCTACACTGACGACATGGCTGACGACGATGCTGCCACCACTGTTGCTACTACCGCCACGGCCGCTGCTGTTGCCACCGCTATACCATATGTGATATTAATCTATCTCTTTCGGATTATGCTAGAGTCTCTAGTTCTAGCGCTTGGTATAGATGTAATATGTTTGTCTTGTTTAGATGTAATCTGTTCATCTACTCTATTAGTTTGCGTGATCTATTTAATTGCTATTCATATGATCATGATTTGTCAATTATTTATTTGGATTAAATCATATAGATTATTGCTTAGATTTTCAACAAGGGCTAGTGTTCATTGCCGCGCCAGCAGCGTCTTTTATAGACCTTGGTTAGGGCGGGAAACAGCCGTCCAGACGCGGGATGTTTCCGGTCGTGGGCGGGAAACAGTCATCAGGCACTGATGCATGTATGCGTACATAAACTTTTTAGTTTATTGTCACATATTACAACATATTTGCATCATTCTTAATGATTTCGGGGATTTTGTATAATCCCCTATCTTTCGGTTTTAACTCTATCTAGCGAAAAAGAAAATTAACTTGCAGGGAGGTATATGTCAACGAGAAGAGTTAGATAATTTCGATACGAATCCAATGAGCTAAACTAGGACCCAAGGGGCCCAACGAGTTGAAAATGGCGGTCCATATACAATAGACCACACCACCACCATCCATTCCCAACTCGTTGCTCGGACGTCGTCGATTTTACCGCCATTCTCTTTGTTTTGACCTAAAATCATCTATATATATATATATATCCCATGGCGGCCTTTCTCGAGACATGCGGAGACCGAGTTCAAAAACCAAGTAACCAAAAGTTAGCAGGTCGCCGCTCGGAGGAAGATTGGAGGGGGAAACATTGCCGAAATCACCACTGGTAGCCTCTCCTCCTTCACCAATGCCTCCCCATGGCTCTCCACCATGAGAGGGGAGTTGTCCACCCCCTGGACTATGGGTTTATGGTGATAACTTGATCAAATCTTTCTATGTATTATCATTGTTGAAGTCCATATTGATCTATCTACGCAATTCCTATGGTGGATATTGGTATAAGATGATATTTGTTATGCATTTACCGTTGTGTTGGGATTTATTGTTTGTCATACTCCGGAGATACTTCTATGATACATGTAATGATTTGTATTTATAATGTTTTGTTTACCCATGCCATGAGGTGCTTGACAACGTCAAGTGCAGCTAGATGGGAGAGATGGGGTAATGTGCACAACAAATAAATTATTACACTAGTTTTAGAGTGTTTACAATTAAGGAGTATGATGTATGTAGGTAAAAGATGGATGAACGACATATGACATATGCATTGAGTGACAGCAATGCATTCATACATCCTTTATCTAGGGGTCAAAATGGAGAAGTATGTCGTGGTGGAGTGACAATAACCACACGCTGGCTTTACGAGGGTGACACAACAACACATATGAATAATTCTTTCAACTATGTGTTTTAGTACATGTAGTCATCATAAAAATTACCATTAAAACATGACAATTGTATCCTTTATACAGGTTCAAGAACGGATATAATAAATCTCTAGATCGTGGATAATTTGGCTCTAACTAATTCTTTGATTGAGACAATTCTATACTTATTTATGGACAGAGGGAGTAAAGAACATTTTTTTACCAATTGGCCACGTTATGAACAGTAAGAGCAACCATGAAAAGTTCAAACTTTAAATTTCACTGTTTTCCACTATTTTGACTATAAAATTCATTGTTTTACAGTAACCCTAACAGCAAATTGTACTATTTCCCATTGTTTTTTTACTCTTAATTTGACTGTTTTGACTCTTTTCTTCCCAAACAATTATTTCCATTTCTCCCGGTAATTTCCTAGCACACACCTTCTTCTATTACACTATTTTCCGCTGTTTTTTCCACTGTTTTGATTATTTTTTGCCTTCTTCGAGATAACATTGGGACCGTAATTTTCCAACTATTGTTACCCTTCGTGTATGTTTTACGTACATTTCTAAGTTTTTCGAGGCTAATTTTTCGATCCACTTGTTCGGCCTTTAGTTATCCTAGGTAATTTTGGATGACGACTTCTCCCTATTATTCGACCCTAATTTTACGAGATAACTTACTGACCTTCATTTTCCCGCTGGTAACTCTTCAACATGGCACAAAATTGTCCGACTGAATTCGTCAGCATTAACAATTTCTGCTTTTTTTATCCATTTTCTATCATTCGATGCTAATTATTCAACCCATTTCCTAACACAGTAATTTCACACTATAATTCCGACGATTATCATGAAACCGTAATATCCAACACCTACCCGCAAAAAAAAGTAATATCCAACGGTAATTTTCCAGAGGCACATAATTTTTCGGTGGTAGTTCTTCATCGGCATGTACCAACGATGCTCGGACAGTAATCTTCAACACATCAGTTACCGCCACGCACGCGGCAAGTTACCTATTTCCCCCTAACAGTTTGAAGAGTGTCTATACATGGTTGCAATGACCAGGAGAGCCGAGGCGCCACAGTGGACAGCAACAAACGTGTTGACACGTCTATTCACACGGATTGCGAGGATCTTGGAATAACGCCTGCATATGAAAGAGTAATTTTTATTAGGCACGCCCTTTAAACAAACAAAAAGTTGATCAATTTTAAGTAGAGTAGGTAAAGCTAGGTAACTGAATTAATACACATGTGAGTCTATCTATCCGATAAAAAAAAGAGGCAACTCATCGCATTGTGTAACCTGATGAT
Source organism: Avena eriantha (assembly GCA_910589775.1). NCBI lineage: Eukaryota > Viridiplantae > Streptophyta > Magnoliopsida > Poales > Poaceae > Avena > Avena eriantha. The sequence continues at coordinate 326,881,060 of OU342746.1, forward strand.
CCTAAATAAGCGATGATAATAGTAATGACTAACAAGGCTTTGAACAGGACCAGAAGTAGAGGTCCTGTTACCTCATAATTTCAGGGAAAACGGCCCTCCGCTGCTGAATCTTCTCCATGATCTTATCACACTCGGCGAGGTTATGGCGGACATTCACACGGTCCTGGTTGTACTCTGCGAGCATTTGATTCCACGCCTCTCGAGATGAATCTACCTGCCCATGTTTGCAGCGCTACGGTTTTAGTATTAGATATATCCGAATATAAGTATACTGTATGTACTCCCTCTGATTTAAAATATAAAGATGTTTTAGCTTTATGAAACGAGCGTACCTAGATTCATTTAGTGTATATGTTCATTCCAAACCTAGATGAACCTAGACATTAAAGGAGATCTAGATACACTTCATTCAGAAAGCTAAAACATCTTATATTTTAAAATAGATGGAGTATCTAACAAAGAAGTTCGGAAGATTTTTCTTTCGGATCAGCGCGGTGGCCTACTTGAATTTTTGAAGATAATAACTCACAAACAACTCGAAAATCTAGCAAAATAGCACACTGTACCACAGTAGATCAACAGGTGAGGTGAGTACGTACCGTTGCGGAGGGGAGATTGGGCTGTGACAAATGCCGAGAAGGAGCCGCCGGCGAGAGCGCGCGGACGGGCCCCATACGGGGGCCATTAGGAAGAGAACTGCGACCAAGGGCCGGCATCTTTCTCAGAGCAGATCTCAGCGCCATCGGGTTCTGCACGTTTGTTACAGCCGGCAGGGGGAGGATAGGGTTAGGGTTTCGCTTTGCTTCCTGCTTTGTTCGGCCGCGAGGGTAAAGAGGCGACGAGCCAATGGGCAGTTTCGACAAGTCTCGGATTCTCCTTCTTGTTCCATGCCCAGTCGTCCGGCCCAAACTCTTCCCCGGATACAGGGCCAAATCCCATATACGCCGCTCAATGCGGCATGCACTTCTGGTTATCGATCGTACCGGTGTACAATTCTGCATGATCTTTTCTCGCCCCTGCATGTGTATGCGGTGACATCTCAAAGAAAAATGTGTAAGCGGTGCCGAGTGATCGATCTTTCTTCGTGTGAAGTAATAAATGTGCTAAAGCTACAACCTTTTGTGATGCTGCCATCCTTTTAATTTTAAATTAAACTGAGGGAGGAGGAATCAGCTCTCGAGCTTGTGCAAAGTATAGTTTTTTTTTTTTGCAAATTAGAGATCGATTACTCCGGTTGGACGTCCAGCCACTTGGGGCAATTGAACAAACATGGCCTATGTGTGTTATCATTTTCTCTCTCTAGAAAATAGGCCAAAAGACCCCAAGTTAAATTAATAATCCTAACAACGGCGAAACACATACATAATGTTGATCCTAGCATACAAAGCAGAACTGCACACACGCGCGCGCACACACACACACAAAAAGAAAGACCTATTCGAGGTGCTACAAATAGAAAACCCGCTCTCTCTTCCCTCCTCCCTCCTTCGCTCTCAGCTCCCGCCCCCTTGAGAGTCTTCCCGAGTGCTCCGGGCCGATCCCAAGCCCTCTTCGGCGGCGTTGCCGGCCGAAGGAGTCGAAGGAGAGGCGACGGTGTAGCTAGTAGGTCTAGGTCTAGTAGGAGTAGGTTGTGTTTGGGCTATATGCCCGGTAGTTGGCGTCTATCGCCAGATCTTGTAGCCCAGATCTTGGTGGTTGTTGGGTGGTGTCTTCTCCCGATGTTCCTCTGGCGGTCGGAGTTGGCAACGGTGGGAAGGACTTCCGATGCCTTGAATAAAGATGCGGCTGGTGACCTCCTTAAGATCCAGCGGTGGGGTGTGGCCCCGTTCTTCCTGGCCGGCCGTGGAGGCGAGGAGGAAGGACGGCGCATTGCTCTTCGCGGTGTGATTCCACTGCTCCTGGCCGGCCGTGGCGGCGAGGGGGAGCGACGGCGAAGCTCGGCGGCTCCTACTTCAAGAAGAAGGTTGTGCCCTCTTGTGGTGGGGGTATGTACGGTGGTGCTCTGTTGGTGTTGGTGGGGGGTGGCCCCCCTGTCTCGACTAGGTCGTCGTGGTGGTGGCTCAGACGTGGCTGGGCGCCGCCCTCTCTGGCTTGATTCCAGAGCACCGTGGGAAGGTGCGAGGTGTGTTCTCCGACACCTCGCCGAAGTTGTGTCCTATCAAGATCTTCCTCAACGACGGCGAGTTTGCGCCGCCGTTATCCTTGGCCAAAAGGGCCTTCTCTGCGCTCGGATGAAGCGGAGTTTCTTCTTCCGCAAGTGGCGGAAGCGCGACCCGCGTCCAGGCCCCACAACCGGCGTCGCCCCAAGTGGCCGGTTCCCCGGCGGCAGCGCAGGTTCCCGGTCGGCGGCGTCTCTCAGTTGCGGTGGAGGAGGGCGAGGACCTGATTGCTTTTTTCATTTATTTTCTAGGGTCCTTTATGTATCTTAGCGCCCTTTTCTGCAAACCCCCTCCTTGTAGGGGCTTAGATGTATCTGTACCCACCGCTTGGTTTAATTGAGCAGCTTCTAGGGCCTTCATGCCCTTTCCCCTTTCAAAAAAACAAACAAACAGAAAACCCGAAATATCCGACGATTACAGTAGACTACGCATGGGAGGTGCAGACGCTGGACAGGCTGTGTGTCGGGTCGATGCTCACCCTACGCGGATGAAACGACAGCCACCAGTCGAGACGGCTCCACCGTCGAGACAATGCCACCAGAGACCGACCCCCACAAGGAATCAGCTGACGGCTCACAACTAAGAAGCAGCACCAGGAACCAGCCAGATAGGAGACACCAAGAGTGTAGAACACGAAGCAACCTTTACCGAGGAGAGTGGGGGTGCAACCACCCAACCATCAAGGAGCGCTCGTCGTGAGATTCCAAGGCAGCATCTTCAAGAATATCACTACGTGGAAGTGCAACTACCACCCGATCCGAAGATCTTGGGTTTTCACATGGAGTACGCAGAAAAATGGAGCACCGCCACAACGATGCCTTCGGGAAGGGGATTGTAACATCCCAGCATTCAGGACCAAACAAGGGATAGATTTAGGAATATGTGCATCTACATGCATTCATATAATAAAAACAAGGTAAATATTTTGCAAATTAAAACTTTAAAGGGATGAGAGTTTCTCTCGCTACGATGGATTAGGATTTAGCTCATCTTGGTGAGTGTGATAAATTCTGACATGAACTTTAGGTTTATTGTGTGTTTTGGGTGACATAATTCAAACTTAGTTTTGGATTTCAAATTTGAATTAAATGAATTTAAAGAAGTAATTATTTAAATAGAGGAATATTTTAAATGATCAAAAGAAATGAAGTTAGATTATTTGATTAATATTGTATGATGTTATAATAATATTAAAGTAAGTAAATTGAATAAGTAAATTAAAGAATAAAATATGATTTTATTATACAATATCATTTCTTAATATTAGTGAGTACAAAAGGAAGTGAATTACAACAATATAAAGGAAAATAAATCTTTACTATATCAATAGACATATTAAATTGTCTTTACATAAATTGAATAAAAAGAAATTACAACAAAGATAAAAAAGAAAACCTAAACTAATATCTAATCTAATATTCTTACTCTTCATCTTGTTCTTGTTGCCTGCAAGCAAAAGTAGGTAAAAATGAAAAGAAAGGGGTTAGTGTTAGTAGATTTTGCAGAAATCCATGGATAAAACCAAAACGTAGGTAAAACTAGTATTGCAGAAATTTTGGTGCATTCTTGAGAAAGTATGTTCTCAACAATGATGTTAATGGAAGAAAGTGAAAGAACGATGAAGGTACATGACTATGCATCAGAATTTTGAGAAGCGCAATAGAATGTGTTCCAGAATGTGTCTCTTCATAAAGGAAAGGATCAATGATAATAATCATTGTGTTTTCCCTACTGGTGCTTTTACTACATGAAGTAGGATTAACAAATATGCTCTACACCATGTGTGGAGACATTTATGAATCACTTGTCATGTTATCGGAACGTGACATACCTATGAACTATAAAGAGAGTGATAGTAAACTATAGTTACGAGAAATCCTAGAAGTGAATCTCACTTAAGATTAGAAAGTAAAGGGTTACTAAATCTTGTCAAGTAAAAGGGTTACTTGATTTTTCCAAAGGACCACAAGGTCGTATGGAATAAGTGAAAGACAAAGCACGATTCATCGCGAAAATATCTTGGGTGAATTCAAAAGAATTTGATTCAGAAGTGCGGAAGTCTAGTGGATTTAATACTAGTAAAGTACTAGTGTCTCGTAGAAGAAACTCTCAATTTGATAATTGATCAAGGGATTTTGAAGTCATTCAAAATATTGAGAAGATATGCAATTTACATAAAATTGAGTGGGAGCTAGAGAGTATTCCTAAATTAATATGTGTATGACATATTTTTGAGTGGGAGCAATGTAAGTTTCGAACTCAAATATGTAGGTGACATATTTTGAGTGGGAGCTTGACATAAATTCTTATGTGTGAATGATACATTAAGAATGAGAGCACAATTACTAATAAATATTGATTTATAAGGGTAAAGTTGTAAAAGTATATATATTACAATATTATGTTGAAATGTATTCCTAAAAGAGATTCTGAAGTAGTTTCGGAATAAGAAGTGATTAAGGAATGGTCCTTGATCATTCGAATTGGGAATGACATTGAGTACAACATCAATGGTTAAAAGAAAGAAAAGGATGATCGTCATCCACTATGTTATGACATAGGTTCTGTCTTAGAAACCATAATGATAACTCAACATAATGTAATCCGAGAAGAAAAGTTCGGAAGTGATTAAGTATGAATCACTGAACATTTAGCTGAGTTTGTCCACAATGTCTAATAAGAACTATAGACATAATTCCTAGATCCATGAAGGATGACATACCTTAAAGCATAAAGTGTTATGGTGCCGATGATTAGTAAACAAGTATAGCTAGTTTATTTGTACTCTAGTGCAAGTGGGAGACTGTTGGAAATATGCCCTAGAGACAAATAATAATATACAAAGTTTATAATTAGGTTTTATATCATGCTAGTATTGAAAGGAAATGTCAATATACATGCGATATATAAATAACCAGGAGTTCCCGGTGAATCTCTAGTCACTAGTTCATTGGTCAACATATGATCAAGGTTTCCTGATCATGTGGCATTTATGCCAGTTGGCAATGGAGTCACCTCATTAAGAGAATGAGATGATGAACATACCCAATCTAAGCATCATGACACGATCATGTCACAAAGTTCAAGTTGTGATGATCAGGAAATGTAGTGTCTTATTCCTCGGACCGTGAGACCATATTAATCACTGTCACCCGAGAATGCTTAGGTAGCATCAAACGTCACTCAGTGAAACAGTGATCATAAAGGTGTGTTCAGGTATTCAAAGGGGCATGTAGAAGACTATGTTTCAAGGGCAGGATTTGTCCATCCCCGTGACGTAAAGATACTCGAGGGCCCACTCAGATAAGTTATATCCAACAGCTGCGCAACGTGTGACTAGGTCGCGGGGATATCACTTGTCGGAACGATTTAAGTAGAATTTGTCAGTAAAGAGATTGAACATGACATGATGATATCATTGATAAGATATCGCACAATTCAAGTATGAAAGAGACAAAATGAATAACATACTATGTTCATGGTTCAACGACAAAGATTTCATGGAATGCACAGGGGTCATCATGGGCATCCAGGTCCCGCCGATGATCATTGGTATGAGAGGGATCTCGACCATGTCTGGAGTGTTCCCGAACCATGGGGTATCACGCTTAAGGGCTTGATGACGCTTGGAGATCATTTTGGTATTGTCGAAATCACCGAAGAATAGCAAGAGAGAAAACCAGAATGGTTCCAGGAAAGTCCGGAGGATGTCCGGAGTGGGATGGAAGGAGTTCCATAGCCATGGGAATTGAATAATATGTAAGTAAATGTTAAATATTGATTTAATCATTTATTTATATTTATTAAATAAAATAAAAGGAATTAAAATGGTCAAAATTCACTATTGGGCCGAAATCCCTAGGAAAAATACCAAAAGGGAGAAAGGAAGGAGGGGCCACATGGGCCCCATGCACCTGCCGGCGGGGCCCATGGGGCCTTGGCTACCCTCCTCCTCTCCTCTCCCTTGTTTAGTCCCACATGGCTTAGCTAATTAGCTATGGGGTACCTTTTATTTTCCCCTATATATTGAGAGGTATCCTGAGAAAATAAATACACCAATAATCAATAAACGGTTTCCTCTCTTTTTGGAAGACCTCCAGTTGATCCTTTCTCTCTCGTGACCGCGGTCCCAAGTCTGGACTGCGCGAATAAGAGACTTCTTCAGTTGCGCTGTGAGATTCAGATCTAAAAGGTCTACTTCAGCAACTGCTGCTGGATCGGAGGAGCAGGAGTCATCGTTAGACACCGGCCGTGTGTACGTAACTCCCCATAAGGTGCCACACTTGGGACACTAGGAGTCATCGGAGCCACAGGAGCTGTTGGACTTCAACACGACCCCGAGGTCAGCGTCGGTACAACTACATCAACCACGTTCTCCTGAATCTTGACAACGCTTTTCTGTGTTTAAGGGTAAGTTTGGAAAAACCTCTCCCGTTAGTGCATTACTAATAGATAGGTCCTGGCATTAGGATTCTTGGCGTATAATTTTTTATTGTTTTTAGGCGCGAACCCCTACACATTGGTGTACTCTCAAAAAAAGAAAATATATTCCATGAAGCCACATAATATGCACAAACAACCACGAGGATTTTTGGCCTCTTCAGCCATCAAGGAGGTGGAGTGGTGTTGTGGAGATCTGCAGTGGTTCGCATGGCATGGAGCTACTAATTTCCTTGGAGATCATCAACTAGGGAGAGATGGGCCTTGATTATCTTTGGCCATTGTGAACTCTCCTGGATGCGGTGTTTCCACTGCGCTGTGTTCAACCTCCTGGCTGCCGTGCCGTTGTGGAGGCCTTTCTACTTCTCCGTCGTGGCGCTCAACACCAGCCTACCGCCAAGTGGTTTCGTCCCCGGCGGTGGTGCAGGTGGCCGTGATGTCGACAGCTTCGTCAAGCTTAGTGGAGAGGGACCTGACTGCATTGACTCTTTTCTGTTTCGGGTCCGGAATGTAAAATATGGGGATTTGGTTGTAATTTTAATTTCTTCCAGAGTTCTCTATGTAATTTCTTTACCCACCGATTAATGCAGCTCAGTACCCTTCAGGGTCCTTCTTTTGTTAAAAAAACTACACCAAAAAAAACTACACCAACAGAGTGACAAGACATCATGGAGGGAAAGCATGTGCAATGTTATATACAAGGTTTTATCGAAATGCCTTGTTAATTTCCTCTAGCATTTATTGGACGATATTATATCTGAAGCTCAAAGTGCATTTGTGCCTGGCTGCTTAATTTCAGACAATGCACTATTAGCGTTTGAATGTATGCACTATATCCAACAAGAGCAAAACCCTGGGAAAAGCTTTTGTGGATACAAACTTGTTGTCTCAAAAGCATATGACCGAGTAGATTGGGTCTTATTGGAGCAGACGTTGATCAAATTGGTCTTCTCTCATTGTTGTGTAAGATGGATAATGTCATGTGTTACCTCAGTGAGATACTCCGTGAAATTCAATGGGGTCCAACAAGAATTGTTTGCACGGTAGAACGGCTTTCAGCAAGGTGACCCTCTCTCCCCGTTCCTATTTCTTTTTGTGGCTGATGTTTTGTCATCACTACTGAAGCAGGAGGTCGATGATAATGTGCTGCAACCAGTACGAGTTTGTCATCCGGCTCCAGGGGTGTCGCACCTTCTGTTTGTAGACGACACCCTTTTATTCTTCAAGGCAAATCATCAACAAGCTATGCACGTCAATGAGATTTTGAATTTATATGCACAAGCCACTGGGAAACTAATCAGCTGTGACAAGGGTTTGATACATTGCAAATGTATCTATAATTTTTGATGTTTCATGCTTGGTTTTATCCACTTTCTTGTGTTTTGTTCCAACTTTGGAGTACTTTTCATATGATTTCTTGGACTAACCTATTAACAAGAGCCACAGTGCCAACTGCCTGTTTTCTGCTGTTTTTGGTTCCAGGAAAGTCAGAAAATGAATATTCTCGGAATTGGACGGGACAAAAGCCAAAGTACGTATTTTTCCGGAAGGGATCAAGTGCCAGATTACGAGACGGAGAGGGGCCAGGGGCCGGCCACGCGGCCAGGCCTGGCCCGCGCCAGGGGGTGGTGTGGTGGCTCCCAGCACCCCCTCGGCCTCTCCTTCCGCCTATAAGTTGCCCTCGGGACAAAAACCCTAGGTACCCCATCAAAAATCCACGAAAGAGTCTGTAGCCATCGTCATCTCCATCCCTAGATCGGGAGGGATCTGAAGCTCTTCCCGGCACCCTGCCGGAGAGGGGGACTCACCCTGGAGGCCTTCTTCGTCACCATGCAAGCCTCCGGTGTGATGCGTGAGTAGTTCATCCTTGACTACGCATCCATGTAGTAGCTAGATGGATGGTTTCTCCTCCTTTGTGCTTTCATGTTTAGATCTTGTGAGCTCCATTTATGATCAAGATCATCTATTTGTAATCCATATATGTTGTGTTTGCGGGGATCCAATGGATATTGAGATGCTATTTCAGATTGATTATTGATTCTATCATGTCTTTGTTATTTGAGATCTTGCATGCTTTCCGTTGTTAGTAGCTATCTTGGCCAAGTAGATGCTAGCAACTCCAAGCGTTAGTATTTATGCTCGATAGTGGGTTCATGCCTCTGGTAATCTGGGGAAGTGACAGAAATCTCTAAGGTACTAGATGTGATGTTGCTACTAGAGAGAAAACAACAATCCTTTGTTCATAGAACAATCGTATTGTTTACTGTACACGCAGTTCGTAAAGCAATAATCTGTTGCTTGCAACTTAATACTGGAGGGGGTTCGGATGATAACCTGAAGGTGAATTATTAGTCATAGATGCAGTTGGATGGCGGTCTATGTATTATGTTGTAATGCCCAATCAAGTCTCAGAGGAGTCAAGATGATTAGTAAATGCATGTATTGCTTTCTCGGTGTTTGTCAATTGCCCCGCTGTAATTTGTTTACCCAGCATGTTATCTATCTAAGGAGAGCCACCTCTAGTGAACTATGGATCCCGGTCCTTTTTCTTTACATACAATCTATAAACTGTTTTCTGCTTTGTGTTTACTTTCTGCAAACTTTTACTTCTTTTCATTCGATACATTTAATCGTTTGTTTTCCGCAAAACACGGTGAGATTGACAACCTAATCGCAAGTTGGGGACAAAGTTCTGTGGTTGTGTTGTGCAGGTCTCCACGTTGCTACTAGCACCGGTAGTGCGCCCTGCCAAAGCTCAGCTAGTAACACCTTTGGGGTGTTTCCTTGCTCCTACTGGTTCGATTAAACCTTGGTTTCATAATTGAGGTAAAACTTTCTGCTGTGCTCATCATACCTTCCTCTTGGGGTTCCCAACGAGCTCTACGTCGATCGTCGAGTTCATCAAGATCTTTTCTGGCGCCGTTGCCGGGGAGTCAAGGACATCTTCACAAGGGGAGTCCCTCATAACCAATCTCTTTACTTTGTTGTTTTTGTTTTGCTTAGTTTTCTTTTTGCTTTGTTTGCTTGTTTTCTTTATCAAAAACACAAAAAAATAGTTTTACAAGTTTGCTTGCTTATTTCAAAAACACAAAAAAATTAAGTCTCCTATAGTTGTTGGTCTATTATTGCCTTGCTTTGTCATGCTTCCTATCAATGGTTGGTTTCTTTGAAACTGAATCTTATTGGCATGGTGGGTTCACGGAAGAACAAAAATATTATTATAAGGAACACCGCTTGTCACAAAAAGGAAAACACTTATGGGAACAAATTAATGAATTGAATACCATTGCTAGAAATGTGTGCTCTACTTACAATGTTACTTATTGCTTTGATAAATCTTGTTGCTGTAGGAGGTATAAACACCTCCCTTTTCAATGTGAGTATAATGATAATGTTACCATATCTTCTTATGTTAAAGGAAATTATGACTTTTATGATGTGGAACAAATTGAAGAATTTATTGCTTGGAAGGGTGCATTCGAACTAGCTTATTTGCTTGAAAATACTGATGATGCACCTTATAAATATGAGGTTTATGATATACTTCAATTTTGCTTTGATAATTACAAGGAATAAAATGGCTATATTCTTGAATAGCTTAATAGATGCTCTCCACCTACGGAAGAGACTAATGCCTTGCAGGAGCCTATGGAAGAAGAAATTGCTGAAACTGGAAGCTCATTGGATGAAAAAGATGAGGAGAGTGATGATCAAGGGGAGGAAGAATGGATCTACTCATCCCTACCTTCTAATGAAAGTAACTCTTTACCCCTTACATTATTTGATTATCCCCCATGCTTACCAAAGGAGGACGAATGTCATGTTCCTGAGGATTCTTTTGAAAATGTTTATAATAAAGCTCTAGTGTTTGTAGATCATGAAAAACATGCTTTATGTGATAGCTATATTGTTGAGTTTATTCATGAGGCTACTGAAAATTATTATGAGAGAGGAAAATATGGTTATAGAAGTTTTCATGGTATTGAAACACCTCTCTATGTGCTGAAAGTTTTGAAGTTATTCTCGTTTTATCTCCTATGCAAGTCACTTTGTTCTTTGTGAATTTATTTGCATACGAGATTTCTATGCATAGGAAATGGGTTAGACTTAAAATGTGTTTTGAATTTGCTTCTTGATGCTCTCTTTTACTTCAATTCATATTTTGTATGTGAGCATTTTCTCAAACTATCATGCCTAACTTAAAGGCGTTAAAGAAAAGTACTTATTGGGAGATAACCCAAAAGTTTTAAATGAGTCTTGGAAGTTATTACATCTGTAATAACCTCTCCTTATCCTTTCTATTTGCTTTTTGTGCCAAGAGTAACCTCTAATGAGGGTGAAGTAATGATTGAGAAAGTTGCTGTCCCGAAACAGATTTTTGTGCTTCACCGTAAAAATTCCTGAGAGAGCTCTGTATGTCGTATTGAGCTGTAATTTTTTTTGTTTCTGCCCCAGGTTGTTATCTAACTGTCTTTAGTTCAGCACTTTTTTATTTGAGCAACATAAGGTCTTCGAAAAAATTCGTCTTTACCTGCTGGTCTGTTTTGACAGATTTCTGTCATTTTCTGCATTTGCTTCTTGTTGGTCCCTTCTTGAGTTTTTTTGGGGAATTGAGCTTTTTGGAGGAAGTACTACAGTATCTAGTGTTCTAATGGAAGTTTATTTGGTGTTAGAACTGAACCTTGAGACTTATTTATCTTAAGTGCACTAATGTTGCTAATGAGATTGTGTGCAGTTTTGTATGAAGGAAAAAAATTTAGGTGTATGGAAGGAATGAGTAATGAGATTAAAGATGGACTAAAGCTCAAGCTTGGGGATGCCACGCGTGTCACCCAAGAAATATCCAATAAGTACAAGCGTCAAATCTTGGGGATGCCCAAGGCATCCCCTTCTTCATCAATAAAAATTCCAGGTTCCTTTCAAACGCTTCATTTTTATTGTTTCATGCACAGTTGTGTTTTTCTTGGAGCGTCTTCTTTTTGGTTTTCGTTTTGGTTTTTAGTTTGCTTGGTTTTCTTAGTTTTATGAGTAAATTGGTTGGACCCCCTATTTCATACATTGGTTTGCAAATAGTTTGGTTTGGTTTGGAAAAGAGTAGGAAAGTTCATGCTTATGTGGTAAAAAGAGCTCGTTTTTGACTATGGTTATGCTTTGTCATGCCATGCTTGATATTGTTTTGTCTTTATGCTTAGTATTCTTTGTTGTAGCATGACTTGTTATAAACAATTGAGATTGCTTAATGTGCCTTGAATGAATCATGCGTTGTTTTAGCATATTAAAGCATAGTATAGTGGTAGTCTCCTTTGATGCTTTATTTGGGTTGACTTGGCACATGCTCACACCATGTTATGACTATCTCAAGTCACCATAGCCTTTATTATCCTTTAGTTTTTAACTTGTAGTATCACTTTATGCTTTGATCAATGATGTTTTGTTGCTCTGCATGATTATGGCCATTATTGCTCTCTTAGTTTGTCGCTCCCAGTCTTTTGCTAGCCTCCACCACCAAGTATGAGTTCCACTCATGCATCCAACTCCCTAAACCAAGTTATTCCAAAGAGTCCACCATACCTACCTACTAGCTTATGCTATTCCAAGTATATTCATGCTTTTGTTTACCTTCCACTTGTTATGAGAAAACTAGTGATTAAAGCTCTCACGAACTTGATGGCACACTTTACTTTTTGCCTCTAATAAACTTGAACCTTTGGGTCCTTCTTTGTTGTGTATATGCTTGCGCTTTATAAGTTGAAATTAGCAGAACCATGTTTCATGGGGAACGCTTTCAACATTGCACTTGTACTTTGTACCCCGTTGATATCATGTTCTTTTGCTTACGGATCCCGACGGTGTGAAATAAAAGTGGAACTTGTAAGATCATGGAGTTTATATGTGTGTTAGAGAAACGCCTGGGCCGCTAGCCTAAGCCATGCCTAATCATGGTGGAAACTTGCAGCATCACCATAATGAGCACTCTATGAAGCATCCGCAATAAAAACCTATGCAAATAGCAAATAAAAAGATCGCTGAGATGCTCATTGTCTGCTTGCCTTGTCATTTTGATTATGGGAAAGCCCCCGTATCATGTGCAAGGGGTACCCCGTTGGCGGTTCTTAATGATACACATATACTTACAATGACAAGAGCTTACTCGTGACTGAAGTTGAGTAGCATGAGGATGTAAGTAAGGAGCATGAGATTTCGGTTTATAACTTGTCAAGCATATCCTCTTAGTTGCGTCACTTTAACCTTAATCACCTTTAAGACGCTTATGATAGGGGCAATGAGAGCTGAAAACTACAAGTACCATAATTTTTGGAAGCTCTTTATGAGACTAGAATCCCTACTTCCTTTTACAAAAGGCCTTTCTTCCACCATTATATTGAGTCTCCACCTTCTATCTTTATGCACTTACTTTGAGAGCATAGTGGCCATTCTTATTCTATGTGCATTGTCCCAAGACTAGTTGATTGATGCATAACTTGATATTGCTTGTTTTAAACTATTGTATCTAGTCACTCTTATGAACTTTGAAGGTGTCCTATGCATTTATATTTTCTACTCTATTGAGGGACAAGCTGAGTACTATTATGCTATGTTTTCTTTATGTGAAACAAACAAACATCTTGCAAGGCATTGTTATTCATGAATCTTTTGTTTGTGCCTTTTCATGTTGCATCATAGTTTCTTTGCTTATTGCTAGAACTTTGTCTTTCATGTTATGATTGAAGTACTATGATCCTAGCTTTGAATGTTTTGCAAATATTTTGATCAAGTCTTTGATGGTGCATGTCACCTCAAAAATTATTCTTTTTTTATCACTTACCTACTCGAGGATGAGCAGGAGTTAAGCTTGGGGATGTTGATACATTGCAAATGTATCTATAATTTTTTATGTTCCATGCTTGGTTTTATCCACTTTCTTGTGTTTTTTTCCAACTTTGGAGTACTTTTCATATGATTTCTTGGACTAACCTATTAACAAGAGCCACAGTGCCAGCTGCCTCTTTTCTGCTGTTTTTGGTTCTAGGAAAGTCAGAAAATGAATATTCTCGGAATTGGACGGGACAAAAGCCAAAGTGCCTATTTTTTCGGAAGGGATCAAGTGCCAGAATACGAGATGGAGAGGGGCCAGGGGCCGGTCACACCACCTGGCCGCGCGGCCAGGCCTGGCCCACGCCAGGGGGTGGTGTGGTGGCTCCCGGCACCCCCTTGGTCTCTCCTTCCGCCTATAAGTTTCCCTCGGGACGAAAACCCTAGGTACCCGATCCAAAAATCCACGAAAGAGTCTGTAGCCGCCGTCATCTCCATCCCTAGATCGGGAGGGATCTGAAGCTCTTCCCGGCACCCTGCCGGAGAGGGGAATTCACCCTGGAGGCCTTCTTCATCACCATGCAAGCCTCCGGTGTGATGCGTGAGTAGTTCATCCTTGGACTACGGATCCATGTAGTAGCTAGATGGCTGGTTTCTCCTCCTTTGTGCTTTCATGTTTAGATCTTGTGAGCTCCGTTCATGATCAAGATCATCTATTTGTAATCCATACATGTTGTGTTTGCGGGGATCCGATGGATATTGAGATGCTATTTCAGATTGATTATTGATTCTATCATGTCTTTGTTATTTGAGATCTTGCATGCTTTCCGTTGTTAGTAGCTATCTTGACCAAGTAGATGCTAGCAACTCCAAGAGTTAGTATTTATGCTCGATAGTGGGTTCATGCCTCTGGTAATCTGGGTAAGTGACAGAAATCTCTAAGGTACTAGATGTGATGTTGCTACTAGAGAGAAAACAACAATCCTTTGTTCATAGAACAATCGTATTGTTTACTGTACACGTAGTTCGTAAAGCAATAATCTGTTGCTTGCAACTTAATACTGGAGGGGGTTCGGATGATAACCTGAAGGTGGATTATTAGTCATAGATGCAATTGGATGACGGTCTATGTATTATGTTGTAATGCCCAATCAAGTCTGAGAGGAGTCAAGATGATTAGTAAATGCATGTATTGCTTTCTCGGTGTTTGTCAATTGCCCCGCTGTAATTTGTTTACCCAGCATGTTATCTATCTAAGGAGAGCCACCTCTAGTAAACTATGGATCCCGGTCCTTTTTCTTTACATACAATCTATAAACTGTTTTCTGCTTTGTGTTTACTTTCTGCAAACTTTTACTTCTTTCCATTCGATACGTTTAACCCTTTGTTTTCCGCAAAACACGGTGAGATTGACAACCTCATCGCAAGTTAAGGACAAAGTTCTATGGTTGTGTTGTGTAGGTCTCCATGTTGCTACTAGCATCGGTAGTGCGCCCTGCCAAAGCTCAGCTAGTAACACCTTTGGGGTGTTTCCTTGCTCCTACTGGTTCGATTAAACCTTGGTTTCAAATTGAGGGAAAACTTTCTGCTGTGCTCATCATACCTTCCTCTTGGGGTTCCCAACGAGCTCTACGTCGATCGTCGAGTGCATCGGTGTTCCATTTATTTTGGCGCGAGTTGTCCGTCGCACATTCAGCAAGAGGTTAAACAGGAGCTCCTGGTGCAACCTGAGGAGTTTGAGGAAAAATATCTAGGACTCCCTACCCCAGATGGGAGAATGCACAATGGGAGATTCCAAAACTTACAACAAAAATTAACAAAGGTGATTATGGCATGGGATATGCAATCACAAGGTGGTAAATAAATTCTAATAAAGGCAGTGGTGCAGTCCATCCCCACATACATAATGAGTGTGTTTAAACTGCCTATGTCAGTGTGCGATGACCTAACTAGGCTAGTAAGAAACTATTGGTGGGGATCAGGTGATGGTAAAAGGAAGACGCACCGGAGATCGTGGGAGAAGATTACTCTACCGAAATCAAACGGGGGGCTTGGATTCAGAGATTATCGTGTCTTCAACCAAGAATTTCTTGCAAGACAAGCATGTCGCCTGCTGGTAAATCCGGAGAGTTTATGTGCAAGGGTGATGAAGTCCAAGTACTATCCAAATGGGGAGCTCCAGGACACGGTGTTCTCTGCTAATGCATCACCGTCTTGGCAAGGAATCCAACACAGCCTGGAGTTGTTAAAACATGGCTTAATTAAAAGGACCGGAGATGGTAAAAGTACATGAATCTGGCGTGATCTATGGATACTGCGCCCCACTCTTTCAGGCCAGTATCTAGGCAGAAAAAATGCATATTGCACCGAATGGCTCAACTTATTGATGACCAGGGACAGTGGGACACGACGAAACTCCATTGGTACTTCATGCATACTGATATTGAAGCTATTCGCCAGATCAAACCAAGCACTCGCATCCAAGAGGATATCATTGCTTGGGCACCATCTCATAATGGCATCTTCTCTGTTAGCAGTTCTTATTGGCTCGGCATGGAGATGCTGAACCGTCCCTATTGCGGCGCCACCAGCAGGGCACCGGATGGCCATCGAGCCATTTGGAAGGCTCTTTGGGAGTGCCCTGCCCCTCCAAAGGTACAGGTATTTGCTAGGAGAATCGCCACGAATTTATTACCAACTTGGGATAACAAATTCCATCGTAAAATGGAGTTTCTTGATACATGTGTTTTATGTGGTATGGAATGCGAGGATACGTTCCACGCGTTTTGTAGGTGTCCATCAGCGCGGTCTCTCTAGAGAGCCATGGTGGAGGTCTAGTCCCTGCCCGGCCTTGATGAGCTTACGTGCACGGGCCCAGATTGGCTCCTACACCTGCTGAACAAGAAGGCCGAGCTGGAGCACACAATGATCCTGATGACAATGTGGAGAATATGGCACGCAAGAAACGAGACGGTCTGCAACAAACCAATGCCGTCGACCGAGAGCTCGAAGCATTTCGTATGCAGCTACTTGGAGTCGCTTCTGCTAATCAAGCAACATCCAGAAGGTGATCCAGCAAAGGGCAAAGCTGTGGTGGCTATCAATCTTGTGCAGATGGTGAAACAGAAGGAGAAGATTGAAGCTTAACCATTACAGCCAAAACCCTGGTGCAGGCTGCCGAGGGGTAGAATCAAACTCAATGTGGATGGATCGTATTTGGCCAATGATGGTCAAGGAGGAGTTGGGATGATAATCCTTGATGCGAATGGTTCAATTATTGTGTCCGCTTGCCGCTCTCTATGTTCATGCAGTAGTCCCCTATAGGCTGAACGGGAAGCGTGCCGTGAGGGCATAGCCTTGGCGCTGGAGTGGAGTGACCTTCCCTGCATAACAGAGATGGATTGCATGGAGGCTGTCACTATGATTCAAGCACAGGTATTGACCGTTCTCCTCTGATGGGTTTTGTCCAGGAGATTAAGGAGTTGATGTCTATTGAGGATAGTTACGAGATAAGTTTTGTAAGGCGTGAGCAGAATAAAGCAAGCTACGTAGTATTTGCTTGCGTCTTTTGGTCGAGCTTCAGATAGAACTATGACTTGGCCACCCTCGGGGCCGGATGAAGTCCTGGCAACAGATTGTAATGCTGTGATTTAAGTAATACAAATCCCCATTCGCAAAAAAAAAAAAGTGTCCATGTGAAACTGTGCCATGTGTCGAGGTAGTATCTTGTTACACAATGTTAGTTACAAATGCATCTCACTGTCAAGAATGGAAGTATTACAAATTCGCTCAGTCAAGAGACGAAATACTTCCTCCGTCCCGAGACAAGTGACTTAGATTTGTCTAGATTTGCATACTACACAAAAAATTACGTCTAGTTATTTTATTTCAAGATTTTTTTAGAAACTACTATCATATGTTCTGAATGCCCGGTGCACCGGTTACAGAGGCTACGTCCTCATGAGGCGCCGCAGCCTCGTGCTTCAACATGCTCACCGTGAAAATCCGTTATTTTTTTTCATACGATCAGTACGTGCATCTCTATTATACAGGCCAAGTCCGACAACGAAGCACATCCCGAGTTCAAATTATGTGTTGACATTATCACGGCGTCCCCTCTAGATTGAGCTTCGACCACGGCTTTGATCGATTGGATGAAAATTGGAACCAACGTACTGTAGCTGGCAGCACATCCTAACTACAATAGCCTGAGTATTTGGCTCGTGAACTGGTTATGGTTAGCATCGCTGTACAGCAACACCACCACGGTGCAGGACCGAGGCCGGCTGCGGTTTCCCGCTACAGAGAGCGAGAAGCGGGACGGAAAGCGCCCGGTCTGCGGACGCTCGCGGCTTGCCGCCACAGACCGCTAGAATAAGTGCGGACACTGCGGCAACCCGCATCATCCCGGAATACCCTCGCTTCGTTTTCTCCCTGCCGATAGTAAAATGGTTTCATGACGGATGTGCTGCATGCCAGCTATGTTCTGCTCTCGACGAACTAACCGTGGTGCCGTCCGTCATGAACCCCGCAATATCCTCCGCGCATCGTCTCGGCATCGCACCCCCTCTAGCGCGCGCGCGCGAGCTCGCCGGCCTCGTGCAGCCATTGCATGTCCTCGGCGCCGAGGAGGTACCGGCCGTCCGGCCGTCGAAAAACGCGCGCGGGAGCGCGCACGGCGCCCGGAAGTGCGCGAGCTTGGCCAGCATGAAGGCAAACGTCACGCTTGTCGACGTGAACGCCGTAGCGCCGCAGGATGCAGCGCACGGCGCAGCAGTCCAGCTCCAGCACCGACGTCGTGCGACAGCCGGACAGGAGCGAGGCCGAGGTTGCCCAGCACCACCGCTTCCTTGGACCACAAAAAGCCGCTGCCGGAGCTCTGCGTCGTGCCCAGGTCGGCGGCGTGCCTCTATGGAGTTGGCGCACACCATTGTCGGCCTGCCAAACAGACCGGCGTCACAGCACGGTGGGGTGCTACCTCTCGTTCACCTGCCCACCCTCTACCGAAGGCGTCACAACTGCAGGCGCCGGGGAAGGAGAATGCGGGGCATGCTGTCAAGCAGGATGACATGCGGGCAATGCGGCGTGACCGCTTCGACCCGCTAGAAAAGACGTGTACTGGTTGTTTAACGGTATGATGTAGTCTCAGCTTGTTCTGAACTTGTGAGATAGCTACCTTACGGTATTCAGAACCAACTTATACTAGTAGTAGTATAAAAAGTCTCCTACTTCACTTCAGGTGGAAGCCCAACAATATGTTAACATCTGATATTCCAAAGAAAAGGAAAAGTCTACAGGACGAAGAAATCCTACTTTGAACTTTCAAAACAGCGTATTATCCTTAGCAGCATATATAATCATGAAGAATACCTTAAATCTAGACGAGATTATATAATTATAGGGAAAAAGATATATCGCACAAAAATCATTTCATTATTGACAGGAGAATCCAAATAATGGGATTCACAGTTTCAGACATTCGAGAATGGCAACAGCAAAAGAGATCTATGCATGTACCAGGACTAGAATTCTCCACTTGCCCAGAAGAAAAGGTCACACCACAACTTTCTCATCCAAGTGTCGCAATAAATAGATTACCCACAAAGCAAATAAACTAACAGATAGTACCACAATCTAGATATATATTAAAGACATTGATAACGTTTCAAACAGAAAAATCATTAGTTTCCATGGTTAACTACTAGGGCAGTAATATATGTTAGTACACAGATAAAAACAGACTTGCTAGGTTGACTGAATTAGAATAGCTAGCTGCATAGAGTGAGGTACCTAGTACAATCAAGCACCAACAAGAACTACCACAAATTCATAAAGGTCTACCCAAGTCAGTGTCGCTTGGATCCGAGACCTAACTCCAGTCCAATATCATCAGCAGCAGAATGATAGACATTTGTGAAGCTACGCAAGTAAAGACTTCTGGTGCCCATCTGCCAATGACTTTGAGAACAAGGGAACATATGAAATGAAAGAAGTTATTATGCAATCCGGTCCAAGTTGACGTATAAAACACAGCTCCCTTGAATCCATGTCGTAGGATATTAGTGCCTTCTCAGGACCGCAGACTATGAAAACCATATCGCGTTCTGGGTGGATTGAGATAATATTGTAATCATTCCCAATCGATGAAAATAATTCTCCAAACAACTGTACGCAGCTAACATTGTGCTTGAAGCTCCAATTTTCACCTTCAAGAACCCAGATTGATAGTTCAGAATCACTTTTATGTGCAAAATACAACTGTCCTTGTGATAGATAAATATCATCAGGGATATCCTCGCTGTATGGTCTCACAGGAGTACGGATAAACCTCCAATTGTTTCCTTCAAAGTCAACAACAACTAGACCATAAAGGGCAGACAAATACAACTTCCCTCTTACACAAATGCTTTTTGAATCCATGAGAAGGTCAACTACTCCGTCAACGTCCTTGTGGCTCCAAACTCCAGTTTTGGACGAGTAAATCCTCACCTCTTTGATGTAGATTCCATATATAAAAGGTTCAAACTCTTCCCCGAAGACATTGGCAGGCACAAACTCAAACACATGGAAGTGGGAGGAGATGGCCGGCTCAAACCCCAAGCGGGCAACGTTCACCTTGCTGTACCACTCGGTGCCAGGCACAACCACCCATTTCTTGGTAGCAGGATTGCACACGACGTAATCCAGCGTCTTGGGATCGGTCGGCTTCCAGCAGCGGCAGAGGAGGAGACCATTACAGCAGTCCAAGACATCAATGCTCTCATATTTGGGCAGGAACGATAGCGAGGAGTCGACCAGAGGGTCGGTTTTCTCAGAGACGGTGGTGAAATGACGAGCAATCCTGGGGGAGCGGTCACTGTTGTCGCTTTCGTAGAAGAAGCCGGCGAGGGACTGGGGCATCTTTTTGAGGTGGTCGGGGTGGGAGATGAGGTCACGCCAGCGCGTGGAGACGCACTTGCAGCAGCAGGTGGACTTGTAGGGCACGCGCGAGATGATTTCGACGAGGATGTCGTCGGTGAGCCTGGCCATGTGGTCTTCGGTCATTTCCATGGAGCCCGGCGCCATAGCCGGCCGCGGATGCAAGACACGGTCAATCTGCGCAGATGGGGGAGGAGGGAGGAGGAGGGGTTACAGATCCATCCCGGTAGTGAGGGGAGCGTGAGGGAAAAGAGGATTTACCAGGTGGTTGTTGAGCGAACCGCGAAGCAAGGAGCTTCCGTGCTGGGTGGTGCCACCGGCGGCAGCGAGCGAACGAGGTTTTGGGAGGACGGCGGCCTGAAACGGAGGTGGGAGACGACGGAGGGCGGCGCAGTGCAGTGCAGGTATCTGGAAGTTACATGGGCCGCGTGAGTCCAAACGATTTTGTGCTAAATGGGCTTGTACGGACTTATCTTGTTTTGTCCCTCGAAAAACTGGAAGTGAACGATGCACATCATCCAGGGTCCAAGGCAAACCTGGCCAACGGGCCGGCCCGGCCCGGCACAGGCCCGGCACAGGCTTCGCGAGCCTGGCCCAGCACGGCACGTGGCGGCCCGTGAAGCTCGCGTGCCGGCACGGGGGCCTGCCTCCCAGGCCCGGGCACGGCACATATGCTTGGCGGGCTGGCCCATGGCACGTGGGCCTGATAGATGTTTTCTGTTGGTCCGTCAATTTATCCTATAATAAGTGTCGATTACCTTTTAAAACAGTAATGTTTGCTCGTCTTGGTGGTCAAGTGAAGGGGGCGCGAGCGGTAGGTCGTGAGTTCGAACCCCCATCAACCTTTTTGCGCTAATATATGCAGATTTCCCGCCGCTAGCAGGCTTCACGGGCCGTGCCGAGCGTGCCTGAGGCCTCGGCACAGGCATGGCCCCAGCCGGGCCATGGGCCGACACCGGCCCGTCTGACACATGTCATGCCGGGCTTCTAGCGGGCTTAAGCCCACGTGCCACGGGCCGGCACGGCCAGGCACGACCCGTTGGCCAGGTTTGGTCCAGGGATGGTCCTTCCATCATCCGGCTCTGCCTCACGCACTCGGCCTCCTACCCCACCTACGTATCTTATCTTTTCCTCTACGGCACAACCAAACAACTTGAGCGCCTCCTTCCTGCCTCCCTGTTGCGCACCGTCGTCCAGAGCGCCTCCTCCCTCGCCTCCCTGTTGCGCGCCCCCGCCCTGACCGTGCCTCCCGCCTCCCTCACCACGCGCCGCTGCCCTGGCCGCGTCAGCGGCGACCCGTCTATAGCCCCTACCTAGCCACTGACGAGAGGATCCCCTCCACCACCCTAGAGTGCAACTTGGGGCTCTGTATCTATGGCGATGTTGGAGCTAGGAGCCTAGGATCCATGGCGAGGTTGCCCCTACATGGGCCGACAGGGTGCTACATGCGGCTAACGGCGGTGCTACAAGCGACATCGGTTTTTGCTACATACGATGGGTGAGGTGCTATAAGGGACGTTTGTTTGCTACGTGCGGCTGGCGGTGGTTGTACGAGACCTCCAGCGGTGCTACGTGCATCGTCGGATTTTTGCTACATTAGTTTTATCGTTTTGCTATAATAGTATATACATATTTTTTTGCGATATCTTCGACGAGGTCTCCGGCGAAGTCGAATTTGCTATAGTAGGATTTTTTTCTACATCTGTTTTATGATTTTGCTACAATATCATAAAGTTTTTGCTACAAGTTCTCAGGTGAGGTCTCCCAGTGAAATTATCCGGCGAGGTCGGCTTTGCTACATTAGAACAAAATTTTGTCCTACAAAGTCTCCGATGAGGTCTCCGGCAAGAACAGTCTTGTTTTCTGGGAGAACCCTTTTTTGCTACAATGTAGTAAAAAAAGGACAAATGTAGCAAAAACGAGACAAATGTAGCAAAAGCGGGATGAAGGGTGAGACGTGAAGACCTGGACCGTTGATCCGCGCTGATCTGATGGCTGTGGACCTGGGGGATGGAAAGTTTCCATCCCAGGGGATGCGTAGCAGTGCCCTTTCTCAAACCAGTAATCCTAGACGTACGATTCTTTAGGGGCGTGTTTGATTGCTCGGGCCTAAATTTCCCGTTTCCGCTACTTGGCCTGCTGGGTGCTGCATCAGAGGAGATTGGACTTGGGCCAACTTCATTTTGTTTGGCTTCCTACATTCAGGTTTCCTGCAAGTTGGTCCAATTGTTTGGTTACCTAGATTCAAGTTTTTTCCCTTCTATTGCATTTCACAGGTGTTGGTGTGGTGCTTTGCACCTGATCACATGGGTTATGATCACCCCTTTCAAGTCGGGTGATCTTACCACACACAGTACAAACACAAGACATGATCACAATAACAGGCATGTGCACACACAACATTACTAGCTACAACATATATATATATACTACCACCGATCAGGGGTGTAAATAACCATCAGCCACTAGGGACTTAATCCCTGACAAACCATCAACATGGGAATCGTATACCCCTGAATCACCATTGATTTTAACCCCTAGTCAAAAGAGATCAGCCATAGTTCACCATCACGAGTTCTCCATCAGCAAATACTAGTACTACTTACAAACTAACGAACTATAACATCAAGGCCGCTGGCGTCTAGCCGTGGTCAGGGAAGGTGTACTGCCTGGCGTTGGAGGAGCCCGTCTTGTAGATCGTCATCTTGATGATAAAGGCCTTGAACTTGAACTCCACGATGTTGTCGCGCTCCAGGTCATACTTGTACACCATCTTGGGCTAGTTCTTCCTAAACACGACTTGGCCAGCGAACCAGTCCACTTGCACCCACTCAGCGCACCAGCGTCAGGCAGTGACTGTCACGACGCGCGACAGTGGGGTCCTAATCCAGTTCCTCAGGCCAAGCTGGAACGCCGACGGGATCACAATCATGTGGAGGTCCGCAGCGTCCAGCTAGATGATGAACCGGCGAGGGACCTCGTTGATTTGGTGGTGGCCAAGATTTGGCTGCCGGCCCTTCTTGCTTTGCGGCTGCGAAGCCGCCTCCACCCTATTGATGACAACATGCTTCATTTCCCGTTGATTGGGAGCACGTCTTCAAAACGCGGTGGCCCCTCCCCACAGTTTCACACTTGAACTTAACCACCTTGGCATGAAGCAAAACAAGGTTAGCAGCAAAGTACAATCAAGCAAAGTAACAAGGATTAGAACTACTAGCATTGTCCAATTGGGCAATGCGTGTGATACAAACATTACCCAGTTTGGTAATGAACATGCACATGGGCAAAATAACAAGAACTAGAACTACTAGCATTGCCCAATCAGACAATGCACATGATAGAAACATTATCCAGTTTGGCAATGGATATGAACGCGGGAAAAGTAACAAGGACTAGAAGTACTAGCACATTATAGAAGCTTGTATTTGTATCCCCAATCGTGCTTAGTACCAGGACATCATCCAATTTGAGGATTTTGCTAAATTGAATCCCCAATTTCAAAGCACATCATGAATCCGTAATTACTTAGTGCGAAAAAAGCCCCAAATCGCTTGTTCACATCTCTAACTATCTAGATCGAGTCCTAACCGTCGTCGATTTAGTACCAAACCCTAACCGCTACGTATATCGGGAACTTACCCTAGTCGGCGGTGGCGCCATCGATGAAGATGGAGCAGTAGCAGTGGCCGCCAGAGCGATAGAATACCCCTAGGGCATAGGGTTGGGGCCACCGGCACGGGCAGAAAAACCCTATCCAACTTGTCAAGGGAAACTCCGACAATGGCAATAATGGTGGGGGCTTTCCCGACCATCTTCGCCGCAGATGCGGCTTCCTCCACAGTTGTAGAAGATGATGCCGCCGACGCGGACGCCGTCGTTGCCGCCCGTGTTGCGCGCACGCAGAAGGGTGTTAGAGCCCTGAGCGCCCTCGCCAAGTTCGACTCACTGCCGGCGGCGAGCTTCTCCAGTTGGCCGATCGCCCACCGCCCATGCGCACTCACCTCGCCGGTGTCGGGTCCGTGAAACGGAGGGGGAGGAGAAGGAGGAGGAGGAGCGACCATGGTTGCGAATGAGGGTGAGGGACAGAGGAAGTGAAGTGGACGATGAACGGAGTGACCTGGGAGTTAAGCCGAAAACGTCCTGTCTCCCACGCTTCCCCACGCGTGCAAGGGGTCGGCACACGCCGCTCGTCGGGGCCTGGCTATGTGGAAACGGCCAATTTCGGTGTTCCCAGCGGGCCAACTTTTGACCTGCTTTAAATCTCGTGTGGTGCAGAAATTTTATGTAACCCAGCAAGCCAAACGGGTTTATTTCTTCCCGTCGGGTGCGAGAAACGACGATCGGCCTAACCAAACACGTCCTAGGGGAACCCTTACGGACTGACCGTGGAGTGAAATCGTTGGGTTCTGTTTGGACTCTTTCTTTGAATATTGAAAAGTGCTTCTATAACTTTGTGAATGTTCTAAGTCCATAGGTGATTTCTGTAAATGTTTTCCGTACGTGTAACATTGCGCTTCTCAAACATTCCTCTCTGCGAGTAATGCTACACCAGAGGGAAGGTTTTACGAAAATTACTTACAGATTCAAGCGGTGGCAAAGTAGGCATGGCTAAAAATAGGAGTGTAGCCTGCTTTTCAAGGAATCCACTAAAATTCAACCAACCAAAAAATCGCGCTCCCTCCGTTTAGAAATATAAGATGTTTCAGCTTTGTGAATCGAATGTATCTAGACGTCTTTTAGTGTATGGGAGGAGAGAGTATGTCCGTAGAGATTTCTGTATCCCACCAGTCTGTACAACTAGGATTATTGCTCCTCCGCGACCGCGGTGCAAACTATAATCCCACGAGCCATTTTGTTGTATGAAAACAAATTGTAGTTCGATTCGACAAAAGCAAAACCTACGGCCTTGTAAAGTGGAATAAACTTTAGCTTTATCCAGGCTCTAGTAGGCTGAAACATAACTTTACTTTGTTTGCAACCCATAAATTGTTACATCAAACATTCTTATCAAACCTAACAAGAGGTAAGGCATTAAAATCATGGCGAAGGACAAGTTGGAGGTGTCCAATGAGGTTCTTCGTGATTGCTACATAGATATGCAACTGAGATTGCTAGTGCATCCACAGACATCTTTTAAGTTCTTTTCTACTCCCTCCGTTTCACAATATAATCCTTTTTAGCAAGTTGTTTTAGTTTGCTAAAAAGATTTACATTGTGGAATGGAGGTAGTAAAAGAGTGTGGAGGTTTGTCACTGGTTGTTCTGGAGGTCGTGGGCTCGATGCCACCACGCTATGGAAGCGTTCGAAGTGTCACTAGTTGTTCTGGTCGTCCGTTGTCTCGGGCTGGCAAGGAAGCATGGCTCAAAGCGGTGGCACGGGCTATTCCAAATCATGTTATGAGTTGTTTCCAAGTCCCGATCTCAACATGTGACTAGATGGAGTGGCTATCGTCACCGAAGTCTGTTGGAGGTCTCAATTTCAGAGAGTTTCCTCTGTTTAATGAGGCCATGTCGGGCAAGCAGTGTTGGTGGCTTATCACCGATCCATCGTCATTGTGTGCGCGGGTTCTTAAGGGTCGCTACTATCCTGACACGAACTTTTCATCGGTGACCAAACCGAGGTCGGCCTCGCTTACATGGCGATCGATTCAGTTTGGCCGTGAGTTGTTGCTGAGAGGCATCAAGTGGGGTATTGGCAATGGGGAGAGCATCAGTATAATGAAGTATTCCTGGATTCATGGTTATCCCAAGGTTGCTATCAAACCCTTGTCACCGATCCCTGAGACGGAAAAGGTTAGATATCTGTAGAATGATGGGGTACAGGCTGGGAGGCCGAGATTATCCTCCAAATTTCGATCAGCGGGTGTGGAGGCGGTGATTTCTTCTCGTGGCTGCATGACAGGTTTGTCCTCACACCGTCAGTTCAGTTCTGCATACAACCTAGCAAGAAGGTGCAAAATCTGATGATACCTTGGAGAGGAAGAGCTAGAAATCGGTCTGGTCCATCCAAGCCTCGGGGAAGATGAAAGTGGGTTTTGTACTGCTTATCTCTGATCCAGCGAATTTCATCCCTGCTCTGAGACCGCTCGGCATTGGGTTTTGTGACTGCTAATATCAAGTCTCTGTCAACAGACTTTGAGTCCCGTTCTCTCAGATTTTCTAGTCGTAAATTGCCTCACTGTGCCGAGCCCCTAGTTTGTATTCTTTCTATTGGTGTTGTCCCAGATCTGATCCAGGAAGAACTCCGTAATGTTAAGTGATCAATAAAGAAGCACATTCTCTCTCAAAAAAAAAATGCGGGAAGGAGAGATCCAAATAGCACACATTTAGCCTTTACTCGTTTCCAGTACAGTCAAATGACAAGATTTATTTTGGTACCCTCAGAAAAAAAATCTACAAAAGCGAATTGCATGTTGTGGCCAAAAATCAGAAAATGTTTCTGCTAGACTAGTTAAAGAAATTGTTTCTTCGTTAAAAATAGGGAATTCATTCATATGCAATCTGGGTAAATTTGTTTCACATGTATTGCCAAATTGTGTCCATATCTCAAAGTAAAGTTGTTTTGGCAGTGTTATCACCGCTTTGCTACTCTTTCAAAACCAACTCGAACAGCACAGTAGTGAGATCAAGGAGTGAACCGACGACAGCAGAAAGTAAATATGGATCTGGTACAAGATACTCACTCATAACAGGCACATTACGTGGAAAAAGTAAGCCTAGTTCACTAGTACATGCCACTAACTTATTTGCTAGATACAATGCAACGGCTACAACTACAACAGGCTCTCCCATCCCAGCCATCGCAACAGGATCTTGACTTCCTAGCTAGAGATTAAGAACACCAAAGCAACCTTTGGCGTCCTCCATCACAGCACACACTGATAGTACTACTACAGGTCCAGCGCTTAACAAAAATAAATCAACAACGGATAAAACACAAACTTCCAAGAAGGAAACTGATTGAACAGTACATTCCATCATGACACAAGCGAGTCAGCACTGTTCAGATAAAAAAAATGCAGGCAAGCATCTCATCTGCCCATTATCAAGGTGACAGTGATAATAGTCTAGATAAAATTGAAATCCTTTTCTTAATCATCAAATTTTCACAAGGCGTCAAGAAGAACGCAAAGATTGACAAATGCTCCACCTAACAGCCGACTTTGTTTCAGCTGAATGACTAATTAACGCTCATCATCGTGGCTCTGATGAAACTCTGTATTGCTGAACTGTGGTACAGGTCCAGCACTTGACAAAAATAAATCAACAACGGACAAAAGGCAAACTCCAAAACCAAAATACAGAGAAGGCACAACCAGTCACAGTTATTACTGCAGAGCTAAGTTAGGACATTAAGAAATATAATAGGATAACCCAATGTCAGAATTGCTCATTTGGTGTCATGCAAGAATACTGGTTGTTCAGCATTTCAACATAAGTCCCCACATGTTCTACATTAGTGATACCTGTACTTAAAACCAAAGTACAGAGAAGGCATAATCTATCAAGTGGAACCCATCATTCACTCCAAATGTGAAGGTCTGACATCACAATAAACTAATCAAGTCATTTAATATCCTTAACATGATTATCTAATTCAAATAGAAATACCTTACACGTAGATCATTTCATTATAGCCGGAGACAAAGAAAAGCTTCCAGGTTATATTATTAGTAAAATGGATCCAAACATTCAGTATCATGACAAAGCAAAAGGAGATCAAGCTGCAACACATATAACTTACTAACAAAGAGAGAAATAAGCAGATACCAGAATTAATATATTGAAGACATTAATCATGTGTTAACAAAACGATTATAATATCCATGACTAAAGTACTAGGGCATCCGGTGCTAACAGCCATGAATATACAAGTACAGAAACACAAGTGGAATTATAAGTTTACTGACTAGGTAACCAAAAAAGTCGGGCAATGAGACTCACACACCAGACTATCACAACTTCACAGAGATCTACTCAATGCTCTGCTGCTCATACTCAGGACCTAACTCCAATAGTCCAGTATCATTAGAAAGATGGACAATTGCAAATCTGCACTACACAAGCAAGAGATTTATTACCCATCTGCCAATGCCTCCGAGAACAAGGGAACATATGGAAGATAAGGAGTCCTGACATACAGAAGTCGACAATCCGGTCCAAGGTGGCATATAAAACACAGCTTTCTACGATCCATGTCATAAGACATTAGTGTGTTCTTGTGCCCACCAACTATGAAAATCATATTGTGTTCGGAGTGGAATGAGACAACATCGAAATGAGCTGCAAATGATGAATACCGTGCTCCAAACAGCTCCAAGTGGCTGACATTGTGCTTCAAGGTCCATTTTTCAGTATTATAGTCCTCAAAGCCCAGATTGATAGCTCAGAACTATCAGAACCAGCAGTCTTGTCTGTGATATACAACTGCCTCTGCGACACAAAAATTGCATCATCGCGAGCATAATCATTGTATGGTGGCATAGGAGTATCAATGAGCCACCAATCATTTCCTTCCACATCAACAGCTAATATAGAAATAGAAGCATAAGAGGTAGCCAAATGCAGGATCCCGTTGAAAAAAACGCCTTTTGCATTTTCGGGTATTGAAAACATATAGCTGTCCAGGCTATGATGCTTCCAAACTCCAGTTTTAGACGAGTATATAGCCAGTGTTTCGATGCGGTCGTCACACTCGCCTAGCTCAGACTCATCTAAACCCCAGGCCTCTTCATCAGTGAACTCGAACACATGGAAGTGAGAGGAGACCGTCGGCTCGAACCCCAGGCAAGCTATCCGCGCCTTGCTGGACCAATCGGTGGCAGGTACGACAGTCCATTTCTCGGTGGCGGGGTTGCACACCACATAATCCACTTTCTTCGGATCAGTCGCCTTCCAACAACGGCAGAGGAGGAGGCCATTGCAGCATTCCAAAATGTCAAGATACTCGTATTTGGGCAGGAAGGGTAGCGAAGGGTCGACGAGAGGGTAGCCTTTCCCTGAAACGTTGGTGAAATATTGAGCAAATCTAGGGGACCGATTCATGTTGTAGCCTTGGTGGAAGAAGCCGGCGAGGGGCTGGGGCAGCTTCTTGCGGTGGTCGGGGTGGAAGAAGAGGTTGCGCCAGCGCGTGGAGACGCACTTGCAGCAGCAGGTGGACTTGTAGGGCACACGCGAGATGATGTCGGTGAGTATGTCGTCTGTGAGCTTGTCCACTGGGCTCCCCTTTACGCCTTTCTTCTTCTTCTTCTTCTTGGAGCCCGGCGCCATCGCCGTCCGTGGAGACGGGACCGTCGAGGAGCGACCAATCTGCGCACATCAGGGGACGGAGGGGTTAGAGATCCATCCTGGTAGTGAGGGGAGCGTGAGGGAAGAGAGGATCCACCAGGTGCGTGGTGCGCGAACTGCGAAGAGGGTAGCGGCGGCGAGTGCGTCGGCTCCACCGGCGCCAGCGAGCGAGCGAGGGTTTGGGGGTGAAGCCGGCCGAAGTGAAGGGGACTGGCCGGGGAATGGGCCACTCGTGCGATTCTTTTTCTCTTGCCGGAATGGGCCGTGTGAGCAAACCTGGGCAACGGGCCGGCCCGGCCCTGCCTTCGCGGGCCTAGCCCGGCACGGCACACGGTGGCCCGTGTAGCTCGCGGGCCGGGCCGGGCCGGCACACGGTCCTGCCCCGTGGCCCGAGCACGGCACGGCAGCTAGACAGGCCGGCCCGTGGCACGTGTAGCACGCGGGCCTGTTGGCCTCTCCACTGGGCCCGTAAAATTAACATATAAAAGTGGTCTTGACTCCTATATAACACCAAAGATTCAGTGTCCTGTTGGTTGAGGGAGTGCGATATGATATCCAGGCTGGGCTCGTGCTGGGCTTTTTCCGCATGCCGCGTGCTGGCCTGCCAAAGCCTGGCTTGTTGGCAAGGTTTGCGTGTGAGTCAAAGCGGACACGTTTTAAAAGCAAAACGTATATATATACCGTC
The DNA here is from genome assembly GCA_910589775.1 of Avena eriantha. Lineage (NCBI taxonomy): Eukaryota > Viridiplantae > Streptophyta > Magnoliopsida > Poales > Poaceae > Avena > Avena eriantha. The sequence continues at coordinate 326,911,362 of OU342746.1, forward strand.
TGTCCAAAAAAGCCAGATATTTGTCAGATTCATATACCTATACACTAAAACGTTAAAATGTGTTGCGAAGCTAGAAAATTTTCGACATCTTTTTTAGACGGAGGGAGTATATACTACGACCGATGTTTTCTCTTGAAGTTTCGATATTTGCTTATGCACTCTTGTCACCCTTGTGGCCACGATCAGAGTCATCATCATCTCCATAGCGTCACCAGCAATCCCTTGCAGGTGCCCGTGGATATTGCATATTTGACACGTCGTGTCCACAAACGGTGTCGGAGCACGGTTAGGGCGACGGCGCCCTTTGCTACCACCATCCTGGCGGCGGTCATCATCGCGTCGACAGGGGCGATCATCGCCCCCTGGACGTGCATCATCTCGGCGGTCACGGTAGCCACCACCGCCTCCTCGTCGGTAGTCGCCACCACCTGCTCCTCCTTGGTAGTCCTGCCGCCCATGATCAGGATGGCCGCGATCGGGGCTGCATCCTCGAGAGCGATGGTCACGATCATACTCATGACTGCGATGGGCATGTTTGCCGAGGAAGTGAAGCTCTCATGGGCCCTATGACCGGAGCCATTGCGCATGTCGTAGGAGCTGAGTTGCCCGAAGAAATCATCGAGAGTTATGTCAGGCTTGCCGTTGATGTTGGTGATGAGGGAGTTGTAGTGATATTTGTCGAGACCGCGAAGGAGATACCCGACAAGCTCGTCCTCGTCGAGGGGCTTGCCCACCGCCACCAATTCGGAGGCAAACCCCTTCATCTTGGTGAAGTAGTCGTCGGCGGTCATCGCCAACCTCTTGGTGTCGTTGAGTTGGCTCCGAAGATGCTGGATCTTGGAGCGAGCGGCAGTCTTGAACATGCTATCAATTGTGGACCAGGCCTCGGTGGAAGAGCTCACACCAAGAACATGGGAAAGAATATCAGGTGACAATGAATTTAGAAGGAAACGCAGAACCTGTTGATCCCGTGCGATCCATGCAGTGTAGGCCGGGTTCTCCACCTCGACCTTTTTCTTGTTCTCATCCTCAATCTCCAAAGTCTTGGACGGTGCACGGTCAGTCCCATCAAGGAGGCCCATGACACGAGCACCACGAAACGCGTGGAGGACGAGCGCCTTCCATGCAAGATGGTTGGTGCGGTTCAGCTGTTGCGAGGGAGGCGTGCCCAGGGCAGCGCGGCGGATGATGATGAAGAGCTCATGATGTCTTGTTCGGCGGCGGCGACTAAAGGATCTCAGCGGCGGCGGCGGTCGTGGTTGTAGACCGTGTTGTCGTAGTCGTAGGGGCAACGACGATCAGATCAGATCGGCTAGGCTGTGGTCGTGTCGTCGTAGTCGTGGGGGCAGCGGCGATCAAGTAGATCGGCTAGGCTGCAGTCGTCGTGTTGTCGTGGTCGTAGGCAGCGGCGGCTGTAGAGAACAGCGGCGGCGGCAGTCATGGTCTTGGGCGGCAGTCATGGTCTTGGGCGGCAGCGGCGACTTGAAGAATCAGCAGCGACGACAGCGTAGGGTTTTTAGGGTTGTTCGGCAGCTAGAGGTCTTGGAAGAGACGCTCTGATACCATGTCAAATATCTGGGTATGGTTACGTGTTAATATAGACCCAAAGTGGGCATAACTTGTACAAGAGATGAGTCATATTCATACAGGTATGTGTACACGAGTATAAGAGAAAAGCCTATTACAATATCTAGCAGTAGCTATAGTGGCGACAATGGTGTCCCACTGGCGAATACCTCCACGTTGATGGCGTACGTTCTCCTCATAGCGGCGATAAGCAGGTGGAGTGTGCTTCATGTCGGTTGGTCAGAGTGTCAGCTGACAGGTTTCTGTACAAGCCGGATGAAGAGGAAGGCAAGGCAGAGCGTGCATTTTCGTCGGGTCCGGACTAATTTAAATTTTACTACAGTATTATCCTTACCATGATTTTTCTCTCAAACTAGGAATTGATTACAAGTTAAATTTTTTGGCATGGTAAGCATATGTTGCCTTGGCCTACTCGATTATTTCGAGAATTTTTAGGAACTTCTGTCCCTTGTTTCGAACGTCAAGTGTACGTGTACCGGCTGGATAAGAATATCCGGTCACTAAGAGTCTAAGAAACGAGGCCGTCCTACTCAATAAGTTTAGTGGTAAAATCCGTAAGATCGAGCCAAGCCTGACAACGAAACATGTTTCCAAATTCAGATTACTAGGTGAACAGGCGATGCCATTTATTCTGGCACAAATTGGTAGAACGGTAGGCATTCTTGTCAGTGTTGTCGATGTGTAACATGTTTTGGCTTTTTTTTAAATGTTTTTCCGGAGATCTATAGTGGCAGTCCTTTGCTAATTTCAAGGCAACTTTTATGGTACCTTTTACTAGTCTCCAAATATGACTAGTATAATTTGGTCTGACAACTAGGAAAGATTTGACCCAGTAGGCCTAGTTTGTAAATCAGTGGGGAAAAATTATAACGGACCCAGCAAACAGGTCAGGGTCGACCAACTGGAATAGAGACCCAACGGTGGCAGCGATGCGCCGGCGACGAGGAATCCATGATCTAGTAGGAACAATAATATTCATTTGTTCTTTACGTGGAAAGAAGAAGACGCTCGATCCGAATAGAACGGGAGAAAATATGGCGCCTCTGATTGTGCACGCATGTGGCTACTCATGCGCAGACGTTGGACAAATTCACGCATTAATCTCTGGGTCTGTTGGGATCGAGCAGTTCAGCCAGTTCAGCCGAAACGAATTAAACAAGGATAATTTTGAATGTATTCTACAAACAATTATCCACAGACCACAAGTTGTTCGTCGCTCACAATTTGGTATTTTTTTAATGCAATGCAATAGGACTACCGAATCGGAACGAAATCCCTATAGTTCTTCCCGTCAAGAACCGCACGCAATGGACAAATTCCAAAATTCCAGCAGTGCGGTCGCTGATTGGGAGCTTGCCCAGCGAATTATACGAGATCTTAGGATTCCACAGCCGGCGGCCTCGCCCGGGGACGAGCCTACCACCGTCGCCGGCTCACGTGGTGTTCGCCTCTGCTGCCTACCGCGTTGCCGATGAATCCGTGGCCGGCAGCCCGCGTCGTCGATGCGCATAACGATGTTTGACAGAGTAGAAGTAAACCTGCCCATGGCGATTAACATGAGCAGTAGATCCGTTATACAGTACTGGATAGAATAGTTCAATGTGAAGAATCAATGTCGCTTAAGCGAGAGGCTGGCTCTGATCGGGTGAGCGTGAGCAAAGCTAGCACAATTTCGTCGAGATGGAGCAACGCTGGTGTTATTCATGACCTTGGCCCGAGAAGAATATTTGGGCCTGGGCCCAACTACGTTTTTTTTCGAGCTGAAAACTGTAGGGGAGGCCCCGACAGTAAAAAAATTTATCAAGAAGAAAATATGTACAAGGAGGACGAAAGAATATACAAGAGGGCTTAGCCCGGAAAAATTACAGAGCGTCTAGCCAAGAGACTAGAGGGGTTTTCAGATCATCCTTCATTCTATAAGAAAGAAGGAAAATGACCTTTTTAAACACTAGTATAATTTGTACTAGTCCACTTTTTAGCACTAGTATAAACCGTTAGGAGCCTTTAGATACACTAAAATGAATGGTTGTTATTCATTTGAGGTACCTTAAAAGAACTCAATTTCAAACTGAATGGCACTTCATCATCACCCAACTCTCGTTGCACTCAACCGAATACTACCTCTGTGCCCTATTGTAGCATTTGCCAACAGGTTCTATATAAAGGAATAGAGATAATACTAAGAAGGTGCTATATTAGGGAATTATGCTAAGCAACATGTGGCAAGTTGTATAGAAATAATACAGGAAACTCTAGAATAGCCGTGAGATGATGAATACCTGCTAAAACTGAACATGGTTAACGTCGAGGGACAAAGCTTCTCTACAGATGTCACACAAAAATAACACGCAGGAATATCATGGCATGAGAATACAGACTGTGTGTTTAGGAATACATCCAGTACACACGTATGGCATACAAACACATGAACTGGCGAGTATACACCGGAGGAAACAATTGTCTCTATTTCCAAAAGATTATACTTACACTCTGATCTAAAAGGGCTACACGTACCTACATCACCAACAGAGAGAATAGCCACCAGTCTGCACCAACATGGCGCTGGCCATTTCCTGCGAGCAGGAACCCATGACCCAAAGAGTGGCACCTAACAACATTGGTCCTGAAAACACAACACAAACAATAAGAAGGCATAAAAATAGCACAGGAAAATGCAGAAACTAAATAAGGTGTTTTCTATACCTTCTGGTCTATTATCCAGATCCGACTCATCGATACACGACGGCCAGAGACCAGCTCCTTAGCAAGCCTTTCCATTTGCCCGGATGGCAGGCTATCATGGAGTGTATCCCTCGCAATGGAAAAAGGCGGCACATCCTCGTACTAAACAACAATGCGTGAAAGTTGATTCATCATTTCATCAAGTGTCTCAACAACAAAACATGATATCTTCCAAGGCACAATGCACCATCAGAGTGCCCCTCTAACAATGTTATGCAACTTTGTGAAGCAGCCTCAAACCACATCACAAAAACAGTACTACCTCCCTTCCATAATATAGAACTTTTTGGTGCACTAAATTAGTTTGCTAAAACATTCTAAATATGGAACAAATTTAGTAGTTGACATGATTAACATTATAACACGTGTCCTACGTGATCTGCCGGGTTACTCCCGTGCCTAGGCTTTCCCAAGCATCCATCTCAGACCAACTCGGTCCTCCATAGGATTTCTGAAGTGCAAATCTAAACAGATTTTCGTTGGTAGGGCGATCATACCTCATCCAAGCAACTAATTTTACCAACATTAGCTTGTGCAGACCTTCAGTGTACACATGCAAACCAAGATGGGCAATCATATCGTGTGCCATGACCATTTGAGATAAGTTTTTCGCCTGCAAAAATGGTAGATTGATAAATAGAATTCGTTGAGTGATAGGCCAAAGAGCAGAGCACATGCATATAAATTTGCCCAGGGCACAAAAAGAGAAAAGACTATGTTTCACCCATACACGAGTCATGACTTAGAGCTTGCGCATATAACATGAGAAGGCAAATATTTTGGTTCAGCAACCAACCATCCCGCGGTACTTTATTCTCTAACATGGTTAGCAATGCTTCCTGTCAAGATTTCCATTGTGCAACATATTCTCTGCCTTGCCACCTCAAAAGCCCATCCTGAAAAAATAATCCATGTCCATCTGCCTCAAACCCAAGTAAAAATGCACGGCGTAACTCGCATTCATTAAGTACGTGACAACATCACCTCTTACACCCGTAACAGCCACCATTCTCAGGATCCATCCCAACCACGACACAAATGAACAAAAGCTTTCAGGTATGCAACACAATCTTTAGCCATTCTAGTAGAGCGACCATCTACTAATACCTAAACCCTAACAACACAATAGATACTTAGACAACAAATCCCAACAAAAAGAGATCACAATCTCTACTATATACTTAAAAAAGACGATCGGTTCCGTGTTCAGCCACCAGCGCGTTTCGCTTCGTCCCGCACCTCCGCACTCCGCCCGTAATTCTCGCGCCCCTCACTCTGGCCCCACCCATAATCGTGTATACTTCGCCCCCTCCCTCCCGCACACCAGCCTCCACTCCCGTCAGCACCCAGTCGCTCCTTGCTACACCTCGGCGGCGCCCTTCTCCCCCGCTACTGCCGCCTACTCATACCATTATTTCGCCGGATCCGGCCGTAACCGCTTCCACCATGCGGATTTGGCCTGCACCGCGCCTCCCCCTCGACTATCCTGTCCTCCACCGTACGTCTCGGGGACATGTAGACCCGATGCCCTCATCCCCAGATCGAGATCAAGAGCTTAAACACGAAAGTGTGGCTCGTGGCATGGAGGCCTGTATCTCGACATAGGTGCCCGAGATCTGGATATGGAGGCCCCAATCTGACCTCCTCTCTTTATCTTTCCTTTTTTGTGACTTATTTTGTTTTGCATCAACTTTCAGTTGAATCTAAGGTGAACCTGTTGAATATTCTAAGAATATCTACGTTTTATTTTCACTGGTAGATTGAGGTAATGAATCATGGTCAATTAGGTTAGAGAATATAAAGAAGTACGTGGTGTCTTATGCTGGTATAGGGCCTATACATACTTCACCTAGACTTTTCTAATACGTCGAGGTAGTTTTACTCTTGAATGATTCTTGACTGAGACATTCTAGAACATATGAACAGATAGATACTTGAGATCTCAAGTTGAGGCGCATATGCTGTTGCTTCAGAGCATCCATCGTCATCTTAGCCAGTGCCTCTAACAACGCCAGCAACTCAAGCAACCCCTACGCAGTTATGTTCAGTCTCCTAGACTTAAGTTGCTCTGAGTATTAACATGCATATGACTTTGCTCAAATATCAGACATGAGAATTCTAATTGAGCTGCGATGGCCACTTGTTAAATCAGGCAACTCTTGTTGAACGATAGCCAAACACTCAATAAGACAACTGAAGGTCTATACGAAGTGAACACTTAGTTAACATCACAATACATGCCTGATGTTTCACCTCTGGAACATGAATATTTTGTATTCCCTTGTTTTCTGTGTGAACAGAATTGAGACTATATTGCAGCTTCTGAATAAAGTCATTCATAGTGGTAAATATTGCCCTTTCTGGATTTCTAATCACATGTCTTGCTTATAGCTAAATTACTGTTATTTTTTTGGTGATGCATCATGATAGCCTTCTGAACAATTAATACTTTTTCTAATATTCGATGTCAGCTAGCTATTTGGTTCCTTCAATTTTCTGCTCATCTTTATGAACATGGCTCACAATAGGGCAAACTACAAGTCGCTGCAGGCTTCAGACGACCTTCCTTATGTCAATGTATTTTCCCTTCCAACCCATTGGGACAAAGATAACTGGAGTAAGGATTGCTTCCATGTTATGTAAGGTCTTCTTTCACTTTCATTCTCTGCAATTTTATCTGATGTCTCTTCCTTTCTAAAGTTTGGTAATCTATGAGTCTAACCTCAAATTAACTAGGCTTACAGTGAGTTCTTTAATTGCTTAGTGCAAAGCATTCTCCATTGATATTCCCTAACTAATGACTACTCCCTACATTCTGAAAAACAAGGCGTATAACCTCCGTGCGAGAGGATGATGGTAGGGCCGAGTCAGAGTTGCAGCTAATTCTTCGTACGGGGCTGGTGATCCTGCCCTACAACTCTGCGATGCACCGTTGTGCTCTTAAGGTGCGCTATGTTTTCTTCCGAGGCACAAGATTCCTTATCTTCCCCTCCTACTTGGTAATTATTAGTGCCAATTTGCAAATGTGCATGGGTCCTTCATCTATTCAGTATGGGTACTTCTCTTATCTTTGTACTTATGAATTTAGAGACCAACTTGGAGTGGTACATACAAAATGGCAGAATTTTGTTCCTATGAAAGATCAAATGGATGTAAAGGTATTGGTCCAACTTTGTGGTCCACTGCCCAACTGCTTTATGAAATGCAAATGACATATTCGATGTTGACTCTTAATTTTAATCTATGAGGTTATCTTTCAGCATGTGATTTCACGATTATTATAACCCTTCTCTGCAAAGTAATGACATAATCAGCTCCTGCCATTTCGTTGGAGGAGATGCCCGTGGGCTTATATTTTGCATGGTATCAGCAATGTTCTGTCAAGGTCCAAGCATCAAAGTAATCTATAGGTTAGAATATCTCAGTGTGAACTACCAAGTCAATTCTCGACAAGTGGAAAGGAACCTATAGATTTGCATCTGAGCCGTTGTCGAGGGCTTCTACTCCACCAAATATTGTTTCTGTATTCACCTTTACCATCTAGCTTGTGCTTGCTCTGTATTTTCATCAATATGTTCAGATGTATGTCCTCTTTATTATCGGGTAGCTTGCTCTGTTCACATTTCAATAGTCTTCACAGACATATTCTTCATAGGCATAACTAGGTGTTTTCAATTCACTTGTGTACTGTCCAGATGTCCTGTTAGTCAGTTTCAAAGGCCCAGTTGTTTTTTACTACTAGATGCTTAATTCTGCTTTAGAAAGTACTGCCCTAGGGAAGTACATAACCAGTTTTGTGGGCTGAAGACCGATGAATTTTATTGCCATAGGTCTATTGTTTTTTAGGATCAAATATAATTATTTTTTCTGAATCATATTTTGCATGGTTCAGAACATATATTCCTCCTTTTATCCTCGGTTGCGTGTCTGGTTGGTGTCATGAGCTTCGAAACTCTGGTTTACTCAGTTAAGGTTTTATTTTTCCTGAGCATCGAACCTAGGATTGATCGAATGTTTTTATTCCAAAATGTTCAAAGCCATTATCTGAGCAAATCTAGAGTAAATCTTTTTTGTTGCTCGGCCTCTTTAGAAAAGCTTGGTTAGGCGTGGTTGTTGCGCCCCATCACTAATCTATCTCACTAGGACAGTAAATGGTTAATGTCCACCATTTTACACACGTTAGGTCTAGCAATGATAGCTGCAATTCTGAGGTTTTTCCATCTAAAACGATCAAGTCACATGTTGCTAATACTCCCAAAAATATCCATGTCCATTTTGTATCAGGTGCAATCAAGTAAAATCCAGAAAGTATTTTTAAAAGCCAAATAAGAAATTGAGTTGTCTCTGTGATTAAGTCATAATTAAGTCAGCATATTATATATTTAGTTGATTCTCTCATGATTTTCACTAGACTAAGCTACTCCTTGCAACTGATTTTTCATCTGCAGTTGATTTAATCAACATTCAGTCCACTTGATTTAGTAACTACCTACTGAATATTGTGCAGGGGATAGATGGTAGGTGCAATGGTGGGGTGCAGAGAGCAAGAAATGTGGGGGCGAGGTGCCGAGAGAAGTGGGGCAGGGAGGATGGGATGGAAGGGGAGGTGATGCTGAGTTAAAAACTAGGCTTGATCAGCAGACATCCCTCATGCAGCGAGCAAACAGATCCGACACCAGTGCAACACCCGTTAGATCCGAGCAGGTCGGACGGATTCAAGCAGAGCCCAAACAGTGCTTGTCCACCCCCATCTGAGCTGCTTCAACCCAGCCATCTACAGCAAGTAGTTCCTCCTTACGATGTGCCAGGTTTAGTCGACATAATGTTTTATTCTGCTGGTGCGGATGGGAACCTCTAAGTTTGTATGTTCGTCTTCTTTGCTTGTCTTCTTTGGCTCCTGGTTGTAAGACAGTGCCTATAAAGCTTCTTTAGATCATAGTGTCTCTCGCTTTTTAACTTGGCAAGTTCAGTAGTAGTACTGCTGACAGAGTTCAGGGTTGATGCTGAATATTTGCTGTATTATCAGTTTCATTGTGAAATAAATTCAGTGTGAGGGATCCTTGAATCGAAAATAAGGTACAGTAAACATTCTGATGATTCAGTAGGCGACCTTATTTTAATATTGTGCAGATTATCTTTATGTGTTCTCTCAGCTCATCTAGATTCCCTGTTCACAAATAAACAAGACTGGGGAAACTAGAACAGTTTTTTCTGTATATTCAAGCAGTTGTGTGTGATGTCACATTACATACGTACATTCTGAAGTTGAACATGACATAGATGTTGTTGGTTCAGCCAATGGATTTTTTTTCTTGAGATTAACCAGATTGGCGTTTTTCAATGTATTAGTTTTATAATAATTCTGATGCAGTGATACTCAAAGCTTCACAAGTCTATTTGTATTTCTTCGATAATATGACATGACATTCTATATGGTTTGAATTTGTACCCAAAAAAATGAGAATTGTTACAAAAAAGCGACTTTCAGGTATTTACATCTTTTTGAGGTTTAACATTGGTTTACACTCTTAGTTATTATCCGATGATAATTAGCTTTTCTGTTTAACCACTTTTCTCTCTTTGTTCACACGTTATTTTACTAGGAAATATATTTGGTTTCAAAGCAATTTGCCTCATTTTATGTACATTTTCTACATGATCGCTTATAAAACAGAACAATTAAGGGAATGGTTTGCTTTTTGTTCATGCACTTTGGCTTGTGCTAGACTTCACATATAAATCACGCACGATATCACCTCCATGCGGACGGCGGCGGTGTGCAACTGTGTCTAGGAACTGGTATTATGTAGATTTTTTTTCTCCCGTTGCAACGCATGGGCATGTTCCTAGTCTAATAAAAAGAAATATAAGATCTTATGATAGGCCTTTTCATGGAGTTGCCAACATATATTATTCACTATTATTAGCATGTATACCGAGGAAAAAGAGTTTATACAATTGCTGCCAAAATATATAAGTACAAAACGTGACTTTTCTCCAAGCTTACAGTTTAGAGTAATGTCAAACCTTAATGTCATAGCCAATGTTCATTTTTATTTATGAAGACTACAAACTGTTATATATAGAAAGAAATAATTTCAAAGCACCTAAACCAGAATCACTTAGACACAAGGTATATACATTGATTTTTTCTGTGCAACAACCGATCTTATAAGCTCATGTATCTATTTCACCTTGCCAAAATACATACATTAGTGTTTACACTGGCACTACCATGACTACCCCAAAGTAATAGCATAGGGCGAAAATCATGATAGATTATGTAAGTTGATATAGCTCCCACAAAATAGTTCCAAGATTCCTTCTGAAATGTTAGCTGAATAAGCATAACTCAAGCAGTAAATAAAGCTATTTTAGGAACACGTGGATAGAAGAAATCAATAACATTTTCTTGTGTGAATTAGTTTGCACAAATTCGAATGTCAGAAATCCATAAATATATATTTCAATATCTGAACTGTAATAGTGCACAACGTTATTCATAGGGTCCGAATCCATATACTTCTTCAATTAGGTGTTGGTTACAATAATTTTACCAGCTGTGTTAACGTGGAGCAATTTCATATCTGTAGGCCATACTATATAATCTTACGTTTTGAAATAGAAAGAGTAGCATCACTAAAACAGCTACTCTCCTTATCTCTTTCTTTAGCCGTACCATGTTAGTTTTCTCCAAAATTGATACCTGATATGAATGTTTTTCCTTCCTCACTTCTCCTTGACTACAAAATATTTATCACTTTTCCATCGAACTGACTACCCATAAGCCATCAAACGGGCGAACTTACTGCCAACGAACACATGAATCTAAGGTAATAAATCATACGTTTTCAACACAAGCTTCTTATTCAGTACTTGAAAATATTCCCACACTTAATAGTCAAATTAAATTTACCATATTTTTTTCCAAACAGCTCATTGTTGCATGTTAATCTTTGAGGTTAAGATGTCAAAAGGAAGTACTTGCTTACTATGCAACAAAGATCGGATGACAATGTAGAACAGAAGATATGCATTCATAGATTCTGGAAATATAATGGTGAAAAACAAGCACGACTATATGATGTTAGTTATCTCCAATGAGTTGATTATATGGAGAAGAACAATAAGGTGTAGATGCAAACATGGTAATTTATCTAGTTGCAAAATTGGTGAAGACATTATGAACATAGTATCAAATGAAACTTGTTACTTGAGTGAAACGTGTGGGAGATTCTGCAGCCGCACGTTATCAAGAATGGATATAAAATAACAGAGAAACTGCACGAAAATTAGGAATGAAGTAATACGTGCAAATCATACAGGTCCCACGGTTAGATATGATAGTTCTCAGAACATCCATGATGGACTTTTTTGTTAGACCATTCATACACTTCTCTCGGTAGATTTTGCTAAAAAATATATTTTCCAAGTAGATTGCACAATTCAGCTTCAGGAGATAAGCAGGTGGAGTGTGCTTCATGTCGGTTGGTCAGAGTGTCAGCTGACAGGTTTCTGTACAAGGCGGATGAAGAGGAAGGCAAGGCAGAGCGTGCATTTTCGTCGGGTCCGGGCTAAATTGTGGTATGCGGAGGTAGTGTCTTCCTGTTAGAAAATCTTAAATACAAAACCAACTAACATCTAGAGAAATGAAAATAACAGATTTAGATGTGGTAGTGTGAACAGTCCACATTCGTAGACTAATTTAAATTTTACTGTTATCCTTACCATGATTTTTCTCTCAAACTAGGAATTGATTACAAGTTAATTATTTTGCACGGTAAGCATATGTTGCCTTGGCCTACTCAATTATTTCGAGAACTTTTAGGAACTTATGTCCTTTGTTTCGAACGTCAGGTGTACGTGTATCGGCTGGATGAGAACATCCGGTCACTAAGAGTCTATGAAACGAGGCCGTCCTACTCAATAAGTTTAGTAGTAAAATCCGTAAGATCAAGCCAAGCCTGACGATGAAACATGTTTCCAAATTCAGATTATTTGTTGACATTCTCATGTACTACTACGTCGCGTCGATATCAATTCTCAAACTCAGAATGATGATAAAAGTACAAACAGCAATATGAATTTTTCCTCTTATAAAGAGTATATATAGTTCTCAAATGGCACCAGGAAGCTCGGCATCTGTCCTAAGAGCAGTTTTGTTTCGTTTAAATTAACTCCACATCCTACTACAAGCCTGGATATTTGGCTCTTGAAGTAGCTAGTACTACCTCTGTACAGCAACACGGGAGTGCAGCAGCGATTTCAAGGATTGCATACAGCAACGATGCAAGACAGCAATGCATCTCCTGAGAGCCATTTACTGATCATACATCTATCAAGCACATTGCTATCATACGGACCAATTTACTTCATGAAAGCAGGCAGTTTCCCACATACACGGCAAAACAACTGCAACCGCACACATTATCGGCCATATGCAGCAGAAGAAAAGAATAATCGACAGCTGACGGAAGCAAACAGCTAAAAAGGTGACATAAACTCAACCATTCCTAGATGCATGGTTAGTTTAGCCAACACTATTCCAATGCTATATCAGGAAAGCAACTTGAGATCTACAATACTACAAGCGGTAGATATGTTTTAAGGGACATCAGAATCAATTATCATGAGAAGAACTTCACCGCCACAGTTTACTTAAAACGTGAAAGCCAAATGTTTTCTAAAGTATTTAAGATTATAAGAGGATAATCCAGCTATCTTGCGGAACCAACTTACACTATAAATGTCTCCTACTTCAGGTGGATGCCCAACAAAGTCAGCATCTGATATTCCAAAAGAAATTCTGTCTTCAAAATGAAATAATCCAGATTGAACTATCAAAACTATATATCCTGAACAACATATCCAATCATGAATTACATATACGCCACTTCATCACTGAGAGGGGAAAACAAAAGCTTGTAAGTCATATTGTTAAAAAGAGAATGGAATTCAGGCATCACAGAGCAAATGGAGATCCACATACCACAAAGGCCAAGATTAACCAACAAGTTGCAATACAAATAAATTATTCACAAAGAGAGAAATAAGCAGAAACCAGACTCTAGATATCAAGGAGAATAATGCTACAACAAAGCGATCATGGTATCCATGCTTAAATCCTAGGCTGATGAAACTGCATGGGCTTCATATATATACACGGACACAAACATAAGATCAGTTACTAAGTGAAGTGCAATACCCAATATGTAGCTACATAAAGTAAGGTACATTAGTGCACTGAAGCACCATGAGCAACTGTTACAAGTTCATATAGGTTTCATCAGAAAGATAGACAATTGTGAAGTTGCGCTACGGAAGTAGTACTTTTTAGGGCCCATCTGCTGATGACTCCGTGAACAAGGGAACATATGGAATGAAAGGAGTCTTTTGTTCAATGCCAAGATATTCAAGTTGACAATCCCATCCAAGTTGACGTAGAAAATGTGGCTTCCTGCAATCAAGCTCATATGACATGAGTGTGTTCTCCTGCCCACAAACTATGAAAATCATGTTGTGTTCCGGGTGGAATGAGATAACATTGTAATGTAGCCCTGCTGAATAATCTGTTCCGAACAGTTGCAAGTGGCTGACAGTGTGCTTCAAGGTCCATTTTCCAAGACTATAGTCCTCAAGAACCCAGACTGATAGGCTGGAACGATCAGATTTAGAACCACTACTACTTGTACAATGTAACTGTCCCTGTGATACGAAAACATCATTGACACGATAATCATTACAATATGGCCGCGAACGAGGAGTACCAATGATATACAAAAGATTTCCTTCGATATCAAAGGTTACTACCATATCATCAAATGCAGCCAAATGCATGACGCAATTAAAGAAAACGCCTTTTGAATGTGTGGGTATCGCAAAATGATTCTCCTCAACCGTTTGAATTTGATGCGTCCAAACTCGAGCTTTGGACGAGTAGGTAGCCACCGCTGCGATACGTCCATCCAAATCGCTTTGGTCGTACTCATCTATGCCCCATACCTCCTCATCAATGAACTCAAACACATGGAAGTGGGAGGAAATGGCAGGTTCGAAACCAAGGCGAACGACATCCACCTTGCTGGACCAATCGGTGGCTGGCACAACCACCCATTTCTCAGTGGCAGGATTGCACACCACATAATCCAATGTCTTGGGGTCAGTGGGCTTCCAGCAGCGGCAGAGGAGGAGGCCATTGCAGCAGTCCAAGATGTCAATGCTGCTGTATCTGGGCAGGAATGATAGTGAAGGGTCGACGAGAGGTTCACCTTCCCCAGAGGCGTTGGTGAAATAGCGAGCTGTCTTGGGGAAGCGGTCTCTGTTGTAGCTTTGATAGAAGAAGCCGGCGAGGGGCTGCGGCAGCTTCTTGCGGTGGTCGGGGTGGGAGAAGAGGTCGCGCCAGCGCGTGGAGACGCACTTGCAGCAGCAGGTGGACTTGTATGGCACACGCGAGATGATGTCGGTGAGGATATCGTCGGTGAGCGTGTCCACCGGGACACCCTCCCCCACGCCCTTCTTCGTCTTGGAGCCCGGCGCCATCGATCCGTCGAATGAAGAATAGGAGCGGCCAATCTGCCAAAATCAGGGAACGGAGAGGTTACAGATCCATCCCGGCAGTGATGAGAGAGTGAGGGGAGAGAGGATCTACCAAATGCGTGGTGCGGGAACTGCGAAGCTGGTAGCAGCGGCGAGGGCGTCAGCTGCCATCAGCGCCAGCGAGCGAGGGTTTGGGCTTGGGCATGCGCAGCAGCAAGATGCGGCGGAACTGGTGAAGACGACGACGGAGGAGTGCAGATTGGGCCGTGTGAGTCGATTTCCATTGTGCTAGATTTGGGCCGCGTGAGTCCAACGCAATGTGCTACGTAACAAATCTTTCATCAGAAAGAAAAAAGGTAAAAACCTGAGGTCTAAATATGGAAGAAGTAGGAGTTCATTGCAATCGAAGGGAAAAAAAGGGAAAATCAGATGTTGATATCAACTAGAGTATGCATTTTCAACGTACTGATGTTATACTTGCATTTTTTTTTCTTACATCACCTACCTCTGCGCATTCCCACTTCTCTTCCAAACCTCTTCATCCACAATACACGTTATGTTTTGTACGTCCCTCGTGTTGATATCCACAATACACGTTATGTGTAGCAGCCAATGCTCCGGTTTAGCTCGACCCAATCAGCAGACTATCTCCTTGGCACACTCCCCCTGTTAAGTTTTCAGCGAAATTTCAAGATTATATTTTTGTAACTTTGGCAAGTAGGGAGAATATTAGGTACCTTCAAATATGGAATTAAACTGAAATCACATTTAGAATTATTTTCTGACTCAACTTGATTCGATGGTATCAAACAGAACACATTTTAAAAATTCCAAACTTTTGGATATCCAACGAGGTGCAAAATAAATATGGTACCAAATTCAAAACCCTGGTTCAACCCTATCGTGTGGTTTTTTCTACTCCCTGCGTCCTAAAATAAGTGACTTGAGTTTGTCTAAATTTGTATGTACCTATATCATAAAACGTGTTTAGATACATCTAAATCTAGACAAACCACGTCACTTATTTTGGAACGGAGGGAGTACATCATCCTTTTTTTTCTAGGATACATTTATTCTCCAACATCTCACTCTGTTGACTACAGCCTCCACATTCAGCTGCAGCGACACACATAATAAACCCCATGTGACATTTTGTTTCATGGGTGACTTTCTATTTTGTTTGAAACTCATGTAATCTACATGATGTAAATATTTTGTATGTTCGATTTATGTTCAGTTGAAGTCATGCTTTAGTCAATGAAAAAAAAAGGTGCACTAGAAACAAAATATAGTGGTACATTGTATACATTTTGTTTGAAACTCATGTAATCTACATGATGGAAAAAATGCTTGAACTTTAAATAATAAACTATATACAAATTTAAGTTGTGTTAAGAACAAATTTCAGTTGCACTGAAAGAAATTTACAGTGCTTCAAAACCTTTTCTTTCTTCATATGAAATTCCATGCTCAGTGTAGCGACTTAATTTCTTTTTTTTCTTCATATGAAATTCCATGCCCAGTGTAATAATTTAGACGTTGTAGACCATAACCCTTTTGTGACCAATAGATCTTGCATTTTTCTCATAAAAGTAAAAAAATGTTAGAAGTGTTGAGTACAACGGATCACACACACAAATACATCACCACACACAATGCTTACAGAAGACTGAATTCATGGAGCTTCAATATTTGCAAAATCATAAATCTCACTATCAACGAGAAACACTGCCTCTCACCGAATGATTAGCTTTAAGGAGACAAACATGGCATTCAAATTAGTTTGATCCCTATTAGGTTCGGAAATTTGAGAGGACTAGCAACCAAACTAATTGTCTTGTTCTCAAAAACATATTTTTAGAGTTTAAACCGTGGGGGGGGGGGGGGGGTACTCAAAAGAGAGAAATGGCATACATTACAGAGGGTCCGGTATTCATGACACAGATCGATGTGTCTCCTTTTATCCATTTTCTTAAAACGGTGAGACAAGAAGTGAGATCAGATATGATATCTGCAGTAGTTATAGTGCATGTGTGATCTTGTTTTCTTAATCGGAATACTTTGGCGTTACGGGAGTCCCATATTTTCCAATGATCATGGTTACTGAATTCCACACATGCTTCCGAAGGTGAATTGGGAGATGAGCACCCCATGTCCGAGTGAGATAATTAAGTGCATTGATGCCCAATTTTTGCTAGATGCATGTAGAGGTTGGACACTTGAGGAGCATATGATTTGTATTCACCCACAATTTTTCATCTTGCACATAGTGCAAAGTCGATGATGTTTTTGTGTGTGAGGTTTTCCCTAGTGTTGAGGCCATTGAGGTGAGCCAACCTTTCAAAGACCTTGACTTTGTTTGGCACCCTTGATTTCCAAATGTGACTAGCTTCTACGTCTTGAAGTTGAGTTTGTGGAATTTTTAAGCACCCTTGGTGGAGAATTATTCTCCAGAGATCAGCTGCCTCTTATCTGGACCGTCTAATAGGTTGGTTGCCTAGAAAAGAGAAGGCAATAGGGCAAATTGCTCTTCCACCACATTAGTTAGTTGACTGCAAAGGCCACTTTCAATCCCATTAAGGAGTAATATAGTGCATGCATAGTGGTGACAAGAGGTGCAGGTAGAAGCCACATATCATTCCAAAATAAAGTTGACTTGCCATTCGGAACTTTGCATTGGGTGATTTGCACAAGTAGATGCAGTTTTTTTAATTATGGTGCCTAGGTATGGGTAGTGTGGTGTTGAGGGTGGGGTGCATTGGCTGATTTGCGCAAGTAGAGGTAGATTTTTGTAGATTAATATGCCTAGGTATGAGCTATGTTGTCTGAATGCAAGAATTTGAAGCAAAATTTTAACAAAAGACAAACATCATGTGCACTTAGGTTTTTGACCCCTAAAGCCCCAACTTCTATGGGCGTGCAAACTCTGTCCCACGCCACAAGCCATTACGCTGTAGTGCAAGTGTCTTCAGCAGCCCAGAAGAATGCACGGCGTCTACTGTCTAGTATCTTAAGTACAGATTTTGGCAAGTTGAAGGATGCCATGAAATAGGTGGGTAAGCTATCAAGCACTACAGAGAGAAGGACAAGGCGCCCCTTGTACAAAAGAGACGCTCGCCATCTAGCTAGGTATTTCTTACATTTTCTATGATAGGTTGGAAGGCAGAGGCATGTAGTTTAGTGGCAGTAGTGGTAGTCCTAGATATGTTTGCGGGAAAAGAGGAGATGGTTGTACCAAAAAATCCTACAATGGATTGAGCTAGATCATATGGTGTGTGTGGAGGGGAACATAGGTTGTCTTATGAAAGTTGATATGCAGTCCTGTTGCGTTTGAGAAATCACTTAAATTATATTTAGGTGTGCAGCAGCATTCTCAAATGCTTTGAGTAAAATGAGTGTTGCGTCTACAAGGCATGGCAGAGACGCATCAAGAGGGTGTTTGAGGAGTCCATTAAGTGATGATCTTTGGATTAGTTGTTGAAGAAAATCTGCAACGATGATGAATAGATATGGAGATAGAGGGTCACCTTGGCGTAGCCTTGTTTGTAGTTTATCCAAGGACCAAGGATGCCATTTAGAAGTAAAGATATTTTTCCATTGTTAAGGAACGGTGAGATCCAAGCACAATATTTTGTAGGAAAACCTCTTTGGGCCAGGATATTTAAAAGGGATTGCCAACAGAATAAGTCAAAAGCTTCTTAATTATCGATTTTGATTGCAATAGTGGGTGCTTTCCTTTTGCGACAATAGTTTAGGAGATCTGCGGAAAGGACGAAATTTTCGGCGATGCATCGTCCATTGATGAACCCTGTTTGGTTTGCATTTATCAAATATGGAATTGTTTTTTGAAAACAGTTGGCGAGAAGTTTGGAAATTTCTTTGATTGGGCAATTTTGTAATGATATAGGCCGAAGGGTATCGGGTGTTTGTGCAACATTTGGATTTTGGTTAGAGGATCATGCAGGCTCTATTTAACCCATGGATGCCATTGTTTAGATGATAGGATTGGTGAAAGAGTGCTGAGACTAGAGATTTGGTTAATTTCCAAAATTTTCGTAGAAGCTTCGGCCAAAACCATTGGAATCTGGGCTAGCTTTTGGCTCATAAGAAGGAAAGCGACATTGATACCTGTTGAGAGAGACGTGTAGATTTGGGACAGATCAAAGCACCAAGAGGGAGACCAGGTTCAGCCTAGCAGTTATGAGAAAAAGGCAGTTAAGATTTCCAATTTTTGGTTCTGGTTAGAGAACTCAGTGTCGTTGATCTCAAGAATGCCAATTTTGTTATGTCTCATACGGGTTGATCCGCAAATGTGGAATTATTTCGTGTTTTGATCGTCATCGATAGCAAACTTTTTTTTTACACGTGTTCTCCAGTGATCAACTCTCCATGGACGAAGGGTTTTAATAGTGATGAGTCAGAGGGTAAATTCCGGGTGTGATAGATTTCTAAGCTCTTCAATTTTGTCTAAAAAGGAAATGGTCGCCTTGCAGTTTGTTTCCATGATGTGGTGAGGTAGTGTTGATCGGCGCCAGGAATTGAGCGTGAAACGCGTTTTTTTCAAACATGAGGCGAGCTCCCGCACGGTAATAGTGTTGGGGCTGCCGTTGGCCCATGCCGCAAGTACTGCGGCTCGTCCTGTTTGGAAATTGTCCCATGCCTGTTCAAAAGAAGAAAAAAAAGGCGGGACGAGGTGAGTTGGTGGATATTGTTGTGACAATAGGTATGTGATCCAAGATAAAACGAGTGAGTGAGCAAATAGAGGAGTTTGGGGGGGAAAATCGTTCCATGCTAGATTAATGAAGGCTATGTGAATGCGTTCTAGAGTTGGTTCTAATCTGTTGCTCGTACACGTGAAAGATCTATCCATTTAAAGGTAGTTCAATGAGATTGAGGTCTTTGATTGCTTCGCTGAAAAGATCGGCTTCGTTTTTTCTGAAGTTTTGTCTGTTCTCATCGGTAGCATATCTCTAAAATCACCTAGGATAATCCAAGCCGTGTCAGTGGATATGCGCTGCGTTTGGGCATGCTCAGTGGGAGCGTAGATAAGGCTCTGGATGCCTACCTTTGCGAGACCCTTACGCTAGCAGCACATCGACGTGGTCCTTCGCCTGTTCGGCTAGATATGTGTCGCCCACTAGTGGAAAATGGGCATTTTGTCCCGGTTTGTAATGGCCTTTAGCTCTAACCCTTTAGTCCCGATTGGACTGCGAACCAGAACAAAAGGACAGTCCACGTGGCCGCTGACTGTCGCAAGGGGGAGGGGCATTTGTCCCGGTTCGTAATACGAACCGGGATTATAGGTCTCTGCCGCAGCAGCATTTTGGCACCTTTTGTGCCGCTGCAGAGATTTTTTTTATATTTTTATTTATTTTGTTTCCCCTTTATCTATTTCTTTTTTGTGTTTTGGGCAACATTTATTTTGTGTTTTGCACTTAGCAATGAAGGACATATTACAAAACATCTCCCGATTATATTACACAGTAAGTATCGAATATATTACACGCATGCATATATACAATATAAAGTCTTTTATGATCTCTATTATATTAACATCATCTTCCGATAGTATTCTTCTTTTGGCTCTAGGATCTCTGCATCTAAGAATCCTGTAATTTCCTCTTGGATTGCTTGTATGTGATCATTTGGTAGAAGATGGCCCCGCAACCATTCGATCTAATTTAAAAGAAGGAGTCAACATATATGAATGAAACTAAACACAATTGATAGTAATAAAACAAATTTCTGAATATTATTTACATACTTGAAGTTGTTCTAAATTTCTTCCCTTCTCACAGATCATGTGACGAATGAACTCGCAAACATAATATCCACATAAGTTATTTTCGTCTGCCTACCTCAGACACTTTACAAGAACAAAGTTCAATCAAAATAATAACAATTAAGCATGATAATAGTATCGAAACTAGAATCAAACAGATGAGCAGATCTAGCTAGTAGTACTTACATTTAGTGGTTTAAATGTAACCTTCTCTTTCCATGCACCCTTAGCCTTGTTGGTGAACCGTTTCCAAGCACTGCCCGGCAAAGAAAATGAATAACATGAGTTATTAATTACTTGATATCAGTAAATGAACGAAAGTTGCCGATATAGTGTCATAATGACTGAAATTACCGCTAGAGCATATCCTGCATAGGCAGCCACTTCTCAAGGGGTTTACGTTTAGAGTCCATGGCTTATACTACTCCATTGTCAGGTTGAATAATTAGCAGAATATAATGAAATTTGCGCATGCATAACTCATCAATTATACACTTAACATCGAGTAAGCGAAATAGAATGTGTATAAGACAATAACACTCACTCGAAGTTGTAAGGTAATAATATTTCCCTTTTGGTTTCTTAGAACCTTAATATCATTACAATTTTATCCTCTGTGTCATTGGGATTAAGTTTCATAGTAAGTTCATGAACCCAATATGGGTCAATGAACCCAATGTCATAGATTTGTCCTCTTCTGAATTCGAAAATCTTCAGTCTGCATATTATAGTGAGTATGATTATACATGCAATATAAACGAGGTGAGCTAACTAGAGACTTAATTATTACAGAAATAATACTTACAGACAATAGGCACTGACGATCGATTTGTCGAGGGCGTCTTGATTGAAAAACTGATGTAGTTTAGGAAATTCAATCAGTATCTGGGTATCTCCATACCCGTAATGGTCGTTTTGAACTTCGATCACTATCTAGTTTGTCCCTTCCTTTCTGGCTTTCATGTACCAACTATGCAATCTTCGCATTTTTGTTGGTAGATACTTGACGTCCTGAGGTCTGACGAGAGGTTCCATGTACCGGTATTTGCATTTTTCCTCAGCCACGGGGAACTCTAACTGGGCTACGTACTGAGCAATAGTCATACCTTGAGCAACAGCCGCTTCTTCATACAGTCCAACAAACTCCGGATTATACTGCTCGCCCGCACATTTGCTCGACCCCACCCCGGTATCAAAAATCACTTTAGCAGGGGCATTCCTTGTTTTTCTATAAACCGAGCTGGGGAACTGAATTCCCACTTGCACTACTGCTCTTCGACCGTACCATTGACTGATGTGACTTGACAATAGAGCGATCATAGTCTCATGACAGCCTTGGCTCGGGTTGATGAAGGGTCTTCAACATTTTTTACACTTTGGCTTTTTCTTCTTTAGTGTTGGGAACTCTGGCTCTTTCGGCCGCTTGAGGCTATCAAACCACTTTTGCGTATGGGCATTTGCGATCACCGTATTCTCCTCTGCTGGGGATATACTTTCCGGATATCCTCACAGTTCCTAACCGACCAGGGTAACCCACTTCGGGTTAGAGCTTTGCTTCACGGGCGGCCCAGTCTGGGAGAAGAGACAGAGTCCAGTCTGGCTGCGGGAAGGCCCAGAAGACTTACCGACATAGGCCCATAGTGTTACTTGTAGTTCAAGATGTACTCTGTAACCGACTCTTAGTCGTAGCCGGATAGGTCTCTCCTGTAAACCCTAGGCCGGATATCTATATAAGCCGTCCTAAGGAGAGCCTTTAGGGCAACACAATAGTCTACAATCTCAACTCGCACAGGCGAACCCTTGTAACCCATATTCCGGCTCTGCTGTATTACTGGATTGCTAGCAGGAGTAGGATCCGTCCAAAGCCGGCGGATTCGAACCTGGGTAAACTTGTGTGCTCACCGTCCCGGAACATCGTACATCTCACACCCCTCTCTTCTGCACGCCTCGAGGACCCCCTCATGGCGTACTTGTCATCAATCTGACGACAGTTGGCGCCCACCGTGGGGCAAGTGAGCTTCGGATTTGTGTTCCAAGCGGAATCTAGAAGAATCGAAATCGGTGAGACTATCACCGTTGGTCACATCCTCTACGCCAGCGACGTCCCTCTCATCGTTCTAAACGAGACCTGGATTTAGGCTAGGGAGGCTGTGTCTGCCTACACCATCATGTCTTTTGGGAGATCGATGTTTACATCGGTTTCGCTGAACCTGCCCCACCCACCCCAGCGGTGATGATAGAGGCAGAAGAAATTTCTAGGTCCCCTTTTCCGCGGAGGCGGTAGAGTTCCGGATCTCAGAAAACCCTAATCCGACCTAGCTCGCACCAACTGCGGAGATAGTGGAGAAAGCTGAGCCTGAAGCTGATCCTGCGGTTCAAGTCGAATCTAGAGTGGATCTCCCGGGTGAGGTCAAATCCCAGATCGATCTGTCTACCGAGGTCGAGATCCAGGAGGAGCACAGTAACAACAACGGTTTCGGCTCTGCTAACGCCGGAACAGATCAACCGTTCCTGAGGCATACGTTGAGGCGCATGATACTAGAAGATGCAAGCTTGGATGAGGTTCTTGAAACCATCAGGATCTTCGAGGAAGCCCACGAGGAAAGCCGCAACTACCTCAGGACCCACACGTCACACTTCGTCGGATACGTTGGATCCCGATCCGGCTCCACCGATGCTAGAGACAACACCGACTCAATGCTAGAGGCGATCGGAACAAACGCCGACATACCCGCATCCTCGGATGACTCGATGACGTCGGCAGATTTCCAAAAGTTCTCCGCAGAATATGAAGAGGAGCTTAACTCCACATCTGCTGCAGAAGGAGAAGACATGGACGAAGGATCCGGAGAAAACTCTCCCAAAGCACAAGACAACATGGAACTCGGAGATGATCCCGAGAACCAAATGGCCGAAAGTACCGATCTGAGCTTGACTCTGGGGAACAGACCTAAAGTCGTCTTTGCTACCAGCGCTACCAAGAAGGCAAAGAAGAAGAACAAGACCGCGGCAAAAGATCTTCCGACAGAGGAAGTGATTGCCGAGGAATACGAAGAAGACTCGGATGTAGCACTTATCCCAGACGAACCAAAAGAAGAATCGGTGGATGGACACGTGATCACTGAAGGTGCGCGTAAACTCATCGATGCTGCATTAACCACACCTATCCCTACAGCTGCAGAACTTACTGTCGAAGAACTGGATGAAAGGGCCCAGGCGCTAGAAGCACGTCGTCAAGTACTCCTAGATGAAGCCAAAAACATCGAGGAGGAGAAGAAACGCATGGCAACCACGGAGAAGTACATCTCTCAGCAGCATTAGAAGACCCGGAAACGTCACACACGTGATGATCAATTCCCGGAAGTACACAAGGTTCTCTTCGAAGGAGACCCAGGGATGCCTCGTCTCAACAGCAAGGGAGATCTGGTGTATCCAACACCGGTACAAAACACTGTCGTAGCTCGAGATATCCTGTCGAATAATCTAGGCCCAGAACAGGTTCGATTGGGCATCAAGCTACTCACCAAGGGTCTGGAACAACAAAGGGCCGCGAAATCCAAAAGCAGAAAACTAGTCTCCAAATCCGACCAATGTCGCACGGACTCAGCCTGGAATGATATAAGGCCCCAACAGGTTCTAGAACAGCATAACCGTTCCGACTGACGGGAAGACAACTACTCGATCATCAGGACAGCATCACAGACCTGCACGTGACTGGCGCAATGTCGCTCCAGCTGCCGAGCAAGAAGCAATTGATGCACTGTATCCGAGAAACCCTCCCCGACGAGAGTCGAACGATCGTAGGGGAGAAGACAAAGAGAAACGTCGGGAGGAGGACCGTCAAAGGACGCCACCTCCTAGACCCACAAACCGTCCGGCTGAGCCCCACCATGGTGGGAGTGACGGACGAAGGAACGACGGAAACCATGACAAGACAAGCCGGTAGGGGGCTCGTCGCAATGAAGACCCTTCCCGGAACCGGAATAATAATGCTCTGGATGGAGGCCGACGATCAGCCGAAAATAATCCTGCTGCTCCACCCTCTTCGCCAAGCAGCCATCACAATGGCTCCCAAGGAGGGCAAGGAGGGCGTCGTGGTGGAGGAGGTGGTGGCAGAAGCGGAAGTCCATCTCCAAGGCACCGTAGCCATAGCCGTCACTCGGGACGATCTTTATCCCCAAATTACGCAAGGCATATGATTAACTCCAATATAGAGGCGCGACACTATGAAAATGATGACATATACATGGGCCCAAAGTGCTTCAGACCATGCATAAGAGCTACAAAATTCCCAGAAGGATTTGCTATCTCAAGACACATTCAAGCCTACGATGGTATAGCTCGGCCAGATACTTGGCTCCGGGATTTCTTCCAAGCTTGATGTATCGCCAAAGGCGGAAACAGATTAGTCGCAACCCGATATCTCCCACTTATGTTGCGGAAGACGACACGATCATGGCTCAATGAACTTCCGGAGAACACCATCCACAACTGGTATGACATGCAAAGTGCGTTCTTTCGGAATTTCGAAGGCACATACCGGAGGCCCTGTACGGTAGGAGACCTACAACGTTGCACCCAAAAAGCCGGAAAAACTTGCCGGGATTATCTCGGACGATGGATTGACACCAGAACTCCTGTGAAGGAGTAAATGACTAAACTACGATTGAAGCTTTCATTGCAGGACTCCCAATTGGTTTACTACATCATCGCTTGAAGTGTGATAAAGTCACTGATTTGGGAGAGATGATAGAAACATCGAGCAAGTATGCAGATGCTGACGACGATGCAGAGGGATTACTGAACACCCTGGAAATTCCACAGTCGGGAAAACAACCAAAGCAACAAGCTCAGAAGCGCAAGAATACCTCGGAAGAAAAACCCAACGCGGAAACGGCAGTGGTCACTGCTACTTTCAGATCTGGAGGACGAGGAGGACGTGGTGGTGGCCGCGGAGGCGGTCGTGGGACGTCAAGAGTTCAAGGTAGAGGAGACCAGCAACCTGGTAAAACCTACTCTTGGGTCGACATTGCCAATAACCCATGTGTGCATCACCTAGATGCCAATGGGGGCTCGTCCCACACAAACACCGAGTGTCATTTTATTGACAACATTAAGAGAGATGATACTGTGGGCTACAAGACTAAGTGGAAGAAGGGAAAGAAGAATCCCGAAAAGGAAAAAGAGACCAAGGAAGATTCCTACATGGAGGAAGCTGATGCTTCAAATCCCAAGCCAGAAGGGAAGAAAAATTTTCCGACCAAGAAAGACATGTACGTCACCTTCCTTGGATCTCAACCAGCAAAGGTCAAGAAAGCAGTTCTACATGAGCTCAATGCAACAGTTCCGACTGTCCCTCAATTCTTGGACTGGTCGGAAGTGGCAATCACCTTTGACCGCGCTGATCATCCGCCTAAGTTACACAGGCGAGGAAAATACGCCTTAATCGTCAATCCACTTATTGACGGTTATGGTTTCTCCAAGACTCTCATGGACGGTGGCAGCAGCATTAACATTCTGTATGTTGAAACGCTACACCGGATGAAGATCTCGGAGACCCAGCTGAACCACAACTCTGTGATCTTTCACGGGGTTGTCCCAGGAAGACAAGCAAATTCCCTAGGATAAATCACTTTGGATGTTACCTTTGGAACTCCAAAGAACTATCGGACGGAGGCACTTTCCTTCGAAGTGGTCCCGTTCAAGAGCGCGTACCACGCTATATTCGGACATCCGGCTTACTGGGTTTTTATGGCTCGTCCATGTTACATTTACAATATGATGAAAATTCCAGGTCCCAACGGCATGATCACCATCAAGGGAGACCCGAAGAAAGCGCGAGAGTGCGAGGATGGAAATGCCTCCTTTGCTGAAGTCGTGTTGCACGCCCAGGAGTACCAGGAGATCAAGAAGAGCATAGATCCGTCCGAGATGCCCACGACAAAGAAGGAGGTGACAAAGCCGAATCCAGAGTTCAAGGCATCAGAAGAGACGAAGAAGACCCCGTTGAAGGATGATGACCCCTCCAAGGTGACCCAGATAGGTGTAGGCCTAGATAGCGCATAGGAAAGCGCGCTCGTCAAGTTCCTCAAAGCAAATCAAGATATCTTCGCATGACAGCCATCTGACATGACCGGACTACCTAGGAAACTTGCCGAGCACTCTTTAAATGTAAACCCGAACACTAAACCCGTCAAACAGTCCTTACGACATTTCAGTGATGAAAAGCGTAAGGCAATAGCTAAGGAACTAGCACGGCTCGAGTTAGCTGGATTCATAGAAGAGGTCATCCACACTGAGTGGTCGGCCAATCCTGTAATGGTCCCTAAATAGGCCTGATGTAACGGCAGGCTCGGAACTCCTCTGTTTTCTCGACGCATATTCCGGTTATCACCAATCTGGATGAAGGATTCTGACAAAGTCAAAACTTCATTCATAACCCCCTTCAGAACCTTCTGTTTTGTTACGATGCCCTTTGGGCTGAAGAACGCAGGAGCTACGTACCAACACACAATGCAGTGTTGCCTCCACGATCAGATCGGACGCAATGTACATGCATATGTGGATGATATTGCGGTGATGTCCAAAAAGAAGGAAACATTGATTTCCGACTTGGAGGAAACGTTCGCCAATCTACGAAAATACAACATAATGCTTAATCCGAAGAAATGCTTCTTTGGAATCCCAGCTAGAAAATTGTTAGGTTTCATCGTGTCTTAAACAGGCATAGAGGTGAACCGAGACAAAATCAAGGCTATACTCAATATTTCCAGGCCAAGTCGCCTGAAGGACGTACAAAGACTAACTGGTTGCATTGCTGCAGTCAGTTTGTAAGCCGGCTCGGTGAAAGAGCTGCACTATTATACAAACTCCTGAAAAAGACCAAGGATATTGTGTGGACTGACGAAGCTGAAGCTACGCTACAAGACCTGAATAAAGTACTCTCATCTGCTCCAATCCTTGCAGCCCCGGAACCACATGAACCGATGTTGCTCTATCTCGCTGCGACAAACAAAGTCGTCAGTATTGTCATGGTAGTGGAGAGACCGGAGGAAAATCAGGAACACTTGGTGCAGCGTCCGACTTACTTTCTCAGCGTGGTCTTAACAGAATCGAAACAGCGGTATCCGCACTATCAAAAGCTAGCTTATGGTGTGTTCTTAGCATCTTGTAAGCTACACCATTATTTTCAAGAACATCCAATTACCGTGGTGAGCACAGCTCCCATGAGAGATATAATCAACAACAGTGATGCCACAGGACGTGTCGCCAAATGGGGCATAGAGCTCTCAGCTTTTGATATTGAGTACAAACCTCGGACAACAATCAAATCCCAAATCCTTGCCGACTTTGTTGCTGATTGGACAAAGACGAAGGAGAATATTGTGGCACCCCGCTAAAACCACTACTAGAAAATCGCTGTGTTTTTGTGTTGCGCATCACCATGACTGCATGCTCATGTCATCATGCCACATTGCATTTGAGCATCGTCATGTCATCATGCATATTTTTGGCCCTAAAATATTTTTGCCAAAAGACTATTTTGTTTATTAATTAGTCCCCTCCTTTAATTTCAAATTAGATCCTCGGTCTTTTCCGGATCTTTATTTGTCTAAAACTATTTATAAAATATTTTATCAAAATAAATCAAACAAACTTTTAAAAATAAAAATACTTTTAGGGGAGGCAGCCGGCCAGGCCCAAAGGCCCAGCCAGCTGGCCTACTACCCCAAACCCTAATATACCTAACCCTAAAACCTAGCCGCCACCCAGCAGCCATTCCCTACACCATCTCCCGCCTCTCCCTTCCACCTGCCGCCGCCACCGGCACAGCCCCCACCCACCTGGGCGCGCTTCCCCACATCCCGCACGCCACCAACCGCTAACCAACCCAACCCCACCTGGCTGCCTCCTGCCCAGATCCCCAGCCGCCATCTCCTGCCCAGCGCCACACTCCCAGGCGACCCAGCCGACCCGCGTCACGCGCCCCGCTCCCTGCCTGGACCCACACACGCGACGCACCCCGCGTGCGCCAGCACGCTCGCCAGCCCCGCGTTGACCCAGCCCTACCTAATCCCCACCCCGCCGCAGCAGCTGGCCCCACCACACACACAGGCCTCGACACATCGCGTCCTACCCCGTACGCCACCTACCCCTCCCCGTGTTCTCTTCCTCGTGAGGACTCCCCTCCATCGCCACCTACCCCGCTTCCTCCGTCGATCTCCACCTCGTCGGCCGCCGCCTCGTCGGCCGCCGCCTCGTCGGCCTCCTCGCACCGCCGGTCGCCTCCTCCCTCGCCGCCGGCCTGCGCCCCTCCGTCGCATCCTCGACCTCGGCCCCGTCGAGCGCGACCTCACCTGCCTCCTCCCCGGCTCGCCTTCGGCCGCCAGCTAGTGGCCCCGCCTCGAGCTCTTCGTGCCCCGTCTCGCGGCCACTTTCTGCGAGCGCGCCCGCCCTCCATCGGCCCCTGCTACTCCGGTCACCGACCTGCTTCGCCACGGCCGTCGCGGTCTCCTGCCTAGCCGACCCCGCGCCTCCCCTCCTCTGCCTCCGCGCGCCGGCCGCCGCCTCCCTCAAAGACCGGCCACGCCCTCCCCTCCGTCGACCGAGCCCTCATCCCCATGAGGATCCACCCGCGTCGTCTCTGCGCGCCTCCCCATGCTCTGTCGCAACCTGTCGCCTCGCATAAGATCAAGTCTGCCGCCACCAGACGTGGGCCCCGCCTCTGCCATCGGCCCTGCGCTCCCTCGCCGTGAGCGCGTGCCTCCGCCGTCAGCCTCGCAACCGTCCCGACCCGCCGTCCTCGTCCCGCGACCCTACCTCTCCTCGGCCAGAGCCAGCCACGTTCCGTTGCTGCGAGGGCTAGTACTTGTACTCCCGCTCAAGATCTTCCGACAGACTACCTCGCTGTCTGTATGCGTTTATGTCTCTGCTTGCGTGCATGTGGTGAGAATCGGATTGATCCACATCAGAGCTCGTACTCCTTGTTCACACTAATAATTTGTGGCAACATCCTCTAGTTCCAAGTTTGTCCGCGAGGCCGTACGGCGCCGAAAACCCGGGTCATCCGAAGACCGTACCGGTTCCAAGTCGAGATCGCCATCATGGAACCTCGAAGACCTCCTTCTTGCCCCGAAGACCCCGATCTCGAAACCGAAGACCACCAAGCTCTCCGACCCGGTATCCGCAGACGCCGAGACCCTGGACACCAAGATCTCCTCGCGGATCCTGGAGCCCCGTTCCCGGAACCGAGACCGATCCGGAGCGCCAAGGCCTTCGACAGGGAGTCATCAAGATCATCGCAGAACTCCAAGGTCTACTTCGTAGGGTGCCGAACGCCAAGGTCGCTGACACGGATACGCCAAGTACTTCACCCCGGATGCCAAGACCGACCCGATACGAGGACCCGACAAGATCTTCATGACGACAAGATCGACACCGACTAGGGCGAGTCCGATGCGCCCTCTGTCGCCAAACCGAGTCCTTCTTCCCGGTTTCCGATCCCGATCCCCATCGAACCCTGAGACCGGACCGCGAACCCTCGGAACCAAGATCTTCCGAACCCAGATGTGTGAACCTTTTCCTGAGCCCCTATTTTATAAATGCTATATATATAACTTGTTGCATATTAATTGTTCGTCTCGCATGCATATCATGTGGGTTGGGGGCATTATGCCTATTCAACTCACAATTAAATATGGAGTCGATATGCGGAATACCTTTGTCTTATTCCGGACTCCATTTAAATTGGTGTAGCGAATCGATGCCATGCTTCGCCCTGTTAATACAACATTTAAATTGCGGGGGTTCTAAATAACTTGAACCGTTTAATTAATTGTCGGGACCCCGGTTCCGCTTAATACTGCTTAATTGCACTGCATCATATCATAATCATGCCGGATTTTCTGCCGTAGTATTAAATATTGCATCCGATGTTTCTTCTAGTGTTTTCTTCTTCGTGGATTAGGCCGATGAGTTGATGCGAGTATCGACAAGTTCTCCGGATATGAACCTTCGGCAGTGTTTCCCCAGGCGAGCATCTCTCCCCCTTCTGCCTATTTTGCATTTATAGTCTTTATTTCCTCTTGTTGATCTATTGCTACCCGTGTCGCGATGCTTTAGTTTCCGTACACAAGTTATACCCCGTGTAGCCTCTATATTGCCTGGGACACCTCCTAATACCTGTTGTTTGGTAGATAGCTGGTCTTGCGAGTCGTAGTTGCTTGCTCAGGTGCGATCTCGTGTTGTCGAGTACTACAGTTGTTGGTATGCTGGCAGATGATTATGGTGGAGATGCTTATTGGTGGAGATGATCATGACTTTAAATACCACTATTAAAATGCTAGATATAACTAATGCAGAGGCATCAGCGAGCAATAGATGTTATTTGGTTCTTCCACGCTCACTTGTGTCCCGTAGGACCCCGAGTACTTAATACTTGTTCCTTGATTTTTCGCACTATCCACATCCGGGAGGCCGTGGATCCCCCTGAGCCAGAGCTTGATTCATTTCTATTTCTTGGGGCCAGAAAGTAGTTTGGGGCTTTATTACTATCCTGTACCTATGCCATGCTTTACTGCTTTATTTAAGATTATGCGTGGAGCACCTGTACTGTTTTGGATCGCGCCACGTTTTCGCGGTATCGACAAGCCCAGTCACAATTTCGGGTTCCCAGTCGTTTACAGCCGTCGTCTCAAACCCTGGGTCCATTCCGGAGCCGGCCAACTTCGTTGCGGGTAGCTTAGTGGGGTGGCCCCCTGAAATATTTATGAATCATGTGATCGCTTTGTCGTGAATGCCTCGTTGGGTTTTGAGTTGGTTTTTCTGAGGTTGATCGAGTGTGTGTTGCTATTTGTGCACCCCTGCAGGGTAAAACTTTCTAAAACCCCTGCATAGGGCCGATTCGAGGGTGTTACAGAGTGGTATCAGAGCTCAGCAGTTGCGATACCCCACAAGTCCAGCCTGTAGGATAACCTAGCTAACGGCCGAAGTAGAGTGCCAAAACTATTTTCGCAAAATCGGTTGGATAGATCTGATTAGCTCTGATTTTACTCCTTACCCCTCTACTGTTCTCCTCTTACCTCTGCGTGTTTCGATTCTACTCTCTTATCTTTTCTTCGAGTCCAGGATTTCCCGTGCTTGGGTTTCTGTCGTACCTTCATTCTTTGGTAACGGTGCTTCTACATCCGGTCTTCATGCTATCTGAGGAATCCTTCATCTGTTGGACTTCTCTATGTTCTTTCTTGTGCCTTCCGGTGTTTTCCGACGCGACGACATCATCTACGCCAGATCCGATGCAGAGCCTGCATCACTCCTTTGGTCCGAACCTCGATTGTCGAGATCTTCAGTCTGATTCCGGGAAGGGTTGCATGCTTTTCCACTGATTGTGCGGAGTAATAGTTTGGGTACGTGATGGATTGGCCCCCATGCCGACTACTCAATCTATTTGCTCTTGTACATTGAAGTGGATGAGAATGCATCGGTTCTCTCTTTCGCTCGAAGCTAGAGGTGGCTTTATTTGTGGATACCTTTACCTTCGTCCCCGTAGTGTTCTCTCGACGATCACGGACAACGACCTCTTGTTAGTGGTGTCGCGGGGATCTACACGAAGCGAGAAGATTCAGATCGTCGACCTTCTTCCCGGTACCATGAGGTGGATCTCGAGGGCGAGATCCTTTGTTAGTGGTGTCGAATTGTGGCATCCCGCTAAAACCACTACTAGAAAATCGCTGTGTTTTTGTGTTGCGCATCACCATGACTGCATGCTCATGTCATCATGCCACATTGCATTTGAGCATCGTCATGTCATCATGCATATTTTTGGCCCTAAAATATTTTTGCCAGAAGACTATTTTGTTTTCTAATTAGTCCCCTCCTTTAATTTCAAATTAGATCCTCGGTCTTTTCCGGATCTTTATTTGTCTAAAACTATTTATAAAATCTTTTATCAAAATAAAACAAACAAACTTTTAAAAATAAAAAATACTTTTAGGGGAGGTAGCCAGCCAGGCCCAAAGGCCCAACCAGCTGGCCTACTACCCCAAACCCTAATATACCTAACCCTAAAACCTAGCCGCCACCCAGCAGCCATTCCCTACACCATCTCCCGCCTCTCCCTTCCACCCGCCGCCGCCACCGGCACAGCCCCCACCCACCTGGGCGCGCTTCCCCACATCCCGCACGCCACCAACCGCTCACCAACCCAACCCCACCTGGCTGCCTCCTGCCCAGATCCCCAGCCGCCATCTCCCGCCCAGCGCCACGCTCCCAGGCGACCTAGCCGACCCGCGTCGCGCCCCCCGCTCCCTGCCTGGACCCACACACGCGACGCACCCCGTGTGCGCCAGCACGCTCGCCAGCCCCGCGTTGACCCGGCCCTACCTAATCCCCACCCCGCCGCAGTAGCTGGCCCCACCACACACACATGCCTCGACACATCGCGTCCCACCCCGTACGCCACCTACCCCTCCCCGTGTTCTCTTCCTCGTGAGGACTTCCCTGCATCGCCACCTACCCCGCTTCCTCCCGTCGATCTCCACCTCGTCGGCCGCCGCCTCGTCGGCCTCCTCGCACCGCCGGTCGCCTCCTCCCTCGCCGCCGGCCCGCGCCCCTCTGTCGCGCCCTCGACCTCGGCCACGTCGAGCGTGACCTCGCCCTCCTCCTCCCCGGCTCGCCTTCAGCCGCCGGCCAGTGGCCCCGTCTCGCCGCTCTGTCCCTGCCTCGAGCTCTTCGTGCCCCGTCTCGCGGCCGCGTTCTGCGAGCGCGCCCGCCCTCCATCGGCCCCTGCTACTCCGGTCGCCGCCCTGCTTCGCCACGGCAGCCGCGGTCTCCTGCCTCGCCGACCCCGGGCCTCCCCTCCTCTGCCTCCGCGCGCCGGCCACCGCCTCCCTCAAAGACCGGCCACGCCCTCTCCTCTGTCGACCGAGCCCTCATCCCCGTGAGGATCCACCCGCATCGTCTCTGCGCGCCTCCCCGTGCTCTGTCGCAACCTGCCGCCTCGCGTGAGATCAAGTCCGCCGCCACCAGACGTGGGCCCCACCTCAGCCATCGGCCCTGCGCTTCCTCGCCGTGAGCGCGTGCCTCCGCCGTCAGCCTCGCAACCGCCCCGACCCGCCGTCCTCGTCCCACGACCCTACCTCTCCTCGGCCAGAGCCAGCCACGTACCGTTGCTGCGAGGGCTAGTACTTGTACTCCCGCACAAGATCTTCCGACAGACTACCTTACTGTTTGTATGCGTATATGTCTCTGCTTGCGTGCATGTGGTGAGAATCGAATTGATCCACAACAGAGCTCGTACTCCTTGTTCACACTAATAATTTGTGGCAACATCCTCTAGTTCCAAGTTTGTCCGCGAGGCCGTACGACGCCGAAAACCTGGGTCATCCGAAGACCGTACCGGTTCCAAGTCGAGATCGCCATCATGGAACCTCGAAGACCTCCTTCTTTCCCCGAAGACCCCGATCTCGAAACCGAAGACCACCAAGCTCTCCGACCCGGTATCCGCAGACGCCGAGACCCTGGACACCAAGATCTCCTCGCGGATCCTGGAGCCCCGTTCCCGGAACCGAGACCGATCCGGAGCGCCAAGGCCTTCGACAGGGAGTCATCAAGATCATCGCAGAACTCCAAGGTCTACTTCGTAGGGTGCCGAACGCCAAGGTCGCTGACACGGATACGCCAAGTACTTCACCCCGGATGCCAAGACCGACCCGATACGAGGACCCGACAAGATCTTCATGACGACAAGATCGACACCGACTAGGGCGAGTCTGATGCGCCCTCTGTCGCCAAACCGAGTCCTTCTTCCCGGTTTCCGATCCCGATCCCCATCGAACCCTGAGACCGGACCGCGAACCCTCGGAACCAAGATCTTCCGAACCCAGATGTGTGAACCTTTTCCTGAGCCCCTATTTTATAAATGCTATATATATAACTTGTTGCATATTAATTGTTCGTCTCGCATGCATATCATGTGGGTTGGGGGCATTATGCCTATTCAACTCACAATTAAATATGGAGTCGATATGCGGAATACCTTTGTCTTATTCTGGACTCCATTTAAATTGGTGTAGCGAATCGATGCCATGCTTCGCCCTGTTAATACAACATTTAAATTGCGGGGGTTCTAAATAACTTGAACCGTTTAATTAATTGTCGAGACCCCGGTTCCGCTTAATACTGCCTAATTGCACCGCATCTGCATCATATCATAATCATGCCAGATCTTCTGCTGTAGTATTAAATATTGCATCCGGTGTTTCTTCTAGTGTTTGCTTCTTCGCGGATTAGGCCGATGAGTTGATGTGAGTATCGACAAGTTCTCAAGATATGAACCTTCGG
Organism: Avena eriantha; assembly: GCA_910589775.1. Classification (NCBI taxonomy): domain Eukaryota; kingdom Viridiplantae; phylum Streptophyta; class Magnoliopsida; order Poales; family Poaceae; genus Avena; species Avena eriantha. The sequence continues at coordinate 326,946,349 of OU342746.1, forward strand.
CAGTGTTTCCCTAGGCGAGCATCTCTCCCCCTTCTGCCTATTTTGCATTTATAGTCATTATTTCCTCCTGTTGATCTATTGCTATCCGTGTCGCGATGCTTTAGTTTACATACACCAGTTATACCCCGTGCAGCCTCTATATTGCCTTGGACACCTCCTAATACCTGTTGTTTGGTAGATAGCTAGCCTTGCGAGTCATAGTTGCTTGCTCAGGTGCGATCACGTGTTGTCGAGTACCACAGTTTTTGGTATGCTGGCAGATGATTATGGTGGAGATGCTTATTGGTGGAGATGATCATGACTTTAAATACCACTATTAAAATGCTAGATATAACTAATACAGAGGCATCGGTGAGCAATAGATGTTATTTGGTTCTTCCACGCTCACTTGTGTCCCGTAGGACCCCGAGTACTTGATACCTGTTCCTTGATTTTTCACACTATCCACATCCGGGAGGCCGTGGACCCTCCCTGAGCCAGAGCTTGATTCATTTCTATTTCTTGGGGCCACAAAGTAGTTTGGGGCTTTATTACTATCCTGTACATATGCCATGCTTTACTGCTTTATTTAAGATTGTGCGTGGAGCACCTGTACTGTTTTGGATCGCGCCACGTTTTCGCGGTATCGACAAGCCCAGTCACATTTTCGGGTTCCCAGTCGTTTACAACCGTCGTCGCAAACCCTGGGTCCATTCCGGAGCCGGCCAACTTTGTTGCGGGTAGCTTAGTGGGGTGGCCCCCTGAAATATTTATGAATCCTATGATCGCTTTGTCGTGAATGCCTCGTTGGGTTTTGAGTTGGTTTTTCTGAGGTTGATCGAGTGTGTGTTGCTATTTGTGCACCCCTGTAGGGTAAAGCTTTCTGAAAGCCGTGTCCACGGTTATGGACGACTTGGAGCACAGTATCTCAATCATAGACAAGCATAACTAAAGTAGTGCTATAAACTTGACTTAATATGTGACTAGTAATCAGCTCAAGTATAACGGAATGGATATTAAAAATGCCAACAACTGGTGGATCTGTGGTGATCTGTGTCATGCTATACCTGCCTAGTAAGTATTGCAACTCCAATGGAATGTGATAAAAGTGTCAACCAATGCTGGGTTTTGGGATTCCCCGGGACAATTATATCTGACTAGTAAATGTTCCCACTACAACGGAATGTTAACTAAAACTGCCCACTACTTATGCTTCAGGGTGACTCATGCTATATATCTGACTAGTAAATGCTACAACTAAAATGGAATGGATAAAACTGCCAACTGTGTGAGTTCCTTGGTCCGACTTCCTCGTTTGGTCTCGAGGGGGAATGCCAGGATGGGTATGTTTGGTGTTATTATCAGGTTGGATCCGAATAGGTCTTTCTTATCCCTCTCTAATAGCCGCCAGTTTTACTGAGTCTCTATAGGTTGTTTAGTGCTGCTGCGCTGCTGCTTCAGTCCACCATACCTATGTAGGCGAGAGCCGCCGAATTCTAGCCTCGCCGTGTACTGGCCTCAGTACTGACGCTCCTCTTTTTTTCCTTTGCCCTTTGTCGGCACCCCCTTTTGTTTTAGCAGGTTTGAGATCGACGTCGTTAGCAGGGTTACCCTTTCGGCTTGGCCTGGACAGGGTTATGGACGCTATTGGTTATTCTTCAGGGCTCTTAGCCCAATTTGCATCTTATCCGTACTCGAACGCTGTGTCGTTTTCAAGGTGATTTGAATCTTTGTAAAGTATGTCTGTATTCTTGACTCATGGATTCGTTGTTGTATATATATATGTTCTGTGGGTCCCATCGAGGACTGTTGTGTAATGGTATTACTTCGTTTTTCCACCCGCACGAAAGTGCCTGGTGGGCGTCCTTGAATTGTTTCTATGCGGGTTTGGCGAAAAGGGCTAAAACTTGCATAGGGCCGATTCGAGGGTGTTACAAATATGACCCTCCCTGAGTCGGAATATTGGACCCTGTATTTTGATGGGTCTAAGGCTCGCGGGGGCTTGGGGGCTAACGTGGTGCTCAAATCACCCCAAGGAGATAAACTTTTATACGTGTTGCAGATCCACTTCACAGTGACAAATAATATTGCCGAGTATGAAGCACTGCTGCATGGAATCCGGATTGCTAAGGATATCGGCATCCAACGTTTGATGTGTTACGGAGATTCGGATCTTGTTGCTCAGCAAGTGTCGGATATTTGTAATGCAAATAAACACATGGAAGCATATAAAGCTGTCATGGATGATTTATCTAAATCGTTCGAAGGGTTTGAGGTTCAACACATTCCTCGAGCAGAAATGAGGAAGCAGATGCATTATCTCGAAAAGGCTCTGCACGGAAAGAGGTCCCGGATGGCGCTTTTTTAGAGCACCTCAAAGTTCCCTCAATAAAGGGAGTGGACGAGGAATATCCGACGAGAAAAAGCCTATACTGTAGTTAGTGGTGAGCTCTATAAGTGGAGTGTGTCTGGGGTCTTTCAGCGTTGCGTATCTCCAGAAGAAGGAGTGGAAATCTTAAGAGAAATCCACGAAGGCGAGTGTGGTCACCATGCTACAGCCAAATCTTTAGTGGCAAAAGCTTTCCGATACGGTTTTTTCTGGCTTACAGCCAAGGCAGATGCCAAACGACTGGTCAAGACGTGCAAGGGCTGCCAAAAGTACGCCAAACAAGCTCACGTTCCGGCTGATCAGCTGTGAACAATACCTATAACATGGCCTTTCGCGGTCTGGGGGCTTGATATGGTAGGACCGTTCAAACGGGCTCCAAGTGGATTTACTCACCTCTTAGTGATGGTGGATAAATTCACCAAATGGATTGAGGCTAAACCCGTCACTAGTTGTGATGGAGCAACAGCCAAAAGATTTGTCGAGGATGTTATAATCCGGTATGGTTGTCTGCATAGTATTATCACGGACAATGGGAGTAATTTCTCTATGGGAGAACTTGCCGAATTCTGCAATGAACAAAATATCTGTCTTGACATTGCGTCAGTCGCACATCCGCAGGCTAATGGACAAGTCAAAAGAGCAAATGTCTTAATCCTACAAGGCCTAAAACCGAGACTCGAAGCACCACTACGGTGTGCTACGGGGGCTTGGGCAGAGGAATTATCTTCTGTAATATGGAGTTTACGAACAACTCCGAACAGGTCAACCGGATACACACCTTTCTTCTTGGTCTATGGCGTAAAAGCAGTTCTTCCTAGCGATTTGATTCACACTTCTTCTAGAGTGGCCACGTATATTGAAGAGGATGCCGAGATTTCTTGACAAAATGATCTCGACTTAGTCGAAGAAGTTCGCGTTGTTGATGAAATGAGATCAACAGCCTATCAGCAGAAGTTACGCAAGTATCATAGCCAGAGAGTTAGAAATAGATCCTTCAATAAGGGCGATTTCGTTCTCCGGCTTGTGCAACAAAGAAAACACAAACTTTCCCCAGTATGAGAAGGGCCCTTCTTGGTTAGTCGAGTATTACACAATGGTTCGTACTACTTAACTGATATGAGGCCAGTCAAAGAAAGACCTGCTACTAAGAAGAGAAAGAGACTTGGAGGCAGTACAAATTCGGATGAGTTAGACAGACCATGGAATATTGCTCAGGAACGTCCCTTTTATTCTTAGTTTATCCTTCTTTGTAATCATATATGTGTACATGTTCTGTGAGAAATAAAAGTTTTGGTTGCCTCAAGTTTTTCTGAGAAGTTTTTACCATCTTATTTCTGAATGATCATGTCACAGTCGAAAATCCCAGAATACTTGAAAGTACTTTATGCTCATGTTCGTTCTGGTTTAGATTTCCGATTCTAAAAATGCTACCTTCGGGTATAAATCTATATTTCCTAGTCTATACTTTGGTTATTTGTCTGAGTGCTGGATGCGGGTATTTTCCGAGTAGTGAACTGTTGGTATTGGAAGCCAGCTTTGTTTCCGAGTTTAAACTAGTTTAGCAATTGAGCTCCGTTGCTCGGCAAACTTTCCGTGCTGAAAGTTTAGCCGGCTCACGAAAGGGACGAGGTGGAAAGCCAGATAAACGATAAGTACAGACAAAAAATACAAGTGCTTATCCAAACATTTCTGGCACACAAAATTTAAGCCAAAAGTGCCGAATAGATTAAAGCTTAGAAGTAGCAAAAGTATCATACTAAAATATTTACAGACCCATAATGTTTTCGGAACAACACATCTGTTTTTTCTTGATAACTTATGATGCAGGAGAAGAGGTAGGAGCTGCCGGCTCGCTGGAGACATCAGCTGCACCCTGATAACGATCCGAGATGTCCAAACCCGATATGGTTTGTTCATCGTCGGAAACTTCGGCTGCTTCTTCGGGAGGCGGAGGCGGTGTGTCCACGCGGGTGAAGAAGGGAGTGTCGTAGCTGGTGAAGTCAGCTACATGACACCCATATCCGGTGCAGGAGTCCATGATGGCCTAGATGTCTTGCTCCTGTCTGTCTTCGTCCACCTTATAGTACCCTCTGGTTACTTGCCACATCTCCATGTTTCCATGGTGGCTCATAACCATGGTGAGAGCAATTTGCACTGCGGTTCACGCGTAGGACATGTTCCAGTCCTGGACAAGCTGCGGCATCTCCTTTTCCTTGTCTCGCACCTGAAAGTCGGACATGTTATGCATATCCGGAACCTTGAGGGTTTCGTCAATATCCTAGATGGATTGGCAGAAGTCATGGAGAAGATCGCCGACTTGTGTAAGCCGGTGGGTGCGAAGCTCGGAAGAAGCGGAGTCCATCAAGTTCAGAGGACCTGTGCATATAATTCAAAGCAGTTAAATAAATCCAACTTCGAAAGAGTCGAAGAATGTAGACAAGTTAGAAAGATGGAAACATACCAAAGATGACGTCATCAACTTTGGTTTTCTCTTCACGAAGGCTCTGGAGTTCAGCCCGGAGCGCCTCAGAAAGGTCCTTCTCTCTGAATAGCTCGTCATTGAGATCCGAGATTTTCTTCTCATGGAGTGCAATCTTGCGATCACGCTCCACGGTGGCCATGGAGGAGGATTCGAGAATTTGAGCAATGCTCTTCTCATGATCCGCCTTAAGCTAGTTTAGCTCTTGGCTGAGATTCTTGTTTTCCACCACCAAGGTCTTCAGATTCTCGGCCTCTTCGATCATAGCACATGACTACTTTACCAGTGTTGTAAGTCAAAAAGAACAACAGTTCAACAAAAATATTCGACTATGAAAACGCAAGACAAGGTTTTGAGTCTCGGAATGTTTAGCTTCGGCTTGATCCTTGGAAACTTTAAGCTCAGCATTTTCAAGTTGGAGAGCTTTGATCTCTCTCCGCTTGTTGCAGATATTCTTCAACAATTCATGGTTATATGAATTAACTTTCTGTAAGTCAGAATACCCAGAGTCAGAAGTCTACTAAAGACTCAGGCTAATATTGTAACTAATATCGGCACGAGCCTTGGGGCTACACTAGTTCATTCTTTGGCATCCTAAGGAAGCATAAACCCGGATTGTATATCCAGCTTCATGCTTGGGGGCTAGAGGATATGATATAAAGTACCATAAACAAAAACGTGAGTTGGAATTCCGACTTACATGATATTCATGTGTGAGCTTGCTCAGGCACATGTTCACCTCAGTAGTAACCTTCTCGGCGAGGGTGAGTGGAATAACCGGAGGTGGTGGAAGCACACCATCTCTTAAACCCTCATCGCGAAGGCGGACTTGTTTGAGAATATCGGAGTACTTGATGCCCTCCGCTTCTTCTGATTCTTCTTTGGCAGAGAGATTACGGCTTTCCAGGCATTGTTAGGCCAGCCGCTGGATTTCCCTCACAGATTTCCGAGACAAGCCAAATTTGGCAAGTCCCGGATTGTTCAGGATATTTTTGGCAAAGGTCTCTGCCAAGGGATCATTACCCAAAGAGGGTTCACCCTTATCAAAACCTGAGTCACCCATGGTGATGTCAGTCTACGACTCAAGGATCGCTGGCCCTGTTGAGGGAGCCGGATCTTCTGCAACGACCGGGGAGGGAGTAATCACCTGCGTTGCAGAAGGTTGAGGGGTAGGAGTCGGAGGAGCCACGGCAGGAGAAGCAATAGTTAGCTTCGTCTGACGCAGGGGCTTTGAAGTAGTTCCCTTCCCCTTGACCTTGATGAGCTTCTTAGCTCTAAGAAAGTAATAGAATGAAGAACATTATATCTTGGAAGAAATCATTAAGTAGTGTACAAAGGCAGAAGTTGTGTAGAAAGTTACCTCTTCACAACTAGCACTTCCTTTGTGCCGATGGCCACTATCGAAGCTTTGCACTTCCGGCGCACAACGTCTGGCAGTGGGACCAATTCCTCCTCCTGAGAAAACTCCGGAGGATATCCCTCGATAGGAGCCAATTCTGACTCGGGGAGGTCGGCAAGCTGAAAAGAGGATAATATCTCAGTATTGTGAAATAACTTAAAGGTGAAACACATAAAAAGGGTTTACTGCTAAAGATTACCAGCACTACAGGGTTTTCCGCTGTATGCATGTCCAGAGATAAATCCGGTATCTTTCTCTCAATCCGTTCCTTTATCAGCCATTTGATTTGGCTTATGTAATCTTGTGGCTTTAAGGCCCTGGGGCTTATGCGGAGGGAGTCATTTTTCGACACCGTGATGGAATGCATCAGTCGGTCGCCGTGGTGCTGAAGAGGCTGGATCCAGCGTGCCACCCAACAATGGACCAAGTCGGACCCTCTAAGGCCCTTGTGCTTCATCAGATATTCAATCCGCCTCTTGGCGAGAAGAAGATCGTCACTGAGAACCGTAGGGGCCTCGTCCCAAGATGGTTGAGGCGTGGCGGCTCCATCGACGAAAGCCGGCAAAGCACTAGCTGCTTTGCTGGGAGCGGGAATATCCTTGTGATAGAAAAAGGTAGCCGACCATTGTTTGACCGACTCGCTAGCTGAAATCCGAGGATAGACGCGCTCACGCCTAACCGAAAGACTAATAGTATCGGTAAGGTAAGGATTACCGGCGGTGATAGAGTTTCTCCGGACATGGAAATAGTACCGGAAGAGAGTGAGACTCGGCCTAATGCCAAGATACCCCTCACACAAAGCCGCATAGGCGCTCATCTCTAAGATAGAGTTTGGGGGGAGATGGTGAAGTTGAACACTATAATGATCAATCACCTCAGAAAAGAAATCTGAGGGAGGAAAGGAGAAACCTCTGTCAAGGTGGGTGCCGAAGTGCACTCGCTCGCCGTTGCGAGGGTTGGGGACGGCTTTGCCAAAGCCGCTCCGCCAATCGCCGGCGCGGAGGAGCCCTTCTTCTTCGACGCCACGGAGCTTCTCGTCGTCGAGGACTGATGGCTCAATGCACGGCGCCCAGAAAAATGCTTAATGGCGGTGTTGATGTAGAGCTCGTTGGGAACCCCAAGAGGAAGGTATGATGAGCACAGCAGCAAGTTTCCCTCAGTTCTGAAACCAAGGTTTAATCGAACCAGTAGGAGCAAGGAAACACCTCAAAGGTGTTATTAGCTGAGCTTTGGCAGGGCGCACTACCGGTGCTAGTAGCAACATGGAGACCTGCACAACACAACCACAGAACTTTGTCCCCAACTTGCGATGAGGTAAGCAGACAATGAGCATCTCAGTGATCTTTTTATTTGCTATTTGCATAGGTTTTTATTGAGGATGCTTCATAGAGTGCTCATTATGGTGATGCTGCAAGTTTCCACCATGATTAGACATGTCTTAGGCTAGCGGCCCAGGCGTTTCTCTAACACACATACAAACTCCATGATCTTACAAGTTCCACATTTATTTCACACCGCCGGGATCCGTAAGCAAAAGAACATAATATCAATGGGGTACAAAGTACAAGTGCAATGTTGAAAGCGTTCCCCATGAAACATGGTTCTGCTAACTTCAACTTATAAAGCGCAAGCATATACGCAACAAACAAGGACCCAATGGTTCAAGTTTATTAGAGGCAATAAAGTAAAGTGTGCCATCAAGTTCGTGAGAGCTTTAATCACTAGTTTTCTCATAACAAGTGGAAGGTAAACAAAAGCATGAATATACTTGGAATAGCATAAGCTAGTAGGTAGGTATGGTGGACTCTTTGGAAAAACTTGGTTTAGGGAGTTGGATGTATGAGTGGAACTCATACTTGGTGGTGGAGGCTAGCAAAAGACTGGGAGCGACAAACTAAGAGAGCAATAATGGCCATAATCATGCAGAGCGACAAAACATCATTGATCAAAGAATAAAGTGATACTACAAGTTGAAAAATAAAGGATCATAAAGGCTATGGTGACTTTGGATAGTCATAACATGGTGTGAGCATGTGCCAAGTCAACCCAAATAAAGCATCAAAGGAGAATACCACTATACTATGCTTTAATATGCTAAAACAACGCATGATTCATCCATTGCACATTAATCAATCTCAATTGTTTATAACAAGTCATGCTATAGCAAAGAATACTAAGCATAAAGCCAAAACAATATCGAGCATGGCACGGCAAAACATAACCACAGTCAAAAACGAGCTCTTTTTACCACAAAAGCATGAACTTTCCTACTCTTTTCCAAACCAAACCAAACTATTTGCAAACCAAAGGTATGAAAGAGGGGGTCCAACCAACTTATGCAGAAAACTAAGCAAACCAAGCAAACTAAAAACCAAAACGAAAACGAAAAAGAAGACGCTCCAAGATAAACACAACTGTGCATGAAACAATAAAAATGAAGCGTTTGGAAGAAACCTGGAATTTTTATTGATGAAGATGGGGATGCCTTGGGCATCCCCAAGCTTTGACGTTTGTAGTTCTTGGATATTTCTTGGGGTGACATGCATGGCAATCCCCAAGCTTGAACTTTATTCCATCCTTCATCTCATTACTCATTCCTTCCATACACCTGAAATTTTCCTTCATACAAAACTTCACACAATCTCATTAGCAACATTAGTGCACTTAAGATAAATAAGTCTCAAGGTTCAGTTCTAACACCAAATAAACTTCCATTATAACACTAGCTACTGTAGCACTTCCCTCAAAAATCTCAATTCCCCAAAGGAACTCAAGAAGGAACTAACAAGAAGCAAATGCAGAAAATGGCAGAAATCTGTCAAAACAGACCAGCAGGTAAAGATGAATTTTTTCGAAGACCTTCTGTTGCTCAAATCAAAAAGTGCTGAAATAACGAAAGTTAGATAACAACCTGTGGCAGAATAATAAAAAATTACAGCTCATTCCGACGTACAAAGCTCTCTCAGGAATTTTTACGGTGAAGCACATAAATCTGTTTCGGGACAACAACTTTCCCTATCATTACTTCACTCTCATTAGAGGTTACTCTTGGCACAAAAAGCAAATAAAAATGATAAGGAGAGTTTATTACAGAGGTAATAACTTCCAAGACTCAACTAAAACTCTTAGGTTAGCTCCCAACAAGTACTTTTCTTTAACGCCTTTAAGTTAGGCATAAGAACCAAAGAAAGAATCAAGTGTTCTCAAATGAAGAAGCATTAAGATCAATACCAGAAATATTTTCAACAAGGCAAGATATGTCATCCAAATAAGTTCTAGAGGATCCTCTCTCAATGCTCTTGGGTTCACTAATCTCATCAAAAGGGTTTGCAGGAACAATCCAATCAAGATTCTTTTCTATGGCATCATGTATTGCTACTAGTTTGAAGGGTATTGGTATCTTAGGTTCCTCCCCATTAGGTTCGGTTTTGTTCATCTTTTCTCGTGTACCAACCATATTTACACATGAGACTAGCATATTGAAATGTTAAAAAACTTTTTCTAGCTTCTTTGGCAACATCATAAAACTCCTTAAACAAAGTTTCTAGAATAAAATCCCTCTTTTCAGGATCCTCAATTTATTTAAGCTTAAGAAACATTACTTGCATTAAGGGGTTGAGGTTAACAAACCTAGCAATCTCATAGTTTGGAGCAAGTTCTACAAGGGATCTATCCTCAGTATCTTCATGTTTGCTAACATGATTAAATAATTCTTCAATATTGTCTTTCCCAATTATAGAACCACTACCAATTGGAAGGTCTTTCATGGTGAATGTAGGGATCAACATGGTGAGCTAAGGGAGAGGTGAAAACTAAAGGAGACTTAATTTTTTTGTGTTTTCAAATAAGAAAGCAAACAAGTAAAACTAATTTTTTTTGGATTTTTGAAGAACAAAACAAGCAAACAAAGGAAAAAAGAAAACTAAGCAAAACAAAAACAACAAAGTAAAGAAATTGGTTATGAGGGACTCCCCTTGTGAAGATGTCCTTGACTCCCCAGCAACGGTGCCAGAAAAATGCTTGATGGCTCAATGCAGGACGCCCAGAAAAATGCTTAATGGCGGTGTTGATGTAGAGCTCGTTGGGAACCCCAAGAGGAAGGTATGATGAGCACAGCAGCAAGTTTCCCTCAGTTATGAAACCAAGGTTTAATCGAACCAGTAGGAGCAAGGAAACACCTCAAAGGTGTTACTAGCTGAGCTTTGGCAGGGCGCACTACCGGTGCTAGTAGCAACGTGGAGACCTACACAACACAACCACTTAACTTTGTCCCCAACTTGCGATGAGGTTGTCAATCTCACCGTGTTTTGCGGAAAACAAAGGATTAAACGTATCGAATGGAAAGAAGTAAAAGTTTGCAGAAAGTAAACACAAAGCAGAAACAGTTTATAGATTGTATGTAAAGAAAAAGGACCGGGATCCATAGTTCACTAGAGGTGGCTCTCCTTAGATAGATAACATGCTGGGTGAACAAATTACAGCGGGGCAATTGACAAACACCGAGAAAGCAATACATGCATATACTAATCATCTTGACTCCTTTGAGACTTGATTGGGCATTACAACATAATACATAGACCGCCATCCAACTGCATCTATGACTAATAATCCACCTTCAGGTTATCATCCGAACCCCCTCCAGTATTAAGTTGCAAGCAACAGATTATTGCTTTACGAACTGCGTGTAAAGTAAACAATACGATTGCTCTATGAACAAAAGATTGTTGTTTTCTCCCTAGTAGCAACATCACATCTAGTACCTTGAGATTTCTGTCACTTCCCCAGATTACCAGAGGCACGAACCCACTATCGAGCATGAATACTAACTCTTGGAGTTGCTAGCATCTACTTGGCCAAGATAGCTACTAACAACGGAAAGCATGCAAGATCTCAAATAACAAAGACATGATAGAATCAATAATCAATCTGAAATAGCATCTCAATATCCATCGGATCCCCGCAAACACAACATTTATGAATTACAAATAGATGATCTTGATCATGAACGGAGCTCACAAGATCTAAACATGAAAGAACAAAGGAGGAGAAACCAGCCATCTAGCTACTACATGGATCCGTAGTCCAAGGATGAACTACTCACGCATCACACCGGAGGCTTGCATGGTGATGAAGAAGGCCTCCAGGGTGAATTCCCCTCTCCGGCAGTGTGTCGGGAAGAGCTTCAGATCCCTCCCGATCTAGGGACAGAGACGACGACGGCTACAGACTCTTTCATGGATTTTTGATCGAGTTACCTAGGGTTTTCGTCCTGAGGGCAACTTATAGGCGGAAGGAGAGGCCGAGGGGGTGCTGGGTCGGCCAGACCACCCCCTGGCGTGGGCCAGGCCTGGCCGCGCGACCAGGTGGTTCGGCCGGGCCCCAGCCCTTCTCCGTCTCGTATTCTGGCACTTGATCCCTTCCGGAAAAAAGGCACTTTGGCTTTTGTCCCGTCCAATTCCGAAAATATTCATTTTCTGACTTTTATAGAACCAAAAACAACAGAAAACAAGCAACTGGCACTGTGGCTCTTGTTAATAGGTTAGTCCAAGAAATCATAATAAAAGTACTCCAAAGTTGGAACAAAACACAAGAAAGTGGATAAAACCAAGCATGGAACATCAAAAATTATAGATACATTTGCAATGTATCAAGGAAGCACGGGATCCAACCCCTGCGATTGCTTTCCTTTTCCGTTGCCGCTGCTGTCGCCACCGTCGCTGCTGCGCTGGAAGATGAAGTGGAAGCCATTTCCTTGGTTGGGCGGCGTTGGGAATTTCTGGGGGCAAAGGAGCTCTGTGCGCGTGGGAGAAGTGGAGGAGAAGGAAACGACACGGGAATAGGTGAAGGAGATGAGGAAGAGGAATCCTCACCCCTTATAACGATTGAACCGTGCCAAGATTCGTGCAAATGACACAGTACACATGCCACGCGTCGTGGAAAGAACTGGGAAGCCCCCACGCGATGATTACACCGCCTCGATCTCCACGCACACATTGAAACAGTGCCTCGGTTCCGCGAACAGCAAACCCACCAACGGTCGTGCTGACAGGAGATGTCTGTCAGTGACGTGACTTGACCATGACCAGTGTCAGATGACGTGAGAGACCAAGTTCCGGCTTAGTTTGAATATCAAGCTGAAAATCCGAATAACATACTGATAGGTCCGACTTATTTTTGAGACCCGGATTGTATCTTTTGTTTTGAAGTATCAGGAACCCTTCAAGATTCTGCAAGCCGAAGATCAAGCTAGACGATGATGAATCCGACTTTTGATCTTGGAGACTTCCGAGGGCTGCTGTTGGGGATATACTTTCTGGGTATCCTCACAGTTCCTAACTGACCAGGGTGGCCCACTTCGGGTTAGCGCTTTGCTTCACGGGCGGCCCAGCCAGGGAGAAGAGACGGAGTCCAGTCCGGCTACGGGAAGGCCTAAAAGACTTACCGACATAGGGTCATAGTGTTACTTGTAGTTCAAGATGTACTCTGTAACCGACTCTTAGTCGTAGCCGGATAGGTCTCTTCTGTAAACCCTAGGCCAGATATCTATATAAGCCGTCCTAGGGAGAGCCTTTAGGGCAACACAATAGTCTACAATCTCAACACGCACAGGCGAGCCCTTATAACCCATATTCTGGCTCTACCGTATTACTGGATTGCTAGTAGGAGTAGGATCCGTCCAAAGCCGGCGGATTCGAACCTGGGTAAACTGGTGTGCTCACCGTCCCGGAACACCGTACGTCTCACACCCCTCTCTTCCGCACGCCTCGAGGACCCCCTCATGGCGTACTTGTCATCAATCCGATGACATCCTCTTCAGTATAGTCGTAAGCTCTCTTGGGAGGAACCTTTGGTACTTTTGGGAGGGGATCTGGTAGATGCTTCGGTGATCGGTTACTCTTTCGCTTTTGGCCCTGACCCTTTTGTACTTTTGGCAGGGGCCGGCTGACGTGGCGGCGAAGACGGTCATGCTGGAGAAAGAGCCTATTTTGGCGGAGGCGGCAACACTGGAGAAATGGCCTGTTGTGGCGGAGACTGCGCCTGCCATGGTGACGACAAAGATGGTTGATGCGCTGGAGACGGGTGAGGCTACGACGAAGATGGAGTTGTGCTCCGAGGAGTGGATGGCCTTGGTGTCCGATTTGAAAGCACGATGTGTTCCTTGCGCCATAGAATGGTCATGTTTTTTTGCTTCTCCCAGTTCAGTCACATCCCCTTCACATGCAGGGTAGTCAAGCTTGAGTTGCGTGAATCCATCCATAACTTCATCCACCCCGGCAATAGCGTAGCCCTATGGAACCGGACAACAATGGTAAGTTGGTACTGGTCCAACTAATGTTAAGGCATAGCCGACCGCCACCTTCATGGTTATGTTGACAACTTTCACATGTAGATCACAATGTTTCATCTCCATGATATCATCCACTGGGTAGTGAAGAGGAGCCATCGCCGGTGCATCATCAGCATCATCACTGGGGAGCTCTATGGAAGCCACGCAGTTTTTTCGATTAGTGGATGGGTCGGTAGCATCGAAAGAAGCTTCGTCTACCATGTGCCGCTTAGATGGGCCAATAGCTTGCTGGCTAAGTACATCAAGTTGATTCTACTGCCACTTTAATTGTTCTTCTATGTTGCGCATCCGGTCTACCTGCTTCATTACTTCAATTTCCTCCCTTTCCTTTCTCCTCCGACGGCTTCTAACGGGATATTTCTTCCGGATGTCGAGAAACGCAAGGTTCCATGGTTTGGAGCCTTCTGTGCCTCGTGTTCGTCCCTCGTGTTCCTTGTTCCCAAGGGCGAGTGCGAGCTCGTCATTCTCTCTGTCGGGAATGAACGCCCCATCTTCAACAGCCTTTACTGCATTTCTAATATCTTCGATGGGTATGGGAGTTTCTTTATGTCTTATGTTATATATGCACTTCCCTTCTGAGTCCAATGTGCCCCTATGCTTGTAAAACCAATTCCTTACCTGTTCGATCCAATTGTATGGCTCTGGGGTGATCCCTTTAGCAAACAGGTCGGACTCGAGTTTCTCCCACTTAGGCTTGCTAGCCTTGTAGCCACCTTGCACCATAGTATGGTGATACTGCTTTTTAGCAGCATTTTTCTTATTCGTTTTAGACATTTTCTTAGCTGGCACCAATTTCTTGTACGCCACAAAATCAGCCCAATAGTCTTTTAGCTTCTCAAACGCTCTAGTGAATTTTGGAGTCCTCTCTTTCACGACATAGTCAAGGTGCAATCTTTTCTTCCAGTTGTTGAATTGCTGGGCCATCTTCTTAAGAGCTTACTCCTTGACTTTTTCCTACATGTGTTTCTGTAGTTCCTCCTGAGTTGGAATCTCCATATCTGGATCGAACTCATCTAGATCCACCTCTAACGTCGGTAGGGTGAAATTAACCACGAGCTTTTTCCAAAGAGTATCTTTGGCTAAGTCACTGACATATAGGCAATCCGGATTCTTTGACCTATTCCATTCTCTGATGGTGATCGGGATGTAGTCCCTAACAATAACTCCGCATTTCCTTACAAATTTATTTGCAGCATCAATGCGAGCCTTCGGTTCACCGTCTAGAGTGACTTCTTCGATCCTGTACCTTTCATGGTCTCCCAACTTTCTGGCTGGGTCTCGTTTATTCTTTGCAGAAGATTTGCTCAATCTGGAGGGACAAAAGAAGAAAGAGCGTTAATATATATGTATATAAACAACAAAGGCTTAATTAAACAATATATATATATATATATATATGCACCTCGTCATCTTCTCCCTCACTGGAGCCGTCTGTTCGGTCGAAATCCGGACCTTCCTCACCGGAGCTATTCAGATATAGCGAGGTGACATCGTTATCGATATGTCCTCCCTCGTTGATCATATCCTCAAGCGCCATTTCCTTTTCTTCGTCTCTGGGTTCCATAGTTTCTGCAAAAGGGGAAAAGCGGATGAGTTGAAGCGGCCAAGCGAGGAGTTAGGTAGGCGAGATTTGACGGGCTAGGGATATAAACCATAATTCGAAAAAACTCTAATATATGGCGCACGTTACCGTGCCCGTCCATCATCTCTATATGGCGCGCGTTGCCGCGCCCGTCCATCGTCCCTATATGGCGCGCGTTGTCACGTCCGTCCATCGTCCCTTGATACGTTGCTAACGTATCCATAATTTTTGATGTTCCATGCTTGGTTTTTATCTACTTTGTTATGTTTTGTTCCAACTTTGGAGTACTTTTCATACACTTTTTTGGACTAACCTATTAACAAGATGCCACAGTGCCAGCTGCCTGTTTTCTGCTGTTTTTGGTTCCAGGAAGTCAGAAAATGAATATTCTCAGAATTGAACGGGACAAAAGCCAAAGTCAGTTTTTCACCGAGGGGGACACCGAGCTAGAATACGAGACGGAGAGGGGCCAGGGGCGGCCACACCACCTGGCCGCACGGTCAGGCCTGGCACGCGCCAGGGGGTGGTGCGGCCACCTAGGACACCCACTCGGCCTCCCCTTCCGACTATAACATGCCTCCGATATAGAAACCCTAAGTACCCAATCAAAATTCCATGAAAGAGTCTGTAGCCACCGCCGTCTATGTCCCTAGATCGGGAGGGATCTGAAGCTCTTCCCGGCACCCTGCCGGAGAGGGGAATTCACCCTGGAGGCCTTCTTCATCATCATGCAAGCCTCCAGTGTGATGCGTGAGTAGTTCATCCTTGGACTACGGGTCCATGTAGTAGCTAGATGGCTGGTTCTTCTCCTTTGTGCTATCATGTTTAGATCTTGTGAGCTCCATTCATGATCAAGATCATCAATTTGTAATTCTATATGTTGTGTTTGCGGGGATACGATGGATATTGAGATGCTATTTCAGATTGATTATTGATTCTATCATGTCTTTGTTATTTGTGATCTTGCATGCTTTCCGTTGTTAGTAGTTACCTTGGCCAAGTAGATGCTAGCAACTCCAAGAGTTAGTATTTATGCTCGATAGTGGGTTCATGCCTCTAGTAATCTAGGGAAGTGACAAAAATCTCTAAGGTACTAGATGTGTTATTGCTACTACGGAGAAAACAATAATCCTTTGTTCATAGAACAATCGTATTGTTTACTTTACACGCAATGCATAATGCAATTATCTGTTGCTTGCAACTTAATACTGGAGGGGGTTCGGATGATAACCTGAAGGTGGATTATTAGTCATAGATGTAGTTGGATTACAGTCTATGGCTAATGTTGTAATGCCCAATCAAATCTCAAAGGAGTCAAGATGATTAGAATATGCATGTATGCTTTCTCGATGTTTATCAATTGCCTCGCTGTAATTTGTTCACCCAACATGTTAACTATCTTAAGGAGAGCCACCACTAGTGAACTATGGACCCTGGTCCTTTCTTTTACAATCAATCTACAACTGTTTACTGTTTTATGTTTACTTTCTGTAAGCTTTTACTTTCTTCCACTCGATACATTTAATTCTTTGTTTTCAGCAAAACCGGTGAGATTGACAACCTCATTGTAGGTTGGGGGCAAAGTTTTGTGGTTGTGTTGTGCAGGATTCCAAGTTGGCAACAACACCTTCCAGGTGTTTCCTTTCTCCTATTGGTTCGATAGCCTTGGTTTCATAACTGAGGGAAAACTTGCTGTTGTGCTCCTCATACTTTCCTCTTGGGGTTCCCCAACGAGCTCGATATATTTTGGGCCATCATCCCTATATGGCGCACGTTGCTGCACCTGTCCCTAACCTCAAACGTCGGCGGGATCGTGTAACTCCAATGCTCATAAGCAATAACGACCATGTACAAACTCATTTCAACATAGTAAACATTTCTTAAAATATTTAAAGTAACATAATTTCAGGACTAATAATAATGCAACATAATCCCGTCCTGGAGCCAACCGGCGCTAGGAATAAGTGTCGTCACGAGCCTTCGTCTTTGACTCCACATCATCGTCGCGAGCCACTACCACGACCACTATACTAATACTACCACTACCACTACCACTATACTACTACTACTAATACTACTAATAATACTCTACAACTACCACTATAGTACTACTACTACTACTACTACTTATTACTACTACTACAAATACCATTACAAATACTACTAATACTATAGTACTAGTAATATAATACTAATAGTAATACTCTACTACTACAAATAAATACTACTACAAATACTACTAGTAATACTACTATAAATACTAAAACGACATAATAATAAAGACAAATACTAAAACTACTAATAAACACATAATAATAATAATAAAAACATAAAAGACAAAAAAAATCACGCTGGCTCCCCTGCTCGTGCTGGCCCGTGCTCGCGCCGACCGGCTCCCTTGAGCCGCCCGCGCTCGTGGCCGCTGTCTGCAGACGCGCCGCCCCAGCGCGATCGACATGACCTCGTCGTCCCTATGAGCCCCCCTGCACCTCCTGGCGCCCCCTGCTCGCGTCGCTGCTCGCGCCGCTGCCTTGTTCCGTGCCGCCTCTCGCAGCACGCGCCCCTGCACGCGCCCCCTGCACCTCTCACAGCAGCACCTCTCGCAGCACGCGCCCCTACTCGTGCCGCCGCTCACGCCGCCGGTGGCTCCCCTGCTCGCGGCGGCCCCTACTCACTCCGCTGCCTCGTTCTGTGCCGCCTCTCGCAGCACGCGCCCCTGCTCGTGCCGCCGCCGGCTCCCCGGCTTGGGGCCGCCCGCACTACTCGCGGTGGCCCCTGTTCAGTCGCCCTTGCTCGTCCCGTCGCTGCCTAACTGCGCGCCTATATGTATGGAGCTTGAGAGAGAGGGAGAGGGACGGGGCGCACCTAGGACACAACAACGATGGTGACGGTCGGTGGTGCAGCATAGACGACGGCGATGGCCCCTGCCGCAGCTCGTCCTGGCGGCGGCGGCGATCTGCGCAGTGGTGTGAGAGCGAGAGTGAGATTGGGGGAGGAGAGAAAGGGGCACATGGTTAAGTATAGGGGGACTTTAGTCCTAGTTGGTGCCAGCAACCGGGACAAAAAGATCTTTAGTCCCGGTTGGTGCGGTTGGTGGCACCAACCGGGACGAAAGGCCAGAGCATACGTCCCGGTTTGAGTTACCAACCGGGACGTATGATGTCCACCAAAGCGGCGCGCGCAGAGGACCTTTAGTCCTAGTTGGTGGCTCCAACCGGAACTAGAAGTCCTTTTTTCAAAAGTTTTTCGAACTTTTTAGATGTTTTTCGCCTTATTTTTTATTTAGGTGTTTACATTTGAAATGATTTGAATTTGAAAAACTTTCTGTCTTATAAAATAATTATTCTAACTATTCAAACTATTAAATTTGAAATGGTTTAAATTTGAAGTTTTTGAAACGGTTTAAATTTAAATTTGAAAACACTTTCAACATGAAAAGTGTTTAAATTTGAATAACTAATACAGAACCATTTTCTGTTTCCTAAAATAATTATTCAAACTATTAACTATTTTGCCATTTTCAAATAAAAATGCATTACAGAATGAAAACAATGGATCTCTCGACAATCTTGGGTACATAGACAAACCATTTGTCCTAGCCAATGGATTAGTCATAATCATGTCTAGCCCTATAGTACACAGCTTCAGGGTCATCTTCTGAATCATCTTCGTTGTCGTCGCTATGGCATATTCTAGAGATCCTCAGCCCTTCCCCGGCTTGTGTAGGGGGGAACCGGGGACCGTGAACCATGACATATTCCGGGGGCACCTGCCACTTCGGCCTCGGATTCACGACGCGGGGGGAGGGGGCTCCCGGATGATGATGCTGCTACGTCCGTGGCATTCACCACAACCACCCTTATTGTGGCTTTGCGGCGGGTGCAAGTGCGGTTACCGTAGGCGAGGATGATCTCCCTCGGCGATGTAGCGCATCACACCAATGATAGTCTAGTTCACCCACCACAGGCGACAACCGGTTTCGTTGTGCTTCACCGGGTGTGGGCCGTCACCCTCATACCTAGCGAGCTCCCTTTCCTGCCGGTTAGCAAAGAAGGCATTCTAGTTGTCATAGTTGTCGGGATCCAAATAGGGATCCATCCGCTGCTCCGGCATGATCTCTAGGTAGAAGTGGTTCGTGATGACCACCTGGCGGGCAGAACCTTGAGGCACAGGAGGGACATGAACTCCTCCAACGCTCAGCATCCAGTCAGCAGGCAGGCGATAGCCCGGCGGGCATGGGTAGCTGGAGGCGCACAACGCCTTGGTCTCTTCGAGTGTCAAAATGGCCCAGTATGTAGTGTCCATTATTGAGAGAGGAAGATGTAGGTGTGTGGATAGCCATGGCGCGGTCAGCCTACATATTGAGGGAAAGGGCGGGAAAACATAGCGGTAAGCGGTGGGAAATGGCAGGAAATATCTTTAGTCCCGGTTAGTGGCTCCAACTGGGACTAAAAGGCCCGGTTAGAGGGAAAGGGTGGGAAAACATAGCAGGAAGCGGTGGGAAATGGAAGGAAATATCTTTAGTCCCGGTTAGTGGCTCCAACTGGGACTAAAAGGCCCGGTTAGAGGGAGAGGGCGGGAAAGCATAGCGGGAAGCGGTGGGAAATGGCAGGAAATATCTTTAGTCCCGGTTAGTGGCTCCAAATAGACTAAAAGGCCCGGTTAGAGGGAAAGGGCGGGAAAGCATAGCGGAAAGCAGTGGGAAATGGTGGGAAATATCTTTAGTCCCGGTTAGTGGCTCCAACCGGGACTATCGACAAGAGTGTCGACATTATGTCGTGAGTGTCGACACTCTGTTGTGCTGCTTAATCTATAAATAGGCATCCTGGTGAAGTTATCAACTACAAATATGATGGTGTGTAAGAGTAGAGACACCACTACGACCAGTTTGAGGGAGATGCCGGCGGAGCCTAGTCTCCGGCATCTCCAACAAACTGGTCATAGATGTACTCCCTAATATGTGAAATTAGTTAGCTGTCGGTGTATTGATCTAGTTAGAGAAGTTATAAACTGCAAGAAGATGGTGTGCGAGAGCAGGGACAACACTATGGCCAACTTCAGGAGGATGCCTAAAGATCCAGTCCTCAGGCATCTCTCTAAAACTGGCCATAGAGGCACTCCCTAATATGTGAAATTAGTTAGCTACCTGGCATATTGATCTAGCTAGAGAAGTTATAAACTCCAAGATGGTGTGCGAGAGCAGGGATAACACTACGGCCAGCTTCAGGGAGATGCCTACGGATCCAGTCCTCAGGCATCTCCCTTAAGATGGCCATAGGAGATGGATCTCTGAAGAAACATCACATTATAAGTCTAAAAATGATTTTTTTCAAAAAATCAGGAGCAGTAGATCATGTACCTATAGGTCAAACCGAACCCACTTCCTGCCGATTCGGTGGACATTTGTCTTTTTCTGGGTGGACAGAAAGGTTTTAAAATCTTCGATTGGGACATTGTTCATGTAAGGTGGTCTAGTATTTTAAAAAAATGGGGTGGTACCATTTTTTATTTAACGTTTGGTGTTGCTTCACAAAACGCCCCGATTTTCGCACTCGGAAAATAGAAAATGACTTTTCCATGCGATAAAAAATAAAACTTCCTCCTGCAAAATTGTTAGCAATCCCAAGATGCACATGCATGTACAATATGGGCATAGTATCACAAACAGTGCCTCGAGTATGCACATAACATTTGTCATTTGGACCGAAAGCCATGAAACCGCGAATATGATAGGTCATTTTGTGAAGATTTTTTCGAGACATAATTACCAAGTTTGGTATTTTTCCTTGCAAGTATGTCACAGAATATGACACCACGCGAATGATTTACATTATTCAGACCGTTTTTTAATTTCTTATGCCCGCTTCAAAATTTACCCATTTCCAACTATGGTCATAACGGCAGGCATGAAGATAGGGGATGAGCCTCGTTAAAACGTGCATTGGATATCTGAATAAACATCACATTATGAGTATAAAAATGATTTTTTCAAAAAATCACGAGCATTAGATCATGTACCTGTAGGTCAAATTGGACCCACTTCCTATCGATTCGGTAGACATTTGTGTTTTTCTAGGGGGTGGACGGAAAGGTTTTTAAATTGCCAGTTGGGACATTGTTCATGTAAGGTGGTCTAGTATTTTTGAAAAATGGGGTGGTACCATTTTTTTTTTAACGTTTGGTGTTGCTTCACAAAACGCCGCAATTTTGGCACTCGAAAAACAGAAATGGCTTTTCCATGCGATAAAAAATAAAACTTCCTCCTGCAACATTGTTAGCCATCCCAAGATGCACATGCATGCACAATATGGGCACAGTATCACAAACTATGCCTCGATTATGCACATAACATTGGTTATTTGGACCGAAAGCCATGAAACCTCAAACATGATAAGTCATTTTGTGAAGGTTTTTTCGAGACATAATCAATATACATGGTTTGGTATTTTTTCTTACAACTATGTCACATAATATAACACCACGTGAATGATTTACATTGTTTGGACCATTTTTGAATTTCTTATGCCCGTTTCAAAATTTACCCTTCCAACTATGATCATAATGGCGGACATGAAGATAGGGGATGAGCCTCGTTAAAACTTCCAACTATGTCACATAATATGAACTAGAGGTACACAATATGAGTCCATGAACACATCTTGGCGTATTTCCCTTGCTTATGATCGCTTCGGCCATAACCATGGAGCATCTTCTTTGCTTAACGGGATGCTTGGGGTCAGTTTTTACTATGAAGGGCGGAATTTCATAAAACTTATTATAATCTTCTGACATGTCTGTCTTGTCCTTGAATCCCACGATATTTCTTTTCCCTGAAAGAACTATGTGATGCTTTGCCTCATCATGTGATGTATTCATTTGCTTATTTTTCTTTTTTTTTTGGTATGGAGGACATGTCCTTCACATAGAAAACTCGTGCCACATTATTGGATAGGACGAATGGTTCGTCTCTGTAACCAAGATTATTTAGATCTACTGTTGTCATTCCGTACAACTGGTCTACCTTTACCCCTTCTCTATTCAGGTTGATCAATTTGCACCGAAACAAAGGGACCTTAAAAGAAACTCCATAGTCAAGTTCCCATATCTCCTCTATGTAACCACAATATGTGTCCTTTTTGCCATTCTCATCGGTTGCATCAAAGCGAACACCACTGTTCTGGTTGGTGCTCTTTTTATCTTGGGCGATCGTGTAAAATGTATTCTCATTTATCTCGCATCCTTGGTAATTCAATATAGTAGAAGATGGTGACCCAGCCAACAAGTAGAGCTGATCTCCAACAGTGGTGTCATTCATTAGATGTGTTCGCAACCAACTGCCGAAAGTCTTCATGTGTTCATCTCTAATCTAGGAGTCGGGCTTTCTAAAGTTGTTGGAACGTACAATATTCTTGTGTTCCCCGATATACGGAGCTGCCAAGGTGAAATTCTGTAGAACCGTGTAGTGTGCTTGAGTGAAAGATTGTTCGTCCCTACATATCATTGCTTTCATTCCCAGCGTGCCTTTTTCACTCAGTCTCCCCTCATGCCGCGATTTAGGAACACCAATCGGCTTAAGGTCAGGAATCAAGTCAACATAAAACTCAATGACCTCCTCTGTTTCATAGCCCTTGGAGATGCTTCCTTCTAGCCTAACACGGTTATGAACATATTTTTTTAACACTCCCGTGAATCTCTCAAATGGAAACATATTTCTTTATGAACGCGTGCGGTGGGCCACGTGTCTAGCGCACAACCTTTAGTCCCGGTTCGTAATACCAACCGGAACGAATAGTCCCTTACGAACCAGGACATATGCCCCCCGGCCCCCGTGCGACCCTCGGGCCATTCGAACCGGGACAAATGCGAGCATTAGTCCCGGTTCGTGGTGGAACCGGGACTAATGCTCTGGGCCGCTCCGAACGAAAGATAGATTTTCTACTAGTGGTCCTACCTTTGTACGATGACGCACCGGTGGAGTGCCTAGTTTAATGGTGACTAGTGTTGTCCCGTGTCTTTTTGACAATCTCCCAGCTACTCTCGGTGGACCATTATGAAGTTGATAGTTTCTCTCCGTGCTTGAGTGTGTCAATATACATGGCAAGTGTAGCTAGCTACTTCCCTCAACTTTGTCAATTACTCTACTTCTCTCAATTTTATCGTTTTCATACATATAAGCTGACCATGTGTTGTAACTTGTAACCCCGCATTACTTAATCATGGATACTATGTCTATAACCGTGTTGATGAATTATGACTGATGTCTTTAATTTGTAGATCCTGGTCTTTGCCTATTTCTATGTTTGCGAATATTTATTTCTGCATTATCTTTCGGATGAAAAAAAGTGATCTGGCCCTTTTGGGGGGGCATTTATGAAATTCAGTGATATGTCCTTGTATGTACATGAATGTCATTTTGCTCTCAATGCTTGAATGCCCAAGTCCCATTTTGTGAACAATATGGCATAGAAGCTTTTGGTATCTCTTCTCGGGCTCTAAATGAACTTTCGATCCATCATGTATGTGTGTTTATGAACATGCTACAGATTATACTATATTTGCCAACAAATTAATGATATTGACCAGATATGATAATCCGATAATTGTCTCCAATTTCTATCGGTTTTCACTCAATATCCGTAGTCCGACATAATCCGCATCCGAATCGGCATCCGGTCGTAATCCGATCTCTCTGAATCACAAAATAATATGGTAATGATAAGAGCCGTTTACATCCCCGGACGTAACATTCTGTATTTTTTCGAGTTTTTAAGAAAAGGCTTGCTTGCATCCAGATATTTTGAGTGATAGTACGGGGACCTTTTGGACCCACACGGCCCACAGAACGTTAGGTTACCTGCCTTCGCTCGCTGCGCCGCCCCATTGTCTCCCACTTCCATTCCTGGCCGCCGTCCTCCCAAACCCTCCTTCGCTCGCTGCCGCCGATGACAGCGCCCAAGACGGGGAAATGTCAACGGAGACTGTAACCAACATAGTTATAGCAGCGCATCCTACAAATCTGCAGAGTATTTGACTTGTGAACTAGTACCGCGCCATACAGCATCTCGGAGTGCAACAGCGAGTCTGAGAATTGTATCCAACAATCAAATAAAGCAAAGCTTGTCCATAGTGTGCATCTCTTGTAGAAGAAAATATAACACGATCTTCTGGGAGCCACTGACTGATATCTCTAGCAGGCACATTGCATGGAAGCAGGCAGACCAATTTACTCCATGAGAACATGGCACAAAGCAGGCTAGGCCATTCCATCCGGGCAATGCAACCACACACATGAACTTCCTAGGCAGAACAAAACAAACTAGCTATAAACTTAAATGCCAATGCATACTCAAACCTGAAGTGCAAAATTACTTCTTGTGGAAGTCATCAGTCGTACTGATGTGAAGATCAAGTGGCGGAGCAAATGAATCATGGTTACATCACAAGTATCTAGAGATGGCATCAACCCAGTTTGAACTTCCAAAGCCAGACACGATTATATAATTAGAGAAAATATATCTTACACAGATCATTTCATTATTCACAGGAGAAGTCAAATAATGGGATTCATAGTTTCATGCATTCAAGCATGACAAAGCAAAAAAGATATCCATGTATACACTAGGACTAGAATTCTCCACATGCCCAGAAATCACATAGGTAAATTATCCACAAAGCAAAGAAATAAAATTATACCAGAATTTAGATAGATATTACAGACATTACAGACATTGGTAACGTTTCGAAAGAACAATCATAATATCCATGGTTTAGTACTATAGGGTGGTGCATAAAATCAGGTACATAGTGCAGTCAAGCACAAATAAGAACTAGTACAACTTCATAGAGGCCTACCCAAGTCAGTGTTGCTTGGTTGCAAGACCTAGCTCCAGTCCAATATCATCAGCAGAAAGATAAGACAACTGTGAAGCTACTCAAGTAAGACTTCTAGTGCCCATGTGCCAATGACTTCGAGAACAAGGGAACATAAGGAATATAACGACTCATGCAATCAATTCCACGTCGACGTATAAAACGCACCTCCCTAGAATCCATGTTGTATGATATTAGTGCCTTCTCATACCCACCGACTATGAAAACCACATTGCGTTCTGGATGGATTGAGATAATTTTGTAATCATTTCTAATCGAATAAGACAATTCTCTAAACGATTCCAGGGTGTTGACATTGTACTTCCAGGTCCATTTTTCACTAGTATCTTGAAGAACCCAGATCGAGAGTATAGAACCAAGTTTATTTGCCAAATGCAATTGTCCTTGTGGTAGATAAATATCATCAGGGGACTTCTTTTCTTTTGGTGCCACAGGAACGGGGATGAGCCTCCAATTGTTTCCCTCAAAGTCAACAGCAACAACCCGCTCACAAAGGGCAGACAAATACAACGTCCCTCTTAGAAAAACGCTTCTTGCATTCATGGGGACGGCGACTCCCTTGGCAATCTCCTTGTGGCTCCAAACTCCAGTTTTGGAAGAGTAGATCCTGACCTCTTTGAAGCTTCGGATTGCAAATAGAGACTGTTCTGTCTTTACCCAGTGGACACTGACAGATACAAACTCAAACACATGGAAGTGGGAGGAGACGGCTGGCTCGAACCCCAAACGGGCGAAGTTCACATCGACGGACCACTCGGTGGCAGGAACGACCACCCATTTCTCCGTGGCAGGATTGCACACAATGTAATCCATCGTCTCGAGTTCGGTCGACTTCCAGCAGCGGCAGAGGAGGAGGCCATTACAGCAGTCCAAGACATCAACGTGCTCATATTCGGGCAGGAATGACAGCGAGGAGTGGAGGAGAGGTTCACCTTCTTTCTCAGAGACGTTGGTGAAACGAACAGAACGGTCAGTGTCGTCGCTTTGGTAGAAGAAGCCGGCGAGGGTCTGGGGCATCTTCTTGCGGTGGTCGGGGTGGGAGATGAGGTCACGCCAGCGCGTGGAGACGCACTTGCAGCAGCAGGTGGACTTGTAAGGCACGCGCGAGATGATGTCGACGAGGGTGTCGTCGGTGAGCCTGGCCATCGGGTCCTCGTTCATCTCCTCACACTTCAGTCGCCCGCGGATGCAAGAAACGGCCGGCGCCATAGCCGCTGATGCAAGAAACGGTCCCGGCCTTTCTGCGCAGATGGAGGGAGGGACGAGGAGGGGTTAGAGATCCATCCCGGAAAAGAGGGGATCAGGAGGGAAGAGAGGATTTACCAGGTGTTTGATGTGCGAACCGTCTTGGGCGCTGTCATCGGCGGCAGCGAGCGAACGAGGGTTTGGGAGGACGGCGGCCAGGAATGGAAGTGGGACTGTGGGAGACGATGGGGCGGCGCAGCGCAACGCAGGTAACCTAACGTTCTGTGGGCCGTGTGGGTCCAAAAGGTTTTGTACTGAATGGACCCGTGCTATCACTCAAAATATCTGGATGCGAGCAAGCCTTTTCTTAAAAACTCGAAAAAAATACAGTATGTTACATCCAGGGATACGGGCTATCACGACCATATCCTTTACCATATTATTTTGTTGGATTTAGAGCGGATCGAATTATGACAGGATACCGATTCGGATAGGGACTATATCGGACTACAGATATATGGAGTGGAAACAGAAAGAAATCGGAGAAAATCATTGGATAATCATATCTGGTTAATATCATTAAATTTTGGGCAAAATATAGTATAATCTGTAGCATGTCCATAAACGTATATACATGATGGATCGAAAGATCATTTAGAGTCCGAGAAGAGATAACAAAAGCTTCTATGTATGCCATATTGTTCACAAAATGGGACTTAGGCATTCAAGCACTGCGAGCAAAATGTCATTTCTATACATACAAGGACCATATTACTGAATTTTATAAATGCCAAATCAGTCTTTTTCATACGAAAGATACTATAGAAATAAATTATTCACAAACAGAGAAATATGCAAATACCAGAATCTACATACTGAATGAAGATGTAATTCAATGACACGATTACAGTATCCATTTGTTAAGTACTAGGGGGTTACAACTTACAACACATGGTTTTGTACAACACATGTATAAAAACAAGAAAAAGACACAGAGTATAATTGATAAAGTTAAGAGAAATAGCTAGCTACACTTGCCATGTACATCGGCACACTCAAGCATAGAGAGAAACTATCACACAACTTCATAATGGTCCACTGTACAGTACTGAATGCCGCTGGTATCCAAGACCTAACAGCAACATCATCAGAACATCGTCAATTATGAAGCTGCACCACGTTTCTAATGCTCATCTGCCAATGACTCGGAGAAGCAGAGAACATATGGCAAATGAGGACCTATTGTAACATCACGAAATAAATATGTATTTGCAATGTTATTGGCTGTCAAGCCAGCAAGATATATATAACATCGGGCGTGCGATGCGAGTGTGCGAGACTGCCTCGGATCATTCCAGGCGCCCATGAAAGTGCTCTAGGCCGGCTAAAAATCCTTGATGTGAACGCGAACCTTCCTTCTGTCTGGACATTCTGTTCTTCTTGTGGACTTGGAGGACATCATCTTCTTGTCGTAGTCGGGGTTGGAGTGAGGTCATGCCAGCGCCTGGAGACGCACTTGCAGCTGCGGGTCAATTTGTAGGGCACGCGCGAGATGATTTCGGCGAGGATGTCGTCGGTGAGCTTATCCGCTCCCCTTCATGCCTTTACTCATCTTCTCCTCCTTGGAGCCCGGCGCCATCGTGGAGAGCAGCCAATCTGCACGGATGGGGGGACAGAGGACTGGAGGAGAGGTTAGAGGTCATCACAAGCTTCTTTTTTCACTAGGATGCCATTTGGCCCCGGAGGCGCCAACTACAATCCTACAAGCCATTTCGTTGCATGAAAACGTATTTAAAGTTCTACAGTTTTTTTTTTCAGTTTTGCCTGAAATGCATGTTTTAACGTTTGATCTTATGTTCCGTTAGAAGCAATCTCTAGTTCAATGAGATAAAAACTTTAATTGCTTCGGGAACTAAACATACAACATACAGTATTAAAGTGAAAAGGGTTCAGTTGCCACGGAAACATAATTTCACTGTTTGGAAAAGATAAATTGTTACATCTAACACAAACTCTTGTCAAATTGAAACAAAATTCAGCACAACTCAAAGCAAATTCCTATCAAACCCGACATGCGGGAAGGGCAAGATCCAAATAACACACATTTAGCCTTCACTCATTTTCAGCACAAGGAACAAAATTTATTTCTACAACGTGGACCATGACAAGTAATCAGAAAAACAATTGCGTTACTAGTTAAGAAATTGCTTGATCATCAAAAACATACAAAATTCAACTCACCAATATTCATATGCACTTCAATGCATGCAAACTAAAGTTTTAATGATTTACATGTTTGTTTCACGTGTATAGCCAAAATTGTCTTTTAGTATCGATTGCCCATACCTCACAACTTGGGTACTAGGCAACTTCTGAATATCCCTGCTTTATGAAGCCAAGTGAAGTTACAGCATAACAGCTCAGCTGGGTACTGCTTTAACAAGCAAAAGCACCGTGTCTATTTCTTCTGTTTCTCTATATGTACATCAATCTGCATTGTTACCATGGAAGTTTGTAGCTGGACGCTTGCATCAACGGATGTGCAAAGTATGCTCCAATAGTTAAAGCCGTGATCGTGATGTACGGTAACCGAACAAACTCCTTGTAATAATCTGCAGGTAGTTTCTGCCGTCCATCAACGATCGCAGCAAACGGCACAACACTGGTCCTCTTCTTCAAAACTTCGAAGGCTTCACCGTACCGCGATGCCAGCCTTCTGTCGCCGTTCCAAACACCAAATGCATGGTGACCAATCAACCCAACGGAGGCCGCAACAGCAACCGAGTTGCCCATCCATAGTGTGTGAGCTAAGCACCAAATTACCTGCCCAACAAACTTGAAGATAATTGCTGGTTAGAACGCTACAGATAAGGTATATAGTACTAACATGATGCAAGAATAAAAAATTAGAGCTCAAAATTTTCTACTCCCTCCAATCCAAATTAATTGACTTCGATTCAGATGTATCTAGACATGTTTTAGTGTTAGATACATCCGAATGTAGGCAAATTCAAGTCAATTAATTTGGATCGGAGGGAGTAGCACAAAAGAATTCATGACCCATATACGCATGACCTTCAAGAAACTACCTGTGGATGTCTTGTGATGCGCATTATTCCGGTTTCCCACATGTGTAATTTTGGCTTGTCCACTGCTGCCACTTCTAAAAGATTGAAAGTAGATGGGTATAGAAACAAGAATGAGATAAAAGACGAGAGCCAAACAAGCTCATGGATGCCTGGGACGCCTTGAACTTGCCACAGCTGAATACCATCATACCGATGATTTATGAAGTAGACCTGCAAGATACGACAATTTTTCTAAGATACAGGAAGGCTTAGCAGTTTAGATACCATCTACCAAAAGAAGAAACTGTATCAAGAAACTCACAATAGTACTAACTGCCAGCGGCAGTGATAATCCAGCAAACAGCACGCGGTAAGCTCGCTCCCCTATTATTTTCTCACCAGTTTCACGGAAGCTTGCCATGCCACTATGGGCTAGAGCAAAGATGATGGTAAGGAGCAACAAAACAACCTGCAATGGAAGGACAGATGTTTAAGGGTATGTATCAACATCATGACAATTGCCTAGGTAACAAGCAGCAGGTAGAGTATATTACCATACAAGATGTTAAATGTATTTTTTTTACCAATCAAGATGCTATCATCAAAGCACAAACAAAAGCAACACAATCAGTAAATGGTAAATATAAAGAAAACTAGTAGGGACTGACCATATAAATGGTTGCAATGCAACAAGATTTAACATGTAAAAGTAATCAACCCGAAAAACTTTGTTCTGTTATGCTTTGATAATGGAACCCGGCTCCATTTCAGAGGTGTATGGGGGAAAAAAAAAGTAATCAACCCGTGCGCTTTGCTAACTGGCAATTGTTATGGTAAGTCTGAAAACTATATGTCCACTCATGCTGAAGGACCAAGGGTTCATGCTTATGGCCTCACATATTTAGGATGTCAAACACTATTGGAGTTCAGAATAACCTACTCCCTCCGACCCAAATTAATTGACTTGGATTTGCCTACATTCGGATGTATCTAGCAATGTGTGCTAGATACATCCGAATGTAGGCAAATCCAAGTCAATTAATTTGGGTCGGAGGGAGTATTTGAATGGTTCATTCACGATTGTGAGGGATCCATTAAGCTTAATGTGCACGAAGCCCAGTTACACTCTCCGTAGTTGGATTTCTGTGCTGAAACAGAACAGCACTGGAAACGCCATCGCGGACTATAGAACTGCGAGGATCACATTCAGGAGCATATGTATATAACAGGGTATTACTTTTTTTTTCTAGTAGTAGTTTAGGAATCTGAGTGGGTGAGACTAGTAAACCCACACAAATTCTAGCAACTCCATCTTACTTATTCTAGCAATTTAGACACCACAGTGTAAGCCCACACAGATTATTCTACTACTTGGGATAGCAGCAGGGAAGCCGGCGCTAATAATCTGTACGCTCTTATTAGTGTATTATTACTGTTGTAGATAGTACTTAGAGCGGAATGAGTGAATTGCTCAACATAGTCAGTGAGTAAAGCAGAGAATTCTGTACCTCGTGGCTGTCGGAGATGGAGGCGACGGCGTCGAGGAAGCTGGTCCCGAAGCCGGTGTCCGGGTCGATCCAGAGCACGTTGAGGCCGTAGAGCACGACGGCGAGGATCCCGCTGAAGTAGGCCCAGGACAGCACCCGCTGGTCGCCGAGCCGGAACACCGCCGAGTCCTCCCCCACGAGTCCCTCGCCCTCGCCGTCCGGGTTCTCCTTCTCGGCGCGGTCGACGGAGGCCCGGAGCGGGGCGGTGGAGAGGAGGCGGGGGCGCGGCAGAGGGGAGTACGCCGGCGCTGTGGAATTGAGGAGGGGAAGTTTTGGTGGCCCGGTAAGACGGAGGCGGAGGCGGTTCTGGTGGTGGAGAAGAGGTGGTGGGGCGGCGAGGTGGAGGCGGAGGTGGGAGGCCATGGATGGGGAGCGGGGCGGTGGATGGGGAGAGCTGAGCGGGTGGAGCTTCGGGGGGCAGTGGTGGCGGTGGTGGTGGTGGGAGCGGGACGCGGGAGGTTAGAGTGGTGGCGGCATCTTTGAGGACGGGGTGGGAGGAGGAAACAGAGGATGCGGTGTTGGACTAGCGTGGCGCGGGCGGCCGGAGTGGGCTCGGCTCCGTGGCTCCGTTTGGGTGGCTCGCTGACTCAGTCGGTGCGTGCAGCGAACACGCCCGAGGGTCGACGGAACGGGAGCTGTCAGCTGTCCATCCAAACTCCCGAAATGTCCAAAGTCCAGACTGCTGCTGACGCTGGGCTGCTGTACAGTGTGGGGTGAAATCTCTTGCAACTCTGCGTCATAATTTTTTCCTTCTGAAACTCTGAATGATTTTTTTCCCCCTTCTGAACTGGATGAAGAAATTTTCCCTGCAAAAAAAAAGTGCACATAGTGCCAAGTGTGCCCGACCTCGTCCAACAAAGCAGGCCAGCCACAAACGAAATTCTTGCAAAGACAGACGACAGGTGCCACTGCACTGCTTACCAGTAGTAAAATACAAAGTGGAATATCCTTTTTTTTAAAATCCTGAAGCCGTCATTTCCAGCAAAGCTAAGTTAGGCTTCGGGGAAATACAATAGGATGATCCAACCAAAGAATGCTGCTGATTGGTATAACAAGAACAGTACCTGTTCGACACTTGAACACACTAGTTCTATGTTTCAGTATTTTATTAAAACTAGCACAAAGTAAGATGGCATCTACTAGCAAGATCCCTACTTCAGGTGGAAGCCCATCATTCACTACAGATGTGAAGACCTGACACCGGAATAAGAAAATAATTTAATAAATATGAATCAACATAAATCCAGTTTGAACTTCCAAACTTGACAACTTATCTTATTAAGAAAACACGTTTGCATACAGATAACTCTACTGTCGGCGGGAGATAAACAGGCGCTCCAGTGCCATATCGTTAAACGAAAAAGGATTCATACATTCAAGCATGGCACAACATGCTAAGAATTTTGTTTCGCCATCCATCTTCTCCATGATCAAGTACTCCACACTTCTCAATGCAAAAGAATAAGCAACTTGAGATAGCAACACAGCCAAACACAAGGTGCAAATGTCTCATAGGGACATCTGAAAATTCACTTGTGCCACTTAACCACGATATCCAGCAAGTAGTTTCGGATGTCGAGGCGACTGACCTCCTCAAACACAACCAGCCATTCACAATCGAAATTCTGTTCTTGCTAAGACAACAGGTGCCGCTGCTTACTAAAGTACAGAGTGAAATATCTCAAGTCCTGAACTGCCACTTCCACCAAAGCTATCTTTGGATTCAAAAAAATATGATAGCGCAATGCAATAAAAGAAAGTTCATTGGTGTAACAAGAACACTAGTTGTTTAACAGTTCAATATACTAAGCACAGTTGTGATAGCTATGTTTCAGTACTGAAAACTAGCAGAAAGTAAGAGGGCATCTACTAGCAAAAGGTACCTACTTTAGGTGTACTGCAAATGTGAAGATCTGTCACTGGAACAAGAGAACGATAATAAATTTGAGGAACATTTTCTATCTAGAAATGACATAAATCTAGTTTGAACTTCCAAAACATGACAATTTATCTAATTAATTTTTTTTGCCTACATATAACTGTACTATTGCCAGGGGATGCCATATATTGTTTAAAGCAGAACGGATTTAGACATCAAGCATGGCATAGCAAAAGGACATCCATGTACATACTAGGATTAGATTTCTCCAAATGCCAAAAAGACAAGGTCAAAGCCTGAATTTGGAATCCAGATGTTGCAATACACATAATTACTCACAAAACGCTACCAGAATCTAAAAAAGAAAGCCATTTATAATGGTCACGAATCCATTATAAAAAAAAAGAGAAGTGACAACTAACGGATTAATGGGTCCCAAATAACGGTAGAAATTTAGAGGTGCATTTTTAGTAGATTTATTCTGGCAGTGTTATACCATTTTAGAGGACGCATTTTAGAGATTAGCTAGAGGTGCCCCAAGTTCAGAAAGAAAAATAGTGTTACTAGGTTGTGAAAAAACTGCAATATCTAGCCGAATAATAAGTACATGGGTTCACACAAGCACAAAAAAAACTAGCACGACATCATAAAAGGTCTACCCAACTCCCAGCTGGTTGGATTATTCAAGAACTAACTTAAATATTGTAAAGAAGATACACGCCATTCTGTTCATAAAAAAAAGATATATGACATTCTGTTGGGAAAACTGAAAATACACCGTTGTGAATAAGCACTACACAATTAAGATTTCTAGTGTCCATGTGCCAAGGAATGTGAGAACAAAGGAACATATGAAAGATAAGGTCCCTTGCAGTCATGTCCAAGATCAGGCATCGAATGCAGCTCCCTAGAATCCATGTCGTATAACATTAGCTTCGTGTATGATCTACATGTCGAGTGGCGTGATGTACATAGTATAAACATCACATTGTATTCTGGGTGGATGATAATATGGTGGTCCTGCGGAATAGATGAATCCTCTTCTTCTCCAAACAACTGCAAATGACTGACTTTATGCTTCAAGGTCCAATTTCCAGTAGTGCTAGAATCTTCAAGAGCCCATATTGATAGTTCAGAACCACTAGAAATTGCCAAATGCAATTGTCTCTGCGATACATAAACACCACGAATAAAAGGACCATACGACATAGGAATACGATGGACCCTATAATTTCCCTCCATGCCGATAGCTACAACGACCTTATCACCATAATACGAAGATAAATATAGCACTCCTCTGAAAAATGCGCTATGTGAATGTCTGTTTATATTAATTGGACATCTCCAATCGCTCCGATGTGTCCAAACTCCAGCTTTGGAAGAGTAGATTCGCAATGATTCGATGTGTTTATGATTCTTGGTGGGTACAAACTCAAACACATGGAAGTGAGAGGAGACGACCGGGTCGAACCCTAGGCGAGCTACCCGCACCTCGTTGGACCAGTGGGCGCCAGGCACAGGAACCCATCTCTTAGTGGCCGGATTGCACACCACGTAATCTGCCGGCATGTAACAACCGGTCTTCTGTCGTCGTCGGCAGAGCAAGAGGCCATTGCAGCAGTCTAACATGTCAATGTGAATGTCACAAAGCCTGTATTTGGGCAGGAAAGAAAGAGAGGGGTTTATGCCGCGGCACCACTTCCGAGTGAAGCTTTTGTAATGGCGGTTCATCTTTCGGGCACAGAGATTGCCGGTTTTGTAGAAGAAGCCGGCGAGCGTGGACCATGGCAGCTTCATGCGGTGGTCCGGGTGGGAAAGGAGGCCGCGCCATCGCATGCACACGCACTTGCAGCAGCGGGTGGATTTGAAGGGCACGCGCGAGAAGATCTCGACGAGGAGGTCGTCGGAGAGCTCGGAGAACGGGCTCCTCTCCATCTCCCTCTTCTTCTTGCGGCTCCGCGTTTCCATCGCCAGCCAGCAGATCAGGACGGAGGGAAGTTAAGACAGGTACACCTCTACCGGTGCTACCACCAGGTCCCGAGTTGCAAACGGCCAGCTAGGGTTTGCGTGCGCGCCGGCAATGCGGCCGAAGGTGGAACTGGAAAAGAAGACGAGATAGGTACTAGGTAACGTGCAGGTATCTGGGATATATGTGGGCCGTACGAATCGAAACACAAAATAGTTTTTCCTGCGAGTCAGGGACGGTACCAAGATACACACGTCGTCCAGTACTGATCTTTTGTATACAACACTATAAGAAGACCGCGTCCGAGCAACAAACCACCAGAATCTCTATCTCTATCTACTAATTTACGTTGTCGTATGTTCGTCGTTTGAGATTTTTTCCATCTGCCTTTAAATGACGCTTTTACCCCTGGCTGCTCAAACAAATTACGTGGGCTTGCCACCGCGAAGTGAAGGAGTCAAGTGTTATTTACCGCTCCGGTCCACCACCGCGTCATCCCCGTCCTCCATCAGCGCCACCGCCGCCACCGAGATTTAGCCCGATCGAGTCCATACTCCAGAGGAGGAAAATAGGTGCAGCTCCTCCCCCATCCTCGCAATTCCTGGCCTTCCAGGTCAAGCAGGATTAGGAAGGCGTGTAGCACGATGGCGGACCTCCGCGGCGGTGGGGCGGGTTGTGGTGGTTGGCCTCGCGCAGGCGGTGATGACCGCAACGATGAGAGAATCGGTGGAGGTTGGTGCGACCGCCGAGGGGGTGAGAGGCTGCTGGGGCTGTCTCTCCTCGCCAGAGGGAGGGGAGAGCGATGAGGAGGAGCATGCGACCTGAGGACGAACGGGAGAGGTATGGTGGACTGAATTCGGCGGCTCTCACCTACATAGGTATGGTGGACTGAAGCGGCAGCGAAGCATGCACTACACAATCTATAGAGACTCGATACAACTGTCGGCTATTAGAGAGAGATAAGAAAGACCTATCCGGATCTAACCTGATAGTAACACCAAACATACACATCCTGGTATCCCCCCTCGAGACCAAACGAGGAAGTCAAACCGAGGAACTCACACAGTTGGCAGTTTTATTCATTCGATTACAGTTGGAGCACTTACTAGTCAGATATAGATAGCATGAATCATCCTGAAGCATAAGTAGTGGGCAGTTGTAATTACCATTCTGTTGTAGTTGGAACATTTACTAATCAGATATAATTGTCCTGAGGAATCCCAAAACCCAGCAGTTGTTGGCACTTTTATCACATTTCATTGGAGTTGCAATACTTACTAGGCAGATATATCAGAACACGATACAAGCTAGATCCATCAGTTGTTGGCATTTTTAATACCCATTCCGTTATAATTGAATCTGATTACTAGTCACATATTAAGTCAAATTTATAGTACTACTTTAGTTATGCTTGTCTATGATCGAGATACTGTGCTCCAAGTCGTCCATAACCGCGGACACGACTTTCAGAAAGTTTTAACCTGCAGGGGTGCACAAATAGCAACACACACTCGATCAACCTCGGAAAAACCAACTCAAAATCTAACGAGGCTTTCACGACAAAGCAATCACAGGATTCATAAAATATTTCAGGGGGCCACCCCACTAAGCTACCCGCAACGAAGTTGGCCGGCTCCGGAACGAACCCAGGGTTTGTGACGGAAACTAAAGCATCGCGACACGGATAGCAATAGATCCACAGGAGGAAATAAAGACTATAAATGCAAAATAGGTAGAAGGGGGAGAGATGCTCGCCTGGGAAACACTGTCGAAGGTTCATATCCGGAGAACTTGTCGATACTCGCATCATTTCATCGGCCTAATCCGCGAAGGAGCAAACACTAGAAGAAGCACCGGATGCAATATTTAATACTACGGCAGAAGATCCGGCATGCTTATGATATGATGCATGTCATGGCACAGATGCGGTGCAAATAGGCAATATTAAGTGGAACCAGGATCCCGACAAATAATTATATGGTTCAAGTTGTTTAACTACCCCACAAATTAAATGTTGTTTTAACAAGGCAAAGCATGGCATCGGTTCGCTACGCAAAATTTAAATGGAGTCCGGAATAAGACAAAGATATCCCGCAAGAACACTCCATATTTAATTATGAGGTGAATCGGCATAATGCTCCCAACCCACATGATATGCATGCGAGATGAACAATTAATATGCGACAGTTGATAATGTCATATCATGAAAAAATAGGGGCTTAGGGGCACACATCTGTGTTCGGAAGATCTTGGTTCCGGGGGTTCGGGGTTCGACAGGGGCTCAGGGTTCGACGGGATCGGTCTCGACAACGGAAGGAGAGCTTGGCGTTCCGGGAAGAAGGACTTGGTTTGGCGTCGGGGGCGCATCGGATTCGCCCTGGTCGGTGTCGATCTTGTCGTCGCGAAGATCTTGTCGGGTCCTTGGATCGGGTCGGTCTTGGCGTTCGGGATGAAGAACTTGGCGTTCCGCGGCGAAGTGCTTGTTGTACCAGTGGCGATCTTGGCAATCATCGGGACCGGGAGCGGTTCTCGGCGAACTGGTCGGTTCCATGACGGCGTACTTGGCGTTCTTGTAGAAGTTCTCGGTGTCGGTGTCGGTCTTGGGTTTGGCGCCGGTAGATCTTGGTGCCCAGGGATTCTCCGGGTTCGGGGGTCTCGACGCTCCGTGTCAAAGGCCTCGGGTTCAGTGACGGAGATCTTGGAGTTCCGGGACGAAGTTCTCGAAATTCGACGCCGGTGGTCGGTGATGGACTTGGATCATTTCGGGGCAGAAGTAGCCGAAGTAGTGGTACTCGAGCCACCATGTATCCCACCAACACGTTTTCCTGGTCTCGGTAGCATCAACACGAGGGCATCTATACATCTATTCTGCAAAAGGTTCCAGCACATACATGCAAGACACTGTAGGGCCACAACGATACACGGTTGCACTTGCATCTGAAGGCAGGGACGAGGACGCGCGGTTCCTGGTGGAGGCTCTGGGTGCCCAGGACGCTGGTACGGCGCGCGGGGCAACGGACTCAGCGAGCTCGGCTCGAGCTGGGGTCGAGGCCGGCGCAGGGACGGGTGACCGTGGTGGTCGGAAGAGGAGCTTGAGCGGACGGGGAAGTCCGGCAGCAGCGTTCGGAGGACGGGGGAGGCGGCTAGTGGAGGAAGCAGCGGGAGGATGAGGGCGGCGCGGGCGGAGCTTGCAGACGGCGAGGAGGAGACCTAGCCGGGATGGGCCCGACCAGAGGAGGGCGGCGCCTAGGTGGAAGAGGGCGGCGGCGGCGAGGAGGAGGCGCGGGGTCGCTCGGGAGGCCGGAGAGGCGACGGGGAGACGCCGAGCAGGCGGCGAGCAGCGGCTGCAGAGGTGCGCCGAGGAGGTGGGACGGGGCCACGGCCGGAGGAGGCGAGACGACTGCGGCGGAAGAGCGGTGCCCGGGGCGGCGAAGGGGTCGGCTCGTGGACGAGGCGACGCAGGCCGGCCCGACGAGGTGGGGATGACGCCGAGGAAATAGGCGGGACCTTGAGCTCCTGGCGGTTGCGGAGGAGCCCCACGGGCGGGGAGGACGAAGCGGGGAAGGTGGGGGAAGGCGTCGAGCTCACGACGGTGGCGTTGCGCGCGCTACAGAGAGGGAGAGCAGCGGGATAGGTGAGGGAGCCAGGGCATACGCGAGGGAGGTGGGGATGGGGACAGGCGCGTGGGGGCGCGGGGCCAAGGGTGGCGACGTGGTGGGCCAGGCGGTGCGCGGGGCGTGGGGTGGTGGACTGGTCTGCACGCGAGGTGGCGTGCGTGTGCGGCCAGGGGACGGGCAGGTGGGGTGATGGAGTGGGGACGCGCCCAGGGTGGTGGGGATCCGGGCCAGGGGGTGGGGCGTGGCTGTCCATCCGAGAGAGGTGGGGCCCGCGCGGGGTTGGTGGTGCAGGAGGCAGCTAGGCGGGAAAATGGCAGGCGGCGTGTGGGTTTGCGCGCCTAGGCGGGAGCGTGTCCGCGCGTGGGGCCGGGGCAAGGCAGGTGGGGAGCTGGCGCGTGTGTGGCAGGGACTGGCGCGTGCGGTGCAGCTGGGTCGCCTCGCGATGGGTGGCAGGTGGTGGGAGATGTGGGTTAGGGTAGGTGGGGTTAGGGTTAGACAGATTGGTATTTTTATCTGGGTAGTAGGCTGCTGCCGGCTGGGCCTGGCCGGTGGCGGCCTCCCCAGGTAAAATAATTTTACTACTTGTTTTCGTTCTAAAGCCTATGTAAAATATTTTTAGACAAAACAAAATATTCCGGACAAGCCCGGTGTTTTTGACTTGAATTAAAGACGGGGTATTTAGAAAACAAAAATAGACTTTTCGAAAATAGTTTTAGACAAAACCATGCATGATGATGACGATGCTCAAATGCAAGGTAGAATGATGACATGAGCATGCGGTCATGATGATGCAATGCACAAAAACACAGCGATTTTCTAGTAGTGGTTTTTACGGGATGCCACAACTATTCTCTCACACCTCCTAGATTTGCATAATTGCCAAAAACAATATCTCCAGATACCCTAGCAACTAAATGAAATGAAGCATAAACGATAGTTCTCTCCATAACCTCAGGATCTTGGTGCGAGTGCAGAAATTTCCCAAAGGCGCCAGTTGCATTTGAAATGTCATAATCGTTTCTATAATCTAATGGTTGGCCCAGAAACATTAGCCAACCATTGTAGAATCCTAGCTCAGCTCTATGATTATCTCTATCATCATGTCAAACAAAATGAACGAACACAACATTCTGAAGCTGATATGGCACATGATTAATCAGAGTAGCTCTAGATGCCTAACTATGCAAGAAGTAGAACCCTAGTCCAAACAGGCATGCGTGAACATCATCAACAACCCTTTGTAAGTGGTGAACGATAAAATCTTTGACCTGTTGTCTCAAAATTGGGTCAGGGCTAGTGTGGAGGTGGTGGTGGGATCAACACGACATTACATATGTGTTCATGGCATCGAGGAGGCATGACCTATGGAGTGTAGAGAGTATGTGTTAGCCTTGTCGGTCCATCGTCGATGATTTGATATCCATGAGGAACCCACCTCGTCGGGTTGAGCTCGAAGTTTTCATATCGGAAAAAAACCAACCCTTGGCATCCAACCTACTTGGAAGTCGAGTCCAGCATCGGATATTCAGATCCGAAGCCGACATAGCCGACGAAATAGTGTGAAACAGAGGTACACACTTCAACTTGGAAGTCGTCCTTAGATCCGTCCTCCACCACGATCTACACCTCTTGGGCAGGTTGTGCTTTTCCATAGATCTAGAACTTTGTCGCCTCCGCAAACATACTAGATCCAGATATGACTTCTGCCGGTGTCATCGCCGCAGACGCGGGTTGGGTGGTGCTTGTTGTGAGTTCGACGTCAAAATGTTTCGTGTCGGTGAAGCCCATGAAGGCAGGAACTACGGTGACCAGATCCTACTGCTGCTATAATTCACTAAAATGACAATAAGCTAGATTACTTACATGGAAATGGTGAATGTGTGAATGTGCCTAGAGGGTTTCCCATAGGCTAGCTTATATAAACATCCGGCCTAGGGTTACATATGCTAGGATGAACAACTAATACTAAGTCTTGTATCCCAAGTCTTCTATCATGTTGGCCATAGGCAGAAATTCCTCTAGGCCCCCACTAGCCAGATGGACATCCGTCTTCTTCCATTGACCA
Organism: Avena eriantha; assembly: GCA_910589775.1. Classification (NCBI taxonomy): domain Eukaryota; kingdom Viridiplantae; phylum Streptophyta; class Magnoliopsida; order Poales; family Poaceae; genus Avena; species Avena eriantha. Next base: position 326,986,743 of record OU342746.1, read on the forward strand.
GGCTACCCAACGAGCTAGTGGCTCTACCGTCGACTTGTCCACTCGGCGATCCTGTGACTCTACCACCAATGGTATACCCTAGTCTCTGGGTCTGAGTCATGGCTGTGGATATACCCAGAAAGTATATCCCAATACCATGAGCAATAAAGAGATTTATCAAGGCTAAGCGTAACCAACACATTGGCTTTATAAAGATAGTTTATGTTTGCTCTAGGGATGATCCATAAGCACGTGCAACCACGATCTATAAGAAGTTACCCCTCTAGTGATTGTTCTTAGGACACATACATGAGCAACCAAGAGAAACTTATGACATCAAATCCAAACACCGTATTAAGTTTCTAGGTCCCTTAGTTGATTTCCCCATGACATGCAAGATCAGATTTAGGCCAAGTTTCTAGCATTCCTATGCTCCCTCCTCTAAGTCACATGTAATTGTTATACCCTTACGTGATCTCCTAACGTACATGTGCGCTCATACATCAGCACATAAGAACATCATGGAAAAAATTAAAACATAGTTTTATGCAATCGACATAATGAACTATTTCATCATCACCATGATCAAGTTACGACTCAAAACTTGATACAGAGAAAATAAGCGATGGACAAAATAATATGTTCTACGACATCGTGTTTGCCAAGATTTTACAAATCGGATATAATGTAGGGGGATAGCCAAGTTCGAAAAAAAATTTAATGGAAGTTGCCAGTTGTAACAAGTTGTTTTCTCTTGTAGACTAAATCACCATATACATGCAATTCTATAAAGATAAATCTTGCAGAAAAGTAGATCTAATAATGTTAGCACATGAGTTAGGAAAAAGGAATCACAAACACAAGGATGTATCCCGAAGTTCGGTATATAACACCCGACGTTGTAAAAAGGAATGTTACCACTAACTAACTAACAAAGCTCAACATGCTAGTGGAAAATTCCGGCAACACCCCCTTGTACTATCGGACATCCATGATAGGCAGTTGAATAAACACCTCTAAGCTAGAACAACATCATAAAAGGTCTACCAAAGTCCCAGCTAGTCTCAAATATCATAGTGTTCAAAACCTAACTCAAAAATAATGAAAAAAACATAAATGCCATTATCTTCATAAAAAAGATACAAGTCATTCTCTTGGCAAAAAAAAAAAAACACCGTTGTGAAGCCCCACTACATAACTAATATTTCTAGTACTACCCATCTGCCAATGATTGTGAGAACAAAGGGACATATGAAAGATAAGGACTCCTGCAGTCACATCCAAGCACACGTGTAAAATGAACCTTCCTCGAATCCATATCATATGACAGTAGTTTCGTCACCCATTGTTGCGGACTGTTGTGGAAGCTCATGAAAAATATAAGTATCACATTGCATTCTGGGTGGATGATAATATTTTCTATCAATGGATAAGCTAGATTTGCTCCAAATAAGTGCAAGCGGCTGACACTGTGCTTCAGTGTCCAAGTACCAGTATTAGGATTTTCAAGAACCCAGATTGATAGTCCAGAAGCACTAGAATTTTCCAAATACAATTGTCCCTGAGATGCATAAACATCATCGGCAGCACAAGAACCATGTGTCGTAGGAATAGGAATGGCCCTGCAATTTCCCTCCATGTCGACAACAGCTACAACCTCATCAGCATGGGAAGATAAATACAGCTCTCCTCTGAAAAATGTGGTACCTGAAACTTTCTTTATGTCAATTGGACAGTTCCAATCACTCGGATGTGTCCAAACTCTAGCTTTGGAAGAGTAGATCCCCAATGGTTTGATGTGTGTATCAACTCCTTGCAAATTCACATCCTCGTTCATCTGTGCAAACTCAAACACATGGAAGTGAGAGGTGACGACCGGGTCGAACCCTAGGCGAGCGACCCGCACCTTGCTGGACCAGTCGGTGCAAGGCACAACAACCCATCTCTTAGTGGCCGGATTGCACACCACGTAATCCAATTTCCCGTGATGATCGGACTCCTGTCGTCGGCAGAGGAGGAGGCCATTGCAGCAGTCCAATATGTCAATCTGAATGTCACAAGTCCTGTATTTGGGCAGGAACGAGAGGGAGGGGTCGATGCCAGGGCACCAGTTCCCTGTCAAGCTTTGGTAATGAGGGTTCATAACTCGGCAACGCAGATCGCGGGTTTTGCAGAAGTAGCCGGCAAGGGTCGACCTGGGCAGTTTCTTGCGGTGGTCAGGGTGAGAGACGATGTCACGCCATCGCCTGCAGACGCACTTGCAACAACGTGTGGACTTGAAGGGCAAGCGCGAGAAGATCTCGACGAGGAGGTCGTCAGAGAGCTCGGAGAACGGGCTCCTCTCTATCTCCCTCCGGACGGTGGAGGGAAGATTCAGAGGGGCGTCAACCGGTGCTACCAAACGCAGATTCGTCGCCAACTACGAACAGCCGGCCGGCTAGGGTTTGCGTGTGTGTTGGCGAACCTAAAATACGACCTAGCTAGGGTGCAGGTGCAGGGTATGTATCTGGGATATATGTGGGTCGGTACAGGACACACGCCGTTTTACCCTACAGTTTTTTTTTTAGAGAAGCTTTTACCCTAAAAAGTTTGGGAGATTAGATTCCGTACTTTACCGAACAACAAACCACCTACTCCCGAATTTTATTTCACCCTGTAGAAGATTGAGTCCCAGCAACAAACCTCCTACGACTCACGAATTGATCAAATCCTGGCAACTTTGTCATCCTGGTGCTTTGCTCATGCCAATCACTCTTTCTGGAACTGATCCAAATCTGCAAACCAAAGTGTCAGCCATTCTCAAAAAATCTGAACTCTATCTCGCCGGTTCTTTCTCTTTGCTAGAAACTTTCTCCAGATAGATATCAGTTGACAGATACAATGAAAAGTCTGAGGTGGAGCATACAAGTGAAAAGCCTCCATGTTTATAAATCTACAAAATCATGTAGGAGTATTTGTTGACTTCAAATTAACTTGTCGTTACTTGTCGTTTTACGAGCAATCTTTCTTGTTCATGTTTGTTTCTGTGTAATCGGTCAAATGTTCTTTAATTGATGAACTAATTAATAAAATCAGATCCGTTGCTAGTAACACAAAAATCAAATTCATTATATATGTGGTTTGATGCTCAACCACTGAATAATACATACCAAATGGTTCTTAAGAACTGAATGTGATTCATTTACTAGTAGAAGAGCATCATTCATTGTCAGCAATTCGGACCTAGTGTCATTCGTTTGTACAATGTTTGATAGCATTTATTATAAAATATCTACATATGCAATACCAAAATGTGTAGATATTTTTCATACATATTGATATTTGAATTCATACATATTGAATTCATACATATTGATATTTTTCTATCTATGATTGGTCAAACTTTGCATAGTTTAACTTTGAACAAACCTTATCTGCAGAGTAATGTGAAATAGATGGAGTTGAAGCATTATTCACTAGTAAGATGAACGAGATTTAACCCCCAAAAAACATCACCACCAGACTGGAAAATGGGGTCGTTGTGGTGGTATTGTTCCGTTGACCGGCCATGTACCACTCACTGAGTGACATTCGTGTAGTAAGTCATCATTAGTGGTTTTTTTGGCCCACTAAAAATCCCAATACGAAGCCTGATTTTTCACCTACCTCCTTTTTTAGTGATATAACTTACCCTTGTTTCACATTCTGCCGGATGTAGCGGCTCACATGCATGGTCACCATCATGCATTGGCCCTATGATGCCAAGCTCGATGCGCTTTGAGCTTGATCCGTCATCGTAATCGGCTTGTCCCCCTAACGGGCAATCTCTAGACCCATGTTACTTTAGGTCCATCAATGGTGGTGACATGGAAAATAGCTGCTCCACCTTTGGCTCTTCGGTCGGTGGTGAAGTGGACAACAGTTGTAAGTGCGGGTATGGACTAGGCTACCTACCCGACCCATCGGCATTTTTTGTGTGTTTTTGGAAGTACCACTATTGATAGGCAAGGTAGGACCGTTAGGGGTCCTTTTATCTCCACTAATGGTAAACCACTGACTCATACATGTATCATTCAACGATAGTGATTCAGCTATAAACCATATTGGAGTAAAATGGTTCCAAATGTAGTACTTATGTTAAGGTAGACATTTAAACAAAACATTAGTCATTTAATCAAGTTTCATATTTAAAATTTCAGCTCTGGCTCAAAATTAATCAGATATTGTTGGTCATTGTACATGTGCAAACCAACTACTTCGAGCCTATTATTGGTAGATCTAAGTGTGGAAGTAGGACTCACATACTTGCAGATGTCACATTTTTAAGGATCTCTTCGATTCACGAGATTCAATAAAGGGCAAAGATAGTTTATTTGGTTGCACGGCAGGAAAAATAGAAGAGGTTTCAAGAGTTTTTGGTCGATGGAAAAAATCTCTCAAAATGTAGCGCAAGTTGATCACTAAAAAATCATGTGTGATTCATACCTACTAATCAAACAACCAAAAGTTGGAAACATACCAATGACTAATAATCATGCATAATTCCTATGAAATTACACATACTTAAGGTGTTTCAGAGGGCTTTTGTAAAACCTCGGCAATTAAATTTTCAATCTCCCATTCATACAAAAATTCATAAAACCGTATAAACATTTTAGGAGTAACTAAGTATGTAGAAGAGCATCTCTATGTGATTGGACACGTTGGGCGAGTAGGCGATTTACGACTTGTGGTAATATCATTGGTATTTGGTAAAGGTTTGGTATTTCAAATTTTAACCACGACGTTCACACCTCCAAGAAGCCGCGGATATGCATGCTTTTCCCTATAAAGAATACTCCCATATGAATTTGCACCATAAAAAACTGGGTTGTGTGGAAGTCAGCAGTGAATAATCTACTTCCAAGTAGTCTTAGAGAACTAACCTTCTATGTTGATCCATTCGAGGAAACATGTAGCAGGAGTGGGGGATGAGCAAAGGAAGAAGAAAGAGGAAGGAGAAAGAGTACTGGAGAAGGAGTCCAGGAGAACTAGGGAGCTTACCAACAAAACGCGAAGGTGGCGATGGTGCCGGCCACCCATAGATTTGATACCATTGGAGGCGCCGAATGCTCTAGCTCTGTTCAAAGCAGGTTTTTAAGAGGATGAGGTGTTGATTGATGAGGCACAAAAGAAAAAGAAAGGAGGAGGCGACATTCAGCAAGGAGGTGTGCTGGAGAAAGGCGGACGAAGAAAGAACTAATTGCCGAGGCGAGGAGGCGAGAAAGACACTATCGCCCTCTCATCTAATCCTCCAACATTTTCAAATGGCATTGGCATGTGTGACACACAAGTTCTAAACACACTAAATTTTATTTGGTTTCACTTCACCATGTTGGCGGTTATCTAATCTAACTCAGTCAACATCAACATGAACTCGACCATGACACCACGGGGCAGACACAACCATTTCCTAGCTAGAGTGTGCTTAACCCCGCATCTTTAAGTAAAGAAGCAATAACCTGGTGGCTCGTACATCGTACAAAAATAAGTACGTCTATAAGACTTCTGAACTTCACTCTACAACATCAAAACAGTGCACCAGTAAACAGTGCAAAACAAGAGATGAGACATCACACCTGCTGCACATGACATGAATTTACTTTTTGATCAAACAATTACATGGATAACTAGTACTATATTCCAATATAAAGAGTGTAATTGTTGAACGACAGAGAGGAAGAGAGAGAATATGATGGATATATTATTAAGCCTTATGGGCGAGTATATATAAGCGTACATGAGATCATTTTGGAGTACAAGTCAAGTTATGATAGTACGAAAACGTATCCTGCCTCTATCCTATACCATAACAACATATAAGCATATACTCTAAAATCCCCCGCAATCGTAGCGATAACGTCGTGATCAACAGCAACGTCGCGGACGGTCAAACCGGAGATAAACCAAAGTAGAACGAGTGGGCTGACATCCCCCCGTAGTAGGGGCAGGAACATCATGGACGGTGTCGTGGCGCAGTAGCTTGCAACATAGAGGAAGCTGATGATGCTCAAGCGAGGTGGTAGCCCTTGTGCCGATATCGACGGAGCCGAGAGCGTGGGGCGGTGCCGTGGTCGAGGTAGCCCTGCGAGTGGTCATCGTGGTCGATGTCGTAGTCGGGGATGCCGGGTGTCGAGGTAGTTGCACGTGAAGCCGCAAGCGCATAGTGCATGAGTAGAATGTTAGAGACGCGTTGAGACAGTCGTCGAAGGTGTCGATGCCGAAGTCGATGCAATCCGAGCCATCGAGGACGAGGTGCAGCCATAGTTTTGCTAGAACCAGGCGCATGTCAGGGACGAAGGCATACTACGTTTTTCCATAACCGAGTATGCAAGGAAGAACTTGTCGGTGACATAGTCGATGTAGTCGTAGAGGAGTTGGTCGATCTCGAATAATACATTGTCGAGGCAGATGAAGATGAGGCGTCGATCCGAGTTTGCCAGACTCGGGAACGCGTCGGGGACGAAGGCACTCCTAGTGTTGCCACTACCAGGCGTGCGAGGGCAGAGACCATCATGAACTTGTCGCCATGTCAGAGAGACTAGCATAGTAGGCCTCCAGAATGGTAGTGAGGCGTAGAGTAGCGAAGGGAGAGATGCCGATGTTGTCTACGATTGTCAGAGTAGAAGAGGAGGTGGTGTAGTCGGGGACGAGGCGATGATGCTGGCGTCGAAGTTGTAGTGGACAAAGACGTAGAGGATAGCGAAAACAACGGCGACCTGGGGTGGTCATGCTGGATGCCTAGAGTGGCGATGGGGTAGTCGGTGGGACCTGCGGCAGTGAGAGGTCGCCCTGCAGGTTACCATGTGTAGTGCGGCGGTGGTGCTCGAAGTAGGCGAGAAAGAACCTGGCGGCGTGACGAATACCGTGTGCAGATGGCGGCGATCCGCGCCGTAGGAGATGGCGCGGTGGAAGCCGAGGACACCGATGCGTGGTGATGGTGAAGTAGATTGCGTGCAGCAATGCTACGGCCCGAGTGGGCGGTATAGCTATAGAACGCAAGTCGGTGCAGCGGCTAGGAGACCACCAACGACGTAAACGCAAGGAATGCGCATTGAAGCAGGTAGCTTGGACCAAATGTGGCGGCGTTGCGGCCCGAATGGGCGATGCAGCGGCAGCCTGTAGCTCGATCGGTGGTAGGCGCATGCTCAGGGACGTGTTTGGCGTAGACATGCGCAGGATCATTTTTTTTACTGTAACTACGGCGGGCCGAGGCTAGCATGAACTATATATTAATAGCCAAAAGACTCTGAGTTGTCATTACAAGGCAGAAGGGAAAGGAGAGAAAGCAAAAAGGAAGCAGCGCTGAGGGCGGTTCATACATTCTGCACCAATTTAGTAGCGAGGCTTTTACATTAGCGGAGCGACAACGGTTTGACCATAAGCGTACGTCCTTGACGACGCGCCGGGCCGCGAGGAGCGGAGGCTCGACGATGGAATTGAAGATTAGCGCATTTCGTCTCTTCCAGATACTCCACGTGATTGCAGTGAAGATCGTAGTGGTGACATAGGCTAGAGGGAGAGTAAGCCAGGCCTCCTCAATAGTGACAGGGACCGGCCTAGGGAAGCAAGGCAGAACTGCATCCCAGACCTTAGTGGCGTGAGGGTAGTGCGGCAGTAGATGATCGACGTCCTCAGTCATGGGGTAGGAGGGGCAGGATGCCGAGGAGGCGAGCGAGTGACGGTGATGGCACTCATTGGTTCCTCCTCTTTTACTTCACTCTCGGTGTCCTCCTCCTGCTCAGAATCTTGGAGATCCTCCTCCGTAGGCTCCTTGCCCTTATCGCTGGCGGAGACCATTGTGCTTCTAAACTTTTAAGAATAGTTCCTGGCAGAAATAGATCGAAACAAAAACATGACGAGAACACGATATACGAACCTCGAGGGATCCGAGGGATTATATATTACGAAGTTTAACAACAAAAGGAAGGTACTGGAAGAAAACGGGTCGGAGACGGACTCCGGGGTGGCCACATCCCCCGGTGGCGCGGCCAGGTGGGACCGTGCCACGGGGTGGTGTGAGCCACCCAGGCTCCATTTCCGTCCCACTTTCGACTCATTGCTTTCCTTGTTAGATAAAAACTGCAAAAATATAACTTGATAGATTTTTCGTGGACCTTTTCTTACCAGAACTGTTACCTATTCGAAAACAGACACTACATGTCTCTTAACTTGGTATTTAATAAATTCTTCCAGAATCATCGCTTGAATAACATCAATATCTTCATCTTCATACACATATTGCTTGAGTCATTTAACCTTTCACTATCTCATTACACCACTTTCTCCTACAACTTGAAAATTTCTTTCACACAAAACTTTACACAATTCTCATTAGCAACATTAGTACATGCAAGGTAATAAACCTTTTAAGTTCAATTTCAACTGAAATCCATCAAAACATAAGCTATTGAAACAACTCCTTCCGAAATCCCAAAAAGGAATTCAAAAAGGAAATCGATTTAAGAGGCAAATGCAAGAGTGGTAAAAAAATTTCAAAACAGACCAGCAGGTAAAGATCATTTTTTTCGGAAATCTTCTGTTGCTCAAATCAAAAAGTGCAAAACTAACGAAAGTTAAATAACAACCTGAGGCAGAAGCACAAAAAATTATAGCTCAATCCGACATACAAAGATTTTTCACGAATTTTTACAGCGAAGCACAAAAATCTGTTTCGGGACAGCAACTTTCCCAAATATTACTTCTCTCTCGTTAGAGGTTGATCCTGACACAAAAACCAAACAAAAGGATAAGGACAGGTTATCACCGCAGTAATAACTTCCAAAACTCAAATAAACAAAAAAAAGTGAAAGCACAAATATATTGGGTTGTCTCCCAAAAAGCTCTTTCTTTACAGCCATTAAGATGGGCATGATAATTTTAATGGTGCTCACATAAAAGTAATAATTGAAGTAAAAGGGAGCATCAAAAATAAAAATACACATGTTTAAGTCTAATACACTTCCTATGCAAGGGAATTTTGTAAGCAAACAAATTGTTGAAACCAGGGACTGCTAGCATAGGAAGGCAAAACAAGTGCAACATAAAGATTTTTAGCATAAAGCAAGGAAACTTAATATTATTGGAATGCACAAGAGCACTTTTCCCTCTCTCGTAATAACTTTCAGTATCGTGTATAAATTTAACGATATAACTATCACAAGAACCATTATAGCAATGATCACTTATTCTAACAGGAAACACATGGACACTAGTTCTTATAACTTGTGAAACAATATTAGAAGTATCCTTATATAGGATAGTGTGTCCATCTTCTACATATTTAGTGACAAAGTCTTTCATATTTGCTATCATAGGTTCAACAACTACTAATTCATCAGGTTCAACAGCTTTATTTGTACTTTCATTAACCATACTAGCTATCAGAAAATGTTCCTTTATCTTAACTGGGAAAGGCATTTTCTCAATGTAAGGTTCGGGTAAAATATGATTAGCAGTATAAATTTTAGTATTTCTTGCAGGAACACAATTAATATTATCTTTATAAGGTGCATGATACGTATTCCACTTCTTTTTAGGAATTTCAATATAAGAAGCAAAAGCTTTAAAATAACTTGTAATAGCTTGAGAGTCTAGACTATAAGCATTACTAATATTCTGAAAGTCATCAGTTCCCGTAAAAGATTCAATGCATTCATAATCATAATTTATACCTAACTTTCTTCCTTTATCATTCTCCCATGCTTCAACATTGTCTTGAATACTGTCTAGAAGATTCCATTTAGCTTCTTCTTTCATGTGTGTAAATGATCCAGCACAAAAAGCATCCAATAGATCCTTATCATGAAGAGAAAGTCTTCCATAAAAGTTATTGATAATAATATTGTTAGGGAGCTCATGAATAGGATATTTGAGCATTAGTAACTTCAATTTTCCCCAAGCTTGAGCTATACTCTCTCCATCAAGAGGCCAAACATTGTATATTTGATTCTGATCTTTATGAATCTCACTAGGAGGATAAAAATTGGAATAAAGAGCAAATGATCACCGGGATGGATAGTTCCATCTCCAAAATAGTAGTTATCCATAACACGATCAACAATTCTTGTGGGTATCTTAAAAGTATCATTCTCAACAGGTGGTGGTTCATCTACTAGCTTAGCAATGGTAGTAGCATTACGAAATAAGAAACTAAGTGAATTATCCATATTGAAATAAATTAACTAATAGAAATAAACAATACTCACTGTAGAAGTTTTCTTTACCGGTTCCACTCTCCAATAGCGCATCACTCCCCGACAACTGCGCCAGAAAATAGTCTTGATGACCCACAAGTATAGCGGGTGTATCACAATATTTTCGATAAGTAAGAGTGTCGAACCCAACGAGGAGAAGAAGGTGTTGACGAGTGGCTTGGAGAAGGAATTCTCTGTAAATACTTAGCAAACGGATTTTTGATAATGCAGATAAATAAAGTACGAGTAAATAAAAGATAATAATAATAAATGCAACAAGTGGACCAATTCTTTCTTTAGCAAAGGACAAGCCGGGAATACATATATACAATACAAAGATCCAAATCACCTTGAAAACGACACAGCGTCCGAGTACGGACAAGATGCAAATGGGGCTAAGAGCCCTGAAGAATAACCAATGGCGTCCATAACCCTGCCCAGGCCAAGCCGGAAGGGTAACCCTGCTATCGACGGCGATCTCAAACCTTCTAAAACAAAAGGGGTGCCGACAAAGGGCAAAGGAAAAAGAGGAGCGTTAGTACTGAGGCCAGTACACGGCGAGGCTAGAATTCGGCGACTCTCGCCTACATAGGTATGGTGGGATGAAGCGGCGGTGCAGCGGCACTAAACAACCTATAGAGACTCGATACAACTGGCGTTTATCAGAGAGTGATAAGAAAGACCTATTCGGATCTAACCTGAAGCTAACACCAAACAAACCCATCCTGGTATTTCCCCCTCGAGGCCAAACGAGGAAGTCGGACCAAGGGACTCACACAGTTGGCAGTTTTATTCATTCCATTATAATTGAAGCACTTACTAGTCAGATATAGATAGCTTGGGTCGTCCTGATAGCACAAGTAGTGGGCAGTTTTAATCACCATGCCGTTGTAGTTGGAACATTTACTAGAAAAATATAATTGTCCTGAGGAATCCCAAAACCCAGCAGTTGTTGGCACTTTTATCACATTCCATTGGAGTTGCAATACTTACTAGGCAGGTATAACAAACAATCCAGGTCCACCAGTCGTTGGCATTTTAATATCCATTCCGTTATAGTGAAGCTGATTACTTGTAAGATATATTTAGTCAAATTTATAGCACTACTTTAGTTATGCTTGTCTATGATCGAGATACTGTGCTCCAAGTCGTCCATAACCGTGGACACGGCTTTCAGAAAGTTTTACCCTGCAGGGTTGCACAAATAGCAACACACACTCGATCAACCTCGGAAAAACCAACTCAAAACCCAACGAGGCTTTCACGACAAAGCAATCACAGGATTCATAAATATTTCAGGGGGCCACCCCATTAAGCTACCCGCAACGAAGTTGGCCGGCTCCGAGACGGACCCAAAGTTTGCGCCAATGGCTGTAAACGACTGGGAACCCGAAAGTGTGACTGGGCTTGTCGATACCGCGAAAACACTCCGCAATCCTAAACAGTACAGGTGCTCCACGCACAATCTTAAATAAAGCGGTAAAGCATGGCATAGGTACAGGATAGTAATAAAGCCCCAAACTACTTTGTGGCCCCAAGAAATAGAAATGAATCAAGCTCTGGCTCAGGGGGGGTCCATAAGGCCTCCCGGATGTGGATAGTGCGAAAAATCAAGGAACATGTATCAAGTACTCGGGGTCCTACGGGACACAAGTGAGCGTGGAAGAACCAAATAACATCTATTGCCCACCGATGCCTCTGCATTAGTTATATCTAGCATTTTAATAGTTTTAATTAAGGTCATGATCATCTCCACCGGTAAGCATCTCCACCAATAAACATCTGCCAGCGTTCCAACAATTGTGGTACTTGACAACACGAGATCACACCTGAGCAAGCGACTACGACTTGCAAGGCCAACTATCTACCAAACACAGGTAATAGGAGGTGTCCAAGGCAATATAGAGGCTGCACGGGATATAACTGGGGTGCGGAAACTAAAGCATCATGACACGGATAGCAATAGATCAACAGGAGGAAATGAAGACTATAAATGCAAAATAGGTAGAAAGGGGGAGAGATGCTCGCCTGGGAAACACTGTCGAAGGATCATATCCGGAGAACTTGTCGATACTCGCATCAACTCGTCGGCCTAATCCGCGAAGAAGCAAACACTAGAAGAAACACCGGATGCAATATTTAATACTACGGCAGAAGATCTGGCATGATTATGATATGATGCGGAGATGAACAATTTAATATGCGGTAGTCGGTAATGTCATATTATAAAAATAATGGGGGTCTCGGATAGGGAATCACATTAGGGTTCGGCGAATTTGGCTCCGAGGGGTTCGGGGTTCGACAGGGTTCGACGGGGCCGGAAACGGCTCGATGGGATCGGTCTCGGACAACGGAAGTAGATCTTGTCGTGCCGGGAAGAAGGGCTTGATTTGGCGTCGGGGCACATCGGATTCGCCTTGGTCCGTGTCGATCTTGTCGTTGCGAAGATCTTGTCAGGTCCGCATACCGGGTCGGTCTTGGAGTTCGGGGTGAAGAACTTGGCGTCCTCGAGGAAGTACTTGGCGTAGCCGAGATGAAGCGCTTGTCGTTCCGGGTTCTCGGGCATCGGATCCGTGAAGGTCATGGCGTCCGGGCAGTAGATCTTGGCGTCCCGAATCGGTCTTCGAAAACGGGAAGGAGAGCTTGGCGTTTCGTGTCGATCTTGGCGTTCTTCCGGTTCGGGTCCTGGCGTCTGAGAGGAAGGAGAACTTGGCGTTCTTATCGAAGTGCACGGGTGACGATGTCGGTCTTGGGTTTGGCGCCGGTGGTTGATGGCGTACTTGGATTGGCATCGGTCCCACTTCGGTTATCGGGTGTCAGGCCTGGGTCATCTCAAGGCGGAAGTAGTCGGAGTAGTACTACTCGAGCCACTTCAACATCACCACATCAGTGGTCTGTGTCACACTGCCCCCATCTCCACACACATGTCCCAGCAACAACACATCGCTGCACCACATACCAAATACAACCCCGCGGTACAGCAACAGGGTCGTGGTCGAGCACGACGCAGTGACGGTACGGCGACCGGCGGAGGAAAATGGTCCTGGCGACCGATGCGACACGGGGGCGGCCGTAGGGGCATTGGAGAGGGGCGTCGACGACGGCGGCGGTCCGGGAGGAAGGAGGCGAGGCGGGGCCGCTGCTTGTGGACGGGTCGGTGCTGCGGGGCCGGTAGCGCGAGGAGAGGCGGCCGGAGATGGCCACGACGACGGGGGAGGCGGCCGGCTTGTGGTCGGGGTAGAGGAAGGCGGGGCCCCGACGAGGCGGGCTCGGTGTCGCGACGAGGCGGCGGAGGCGGGGCGAGGTAGAGAGGGCCGGCGACGGCGGACCTCGCTGTGGGGAGGCGCGAAAGAGGGGGCTCGGGGGCGAGTGCGACAGCGACGGGGGTCAGAGGCGGGGCCGGGCTCAGAGTGACGGCCGGGTGCGGCACGCCGCGCGGGACGGTGAGGAGGAGGCGGGCCACCGACGAGCGGGGGAGGTAGCGGAGAGGGGCGGCGGCGGAGACCGGAGGAGGCGGCACCTGGCGAGGAAGGGGTGGTGCTGGAGGTTGAGGTCGAGGAGACGGGGCGGCGTAGCGGTGCCGAGTAGGTTAGCGGAGGCAGGGAGGAGGGCGACGCCGGGGAAGGGCGAGCGCGAGCTCGGGAGGAGGAGGGAGGCGCCTGGCGGCGGCGGCGCGGATGCGCAGAGGGGAGCCGGGTAGGCCTGCTACAGCGGCGGCTCCGGCGGGGTGGAAGAGAAGGGCGCCGGTGGCGGGGACGGAGCGCGGCGGCGGCGGTTGTGGGATCGGGGCGAGGGAAGGTGGGGTTGGGGAGGACGACGAGTGTGGGAGAGAGAGGGAGGGGAAAAGCGGCAGGTAGGCAGGCGGGGGTGACGTGGGCACGTGGTCGGGTGGGGAGGTGGCGTGGCTGTCCACCCCGGAAGGTGGGGCCCGCGCGGGTTGGTGGCTCGTGGAAAAACAAAGGGAGTCAGGCGGGGATGGCGGGAAATACGGCCGTCGGCGGTGGGGTGCGCGCCCAGGTGGTGCGTGTGCGTGTGCAGCTGCGTGTGTGTGCGTGGGTGGGGCCGGGGAACAGGAGCTAGCGCGCGGGGTGGAGAGAGAGGTGGTCAGGTGGGTTCGGTGGGATGAGGTGGCAGGCTGATTGGTTGGGATTTTGGGCCAGGGGGATGTGGCGAGCCGTGAGTGGCTGTGGTGAGGTGGAGGGGCTAGGTAGATTAGGTTTGGGTAGTTTTAGGAATTTTGGAGGTGGCCGGTCAGGCTTTCGGGCCTGGCGGGCTGCCTCCTAAAAATAAAAGAAATATTTTATTATTTAAAACCGGACTTTTGAAAACCGTTGGTAGACAAAACAAAATATTCCGGAGACCCGGGTTTTAAGTTGAATTAAAAACGAGGCGTTTAAAAAACAAAAACCAGGCTTTTAGAAAATAGTTTTATGCAAACAAATGCAAGAGAACATGACGATGCTCAAATGCAAGGTGGCATGATGACATGACCATGCGGTCATGACGATGCAATGCAAAAAAACAACGCGATTTTCTAGTATTGGTTTTTGGGGATGCCACATACACTGAGGACTCCAAGAACCACCTAGGTGACGCCCCAATGAGGAAACGACACAGCTACGCTAGGGCCACCCGATCCGAATTGGATCAAGGGTTTTCCCCGGTGCTCGAGGTGGAAAGAAACGGGCAGCGCCATGACGATGCTTCAAAAGGGGTGAAGGTGCCCACGGGTGTGTCACCGCCGGCTGCAAGGATTTCGCTCCGTCCCTGCCATCAACCCCGACGCCCCGAACATGCAGCAAGGAGATGCCTTTGGACTCACCGCCAATGAGAAGCGAGCTAAAGATGTCGGCGGAAACACCGAGAGGGGACTGGGCGGTGTGGGGAGGCCACATCCCCTCCATTTTCACTCATATCTGCGCTCGCTACACGCGTCCACAACACCTCGCCGCCGATCCATCCCTGCACCACACGCAGCTGCCGCGAGAAAATGCGATGAGAGAATTGGTGATCGGTGTAAAACAAATACTAAGTAGTTCCTTAAAACTCGCTAGTAGCACATCATACGAACTTCTTGGTTGCCTTGTGAACCAGTATCACAGCACGGTAACACAGGAGTGCAGTAACAAGTTCAACGAGTGTATTCAACAATCCAAGAAAGCAATGCAAGTCCATAGCATGCATCTCTAGTGAAAATATAACCGGATCTTCTGGTATCAGGCCCTAGGCGTGGAATTAGACTGCTTCATTTCATGACAGCATGGCAACAACTTCCGTTTTCTTTTATGCAATCCAATGCAACAGCACTATCCCAGTTTAAAAGCATGCATGTACTCCCTCCGTTTCAAAATATAAGATGTTTTAGCTTTGTGAAACGCGTGTATCTAGACATCTTTTAATATATAGGTTCGTCTAGGTTTGGAGTGAACTACACACTAAAAGGAGTCTAGATAAACTCCTTTCACAAAGCTAAAACATCTTATATTTTAAAATGAATGGAGTAAGAAACTTGAGATTTACAGTCCTCTTTAAGATAATCTGAATATTAACTTCCATCAATAGTAACTTTTCGACAAAGAACATATATTTACCATCAATAAGAGAGCGCATAAATGACAATTTCATAGTTTCCGTTGTTCGGTGACCAACCAGTCAAACACAACAAGACAGACAATAAATGGAATTTTTAAAAAGGAAGTGGATATCACAAAAGTTCACAGGAGAAAGGAACCAGCTAAGAACTTCGCTACCACGACTGCTTACTCAAACCTGTAGTGATACGTCTTTAAAAAGGACACTTACAGCAGCCGTTAGGCATTAAATAATTATGATATGATAATCCAACGACAGAAATATTGACTTATGTAAGCCTCAAGATTTTGTGATAGCTATACATTAAATCAATTACACTTTTGTTCTGTTCCAACAAAATAAAGATACAAGATTGTGAAGCTGCATTACACAACTAAGACTTCTAGTATCCATCTGCCAATGACTCTTGAGAAGAAAGGCACATACTGAAGATAAGGAGTCCTGCAGCCCGATTCAAGATCATGTGTAAAACGCAGCTCCCTGGAATCCATTTGATATGACATTAATTTCGCCACTGATCCGGGACGACCAATGCACGAGCCCATAAATATACATAGTATAAATATCGCATTTTCTTCTGGGTGGATCATAACATCGCGCACCTGCACATCAGATGGATGCTCTTTTCTGAACAATTGCAAGATATTGATATTGTGCTTCAAGGTCCAATTTTCACTACTATTAGAATCTTCCAGAGCCCACACCGACAGTTC
This sequence comes from Avena eriantha, assembly GCA_910589775.1. Taxonomy (NCBI): domain Eukaryota; kingdom Viridiplantae; phylum Streptophyta; class Magnoliopsida; order Poales; family Poaceae; genus Avena; species Avena eriantha. The sequence goes on from OU342746.1 coordinate 327,003,241, forward strand.
TAAAGCACCACAGTGTGCCAAATACAATATCCCCGGCTATAGATAAACATCAGAGTCAGCGCCACCATCATGTGGCTTAGGAATAGGAGCCTATTATTTCCCTCCACGTCGATGACAACTAGAGCCGTGCCGCTATATGTTGTTAAATACATCGCACCGTTGAAAAATGCACTAGGTGAAAAGCTGCGTATTTGAATTGGAGGGTCGCAAGCAGTTCGATGTGTCCATGCTCCTGCTTTGGAGGAGTAGATCCCCACTGCTTTGACGTGTCTACTACCAAACGTATTACCCGTCTCCACGACACGGGCATGTACAAACTCGAACACGTGGAAGTGGGAGGAGACAATGGGGTCAAACCCGAGTCGAGCATCCATCACCACGTTGGACCATTCTGTAGCAGGCAGGACTGCCCACTTCTCGGTGGCAGGATTGCACACCATGTAATGTAAAATATTGAGGTCGGCGCGCTTTCGGTCCCGGCGTCGGCAAAGGAGAAGCCCATTGCAACAGTCCCCAACAAGTTAGTGTCAAGTCCCTCGCATCTAGGCACGAAGGAGAGGGAGGGGTCGATGTGAGAGCACAAGTTCCCCGACGCGCTCTGGTAACCATGATACACGCGTGGATGGTCTGGGTCATAGATTCTGTAGAAGAAGCCGGCGAGAGCAGACCTGGGCAGCTGCTTGCGATGGTCGGGGTGCGAGATGAGGTCGCGCCACCGCCTGGAGACGCACTTGCAGTGGCAGGTTGACTTGTAGGGCACGCGCGAGATGATCTCGACGAGGAGGTCGTCGGAGAGCTCGGACACCAGGCTCCTCTTGGTGTCCCTCTTCTTCTCCTTAGAGCCCCGCGGCATCATGGCCAGTGGATCCTCAGGCCTGCAGATCGGGAGGACAATGAAAAATGCCAAATTTAGCATGAGAGAGCACAATATATGTAATCTGAAGGATTGGTGAACATCATGGGCTATAATCAACATGACTAAAAAAATAAGTATGGACTATGTACGTTCAAAAGATGGAACTAATTTGGATAGGATGAAATATTGCATCGATCCATGTATATCATCACACAATTCTGCTCCCAAGAAAAAAAACTAAATAAAACCAAGAACAAATGTAGTAATAGTTTCCTTCTTGTCCTTCCTATTATGTCAAGTTTAATTGTTTCTAAAATTGTTTTATCATGCAAAATTTGTGAAACTTTTGCAAACTCAGCGAAGTTTTCATTTAGATTTACCATAACTTTTAGGAAAGCAAAGAACGTCAAAATACATAGCCATCTCGTTTGGTTTTCCTTCCGAGTTTAAATTGCTATGAGACACTTGATGTCTCAACTAGGAAGTGCAGATCGTTGACTAAAACCCCACAAAACATCCATATCTACATACTAAAGTTTTATGGTTCTCAAGAGAGTCATCTTATCATCTATCAAGTTTAATCATTTTCAAAATAGTTTTATTATGTAAAACCTGTGACGCTTTTCGAAATTCAAAGAAGACTCCATTTTTTGAAACTTTTGCAAATTCAGTTAAGACTTCGTTTATTTTGATAAAAAAACTAGTTAGGTAACCTCCAGGACGAGAGCAGATTATCAACTTCTACTCACTAGTTTATAAGGAGAAAAAACTAGAAACCTAGTAGTCAGTCTCACCACAAACACATACATATGGCTGCCCGCTAGCCGGACCAGATCATACCAACGTAGGGGAGATCGAGACCGGAGCTCACCAGCGGGTTATTGCAGCAGAATCCGAGATTGAACAGGAGCTAGTCCTGGCCTTTCACCCACGCCACGGGCGAGCAGCAGGACGGCCACACGAGCTGCTGGACTTGTCATACGGACGACGCACAAAAGCCCTTCCTGCAGTTGTTTCCGAATCAGTTATTTTTGCATCATTTCAGCAGGAAATCTGATAGCGAGTATGGCAGCAACCGAATCGAGCCGCTCGAGCAAAGAAAAAATCATCGGCTATAATCAACATGACTGAAAAAATAAGTACAGACTATGGATGTGCAGAAGATGAAACTAATTTGGATAGGATTCGATAGGATGAAATAAAGAGCGTAGAGATGGAAACCAGAGCATACAGAGGGTTATTGTAGCTGATGCAAAAAATCACCGGTTGGTCACGGTGCGACCATGAACTCTGCGCCATTTCACTCGAAGACCTGGTCGTTCACCAATGGGGGCATAGCAGGATAGCTGGCTTGAGTAGAGCCTCTGGCGTCGTGGCAGACACTGCTACGTAGACCCGAGAGGTAGGGAAGGAGCGGACAGAGGTAGTATACAGACAGTCACCCGAGAGGTGAATTTCTTGTGAGGTATGAACTGCAGGTCAAATAACAAGGCTCAGCAGCAGAAAACAAATAAAAGGCACCATTCAACTCAGTGCCAAAGAATAATGCCAAATTTAGCATGAGATCATTATGTAATCTGAAGGATTGAGAACATCATCGTCTATAATCAAAATGACGGAAAAAATAAGTGCGGACTTTCAGGTAGAACTAATTTGGATATAATGAAATATTGCATCGGTCTGTGTATATCATAACACAATTCTTCTCCCAAGAAGAAAAAACAAAATAAAATCAAGAACAAATGTAGTAATAGTTCCATTCTTATCCTTTCTATTATGTCAAGCTTTACGGTTTCTAAAATTGTTTTATCATGCAAAATTTGTGAAACTTTTGCAAATTCAGCGAAGACTTCATTTATGTTCATCAAATTAAACTCTGAGGAAAGCAAAGAACGTCAAAATACATTGCCATCTCGTTTGGTTTTCCTCCCAAGTTTAAAGTGGTATCAGACAGTTGAGACATCAACTAGAAAGTGCGGATTGCTGACTGAGGAAACCAACCCCACAAGACATCTATATCTACATGCCAAAGTTTTACGGTTCACAAGAGAATCTTCGTAGCACATTTTATCAAGTTTAATCATTTTCAAAATAGTTTTATTATGTAAATCCTATGACTTTTTTGAAATTCAAAGAAGACTCCATTGTAATCGACTTGTGACTACTGACTAGCATCCCTCCTGGATGAGAGAAGATTATCAACTTCTACTCACTAGTTTATTTAGACGAAGAAAAACAAACTAGAAACCTAGTAGTCATCCTCACCACGAACACACATGGCTGCTCGCTGGCCGGATAAAATCATACCATGGAGGAGCACGTAGCGGAGATCAAGATCAGAGCTCACCAGCGGGTTATTGCGGCAGAGGCCGAGATCGAACAGGTTGTAGTTGTGGCCTCCTACCCACGGGCGAACAGCGGGACGACCACACGAGCTGCTGGACTTGTCGTACGGCGATGGACATAATCCTTTCCTGCTGTTTGTTCTGAATCAGCTCTAGTTTGGTATCGTTTTAGCAGGAAATATGTTAGCGAGCATGGCAGCAACCGAATTGAGTGCTTGATCGTGATAGAATATGTACCTATTTTGGTACCGTTTAACCAGATAGATTTAGTTAGGTGCCTTGTACGTCAAGGATTGTATCCTACCTAACTTTACCGTGTAATCATCTGATATATATATATATATATATATATATATATATATATATATATATATGGAAGCATAGGCCGGCCGTATTGTGCTGCGCAACCTTCCCCAATATTCTGTTATGGTATCAGAGCGTAGGCAATCCTAGCCACGTAAAATTCTTCCGCTGCTTCTTCCTCCCAGATCCCATCGCGCCGCCACCCAACCTCACCTCCGATGGCTACCTCATCAGCTCTCACTGGCACTTCTGCCAACGCAGTCGTCTCCACCATGCCTGCTCTCGGCGTCGGATCCTCAACATCCGGCTCCCCATCCAGTCTCGCGTCGTCTATTACCATCAAGCTCTCTGGCGAGAATTACCTGTTTTGGCGCGCTCAGGTGGCTCCCCTTCTCCGCAGCCAGCTGCTCATGGGATATGTGGATGGAAGCTTCCCATGTCCTGCTGCTGAAATCACTGTCGCCCAGGAGGGTGTGACCGTGAAGCAGCCCAATCCGGCGCATGGTCGCTGGGTTCAGGTCGACCAGGCCATCCTCTCGGCGTTTGTTTCGTCGATGACTGAAGGGGTGGTCGGGATGGTCCTCTTCGCCAAGACGTCTGCCGAGGCATGGCAGACGCTCGAGGGTGCTTTCGCCTCCACGTCGATTGCTCGATCGACCGGCATCCGCACCCAGATGGCTCAACTCAAGAAACATGAACTTTCCATCACAGTCTACTTCCATAAGATGAAAGCGCTCTCTGACATGCTGACGTCCATCGAACAGCCGCTGCGAGACGAGGAGTTCGTCTCGTTCATCCTCGCTGGACTCGAGGCGACTACGACGCTCTTCATCAAGTCGTCACCGCGCGGACTACACCCATGCCTATCCGCGACCTCTTCGCACAGCTGCAGGCGACGGAGTTCCGCGTCGAGTCGCGCCGGGCTGAGTCCTCCATCAACACTCCCTCAGCCCACGTCGCGGCGTATGGTGGTGGACGTCCTGGCTCAAAGCCCTTCTACCGTGCCCCTGCTCCACCACCTCAGCCCATGCCAGCTCCATCCGCTAATCATGGCGGAAATAACAGGGGCGGCAACGGCAACCGTGGCCAGTTTAATAACGGCAACGGAAATCGGGGCCGCATCACCTGTCAGCTGTGCGGCATCATCGGGCATACCTCCTCGAAGTGCTACAAGCGTTTCAACCGGGACTACCTCGGCATCGTCAACGACGGTAGTGGCACTGAACGCCAAGTCGCCATGGCCATGGCGGCCACTCAAGGTGGCCACGGTGCTCACGATGGCACTCACGGTGGCCAGACTCAGCAAGCTGGACACACTACGTCCTATCCCGTCGATCCGGCCTGGTACGCGGATTCTGGAGCAACGCATCATTTCACTCATGAGCTAGAAAGGCTCACAACGAAGGAACCGTACCTCGGCAATGATCAAGTCCATGCGGCGAACGGAAAAGGTATGCAAATTCATAATATTGGTCATGCGCTTTTACCTACTCCGTCGTCGCAACCTTTGCATCTTAATAGGGTCCTTCATGTTCCACATATTACTCGTAATCTTCTTTCTATGAGTAAACTTAAACATGATAATAACGTTTTCGTTGAACTTCACCCAAATTCTCTTTTTGTTAAGGACCGAGCTACCCGAGAAACTCTTCTTAGAGGTCGTTGCCATGAGGGTCTCTACTCCATATATGCTTCTGTTATCAAGCAAGCCCTCAACAGTGTTCGGGTGTCATGTGATAAGTGGCACTGTCGCCTAGGTCATCCGTCATCACAAGTCGTTCAGCATGTTCTCCGTAGTCATGATTTGCCATCTCATGTAGAGTCAAATAGTAATAAATCAGTTTGTGATGCTTGTCAACAAGGCAAAAGTCATCAATTACCTTTTTCTTCGTCCACTCGTGTAATAAACGCTCCTTTAGAGCTCATTCATTCAGATGTGTGGGGTCCTGCCCGAACTTCTATAAGTGGCCATCTATTTTATGTCAGTTTTGTTGATGCTTACAGTCGCTTTACTTGGATTTATCTACTTAAGCACAAATCCGATGTTTACCATGTGTTCGTTCAATTCCAAAAACATGTGGAACGCCTTCTTAATCGTAAAATTGTGCATGTACAAACTGATTGGGGTGGCGAGTATGAGAAACTTCATCCCTTCTTTCATGATCTAGGCATATCACACGTGTGTCTTGTCCACACACTCATCAACAGAATGGCACCGCTGAACGCAAGCATAGACATATTGTTGACACAGGCCTTACTTTGCTTGCGCACGCCTCCTTACCATTGTATTTTTGGAGTGACGCTTTTTCGACAGCGTGCTTTCTTATTAACCGTCTCCCTAGTTGTACCATTGATATGCAAACACCACTTGAGCGTCTTCTTCACGAAACACCTGATTACACCTTTTTTAAGGTCTTCGGGTGTGCATGTTGGCCCAATCTCCGTCCATATAATAATCATAAACTTGAATTTCGTTCAAAAAAGTGTGTTTTTCTTGGCTATAGCTCATTACACAAAGGATACAAGTGTCTCCATGTTCCCTCTAATCGCACTTATATTTCTCGGGATGTTATTTTCGATGAAACTTGTTTTCCCTTCGCCAACATGCCATCACACCCTTTACCTTCAGACGTTACGGAGTCCTCGTTAATTTCTGCTGACCAATTTATGAATATTGCATACCCTGTGCCGTTGCTTGTTAATCATGGTGCAGGAGTTGTACGTGCTACTCGGTTGGAGCTTCTCACGCCAGAATCTGGCGTTCAAGATGATCGGTCCAGCTCTTTGCATGTACCGGTCACGTCCACTCTGCATGGCGCTGCATCGGTTTCAGTTCCTGAACCAAACGAGCCCGCCACACCTGGCTCCGTACGCGCCTCCCGCGACCACGCCTCATCGCCAACCGCTCGCTCTCATGTGTCCGCTACGGGGTCCCCTGGCCCGTCATCACCTGGCTGCACCTCGCCTCCTGAGCAGGCTGCTGCCGAGCAAGCCTCCCTTGAGCAGGCCCCTCCGGCCCGGTTACTCGCCTTCGACGTGGGCTGCTGCAGCCCAAGCTCCGTACGGACGGTACGGTAGCCTGGCACGCTACGCTCGGCTCTACAGAACCTACAGCTACACCTCGCGATCACCGTGAGGCTCTCAGCCTTCCGCACTGGCGCTTAACGATGGAAGATGAGTACGCAGCTTTGACACGCAATGGCACCTGGACTCTTGTGTCACCGGAGCCTGGGGTCAACCTGATTGATTCCAGATGGGTTTTTAAAGTTAAACTACATGCCGATGGTTCAATTGAACGGTACAAGGCGAGACTTGTTGCTAAAGGATTTAAACAGAGGTATGGTCTGGACTATGAGGAGACATTCAGCCCGGTTGTCAAACCTGCCACTATTCGTCTGCTGCTCTCCTTGGCTCTGGCACACGGATGGCATCTTCGTCAGCTCGATATTCAGAACGCTTTTCTTAATGGTGTACTTGATGAGCAGGTCTTTATGCGTCAACCACCTGGCTTTGCGGATCCTGACAAGCCCAATCATTACTGTCGCTTGATCAAGTCTCTTTATGGGTTGAAGCAGGCTCCTCGTGCTTGGCATGCACGCCTGAGTTCAGTCCTTGGCACTCTTGGATTTTCACCTTCAGCTGCTGATATATCTCTATTCACACTTCATCGCCCTGATGTAACCATCTATTTGTTGGTTTATGTTGATGATATTATTGTCATCAGTTCGACGGCTCCTGCCATTCCGCGGTTAATTGCTGAGCTTCGGTCCGAGTTCTCTGTTAAAGATCTCAGTGTTCTTCACTACTTTCTGGGCATTGAGGTTGATTCTCAGTCTGTTGGCAGTCTTGTTCTTCGACAGCGCAAGTATGCTCTTGAGCTCCTTGCACGTGCTGGCATGCTCAAGTGCAGTCCTGCTCACACTCCTATGGCTTCTTCTGAGCGTATTTGCAGTACGGATGGTGATGTTCTTTCAGCTGAGGAGGCTACACGGTATCGCAGTCTTGTTGGAGGTCTTCAGTATCTCACTATCACTCGACCCGATTTGTCCTTTGTTGTCAACAAGGTCTGTCAATAACTTCATGAGCCTCGCAGTTCTCATTGGTCTGCTGTAAAACGCATCCTTCGTTATGTGCGTTTTACCATTGATGGTGGTCTTCGGTTCCGCTCCTCTTCGTCTACACTTCTTTCTGCCTTCTCGGATGCTGACTGGGCTGGCAGTATGGAGGATCGGCGATTAACCGGGGGATATGCTATCTTTTATGGAGGTAACTTGATCGCCTGGAGTGCTCGTAAGCAAGCCACAGTTTCTCGGTCTAGCACGGAGTCTGAGTATAAGGCTCTTGCTAATGCTACAGCTGAGCTTATTTGGGTACAGTCGTTGTTACGAGAGCTTGGTGTTCGTCAAGACCAACCTCCAGTTTTATGGTGTGACAATATTGGTGCAACGTACTTGTCCTCGAATCCAGTCTTACATGCACGGACGAAACATATTGAGGTTGACTTCCACTTCGTTCGAGAGCGTGTATCTGAGAAACAACTCCAGATTCGGTTCATCTCCTCCAAAGACCAGATTGCTGATATTTTTACAAAACCTTTGCCATTACCTTTATTCGAGCATTGTAAACGCAATCTCAATCTTCTAGAACCGGTTGAGATTGAGGGAGGGTGATAGAATATGTACCTATTTTGGTACCGTTTAACCAGATAGATTTAGTTAGGTGCCTTGTACGTCAAGGATTGTATCCTACCTAACTTTACCGTGTAATCATCTGATATATATATATATATATATATGGAAGCATAGGCCGGCCGTATTGTGCTACGCAACCTTCCCCAATATTCTGTTAGATCGAAGAGGGAAAACCAACCTTATGTTGTTGACGAGGAGCTCCTGAAGGGCGGCATCGACGGTAGGGCTTGGGGGGCGGAGGACGCGTCCAGATGAGGCATGTAGATGTGTCAAGACCAGCCGCATCCATGGGCCTATGTGCCGTCGGGTTACCCGCGAGCCCAGGGCGACCTTGCAGGCCGCCGGTGACCAAGATTTGGCCCTCGACACGCTGATGCGGGGGATGGACGGCAAGGCCATGCCGGAGGCAGGCCGCACAGAGCGAGGCCGAGCCCCATCGTTCCCGACGCCGGCCGGGACGCGAGCGGCTACGGTTTGCGATAGGAAGCGCGGGGGTGTGCGTCGGCGAGGGAATCAGTCGGGTGCTAGGTGCCTGAGCTGCGGCGGCGGTGGGCTGCCAGGGACGGTCAGCCGGCGATGTCCTGGAGAAGCGAGCGGCGGTGCGGATGCAACGAGAAGGCAGAGGGATCGAGGAAGGGAAGTGGGCGTGGCGCAGAGGGAGGGCAGCAGACTGGGCTGGGCTGGAACCTGTGAAGTAGACGCTTTGTGTTCCCGTGTAGAAACTGATCGTTGGATGCATGGGGTGTGGACGTTTCGGATTGTTTCATGCGGAAGCGATCCGAGAGATCTGATCTCATTCGCTGAGGCTGCGTTTTGTGCTAGGAATGCACTAACTTTGACCATTAATTTTGATTAACAAATTTTATATAATATGTCACAAAAATTGTACCATTGGATTCAATTTCAAAAGTAGTTTTCAATGGTATAATTTATGGGACATATATTGCATATTTTATTGGTTAAAGTTGATGGTTAAATTTTTTTTAAACTACGTGCGTGCCTAATAAACCGACCCAAAGAAGTATTAATTTTTGATCTTGGGATAGAGCACGAGCTAATTAAGGCAATTCTAGTACTACTACTATTCAGTTAATTTTTTCATAGAGTCACCCGACTATCCAAAATGGTGTGATTAGTTTCCTTCATTGCCTCATGGTGTTTGTTTCGATAGAGAGAAATATGGAAAACTTGTATGCTTTGAAACTCTGTTGGCTATTAATATCATGGGGCATGTTCTTGTTCAATGATGCTGACGAAGAATGTCATGGATACTAGGATCTGAGGACGGACAATGGTGGTTTGAGTCTGGGTGGTGATGAGGAATTAGCTTGGTGACTCGTGACTTGGAGCAGTGGCATGCTAGTAGGGACTGCACATGAAAGGTTCACAGTCCTACCTTTCATGATGCTTGTTGAAGGTATTATTTTAAGAGCGTGGACTTTCTTCAGAATGAAAACTTAAGATCGATCGGGCTATGACGGTGTTTGTGTACTGTTCTCTTTTTGGAGGCGTCGTTTTTGAAGAATCTGGACTTCTAGTGTTGTCTTGGTGGTGGTACTACCGATGTTTCCCGGGACTTTTATTTTTTATAATTCTTCTTTCTATAAGAGCATCTCTAGCAGCTAACTAGCAGCTATCGTTAATCATACGAGACGAGTACAAGAGGCGGAAAAACACAAATCGTGGCTCAATCTATGTCGGCGCAACCCGATTCGTGGCAATCTGTGCCGGCACAGAGGAGTCTCCGCAAACGCGGCCTGTAAACTTTTAAGGACCGCGTCTGCGGGAGTGCTCTGCTTAGGCACAGACCGAGCCCGCAAATCGTGTTTTCCACGTCTAGAGATATATGTCGAATATGATTGAAAGATAAGTAAATTTAACCAACGTTTTAAATATCACAGTGCATAATAATCATCCAAATTACAATATTTCTCAAATCAAATTACAATAATTGTTCAAATCAAATAATACAAAAAATAATAAATGGTTTAGCTCACACAAATAAATGAAAAATGCAATATAAAACATAGGGACATCACTTCTTGCAATTTAGCATCCAATGGTGCCCAATGAGATCATTGTTGAGCCGAACATTTGTGCTTGCATCTTCAATTTGCAAAAGGAAATCCATGGACAACAAGGAGGAGGAGTCCAAAAGAAACTCCATGGTCAGCAAGGTCGACATCTACAAAAGTCTGGGATCAACAACACATCGGCCAGACAAATCGACGATGATTCCGAACAAAACTTACCGCCGAACCAGAAGAGGAGGAAGGATAGGCACCGGCGCCGCCGGATCCGGTCGTCTAGCCCGAGCGCGCGGCCGAATTGAAGCTCCGCGGCGCATCCATGGAGGTTGCCATGGAAACTTTCCGTTGGGAAAGATTTTGTGCCCCACCCCCCAAGATTCGACCTTGCACCGACGCGGCGAGGTGCAGGGCACTCGGCTGCGGTTGAGGCCGGAATCGATGGGGGGAGGCGGTGGCGGCGGCTGAGTGGGAGAGAGGGAAGCGTGGAAGAAGAAGATGGGAGAGGGGTGAAATGTGAAACTTGAGCGCGTCATCTATGCCCGCGCATATAGAGGCTGCGTTCGGTTTCCTCTCTCACCCCACGTATCAACGGGCTGGTGGGCGAAATTTGACACACACCCCTTAAAAACTTTTGCGGTCCGAGTGGGTTTACGGTAGTTGTTCCGCACTAGTTTTGTGCGGGGGACAAAAAACTAGCAGTTATTTTGCGGTTTTGGTACATTTACAGTAGCTACTACAGATGCTCTAAGGACGGCATGCCCTCAAGAAAGAATATGCATTCGCGACCACTACCGTTGCCAATTGGAGGCGGGGTAGCGGCTCCAACGACAGGATGTCACGGGAACTTCTAGAACTAACAAGAGGGACTTGGTGGCGGCACTCAAAAGAGCATTGGGTGGAGATACTAATGGCGGGATTTACAAGCGGGTAATTCTAGCGGCATTACAAAGCTCTAAGAGAGCTAGGGCTTCTCACACTTGTACTCGTTCGAATGTGGGTCTAGGACATCCAAAAATTCTTCTATACCCTCGAACGGGCCCACGAGTATGATAAAACAAAAATGAGAGAAAACATGGTTAGAATTTTCTCAAAACCAAACATATCTCTTCGGGTGTGCCCGACATATATATATGTCATATCGTTTCATATAGCATTAAGAGGTCAAAATTTTGTTTGTGAAGAAGGTGCAAGTCCATTGCATGCATCTCTGGTGAAAATATAACTAGATTGCATGCATCTCTGGTGAAAATATAACTAGATCTTCTAGTACCAGGCCCTATGCGTAGAGTCAGACTGCTTCACTTCATGACAGCATGGCAACAACTTCCGTTTTCTTTTATGCAATAATCTTGTACGTTAAGCTTAGCCTCGTGACCTTTTTTGATGAATGTCGGCGGGAGTTTTCGTGGAAGTCCTTCTGTAGCACAATGGGTGTAGGTCAATTGGGAGTCTTAGAGGAGTGACTTTAACATCGTTGATGATCTGGGCATTGTGCGTGTGTCGTGTGCGTGTGCGTGTGTGTGTGTGTGTGTTGGGGGGGGGGGGGACTAGACTAATTCATGGGTATGCAATGCATACCCAATAATTTTTGCCAATTTTTTTCAATATATATGCTCCCATATACCTATATATGGACTATTCTTTTGCGCTCGTTAAACTCGAAAAAAAGGAAAAAAAAAGTGGCCTCCACAGCTCTTCCTCGTCCAGCCTTATCAAACTAGGCCTAAAAATTATTTTGGCCTACATCCCGTGTATCAGGCCCAGCCGCCCAGGCTGCCGTAGCGCTAGACACATGCGAAAATGTCCAGCGACCACGACCGACGCAGATTTGCGTCGGTGCACACCTCCACGCGATGGCCGCGATCATCTCAACTGCCGACGCATCGTCCGGCCGTGCTGCCACGCCTCTTCCCCCTGGCCCCCTCCGTACTCCGGTGAGTTCTCTTCCCGAACCAGCTATCCACTGTCTAGGCGTGTCCAGCCCCCTGAATCCCTGATTGTCCTCAGTCCTCACGTCTTGTCGACAGTCGTCCAGGGAAGAACGTCGGCCAGCAGACCATCTATACTCCGGCAAGGAACAACAGCTGAACAGCAGCGCTGCGGCACCGTATCAGAAGCAGTGCAGAACTGCAACTCACTCTTGATTTATTCAGATGTCAGATTTCAAAATTTAGGAATCAGGATTATTCAATCTAGAAGTTCAGACTACTGACCGTGAGTCTTTCTCTGTTGCTTCAATCTACTGTTGATTTGTTCTTTTTTTACCAATTGTGATCAGAGGGTGATGCTTAGCTAGTTATATTTTGATTCGCATGTCTGAAAAAAGAAGAACAAGCAGAAGGAGGACAAGTGTAGTTCCTTGATAGTATGTGTCATAAAGTTTCTTGCAAAATAAGTTGAGAAACAAAATGGGTGAGCAATTCTTAAATGATTGCTTGGTTACTTTTCTTGAGCGTCGATTTTTCTTGATATCATTGCTCGCTTTCAAAAGGGAGATCGTAAAGTTAAATAATTTTTTCATTGTTCTTCTAATGTAATCTAATTTTTTAAACGTATTGGCACTACTATGAATAATTTTTAGTTCTGTTCTTGCTATTGTGTCGGTGTGTTGGATTTTTTACTCCGAATACCCAATATGAAAATCCTAGCTCCGCCACTGGAGGGGGGGGGGGGGGGGGGGGGGGTCCCACTTATCTCTGACAAGCCCCCATCATCAGTCCTGCAGCCCGATTCAAGATCATGTATAAAACGCAGCTCCCAGGAATCCATTTGGTATGACATTAATTTCGTCACTGACATTAATCAATAGTAATGAGAGCGCATAAATGACAATTTCACTTCGATGACCAACCAGTCAAACACAACAAGACAGACAATAAATGGAATTCTTTAAAAGGGGAGTGGATATGAGGATATCACAAAAGTTCACAGGAGAAAGGAACCAGCTAAGAACTTCACTACCACGACTCAAACCTGTAGTAATACGTCTTTAAAAAGGTCACTTACAGCAGCCGTTAGGCATTAAAGAATTATGATATGATAATCCAACAATAAAAATGTTGACTTATGTAAGCCTCAAGATCTTGTGATAGCTATACAATAATCCATTACACTTTTGTTCTGTTCCAACAAAATAAAGATACAAGATTGTGAAGCAGCATTACACAACTAAGACTTCTAGTGTCCATCTGCCAATGACATTGAGAAGAAAGGCACATACTGAAGATAAGGAGTCCTGCAGCCCGATTCAAGATCATGTATAAAACGCAGCTCCCTGGAATCCATTTGATATGACATTAATTTCGCCACTGATCCGGGACGACCAATGTACGAGCTCATACATATACATAGTATAAATATCGCATTTTCTTCTGGGTGCATCATAACATTGCGCACCCGCACATCAGATAGCTGCTCTTTTCTGAATAATTGCAAGTTATTGACATTGTGCTTCAAGGTCCAATTTTCACTGTTAGAATCTTCCAGAGCCCACACAAACAGTTCTGAAGCACCACAATGTGCCAAATACAATATCCCGCGTGATAGATAAACATCAGAGCCAGGGTGGCCATCTTGTGGCTTAGGAATAGGAATGAGCCTATTATTTCCCTCCACGTCGATGACAGCTACAGCCTTGCCGGCATGTGTTGTTAAATACATCGCCCCGTTGAAAAATGCGCTAGGTGAAAAGCTGCGTATTTCAATTAGAGGGTCCCAAGCAGTTCGATGTGTCCAAGATCCTGCTTTGGAGGAGTAGATCCCCACTGCTTTGTTGTGTCTACTACCAAACCTACTACCCGTCTCCACGACACCGGCATGTACAAACTCGAACACATGGAATTGGGAGGAGACAATGGGGTCAAACCTGAGTCGAGCATCCATCACCACGTTGGACCATTCTGTAGCAGGCACGACCACCCACTTCTCGGTGGCAGGATTGCACACCATGTAATCTAAAATCTTGAGGTCGGCGCGCTTCCGGTCCCGGCGTCGGCAGAGGAGAAGCCCATTGCAACAGTCCAACAATTTAGTATCAAGTCCCTCGCATCTAGGCACGAACGAGAGGGAGGGGTCAATGTGAGAGCACAAGTTCCCCGACACGCTCTGCTAACCATGATACACGCGTGGATGGTCTGGGTCATAGATTCTGTAGAAGAAGCCGGCGAGAGTAGACCTGGGCAGCTTCCTGCGATGGTCGGGGTGCGAGATGAGGTCGCGCCACCGCCTGGAGACGCACTTGCAGCGGCAGGTTAACTTGTAGGGCATGCGCGAGATGATCTCGACTAGGAGGTCGTCGGAGAGCTCGGACACCGGGCTCCTCTCGGTGTCCCTCTTCTTCTCCTTAGAGCCCCGCGGCATCACCGCCGTCGCCGGTGTACCCTCAGGCCTGCAGATCGGGATGGAGAGCGTGAGGGAAGAGAGGATCTACCGATTGGTCTGCGATCTGCGAAGCGGTTTTGTGTACGCGGGCGGCGAGAGGCTGTACCTTGATACGAGTTCGAAACTTATACGTCACGTCAAGCGGTCGGCCGATGTACACCGGCCATGACGTATCGCATATGACTGGGACGCACAAAGACCAGGACCCACGATTCTCTAGCTAGCACGATGGATCGCGTACTACTGCCGGAGTAACATATTAATTGTCATTGAATTTGATATATTTAGTACTAAAACATGTCTAGATACATTTATTTCTGCGACAAGTAATATGAATCGGAGGGAGTAGTACTTCGGTCAGCAGCACCTTGGCCACCCCGGCTGTGTTAGCTTTGCGACAAGTAAATAATGAAGAACGAAAATAAAATCGCAGCAAGCGGGACACAGATTTAACGTGGAAAACCCTCTCCAACAAAGAGAGGGGAAAAACCACGGGCGCCAGTCAGCGAAACTTCACTATAACGGAGAGTGTTTACACAACGCCAGGGATTTCACAGATGCAACTATTTCCCAACCGGCGGCTTACAAGAAGTATATATAACGGTGGTAACCTAGGTCATCCGGCGACGGGCCTCGCTCCGCTCCGTCAGAAGTTGGCCTCTGCTTTGTAGAATTTGGATCAACATATAACAGGCTGGCTTCGCCTCGACCGGCAATACACGCGCCACGTCCCGTGAGTCCAAGTCGAGTTCGCCCGCGCCCACGCCCACGCCGGACACTACTGCTTCCTCCCGCTGCGTCCGCGTCCACGTTGTTGTCCTGCTCATGGACTGCGTCGTCGCCATTGGCCGGGTCGTTCGGTCCATCTAAATTTATGAAAGTGCTTCAGTCGATTATATTTGCCAAAAAAGAAGAACACAAGACTAAAATGAGAATCACGGGAGTTTATCTTCAGCTTACCATCATCATTCTCTTCAAAGACGTAGACGTACTCGAGGTTAAACATGTCCCCATCGTACTCTTCATCGATCTCTTCCCAGTTGATCGGTTGATTGAGGTCTATACCGTTCATCGTTGTCCATGGCAAGCAAGCATGAGAGAAGAAGAAAGAAGTGGAAGGACTAGAGAATGGTTCCTCTATTTTCACCACCGGGTTGTTTTATAGAGAGGAGTAAAATTCAAATAGAAAATGGCGCTCTGAAGTTGCCACCAGAAATTTTGACGAAAAAATTCGGCGCTTATTTTTCTAGCTGTTTTGCTTAATTTCACAACTAAACAAGCTTTGAGCTGGTTTTGAATGGAAGAGAAAATGGCGCGCAGGCGTTTTTCTCGCGCGCAAAAGGTAGACAGAGCGGGAGTGCTCGCGCGCGCGTGCATGCGAGAAATACAGATGGGCTAGCTAACCTAGACGCAGCCATGCAATCAATTTTACCGGAGGCCATTAGTCCACCACCAATGCATGCATGCATGTTTTTAGGGCAGCGCGGTGGGTGTGGGACTCTAGCAGGGACGATTTTGTCCAACCTCTCTCTACTTTTGCTCACATGATGCTCATCTTGGTATGCGCTATTTTCCTAGGACGCAAGATAAAGGTGAATGGAGGGAGTACATCCTGTGGATGGAACTCCGTGTGTTCAGCAAACTGGTCCATCAGGCCGACTTAAGAGCAGATCTCGGAGTCAAGTTGTTATCTCCACCCAAACACTAGTTTAGTTCTCATTAGTTTTGTGACATGGCTACAAAACTCTACCAAGGCTGTTTCCACATCTACTCTTTTTGTACTGATCGATATGATTTTCCAATACTACGTATGTACTCCTCCATCTTAAAAGATAAATCACAAATCGGTCTACATTCGCATGTATCTATACTCTAAAACACGTTTAAATATATGCAAATCTAGATAAATCTGCTACTCTTTTGGATCCAAAATAAGTGTCAAAGAGTTAGTACAAACTTCAACAACACTAAATCACCGACACTTATTATGGATCAGTTAGGTCCATTTTAGGATGGAGAAAGTACACGGTTCATCTTCATTTCTGTACAAGTACAGCTTTTCAAAATAAGGGAAACATACATACATGTACCAGTATTAGGACCAACTACACTAATAATATTTGGAGTATGTCAAGTGCAGCTCTCCAAGAATTGATCAAAGCCATCATCGGCTACTAGCAGGAGTTATAAATGAAACCCCATGTAGCTATATTAACTCCAGATCAAAGTGTCAGCTCTCGATATATAGCCTCTTTTAGAAACACTCACTTGAGTACACGATCCATCAGGCGAGCGCAGCACTATCGTGAACAGCTTTATTACTACGTGAACAGCTTTATTACTCCCTCCGATTCATATTAATTGTCACTGAATCGGATGTATCTAGACATGTTTTAGTGTAAGTACTTCCAACTTATCGACAATTAATATGGATCAGAGGAAGTACTACTAATAGCAGTATACACTTTAATTTAACATGCACTAGAATTAATTGATGCTCTTGCAAAATGGAGTCCATCCTTCACATAACTTGATTGTTCTCCACTAAGTCATAAACTTCCATCCATCTAGGTCTACAAAATCACAATTTCTCAAACCTTGTAATACACTTTGCAACAAACAGCAAACTGTACATGCCAATGATCTTGACCACCAGACACGGCCAACAGCGCCGTGAAGCCTAACCTGGCCACCGACAGGGGGCGGATGATCCCTGCAGCTAGGGCCGAGCCGGTCAAATCCGAGGCCCTGTGCGAAACTCTAAAATGAGGCCCTATGGAACTAAAAAAAGTTAGCTATTCAACAATTATAATGTATATTCTAGAGTATCTTATATTCGCCAACTGACCTTTTCGCCAATTGACCTTTTCGCTGCCTCTTTGAAAATAATTTACAACCAAAGCAAAAACACTCTATCGAGCTCCTTAGAATAGACAAGGCAATCTCTATCACAGTGCTCCCCATTTGATAGAAATGTATGATAGAACAGTGCAGAAAACCTCCTAGAATATCTATCCTTAGGACCATTTTTAATTGATAAGTGTCTTTTTGGATCCATTTGTGCTAAAATATCAAGTTGTTTTTGATCAAGAGAACCACAATATCATGGATCAAATATTTCATGCTAAAAAGAATCATTAACATCCGCAGTATGTGAAGTATTCAAGTTAATATCAGCATGATCTTTTTCTACCTCAAGATTATTTTCTGTATCAGTTTAACCGTCTGTAGAATCATTGTAAGGAATAATAGTAAATGCAAGGGTAGAAGGATAAACTGGCTGATTGTTGGATGATAGTTGCGACTTTTTTTATAAATCTATCCATTGTCCTCTTTCAGATTGAATGAATTCTTCTACCTTTTCTTTTCTCTTAGCTTTATTATAATTGGATTCAAGCTTTCCCATGCTGATTTGGATAGTCGGATTTCGATTCTTAAAAAAAACTTCATAAAAAAAAGACGAACTGACGCCGCACGCGTTGACTCGGTGATTCTCGCGGCCACGCTACAACGATCGATCGCCTGCTTCGTGTGTCTCGTGCCGTGCAAGGTCCAGCAGAGTATTGAAGTAAGGCCGGCCCCTCTAGCCTTTTTTATTTCCGTTCGGATGTTCCAGGTCGTAGGCTCCCAGGCAAGGAAAGCTGTCCATTTTTTTTCCTACCGCACATATCTATATAGGCTGATACCAGAATTTTGGGCCCCTCAGAATTCTAGGCCCTGTGCGGCCGCACGGGCCGCACTCCTATGGGCTCGGGCCTGCCTGCAGCCTCGCTCCAAGCCGTGAAGCCGCTCCTCCAACCCAAGGTCGGTGCTTGACTTGAGCAGAAGAAATAGCAACGAACCAAGTCTTAGTTCTAAACCAAGATACGGTTTCTAATAGCAACCAAGAGTCGAAGCACTTGAAGAACGGTCCAAGAGAAGAGCATTCCTCTGCCCCAAACCTTAGTACGGCTGAAAGTTCGTCCTGCCAGCTGGTATAGATTTCATCAGAGGCACATAAAAAATGTTAAGCAGAAACAAAACAACAGATAATACATTGTGATCTTGCAAGCTTAAATGCCACAATCAAATCACTTGCACAAGGTCTAGAATCAAATAAATGTAAAAGGGCATCATGCTTCATTCTGATGAGACAAAAAAGTATAGCTCCCACAGCATATGGTGTTTCCTTTACAAGAGTGGAACAGAGGGATTTAAACTCCAAGCATCAAGTAAATACGGCATGGTTGGATATCCAACATAATCTCTATATTGACCACATCAGTACCTAGCCAGCCTCCTAAATTCATGTCTTCATCGCATGTGCATTAGAGCAAGTACAATAGTGCCATGTCAGCTGGCTAAAAGGCTTTTCACAGTGGAGGATCTCTTAGCATGTTTTCATAAGAGCACTTAAAACTTAAGAAACAACTATGACAATGGAGTGTTTCTTAGTTGGTGTTTCTTAGAAGGGTTGCATTTAATGATTCTAATCTCATACATGTGTATGATTGGTCTAGCCAAGTTTTTTGCCTATGATACCGTGCAAGGTGTGTAGCTTAGGTAAGATACAACAACACTCTCTTTCTTCATTAAATGACATGCCACATAGGCAAAGCACCTAGGATACTGCGCTAAGAAACACCCATTGTGAAAGACCTAAGAGTAAAATATAGTATCTATGCTGAGTTAGAAGAGAGAGAAGAGGAGAGAGAAGATAAGCCGGATGTAAGTTAAGAGCCAGCTCTAGCACGTGCTCCTAGGTGTTTTGTGAGATTGAAATGTGGGCCACATTTTAATAAAATAGTACATCATTTTATCCAACTATTGTACGTGCTACCTATACGACTAACTATAGATGATGTGACAACATCTTATAGTAATAACCGGCTACACTATTAAACTTGCTCTTAAGGAGCCAAGCTCGTAGGTGTACACACTGCAGTCATCCCCAACAGATAGTATCCACATGCAATAATGACACGGATTGCTGACGTGTGTTAATGCTACTAAGCACAGTCTGACGCTAATTACTGCCTCGATTAATCAGTCATTGTTTTCCATCGGGAAGCATATGAGACACACGGGGGAATGTGTTGATGAGAGATGGAGGGCTACGATTCCTATTACCATTCCCACAGATTGATGACATGGACGTAATTTTTCTTAGACTCGTCATAGTGGTAGTATCATACTACTATCATGCATATGATACTAGTACATGATACTATCTTCATAGTGCATGGTATTATATGGTATTACCTCTGTTTGGGATTATAGGTCCTGAGAGTTTTTTTATATTGTTTGAGATTATAAAGGTTATCTCATTTATTAGTCTATCTCGTCCAATGCATGTTCTCCTTTTTCTCTCACTTCTCTCACGCATGTAAGATTATTGGTGCTTGCAAAGAATAATGAGAGAAAATTATGGAGTGTCTTGGTATTAGCAACTTGGCCTTTAGGACTAATAATCCCGAACAGAGGTACACGATTTATTTGCATGGGATTTTTTTTGTTTTACATGGTATGACACAATATCTACATATGATACTCCAACCATCTTTTTCTTCATTAATTGTTGTGCCATATCAGATTTTTCCAACATGGCATACATGATACTATCTCTGTTTAGGATTATTAGTCTTAAGGGTCAAGTTGCTAATACCAAGACACATTAATATATGCATGCACCAATAGTTTTATATGCATGAGAGAAGTGAGAGGAAAATGATAACATGCATTGGACGAGAGACCTAATAAATGAGATAATCCTTATAATCTCAAATAATATAAAAAACTCTTAGGTCTAATAATCTCAAACAGGGGTACTCCCTCTGTTTGGTAATTCTAGTCTAGAGAGAATTTTCAGGTATTTCAAGATTATAGGCCGTGTAATTAATTCTCCTTAAATCTTGTGCTAGTTAATTCCCGTGCGAGGAGAGAGAGCCCATTTTTCTCTAGTCTTCGTCTCCCTAATTATTCTCCTTAATTATGGAAAACGTAACTGCCCAATACATGCATTTTTTCCATGCGATGGATCGCTAGACTTGATTACTCCCTCCGGTTCAGTTTACTAGTCGTCCTTGAGAAAACATGCAATTCCAAAACGCCCTCTAGTCAAGGCACGTTAATATTAATTGACATGTTTAATTATGTGAAACCTCTCCTAGTTACAGTTGGAAACGAAGTTTATTTGCATGCGTGTGAAAGCATGGAGCGGGCCAACCAGAGATGGTGCATGTGGACACCCTAATTAAATTTCACATCCTCTCTCTTGTTTTCTCATGGCCAATCAAAAATTACCTAGGTTCTAGAGATCATGCTAGCGCGTCATGTAAACCGAACCAGAGGGAGTAGATTGAGAGATTTTAGGTGTAGTTAATACAAATGTAAAACGTTCCCGAGGTAAATTCCTCTTTTGCATGCTCATGTCTTGGTATAATCAAATTTGCTCTCCAGACTAAAATACCCAAACAGAGAGAGTAGTAGTTATGATACTCCCACTAGGACCAAACGAGGTGAGGAGACCAATAATCCTATCTATTCACCCAATTAATAGCGTTGTCTAAATTGTGCGTCTGCGCCGAACTTTTTCCCTTGTTTCTACATCCGGCCTGTGGATGGAACTCTGTGTGTCCAACAAATTGGTCCATCAGGTGGACTTAAGAGCAGATCTCAGAGTCAAGTTGTTATCTCCACCCAAACAGTAGTTCAATTCTCATTAGTTTTGTGACATGGCTACAAAACTCTACCAAGGTTGTTTCCACAGCTACTTTTTTTTACTGATCGATATGATTTTCCAATATTATGTACTCGTACTCCTCCGTCCTAAAAGATAATAAATCACAAATGCCTCTAGATTCTCATTATTCTATACACTAAAACACAAATCTAGATAAATCTGCTACTATCTTGGATCCAAAATAAGTGTCGAAGAGTTAGTACAAACTTCAACAACACTAAATCACCGACACTTATTATGGATCGGAGGTAGCACGTCCTTTTTGAGATAGAGAAAGTACACATTTCATCTTCATTTCTGTACATGTGCGGCTTTTCAAAAGAAGGCAAACATACATACATGTACTTGTATTAGGACCAACAGTACTAAAGCACACTAACGATATTTGGAGTATGTCAACTACAGCTACAAGAATTGATCAAAGCCATCATCGGCCAGAACAACCTCTCCTTCTAGTGCTCGCCCGTGCTCACGCCGTCCACTGGTCACGCTCCGGCGCCGCTCGTGCCGCCCTCTGGAGCTCGACGCACGCTGCTCGCGCCGCCTGCGCTCCGGCCACCACCGCGCCACTGCGAACCGGCAGCTCGCGCGAAGGTTAGTCATGCTCGGAACGCCATGTCGCGCTCCGCCTCGTCGGGGCTTCCTCTCGTGTCCGCCCGCGAGCTCGCCACCGCTCTGGTTTCTTCGGATCTGACGAGAGGGAGGAAGAACTCTGTGAAAGGGAAAGAGAGAACCCCACGTCTGTCACGCGTCGGTGGGTGGGCAGATATTTGCAGGGGCGTGGGGCCTTTACGAGACGGAAAGGCTGTTAGACGAAAAAAGACCACGAAACAGCAACACGAATCTCCAACCGCCCGTGGGGTGGATCGAACATCGGCACATACCGATGCCGGTAGAAACAAGTTTTCGTGGAGCAATGTGAGGATGGATGATGGATCGGGAAGTTTAACCATAAGTATGCACTTTGATATGAGAATATAGGTGATTAGAGATTAAACTATCAGGAAACTCAAAAATACAACACTTTAAAATTCAAAAAATCCAGAAAAAACGAAACTTTTTTCGAAAAAATTTAAAAACTTCAACTGGAGTTACCAACCGGGACTAAAGGGTCCTCCAGGCCCAGCACATAAACAAGGCCACGTGGAGGGCCTTTAGCCCTGGTTTGTGGCACAACCAAGACTAAAGGGGCGCTTTTGTCCCGATTGCGCAACTAGGACTAAAGTCAGTAACAAACCAGGACTGGTGTGCCTTTTTCCACTAGTGTCTAGAAAGGTGAGGAAGAGATACATGAAACTTTTATTCTGTGTCACAACCGAGAAGGAAACTTCATGCAATCGACTCCAACTCCAAGAAGGCGCAACCAACGCCACCATCCGCCCATAAACACCTAGCGTCGGCGAGTGAACGGATGGACCGAACCCAACTAGAGGAGTCGACCAGGAAGCGTCATCAACGGTGTACATGGCACCCCAGAAGCCCATATTCTTAGCGACGGCCACGAGCGACTCCAAATGGTACATCGAGGACTCCAAGAATCATCTAGGTGACGCCCCAATGAGGGAAGGACATAGCTGCGCTAGGGCCACCTGATCCGAACAGGATCAAGGGTTTTCCCCGGTGCTCAGGGCGGGAAGAAATAGGAAGCGCCATGACGCTGCTTCAAAGGGGGTGAAGGTGCCCACGGGTGTCATCGTCGGCTGCTTCATGCAGGGATTTCGCTCCTTCCCTGCTATCAACCCCGACGCCCCAGACGTGCAGCAAGGAGGTGCCTTCGGACTCACTGCCAATGAGAAGCGAGCTAGAGATGTCGGCGGAAACACCGAGATGGTACTAGGTGGTGAGGACCCATCCACCACCGCCTGAATAGGCGCCCACGTGCACGTCCGCTGCCATGGCCTAGATCCGTAGGGCCAGACACTACTAGGAAAACAGCTATAGGTAATCCACATACCCGTGACGCATATGGTAGGTGGCGCCCCACGGGTAAATAGCCGTGGTGCACCTATCAGTAGTGCCCCACGGGTATGTCACTTAGCCGTGGCGCACATGCTCTCAGGTGCCCCACGGCTAAGTATGAGCCATGCAGCCAAGGGACGACCTCACTTAGCCGTGGGGCTACCCGTGGCGCACCATTATGTGGTGCTCCACGGCTAAGTGTGGGCAGTTTCAACTCCACACCCCCCGGGATTGATTTTTTAGTTTTGCAAAAAATAAAAGAAAATGATAAATACTTCGAAAAATAAAATCCTTTCAGGTCTAGGTAGGTTATGTGATCTAGTTTGTAGGAAAATTATCAAATATGAATTTCGACGTTTTTTACAAAAAAGGGTCATGGCACGGTAAAACGGCCAAAACTTTTGCATACGATGTCGAAAAAAAATCTATAATATATCAAAACGACGAGCACGAAATTTTCTATCCTCTCGCAACATCAAAGACCTCATAGTAGTGCGCCACGGCTAAGTGAAGGCGAGATTCGAAATTCGAACTGACCAGGCCACCTACCAACACCCCCTTTGAATTTACCGTCCCCTCCCATCCACCTTCTCCTCCCATTGTCCTCCTTCTCCTCTTCTCTCCTCCTCTCCTCTTCTTCTTCTTGTTCTTCTCCTCTTCTCCTTCTTTTTCTCCTCCTCCTCCTCTTATCCTTCTTCTTCTCCTCCTCCTCCTCCTCCTCTTCTCCTTCTCCTCATCTTCTTCTCTTCCTCTTCTCCCTCTTCTCCCCTTCTCCTCCTCTCCTTCTCCCTTCTCCTCACCTTCTCCTCCTCTCTCCGATGGAGCCCTCCTTCGAGTACCTCCGACCGCGGCGTCCTCCGCCCACCTCCGGGGTGACTTTGACAACGACAGGAGCAAGACGAGGCGGCGAGATTCAGATCCAGATCTGAATCTGGATCCTGCTTTTTTTTTGAATTTTAAAATTGTACCCGTGACGCACATGGAACCCTTAGCCGTGGCGCACTAGTTGGTGCGCCACGACTAACTTTTATTACCCGTGGCGCACCACCTAGTGCGCTTAGCCGTGACGCGCGTTTAGTGGCGCACCCAATGTGCACCACGGATGTCCAAAACAGGTGCACCACGAACATGCTGTTTTCTAGTAGTGAGATGGGCCCATGAGCAGGCTCAAGGTCACGGGCACATTAGCATGGCGGCTCCGCTGTAGGGAGGCCAGATCGCCTCCATTTTCATTGATATCTGCGCTCTCTCCGAGCGTCCACATCACCTCGCCGCCGATCCATCCCTTGCACCACACACCGCCGCCGAGAAAATGCAATGAGACAATTGGTGATCAGTGTAAAGCAAATACAGTACTAAGTAGTTCCTTAAAACTCGCTAGTAGCACATCATACAAACTTCTTGGTTGCCTTGTGAACCAGTATCACAGCACGACAACACAGGAGTGCAGTAGCAAGTTCAACGAGTGTATCCAACAATCCAAGAAAGCAATGCAAGTCCATAGCATGCATCTCTGGTGAAAATATAACCGGATCTTCTAGTATCAGACCCTATGCGTGGAATCATACTGCTTCATTTCATGACACAGCATGGCAATAACTTCCTTTTTCATTTCTATGCAATCCAATGCAACAGCACTATCCCAGTTTAAAAGCATGCAAGAAACTTGAGATTTACAGTCCTCTTTAAGAAACATCTGATTTTTATCTTCCATCAATAGTAATTTTTCGACAAAGAGCATGTATTACCATCAATAGTAATTTTTCGACAAAGAGCATATATTACCATCAATAGTAATGAGAGCGCATAAATGACAATTTCATAGTTTCGGATGTTCGATGGTCAACCAGTCAAACACAACAAGACAGACAATAAATGGAATTCTTTAAAAAGGGAGTGGATATCACAAAAGTTCACAGGAAAAAGGAACCAGCTAAGAACTTCACTGCCACTACTGCTTACTGAAACCTGAAGTGGTACGCCTTTAAAAAGGTCACTTACGGCAGCAGTTAGGCATTAAAGAATTATGATATGATAATCCAACAACAAAAATGTTGACCTATGTAAGGCTCAAGATGTTCTACTATTTGTGATAGCTACTGTATACAATAATCAATTACACTTTTGTTCTCTTCCAAAAATAAAGATACACGATTGTGAAGCTGCATTATGCAACTAAGACTTCTAGTGTCCATCTGCCAATGACTCTGAGAAGAAAGGCACATATTGATGATAAGGAGACCTGGAGCCCGATTCAAGATCATGTATAAAACACAGCTCGCTGGAATCCATTTGGTATGACATTAATTTGGTCACTGATCTGGGATGACCAATGCACCAGCTCATACATATACATACTATAAATATCGCATTTTCTTCTGGGTGGATCATAACATCGTGCACCCGCACATTAGACAGATGCTCTTTCCTGAACAATTGCCAGGTATTGACATTGTGCTTCACGGTCCAATTTTCACTATTAGAATCTTCCAGAGCCCACACCGACAGTTCTGAAGCACCACAATGTGCCAAATACAATATCCCCCGCGATAGATAAACATCAAAGTCAGCAAGGCCTTCATGTGGCTTAGGAATAGGAATGAGCCTATTATTTCCCTCCACGTCGATAACAGCTAGAACCATGCCGCCATGTGTTGTTAAGTACATTGCCCCGTTGAAAAATGCACTAGGTGAAAAGCTGCGTATTTCAATTGGAGGGTCCCAAGCAGTTCGATGTGTCCAAGCTCGTGCTTTGGAGGAGTAGATCCCCACTGCTTTGATGTGTCTAATGTCATGCCTAGTACCCGTGTCCACGGCGCCGGCATGTACAAACTCGAACACGTGGAAGTGGGAGGAGACAATGGGGTCAAACCCGAGTCGAGCATCCATCACCACGTTGGACCATTGTGTGGCAGGCACGACCACCCACTTCTCGGTCGCAGGATTGCACACCATGTAATCTGAAATCTTGAGGTCAGCGCGCTTCCGGTCTTGGCGTCGGCAAAGGAGAAGCCCATTGCAACAGTCCAACAATTTAGTGTCAAATCCCTCGCGTCTAGGAAGGAACGAGAGGGAGGGGTCGATGATGCGAGAGCACCAGTTCCCCGATACGCTTTGGTAACCATGATACACGGGCGGATGGTCTGGTGGGTCGTAGATTCTGTAGAAGAAGCCGGCGAGGGTAGACCTGGGCAGCTTCTTGCGATGGTCAGGGTGCGAGATGAGGTCGCGCCACCGCCTGGAGACGCACTTGCAGCAGCAGGTTGACTTGTAGGGCACGCGCGAGATGATCTCGACTAGGAGGTCGTCAGAGAGCTCGGACACCGGGCTCCTCTCGGTGTCCCTCTTCTTCTCCTTAGAGCCCCGCGGCATCATCGCCAGTGGATCCTCAGGCCTGCAGATCGGGAGGAGAGGTTATAGATTCGTCCGCCGGTGATGGAGAGCTAGCGTGAGGGACGAGAGGATCTACCGATTGCTTCCCTGGTGTGCGATCTGCGAAACCAGAATTCGTGGCGGCAAGGGTTTCTCTACGCGCGAGGCGCGAGGCGCGAGGCGAGACGCGGTGTGTGGGCTTTTTATCTGGGCCATATACGCAACGGCGCACTTAATTTGGCTACGAGATGGTACCGGTTACGACTTACGACCCTAAAAATAGATAAATAAACAAACAAAAAATACCGGAGTAAATAGTACAAGCTACACGTCATCTCTAAATTTTCCCGGCCGGCTATTTTTTTTACTCGCAAAATAGAGATCTGTGTGCTCAAAACATATCCTAGCAACTTTGTCACCTGGTGCTTTACTCATGGGGTCGCGAGCAGTGCTGGCGACGGCGGAGCCCCTTGTCCCGGTCACGAGGAGGAAGGCGCGGAACAACCCGATCTGGCGGCGGCGGACCACAGCGACGGGCCTGTGTTCTCCTGCACGGCAGGCTGGCATGCCGCGGCAGTGGAGGTCCCTCGTGCTGGAGGCGGCGGAGCTTGGTGGTGTGGGCGTCGGCCTCACGTGAGCGCCGCCGGTTGCTGCTGCAACTTCTTTTGGAGTTCTCCGGCAGTTGGGTAGGGCCCAGAGCCTCCTTCATCGGAGCCAGCGATGGAGAGCAACAGGACAGCCGACAAGCAGGTGATGGTGGCAAGCGAAGCTGGCCTAGATGGAGGGCCTGCCTCTGCCCAGATCTTGGCCCGCTCAGGCCCGATCTGGGTTGGCGGGCCCTACTGCATACGAAGGTTTCAGGGGCACCTGGCTTGTCTGGGAGCCCGTCCCCTAGCCATGGAATGGTCAGGTGTCGGATCCGGGCCAGGGGGCCTAGATCTGGTGTCCGCCTAGCAGTCCTGTCCCTTGGGTTCTGCGGGTTTAATAGGCGGGAGTGTCCTACTAGCTGAACCCCGCTTTCCGAGTACTAGCTAGCTGGCTTGGACTTCCCGTGTCCACACCGGTGGACTTTCTTTTGGTGTCTGACAGACTGACACGTCGCGTGCAAGAGCTCAGATGCCGGGGTGGCGGCCCTAGAAGGTGGTTGTACGGACGACTCTATGGCGGGCGACGTGGCGGTGGTAGTGGTCTCTCTTTGGTCAAGTGGATGGCGAGGAGCGGGTGAAGGGAGATCCTGGCGTTGCCGGTGCTTCGGCTTTGGCAACTCTCGGATCGTGTTTCAGAGACCTAACCGGTCGAGCTCTCGGGAGCGGTGCAAAGGTTTTTTCGGGCGAAAGCTCAGTTTTCGGCACCAACAACGGCGATGCCTGCGGGTGTCGTTTTCCCTCTAGAGGGTGTGGTTACCTTCTCTGTGCTAGGGCTCCTGGTGAAAACCATTGACCGTTGCGGTCTCGACGGTGGCGGCATGTGCGTCGCTACCCTTCTAGGGGTGTTGTCGTGGAGCCCCAGATTCACACTGTCTCGTTCCGATGTCTTCGTAATTTTAGGTTTTATGTGTGTTATTTTGCTTATCTTTGATCTGCTTTGTAAGAGGGTCTCATCATCACTTGGTATCGATTCGGCCGTTGTGCCTTTATTTATAAAGCGGAGCGAAACCCTATTTTGAGGGTGCTTTACTCATGCAAATCAACTCTGTACATGGAACTGGTCCAAATTGTCTCTGACTCTTAGTTCTGAACTTACTTCGTATTCTTTTGGTCGGATTTTTCTCTAGATAAATCACTTGACTGGTACAATGAAAAGTATGAGGTGGAGGTAACAATAAGAGGCCTCTATGTTGATAAATCTAAAAATTAGGTGCATCATAATTTCATAGAGACAACAGGACACACCTACAATTCTGAGCAGGAGAACCAGGATTTGAACCCAGTGATGGGTGACAGAGATGATCAAACCAAAAAGGCGAAAAAATATTTGTGATTCCAGTTGAAACGAAATGGCCGTTTGTATACCAGGAAGCCTTGACAATAGATCTTGTTAAGCTCCTCTACTTCCATTACAATATCAAACTTTGAGTAGGAAGGGTGAACACAACACACAAAACCAAAACGGAAGAATCAAGGGAGCTAAATCTCCGTTGCATCTGATACTCAGAAGCCTTAGAAATCAAAGCAGCCACCAGTATCACTTCGCACACATCTGTAGTCTAGTTGATCATGTGTCCGTCCCAATACAGCACCCTTCAAGTAAAGGCTTCCACCGAATACTAGAGTAAGGTCATACATGTAATTTTCAGTAGGTTTGGCAGGCAACCCTCCCCCGGAACCCGGTCGAACACAACAGGTCAAACATAACAGAACATCTTGTAAATACGATTATATGCCTTTGGAAATTCACAGGCATTAAAGAAAAATAATAAGCTGATTTCATGATAGAATTGGTGACCTCTTATAAAAGTCTCCTACTTCAGACGGGAGCAACAATTTCACAAGAAATGCGAAGATCTGATATAGGAATAACTGATCCCATAACATACCAGAAAGTTTCCTATCTAGAATGAACCTAATAAAAATATTTAATAAAAAAATACATGTGCATTGATCACTTTCTTATGGATAGTTGATAAACAGAAGTTGCCATTGTGTTATTCAAATTCTGTGATTCGGAGGTTGGAGCATGACGAAGCAAAAAGAGATCCATGTGCATACCTATGAGGGCTAGAATTTTACAAATGCCAATAAAGCATAAATAAGGTCAGAGAAGAAATTTTGAATCCTGAAGTTGCGTACTTGTGTTGCGCAGAATTTACTCACATATAGAGACACAATCTAAGACATTCATAATGTTCCACGAAAACTGCAATAGATCTCGACCAGTAGGTCCTCGTTGAGCTCGGACGCCGGGCTCCTCCCTGCGTCCCTCTTCTTCTTCTTGGAGCCGTGCACCATCGCCGGCCAATCTGCAGATCGAAACGGAAGGGAAGTTAGGGTTTGGTCCGCCGATGAACGGGAGAGTGAGGGACAGAGGAGGGCCTACCGGGCGCTAGCTTGGCGTGCGAACGATACGGCAAAACGAGGAACGGCCGTGCCGTTGAGGGTTTGAGCACGCGCGGCGGCAAGCGAGCGAGATGGGTGGCGGCGCGGATCTTTGTGTGGGGCATTTTCATCTGGGCCGTAACTCCTGACGTAATATGAGTTAGGCTGGTCCTAGTAGAAGTATCATAGCTAGTATCATGCGTGCCATGTTGGCAAAAATCTGACGTGGCACAACAATTAATAAAGAAAGAGATTGTTAGAGTATCATAGGTAGATACCGTATCATAGCACGTAAAAATAGAAAATACTCGTGCAAATAAATCTTGTACACAATTTTACATTGAGATTCTACAAATCATTAAATATAGTACTAGTATGATACTACCATATGATATCATGCATTATGGAGATAATATCATACGTACCACTATGACCAGCCTTAGTACACGTCGTCCCTAAATATCTGCTTCCAAATCATATTTCTTGGTTTGAAGTTAAAAAAATAGTCCCAACATCTCAAAATGGATGTTACAGATTTGCTAAAATTTAAATAAATCTCAACACTATTTAGAAATATAGATACATCTAAATTTACACAACTTTTCGACATCTATTTTTGGACTGAGAGAGTACTATTACTTTCCTTTAAAAAGCAAGATATGTCTTTCTTCTCTTCTCTACTGCCTAAAAAGAATATCAAGTTCCGTCCTCACCTAATACGTCATGTTTTCGTTGCTTCGTCCCTGCCGTCCCGCATGACCGCAAGAAAAAACACGACCCAGTCATCACCGTTTCTTCCCAATGCCTCCTTTCCCTAGACCGCCACCACCGGCGCCCTCCTCTCCAGGACACCAGCGGCATCCTCATGACCCTCGCCTCCGTCCCGACTGGCTACCAGTCGTGCCCTCCTCTCCAGGACACCCGATGGTGCCCCTCCTTTCTAGGCCACCAACGACTCCTCTCCTCTACAGGCCACCAGCGGAACCCTCCCTTCCAGCCCCTCTCCTGGACCCTCTTCTTCTTCTTGGAGCCGCGCGCCATCGCCGGCCAATCTGCAGATCGAAACGGAGGAGGGGAAGTTAGGGGTTTAGACCGCCGATGAAGGGGAGAGTGAGGGACAGAGGGGGGCCTACCGAGTGCTAGCTTGGCGTGCGAACAATACGGCGAAACGAGGAACGGCCGTGCCGTCAATGGTTTGCGCACGCGCGCGGCGGCGAGCGAGCAAGATGGGTGGCAGCGCAGATCTTTGTGTGGGGCATTTTTATCTGGCCGTAACTCCAGACGTAATACGAGTTAGTACACGTCATCCCTAGATATCTGCTTCCAAAGCATATTTCTTGGTTTGAAGCCTCGAAATAGATGTTATAGATATATTAAAATTTAAATGAATCTCGATACTATTTAATATATAAATATATTTAAATTTAGATAAATTTTCGACAACTATTTTGAGATTGAGAGAGAGTACTATTTCTTTCATTGAAAAAGCAAGATATTTCTTTCTTCCCTTATCAAGAATATCAGCATGACCTAGGAGCATCTCCAAGGGCTCTCCCCAAAAGTCTTTTTCATCCATGCGGACACCGATTTGCGGAGAAAAGGGACCACGGTCCGCCCCATGTCCTCTCCTTGCACCCAACATGCGGCCCCCAAATCTTGTCCTCTCCCAGACTTGGCCCAATTTCACATATTTTGGCCATGCCAATGATAATTTGTAGTAATATAGTGGCAATCCAAAATAAAAACACATCTATAGTGTTCAAAATATCACATATGAATAGAGCTAATCCATGATCGGATCAAATAGTACGCAATGTAGTGTAAAATGACAACAACAATAGATAATCTCACATGCCGTGATCCACGATCGCTTTCTTCTTCTTCTCATACCATGCACGCATCGAGGAATCCATGAGGCTTAGATCTGCCGTCAACACACGGGGCTCCTCCACGAAGGCGGCGAGTTCCACCTTCCTCGTCCTTAATGCGGCATCCAACTTGGCGGTCACGACAATCTCGGCCTCCATGGGAAGCTCCTCGGCCGTGGCAGTGGACTCGGCAATGAACTTGTCCTTTTCAATGCGAAGCTTCTCGGTAGCGGTGGCAGCTTCTTGCCGGTACTTCTCTTGAAGTGTAGTTATGAAGTTGTTGAACCGCTCGTCCTTCTTAAGCTCTCAAATCTCTCCTCTTTTGTCACTTGAGCACTCTTTGTCCGATATGATATCCTTCAATGATCGTTGGAACGAGAGGGTAGATTCCTCACATTTGGAATATTCCTTTGAAAGCTTCTTGCCTTGAGGCCGGTCCGAGTGCTTCCCCAATCCCCCACTTTGAGTTAGGCAACTAGTTCAATCCACTTTGGAGCTTTCTGAAGCTTGAGGAAATAATGGACCAAGTTGGAGTTCCTTCCTTCGTTTTGATCCTTGAAAGCCGACAAAGCTTGTGGCACAAGGGCGGCCACCTCGATTCCACTTTCAGGACACATCATGACGCATCCTCTCCATCTTGCCCACCTTCCTCATTATAGGCCTCCTCTCCATCTTGCCACCATCGGCACCGACATCTTGGCCTTGTTCCATCTCATCAAGCCCATCACCAAAACCATCATCTTCTCCATAGCCGCCATTATTGATAATATCTTGCATCATTTCATCACCATAGCCCTACATTGTGCATATCAGAGAAAAAAATCCTCATATGCAATAAATGGGGAGGTCGTTAAAGGGGCGTGATCATACCATGTTGTCGGCGGTCATTGCGTTGAACATTTGGCGGGCACGCGTGGTCCTGGCCATGGGCACCGGATTCCCAAAGAGGTTCCTGCCATCCGGGATGCCACGAGCGGTCCGGACCCTGTGCAGAATCGGCGAGCAACCGGGGGCGTATGTGGCATTGATATCGATGGGACCAACATTATGAAGGTATGGTGGGGCAGGAATCGGGATGGTCCTCCAGTCATCTCCCACTGAAAAAGATGCTCTTTGAACCAGCATGTATCCTAATATCATCGCCCAGACCATTGACATTGAAACTCCAAGCTCCAGTGTTGTGTGAGTAGATCCGCACCACATTGATTCTGTGATTGTAGCCTGTATCGTCCTCCAGAACACAGACAGTTATGAACTCAAACACATAGAATTGGGAGGAGACAGCTGGGTCGAACCCCAAGCGAGTGATCGGCCCGTTGCAGGACCAGCAGGTGCCAGGCACAGCCACCCACTTCTCAGTGGCGGGATTGCAGACCACGTAATGCAATGCATTGGGATCAGTCCCCTTGGAGCAGCGGCAGAGGAGCAGGCCATTGCAGCAATCCAAGATGTCGAGGCTCTTTTATTTGGGCAAGAACGACAGCGAGGGGTCGAAGCAAGGGTGGTAGGCATACCCTCCAGAAACGCTGGTGAAATGGCGAGCCTTTCTGGGGAAGAAGCCCTTGTTCTCGCTCTCGTAGAAGAAGCCGGCGAGCGTCTGGGGCAGCTTCTTGCGGTGGTCGGGGTGGGAGACGACGTCGCGCCACCGCCGGCAGACGCACTTGCAACAGCAGGTGGTCCTGTAGGGCACGCGTGATAAGATCTCGACCAGTAGGTCCTCGGTGAGCTCGGACGCCGGACTCCTCCCTGCGTCCCTCTTCTTCTTCTTGGAGCCGCGCGCCATCGCCGGCCAATCTGCAGATCGAAACGGAGGAGGGGAAGTTAGGGGTTTAGTCCGCCGGTGAAGGGGAGAGTGAGGGACAGAGGGGGGGGGGGGGGGGGGGGGGGGGTACCGAGTGCTAGCTTGGCGTGCGAACGATACGGCGAAACGAGGAACGGCCGTGCCGTCGATGGTTTGCGCACGCGCGCGGCGGCGAGCTAGCGAGCGAGATGGGTGGCGGCGCAGATCTTTGTCTGGGGCATTTTTATCTGGGCCGTAACTCCAGACGTATGTTAGTACACGTCATCCCTAGATTTCTGCTTCCAGAGCATATTTCTTGGTTTGAAGTTCTAAAAAATACTTGTCCCAAAATCTCAAAATGGATGTATTTGTGAAAATTCAAATAGTAAATCTTAACACTATTTAATAGTATATAGATACATCTAAATTTAGAAAAAAAATCTACAGATATTTTAAGACGGACAGAGTACTATTTCTTTCCTGTCCCGCAGGACCCCAAGAAAAAAAACACGACCCCGTCATCAGCGCTTCTTCCTCCCCAAACCACGTGTTCTCATTCCTACTGCTCCATGCATCCTTTCCCTAGATCGGCCACCAACGGCGCCCTTGTCTCTAGGACACCAGCGGAATCCTCATGACCCCCCGCCTCCGTCCCGACTGGCCACCATCTGTGCCCTCCTCTCCAAGACACTCGATGGTGCCCCTCCTTTCTAGGCCACCAGCGGCGCCCCTCCTTTACAGGCCACCGACGGAACCCTCCCTTCCAGCCCATCTCCTGGACCCATTGGCTGCCCATGCCGAGATCAATGCTCCTCGGTGATAGGATCCCTGCACACTAATCTGTCATCCGTGCAAATAGGGACACAGATATCATGCATTTCCTTCACGTGGTCTCGGATGCATAAGCCACTGCTCCTCTCCACAGCCTTGCACATTTCAAGCGCGACAGGTCACATGCGGACAACGTGCATGAGTTCTATACATATTTCAAGCCGGACACCTGAAGAAGGTTCATAGCTACCTATATATTGGTTAATCTTTGCTTGAGTACTGGAGGACACCTAAAGAAGGTTCATACCTACCTATATATTGGTTAAGGTGGCATAGGCGGAACCTTATCCTCTCCTCCTCATCTCGCTACAGTAACTCACGTTCTCCTCCTTTCGCCACGCCGCCCCGAGGCCTCGCTCGGCGACGCCGCCAGTCGAGCTGGGATGAGGGGGGCGGTGGCCTCCGTATTATAGGTCTAGGTGTAGTTTTGGGGCTAGTCCCCGCTGTTTGGTGGCCTTCTACCGCCTGGGAGCCCGCCCTTCTTTTGGCCAAGATGCGGCGGCTACGCCTCCCCTCGGCCCCTTGCCTCGCCGGTGATGGTGGCGGTGGTGGAGTCTCGTCACTCCCTCAATAAGGTATGCTCGAGTTTGGAGGCTGTGAGCGTCTGCTTCTCCTGTTTTGGCCGGCCTTGGTGGCGAGGGAAAGAGGATTTCCAGCCAGCGATGCTCCGGTCTCGGGCCTCTCGTGCGGATTGGCGGTCATGCTGCCTCGCTCTTCAACTCTCCTCTATGCTGGCCGGCCTTGGTGGCGTGGGGCAGGGGGAGGCTGGCTGTGAAGCTGGCTGTAGGGTCAACCAGCGAGGGCTCTGTTCGGAGTTGGTGCACTGGCGCTGCACCTCCGCTCAGCTCTAATGCGACTTGGCGTGCTTCCATGGTGGAAGCCTCTGGAGTTGTTATTAGAGCTGAAGCCCTTTTCGAATAAGCGCCTTGGTTCTCTGTCGGAGGTTGTGGTGTGGTGGTGGTTCTCCTGACCGTCCGCGGTGGCGTGGAGGAGCACCGCTGAGTCTTGCCGGTGCTGGTTGCTTTCCCCCTTGGTCGGCTGTAGTGGCGAGGAAGGGGGGCCGATGATGCGTTGGCCCTTGCTCTGGCTGGGTCTCTGACTCTCTGTCCTCCTCATGAGGGCATTTCTGCGCCGGTGTCGACTGATGTGAGTGAGCATTGCGTTGCAGCTGTCCCTGGCCTACCGAGGTGGCGAGGGAGGAGGGATCCAGTGGTTCTGCTCCGGTCTGCGTCTATCTGCATCGGCTTTGCCTAAGAGGTGTTATGGTGTTGTGTTGTTCTGGAGCTTCTCTCTGACATGTTTTGGTGGCTTTGTTCCATCACCGTGTCAGACCTTATGGCAGTAGGGCTTCCGTTGCTCTTCCTCGATGCTGGTACTCGTCAGCTCCTCTTATCCAAGTGGTCCGCCCCCGGAGTTTTGGAGGTGGCCGGCTGCGGAGGCTCTTCTCGCCGGTTCGAGTTTGGTTGAGCCCTCTACTCAGACCTTGACGCTGGCTCCACCTCCGGAATCGCCGGCAATGGTGGCAGAGGCACCTAGGACTCGATTGCGTTGCTTCTTCATTTCATGATGGGTTCTATAAGTTGTGGAGGTCCTTATCTTCGAATTCGTAGGTCCTTGTGCGAGTGTTGTTTGGACCTCCCTTTATTTTTACCTGCTATGGGTTCTCTTTGCAGCAATGAAAAGTTTGGGTGCTTTGCACCCTTGATCGTTCAAAATAAAATTGGTTAATGTTTGCTTGAGTAGTTTGGTACTTTTTTTTGAAACGAGGCAAAAGCTTTGCCTTTCATTGATATAACAGAAAAGAGCTGGCCAGTTTATAAGGAAAACTGGCCAAAAAACCGTTACAGCACAACACCACACGCCAGCCCCGAGGCTGCGCTCCACACGGGTTGATGACCAACCAGGTCGACACCACAACTCAACGCATCAGGTGGAGGCGAAAGACCGGAGCCACCGCTCCAACTACCACGCCGGCCCCAGGGCCACTCCCCGCCTAGCCGAAGACGAACCCGCCTCCGCCAAACCACCAAAAACAAAACACTCCTCAGGTCCCTTAGTCCTGTGGACGTCCAAAGCGATGCCCCAAGAGGAAAAGCGACACAAGAGCGTCGCCCACGCCCGATCCCGCGAGGGATCTAGGGTTTCCCCCGAAGAGCCCAGACAGAGGAGCAAGAAACACCCGCTTCAACGACGACTTCAAGAAGGATGCAGCGCCCGCGGGCGTCACCGTCGTCGGTCCCGGCCAGCCGCCAAGACAAGGCTTTCACCCAGCGAAGAGTTTCAAACCTCATGCCCGCCCAACAAGGACCGGCACTAACCACCACACCTCCCCTCCTCCTCCAAGCTCCCGATGATCACCAAGAACCTTCCGCCACCACGCCTAGGCTCCCCGTCGCCGCGACAAAAGCCGCCGTCCGGATCATCAGCACTGCCCGCGAGATAGTTGTCGAAAACAACTAGAGCGAACCCGGGCAGCCACCACCACGAAAGGGCCGGAGACCATCGCCACCAAAACACCCGCGCCGCCATGAAGAAACCTCCAACTACGCACCGCCTTCCAAGCATCGCCACACACAGACGCGCCGACGCCGCATCAGCCCGCCTCCCGCGCAGGCAGAGGGACAGCAGCACGAACCCTCAGGCCCGAAGCGGCCCAGATCTGGCCCAAGCACGGCCGCTGGGAGCCCCCCGCCGCAGTCCATCTTCAGCGCGACCGCCGTAGCCAGCATGGGAGCCGCCAGCGCTCGCCGTCGCAGCGCCACGCCGACCACCGGCCGAGACCACCAGCACCATGCGCCGCCACGGACGGAACCGCCCCCGCGAGGCCCTCCAGCGCGCAAACGCAAGACGTATCGCCACCGCCGCACCCTCCCAGGCTTAGCCCGTCGGGGCCTGCCGGCGGTGGCAGGGGGAGGGGGAGGAGAGGGAGGCCGGAGGCGGAGGAAGGGGAGCCGCCCCGGCCGCCTGCAGGGAGGCGACGCGAGACGGGAGGGGAGGCGTCGGGGTCCTCCGGATGCAGCCTTTTCGTAGTTCGGTACTTTAGTTTCACTATAGTTGAGTTGTTTCAGTTATTGCCCATGCAAAGTTTATTAAATCGGTTCACATTTTTTTCCATCCTGATAAAAACTTCATAACAATCGAAGTTTCATTGCGGTCCTCTTTTTAGTTCGCTGGCATGAACACCGTGTTGTTGTTCTTCTACAACAACAATGTAGTCAAGTTTCGGTGGCTTTGGAAGTCATGTGGTCCATTAAGACGGTCTTTTTTTGCACTTCCGATTGTAGAGTAAATGGAACTAAATGCTTCGTGGAACTTCTTTATAGAAGATTGGAGGTGTCATGTGCAGTCAAAAAAAAAGTGGAATCAGCATGCCATCTGTTATTTCGATGTCAATGTGCCCTAGCCTGCTGGACATATATGCCATGGAGCGTATAGATGCCAAATGAGGTCAGAGAACAAATTTTGAATCCTGAAGTGGCGTTACACAAAATTTACTCACAAACAGAGACACAATATAGACATTCATAATGTTTCCATGAAAACCGCAATAGCTAGTCAAGCAATATAGTTGGGTACATGAGTGCACTCTTGCGCCAACAACAACTACTAGTGGATGTGCGCCGAGGCGGCAGCCTCGGGTTGGTTTGTAGTGATGGCTCTATCGGGTGTGGTCGTCGCCTACCAAGATATTGGTGGCACACTGGTGATGCAGCAGTAGCAAGTTCTTCGGCCCTGCCAACTCATCTGGCTGGATGTCAGGGCGGTGGCTTGGGATCTTTTTGTTCGGCATTCGGCGTTTGTGGATGACCATCTTCTGTACCATGGGCAACAAGCAGGGCCGGCCCTTGGGGACCTGCGGGGCAGCCGCCCCGGGCACAAAAAAAAGTAGGGGCTCTCCTAGAAATATGCTATATATGTAGGTCTAGTATATATCGTAAAAAAGATTTTTTTTATTGTGCTGGTGGATTAATTGGGTCTTTTTTCCGCTGTCATAGACTCTGAGCTGAGGCGATTGATACAGGTACAGAGCGAGGCTGAGGTGGAGGCCAACCGCTCGACTCTTAGTCCTAGACAGCATCGGTCGCTTCGCTTCCTCCTAGGCAAACGGAACCAATAATTAATCGTATGCCTCCTGCCTGAGTCCCATCGCCTCCACTGGATCAGAATATCGGATCGGGATACAGGAGCGGGGAGCATCGAGGCCCTCGACGATCGACGCCAGGCACGAAGGCCAGACAATCGATGAGACGATCGACCGACTAGCTGCTGGTCTAGAGTTCCGCTCTG
Organism: Avena eriantha; assembly: GCA_910589775.1. Classification (NCBI taxonomy): domain Eukaryota; kingdom Viridiplantae; phylum Streptophyta; class Magnoliopsida; order Poales; family Poaceae; genus Avena; species Avena eriantha. The sequence goes on from OU342746.1 coordinate 327,041,699, forward strand.
GCCCATGTCTCTGTTGGTTACACCATAATTCTTAGTTCTTAAAACTTAATTCTAATTAGAATTCTTAGCATAGATTTGAAGAACTCCAGTCATTCAAAAGTATATTGGGTTTTTTAGAAGTTCTACATCCTTGAAGGCATTGGATGGTTCTCAACTGAAAGAACATTGCATTACATTTGCAAAAACTTTTACTCACCCTGGTACAAATGGTAAACCTGATATATGTGATGTTGAGTTAAATGCACTTATTTCTGAATTAAGTTTTATGAGGTTCACTTTGCCAAATACAGCAATATCTGCTATGGAGCTTTTTGAGTTTGTTAGGAAAGCGGATTGTTATCCTAATATTTGTATCGTTTATTGGATCTTATTTTCTATGCTCGTGACTATTGCATCAGCTGAAAGAAGCTTTTCAAAGTTAAAATTATTAAAGAACTATTTGAGATCTATAATGTCTCAGTAGAGATGAAATGGTTTGGCGACTCCATACATCGAGAAGAAGTTAGTGGACGAGATTGATATTTATTCCATGGTCATGGACTTTGCTTCTAGGAATTTTTTGAGGAAACTTTAAGGTATCATATAAATATTGTTATTTTTATATGAATATTATAGTTGAAAGTATACTTAAACTATTTATTTTTCATCATCTCATATATCCATAAAAAAATTATAATAAAGGGCCCAAAATTTTAGTTTCACCCCGAATCCTCGAAATCTCATGACCGACCCTGGCAACCAGGCATCTTGCGTTCGAGCAGGGGAGGTCTGAACAGCGAGACTTAGTTTTCCTCGTAAATTAGCCGCTCTATAAGGTCTTTAGGCCTAGTTTTTCTTATAAAAAGGGTTGATTCGGTCAGCTCGACCTTCCTTCTCATGCGGAAAATTTCTTTGTATGTGCTCCATGGAGCCCATTTTAGGATTTCTTTGAAATTGATATTTTAAAGTTTAAAAAAAATTAGAAAAAAATACTAAATGTTGACGATGACTTATCCACGCCCTGCAAAATCTCAACGTGAAATAGTTTGTACCCCAGCCTACACAAAAACAATAAATTCTCATATGACATTTTTACATAGCCTGAAATACGGAATATTTCACATTGGTTTTTTGCACGCAGGAATTAGTCATCATTATCACAGCTAAGATTTCTTTCAGAATTTTTCGGAACTTCAGAATGTCATTTAAAAAAAAAATCAAGGCTCCATGGAGCCCATCCTCGAAATTGACTTTTTCAAAAAAAAGCAAATCATATAACGCAGAAATCGCTGTTAAGGAAAAGTTGAGATCATGGCATGTCCGTATTGCATAGTGCCATGGAATGAATGAATCCCGTTAACCAAACAATCCTAAAGAGCGGATTAAGGTAGTAAAAGAAAGACAAATCCAAACCAACTGGCAGCAGCAGAAACCTAAAACTAGTAATATGGTTATGATTTTCACACATACTACTAAAGATTACACAAGAGGCGATTGCAGCAAATAACTTGGCCTGCAGTGCCCACACATATAAATCACCATAGTGTACACGTGATCATTTTAACGTGGGTTAATGGAGTAACCATCGAGTGAGCTCTCACATCAGACCATACTCGAGAAGCAACAACGCACTGCATTACATGATTAATTACTATTCTAACACCCAGTGAAAGAAATAAGTTGCAACTTCAAGAAACTATTCGATGACCCAACCACCAGGATATTGACGATCAGTTATAAGGGACCAGGCGACGGTAACTTTCACCTTACAGGAGCCAACTTCTACATCAGCCTTGCGTCTACCAGCTCCCCGAGCTTTGAAAACTTTAGAATCCCCCATCTCCACAGCTTGGTCCCCAAACGCCTTGACAGAGACTCTCAGCTCTCCCTTAAGCTCAACAGAAACAACACGGCGTGAAAGCTTGACCATGCCATCAGCAGCGATAGGCAACTTGCCATCTCCAAAAGCAAGCAATTGGATTTTCATGTCCTCTATGCTGGTTGTATTGGCAGTAAATTCACCTCGAAAACCATCTGGCCATGACCCACCAACGACTTGCACACTGATAGTCGCCTCCACAGAGCGAACAATGCTGCCCAATGTCAACTCTACTGTGCTAAGCTTGCTTGTGCAAACACGCTCGATCACACACGACTCCATCTCGGTAGGACCACTATACCGTACAACTAGATAGCTTATACATTTATCATTGGCTTGACCAGCCCGCTTCACTTGAAGCATAACCTCCAAGTGCACAGGATCCAATACCACAACAGCACGGCTAGGACCTGTCAGTTCTAGATACGGATTCTGCATGAAACAATTAGTTGAGTAAATAATAGTGCATCATAATCCATAATAAGACAAGGTGGAACATAACGAATCTATGTTGCATCTACAGCATGGTACTACACTATAATAGTAACTTGAATTAGGAATCCAGCTCAAAAGAAAACTTGAATTAGGAATCATCTTTAAGTGACAAAATGCATAAAAAAGAAAGAAAATGATAAGCAGAATATTTTGAGGACGGGTCAGCAGACACATGTAAATCTTCAAAACCCTTCATACCAAAGGAACCAACTTAACAATAAACAAATAGAGATAAGTAGGCTATTTTGATATGTAGTACTGGAGAACCTTAAATGATGTATTATTCAAAAGGGTATTTGGAAATAATAGAGAATCATTTTTAAGCACAAGAATCAACCGAGTGCAAAATATTAACAATGATAAAACTGTACTAATCTCAAACAAACAGTCTTTGGAGACTCTAGAGTCTGCCAATGCATTAAGATCGAGTAGCATTTTGAGATTATGTTTAAATTCAAACTTGCGAACAGATAAATATAAGATGTGAGTATTATGGAAGTACAAATTTGGTCCAACTTTATGAAAACAATGCCCAGAAACCAAAATATGCTCCAACAGAACTTGTCTGTTTAATTATATGGCTTCAATTCATTATTTGGCGTATCTATTGGGCAATACCTAGGGCCAGAATAAAACTATTTTTTTTATCATGCTTAACCCGAGCAGGTTAGTCACAGTTTTTTCTATAAATAGAGAAGCAACAACTCTTTGCATGGAGTTTTACCTCAAAAAAAAACTCTTTGCATGGAGTTTTGTTCAAGATTCTATGACTGTATCCAATTAACACTAGGTATACATTGGACACCACTGACTTGGACATTTATATTTCATCCTATCGAGATCACCAAGTGCTTTATTATGTTTAAAAAATCAATCAAAATAAGGTGAGTTGAAAGAAGACCAGAGCAGACCAAATAGAAACGACGAGTGAGAAAATACCTGTGCGGAGATGGTTTGGCAGTTATCCCTGGTGCGGTGGAAGATAATGTTGCGGTTCTGATCCAACGAGTCGCGGGCAACGACCGTGCCAAACACATCGAGCGGCCACGGGAAACACTCTGATGTTTCCGCAATTTTGAGCGAAAAGATCTGCAGCGTTTCCATGGGTAGGGGGGAACTGTTGGGACCAAACTTCTTGTCCGTGTACATCATGGGGGGAATGCGCGCTGCATAAAGGACAATTTTCAATCAATAAATAAACGAGTCTAATTGGAAAACGAAATATATATGATAATGATGATGATGATGATGATGATGATGATGATGATAGTCTCAAGTCTAAAGTCTGAACTTGACGAAGGGCTTACTGATATCCTCGTAACAACCGAATTTGCCTGTCCACATGCGTATCCAGTTGCGGCGATAAATATCAGCTAGGACGGCCATAGAGTCAGATTGGTCGAATTTGGGGCCACTCTCCAAATCCTTTTTCATCAGCTCTTTTGCTGCTGCTGCTTTTGCGTCTTGCGGCGGCGTTTCCTTCGTCGTCTGCACCTTCGCAAAACTTGCCAACAGTCGGTCCACCTCTTGCTCCAATTTAGACTTGCTCATCTTTGATCCCTTGCGATATGTCCTCTCGCCATCAATCCCCTCTTGCTGCGCTTCCACCACTTCTTCTTCCTTCCGATTCACATCAGTCCCATCTTCTTGCTTGCTGCCCACCTCTTCCTTGTGATTTCTGATGGCCTGATGCTCATCAATCCTTTGCTCCGTCTCCATATATATCCTACGATCTCGCCGCCGACGGTCACCAGGGGAAGGGAAGGAAAACCTAACCTATACTACTATCGCTTAGTAAGCGTCGGTGAAAAAGTCGAGCGGCTGCCGTTCCGTTGCGCCGTCGAGCACATTCGTACGCACGGGAACTTGGACGGAACAAAACCTGGGGTATTTATCTCGTGTGCCCTTGATCCGACAGTTTGTGGGATTGAAGCGTGGGATGGAGCGCCCGACGTCTCGTTTTGCACCGACACTATCTAGTTTCCTGGGATAGGCCGGGAATTAATATGGCAAAACAACCGGGCCGGAATCTGAGCCTGGAGTCCGTCCTTGTACAGTTGTACGTGTCATACAGAGCTCAAAAATAAATCGGGCGGTTGGTCTAGTCAAAAAATCGACTGAGAACGCTCCGCCTTGCTAGCTAAAACATAGTGCTTTTCCTAGAGCTATAACAGAAAAATACATGAGAAAAACCTCGGGCTAAAAACATGCACTCATCGTAGATAGCAGCTAGTGGTCCAATTGAATTGCCACCATCCTTCATTGTTGTAATCACATCCATGGAGTCGCTGTTACCAACCAGCTTGATACATCCAACTTGGCCGACCAAGAGTAGACCATCACGCAAAGCTCTAGCTTCTGCAGCAGATTCCGCAGCTGCCACTGTTGGAACTAATGAAGCAAATGATTGACCCATCATATCATCCAAAGAAACGGAAAATACCAAAAAGTTCAAATTGACAGCTAATAACATTGATTCCATTGGCATTGACATAATAAGAATATTTCGTCTATTAAGGAGGATTCCCCGTTCAGTATACACTCCCTCCATTTCAAAATATAAGATGTTTTAGCTTTGTGAAAGGAGTGTATCTAGACCTCTTCTAGTGTCTAGGTTCATTTCAAACCTAGATGAACCTAGACACTAAAAGAGGTCTAGATACATTTCATTCACAAAGCTAAAACGTCTTATATTCTGAAACGGAGGGAGTAGTAGGTATTCCACAATTACCGCATGCCACGAACATGCCCTTGTCATCTCGAATAGCAGCCCAGCTGCTCCCGTAGCTTGATCAGCTATGAAAGAAGCATCAAAATTCAACTTAGTGTAACCTTTTTTTGGCTTTTCTCACCTCCTCCTCCTTGAAATAGGCTTTCGTCCCGCTTTATAAATAAAGCACAATGGCTTTTCCCACCCTCCTCGACCGACTTTTGAATTGGTCTTACTAGCTTGTGAATAATTTGATGTTATTGCCAAAATAGCAAGAGACGAACGCGAGGTTGTTGACACAGTTTCATCATGGGCAATCTGCCTCCTCAGCCACCACAATACCAGCATGTCGTCGGCGATCAATTCCCTCGCTCATGTTGCCAAGGGCGAGGTGCATTGCCATCAGGCATACGTAATAACGCCTCGAAGACCGCTGACCCCGAACTATCCACAATGATCGTCTCCTCAATCAGATTTAGATGATCCAACTTCTTGAGCTCTAGAGCATTGAAAGAAAGCGTGTAAGGTGTCCCCGCAATAGATTTTGCAGACTAGGCAAACACTACTTGTAGCTATGTGCCGATTAGCTAAAACACAATTGCATGACAATGTTCCATGGAGACCCCAATAAGAGATTTTCACCTTATACCTTCATTAATCAAACTTTTCCCAAACAGGGTTTATCTCCGCTGAACCTTGTCCAGTTTCCTCCCATGTTGGTGATCCTACTCTGTATAACATGCAGACCATATCATAAAGATACCAGTCTTGGTATTGTTCCAATATCGTCCATCATTCCAACAGCTGGGGGGATTTTAACGATCCTGATCACATCTACCGAAAGGAATAAATACCGGATCAATTTTACATCCCATGTCCGAGTGATTGGATCAATGAGTTCCGACACCTTCGAGTAAACAATATGACCTCGATTCGTTATCACCTTCCTAGTTGGACTTGAAGGGATCCATGGATCATCCCAGATATTAATATTTTCACTGGAACCAACTCTCGAAATAAACCCTTTCTTGAAACATTGGACACCAGCCCAAATACTCTACCATGTGTAAGAACAGTCCTTCTTTAATTCCGCATTTAGAATATCTCCATCTGGAAAGTATTTTGCTCTTAAAACTCTAGCACAAAGAGATTCGGGCCCACAAAGGAGTCTCCACGCCTGCTTGGCAAGCATTGCAAAGTTAAAAAAATAGAGGTCCCTAAACCCCATGCCATCTTTCTCCTTGGGAATACACATGTCCCGCCATGCGAAGCAATGCATATGTTTCTGGTCATCATCATCTCCCCACCAGTACTGGCTCATAATATTTGTGAACCCTTTGACGACTTTTTTAGGGAGTTTGAACACTAGCATAGAATATGCAGGAATAGCTCGCGCAATAGATTTTAAAAATAGCTCCTTCCCTCCAAACGAAAGAAGCTTCGCCTTGATCCCACTCAATCTGGCGCAAATCCTATCTATCAAGTGTATAAAAGAATCTGTCCTATCTTCCCCACAACAGATGGTAAACCGAGATACTTATCAATGATCGCCTCGGTTGAAAAATTCACTTCTGTGCATATGGACTCTCTCATATCTTCACCCGACTTAGTATGCAACCTACAGAGGCATGGCAAAGGCCGGCTAATCCAGCTTTATGCCTGACGGACTCCGACCTGAAGATGAAGACGGGTCTTTGGTTGCCTCGAGGTGGCTCTGGATGAAAATGTCACTAATAGAGAGTTCGTATTTCCGGGGCACACAAGTTTTATTTTTGGAGCATCTCCATCCGAGCTATGATGCAAAATCTATGGCCAGCGCAAGAGACAGGACAGAAGCATAGTCAGATCCGGATTCTAATCCGAGTTAGGCTAGAAATAGGCTTTTTGGACGTGAATTCAAATCGATTTATTAAAAAGATGAAACGGTGCCAGGAGGAACTAGACACTTTTTTGATATAGTAGAAGGTCAGCGTGAGAATTCCGGAAATTCGTCTCTGACAGGGATCGAACTCCGGTCGCTGGGATGCGCCAACTGCGACTGAACACTAGGTTATTGCCCCGTTCTCAATTCAAATCCTTTTATTGTATGGGAAGTGTAGAGATGTCTTTTTATTGTACGGGAAGACCAACCATCTCATATATATGTGAGAGGTAATGGACGATTGAAGAATAGGACAACACCAATTGAACCTATCAATACAATTTTAATCTACTTTTACCTCTACCCTTGTACATATGCTTCTTGTTCTTCTATACTTCTCGCTGTTAGGGTAATAGATGCTTGTATTACCAGAGGGCCAAAGGCTAGAATATATAGTACATGTACAGGTGCAAATATACAAAAAGCCCCCTAACATATGGGGAAAATATACAAATATACTCTAACACCCCCCCCCCCCCCTCAAACTCATGGTGGATCCACAACACTGAGTTTGGAGAGTAAGAAATCATGCTGTGCGTGGGTTTGTGACTTTGTAAAGAAATCTGCCAACTGCAAGTCTGAAGGCACATAATGGAGCGCAACAACCTGATCCTGCACCTAAGCACGTGTATAAAAAGCATCAACACCAATATGCTTGGTCAGCTCATGCTTGACCGGATCACGTGCAATACCGATAGCGCCTGTACTGTCTGACAAAAGTGGAGTGGGTGTCGTAATAGAGACCCCAAAATCTGCAAGCAACCACCGTAACCAGGTCACCTCAGCGGTCACCGAAGCCATAGCCCGCAGCTCAGCCTCAACACTCGAACGGGAAACCGCTACCTGTTTCTTCGTCTTCCAAGCAACAAGCAAACCACCAAGAAACACACAGTAAGAAGAAAGTGAACGAAGATCCGTAGGATCATTTGCCCACGTAGCATCCGAGTAGCACTGAAGCTGGAGAGAGCTAGAACGAGGGAAGAAAAGGCGACGAATAATCGTGCCACGAAGATAACGAAGGACACGGAGGAGATGACTGTAGTGAACAGTGGTAGGAGCTGAGACAAACTGGCTCAGAATATGAACAGGATAAGAGATATCAGGACGAGTGACAGCAAGATAAACAAGACTCCCAACAAGATGGCGATAACGAGTGGGATCGGGAAGAGGATCACCATCAGTAGGACGAAGCTTAACATTAAGCTCCATAGGAGTCTCAACGGTGCGCTCATCCGCAAGAGCAGCCCGAGCAAGAAGATCCTGAATATACTTTTCCTGAGAGATAGAAAAGCCATCAGAAGTGGAGGAAACCTCAATCCCAAGAAAGTAGCGAAGAGGACCAAGATCAGTCATAAGACACTGATCACGGAGACGAGCCTTGACAAAGGCAATATACTCAGGATCATCACTGGTAATGATCATATCATCAACATAGAGAAGGAGAAGAGTGCGTCCACGAGGAGAAGTGTGAACAAAGAGCGCTGGATCATGAGAACTAGGAGAGAAACCAGCAGCAGTCACCACAGAGGCAAAGCGCTCAAACCAGGCACGAGGGGCCTGTTTCAGGCCATAAAGAGAACGTCGAAGACGACAAACCATCCCATCGGGAACAGAATACCCAGGAGGAGGCTGCATATAAACCTCCTCACTCAACTCGCCATTAAGAAAAGTATTCTGAACATCAAGCTGGGACACAGACCAGCGTCGAACAGAAGCAACAGCAAGAAGAGTACGCATAGTGGTCATATGGGCCAAAGGGGCAAAAGTCTCATCATAATCACGGCCGTGTTCCTGCTGAAAACCACGAGCCACAAGACGCGCTTTATAGCGCTCAAGAGATCCATCAGAGCGGGTCTTAATTTTATAGACCCACTTACACGTGATAGGACGAACACCAGAAGGGGGAGAAACAAGATCCCAGGTGCCAGTGCGCTCAAGCGCAGCGATCTCCTCAGCCATGGCAAGCTGCCATTCAGGATGACACGCGGCATCCCGATAAGAAGTCGGCTCGGAGACGACAGAGAGACCATACTGACTAGGAGAGTAACGGTCTGGAGCACAACGCTGACGAACAGGCCGTGAAGAAGGAAGCTCATCCGCAGAAGATGACTCATCCGAAGAGGACGAAGAAGGAACAGCGGAGGAAGGGTCTGAAGCCAGAGAACAGGGAGAACTAGGGGAACTAGACGGAGGAGAGGATGGCGCCGAAACCAAAGGAGGCGCATCAGAAGGGGGAGATGGAGGAGAAGGGACATCGGAAGGTGTATCAGGAAAAAGAAGAAAAGAGAGATCATCCGTTGGGTAAGTACCAGAGGTGGGGCGAGGATAGAAAGGACGTGTCTCATCGAACGTAACATCACGAGAGATGCGCATCCGACGACCAACGGGGTCCCAACAGCGATAGCCCTTATGCTCATCACTGTAGCGAGAAAGACACACTCAACAGACTGAGCGGTCAGTTTGGTGCGTTCGCAAGGAGGGAGAAGGACATAGCAAACGCAACCAAATAAACGAAGAGTCGAGTAGTCTGGACAGGTACCAGAGAGACGCTCGAGAGGAATGTCACCCTGAAGAGCAGCAGAAGGCTGGATGTTAATGAGGTAAGTTGACGTAGCGACAGCCTCAGCCCAGAAATGCGGCGGAAGAGAGGAAGCAATCATCATAGCACGGGTATTCTCAAGAATATGACGATGCTTACGCTCGGCGACACCATTTTGAGCATGGGCGCCGGGACACGAGAACTGAGCAAGGGTGCCCTGCTCAGCAAGAATGCCACGCAGGTGCTGGGAGATATACTCTCCTGCAGAATCAGCACGAAACACACGAATAGGAGTAGAATACTGAGTACGAACCATGGCCACAAAGCGCTGATAAATAGCAAGTACCTCACTGCGAGAGAGCATAAAAAACAACTAGGTGTACCGTGAAAAATCATCAATGAACAAAATATAGTATCGATGGCCCCCTTTTGAAGCAAAGGGAGCTGGACCCCAAACATCAGAATGAACTAAATCAAAAGGTCGTTGAGATACAGACACACTAGTAGGATAGGGAAGCTGAATCTGTTTGCCTAACCTACAACCCTGACACGAATGTAAAGACACATCTCCTGAGACAGACCCTAGAAGACCACGACGAACTAATGACGATAAACAGGAGCCACAAAGATGACCCAGCCGATGATGCCACTGCTAAAACGAGCCGGTGACAGAAGCAGAAACCGTAGGAGAACTGGCAGAGGAAGTGTCAGCAGAAGGAACGCGAAGCCATTCTAACTCCCATAGCCCCGGAGACTCAAGACTGCGAGAGCCAGCTCCAACTAGAGCCTGTGTACAAAGATCCTGAACAGCACAAGAATCAGCATCAAGAATGACACGACAACCAGAATCAGTAAGCTGACTAACAGAGAAAAGGTTCATCTTAAGACTGGGAACATGAGAAACATCAGGAACAGAGAAAGAGGAAGTAGAGAGGGTGCCTCGACTGGAAACAGGAAGAGAGATACCATCAGCCCGTGATAACATGAACAGGAGAAATAAGAGAGCGAAGAGTAGAAAGAATAGAAGACGCAGAAGTCATATGAAAAGAAGCTCCAGAATCCAGATACCACGGGGATGACGTACATGACTGTGTAGAAGGTGATGGTCGCGCGGTGCCAGAAGAGCTAGGCATAGAACCAGCAGTACCCGACGAGGAAGAGCCTATAGCAGCGAGCAGACTACGAAGACCACGGATAATATCTTGATCAGACAGTGCACCAGCAGGAGGTCTAGAAGCAATGGCAAAAGATCCTGAAGAGCCAGCCTGCCGACGAGCAAGGTACTGCTGACGTAAGCGGGGATCCCTCGTCCAGCAGCCAGAGATATCGTGGCCAGGCTTGCCACAGTGGGCGCAGGGAGGACGAGAACCACGAGGGTGCTGAGGCTGACTCTGACCCTGGGCCGGCGGAGCAGAGAGTAGCGGCGGTGCTAGAGACCGCGACAAAGCCGGCGGCACGGGGGGACCACGAGCAGCAATAACAGATGGAACCTCAAGAAGACCAGCACCACCAAGACGAGTCTCCTCAGCACGAAGCTCAGCCAGTACCTCAGAGAGCGGAACACGACCACGGGCAAGCAGCTGGGCACGACGCGGCTCAAACTCCTTGCGGAGCCGCGACAAGAACTCAAAGACGCGATGAAACTCCAGATCCGCGCGCACAATCAGACAGCAGGGACAGGTGTTACACACAGCTGTACGAAGAGAGTCAAGCTAACGCCAAATAGCAGCACTCTGAGTATAGAACTCATCAATAGTGGATCACCCTGCTTAAGATCATGCTCCTGATGAACCACAGACAGATAAAGAGCATCTCCAGACGGCTGATAGCGCTGACGAAGAAAAGCCCACTAAGCAGCAGCAGTGGGAAGACCCATGAACTCAGCAGCATACTGAGGCAGAACACTGGAAGTGAGAACAGCAGCAGCACGAGCATCCTCATCTATCCACTGAGTGTAGTCAGCCAGATCCAGCTGGTAGGTCGCAACAGCAGTAGAATGCTCCTGGACCTTCTGATCATAATCATCCCGAGCAGTATCATCAGCACTCTTGGTTGCATCCTTGACCGCCTGAGTGGCATCGGGGGCAAGGGCATCGGTGCAATAGGCGCCGTAGGCGCAACGGGGCACGGTGGACAGGAGACCTCACCGGAAAGCACACCCCAAAGGCGAAGATCACGCATATGGACGCGCATGAAGGCAGCGAAATCAGGATAATTCGCGCCATCAAAAATCATCGGGCAGCGAGGAATCGCAACATAGCCCGACGAGGAAGGCATAGCTCTGTTGATTTTTTTTCTCAGATCCGATCTAGATCGGACGAAAACTGGGCGGCTGGGCGCAGCAGCGGAGAGCTGGGGCGAGCGGCGGCCGGGGATGGGCCGGGGACGGGCGGCCGGAGGAGGCGGCGGTGGAAGCGGATTCGGCGGTGGCGGCCGAGGCGGAGGCAGTGGCGGCGGCGGACGGGCGGAAGGAGGAGACGGCGGCGGAGGCGGAGGCGGCGGCGAACGGGCGGCCGGAGGAGGCGACAGGCGGGGACGAGTGGCCGGAGGAGGCGGAGGCGGCGGCGGACGGGCGGCCGGAGAGGAGGCGGCGGCGGCGACCGGGCGCGGCGGCGGGCGGCCGGGGCGAGCGGCGGCGGCGGCCGGAGACGGAGGTGGCGGTGGCGGCCGGGCGCGGCAGCGGCGACTGCGAGGGAGAAAAAGCCTTACGGCTCTGATACCATGTTAGGGTAATAGGTGCTTGTATTACCAGAGGGTCAAAAGCCAGAATATTATAGTACATGTATAGGTGCAAATATACATAAAGCCCCCTAACATATGGGGAAACTACAATATACAAATATACTCTAACACTCGCCATGCCTGCAATCTGCGAAGCCACGAGGATCTAATGGCGGTCAAGCTGACTTAGAGCATCCGATAGCTTCCAGAATCGCACACAGGGTCCCTCCCGGAAGACTGGCGCTTCAGATCTAAAAAGTGTCCGCTTGATGTGTTACGTACCGCGCTTCCGGACGAATCTCCTTCCACGTGAGTTGAGGCGCATCGCTCTTGGCGTCAAGGTAGCCGGACCTTAGTTGTTAGTCTGTAAAATTACTTGGCAACTTTCAAATCCATCATGCGAGTGTGTGGCCCTGTTTAAAGTGCAACATGGATTTCATTTCGGGTTTCACGGATTCTTGTCATTCTTTTGAGCTAGTGCTCATCATTGTTTCCTTGTAGTTTGCAGGCTCATCATCTTCCAAGATAAAGACTTCTTGTTCAAACCATAGGTCCGACGGGTTCTACCCAACCTACATGGTTCAGAGATAGACTTGACTGAAATTGATGTGTCTACGGGGTGTCGTCATGGACTAGTAAGACATGGGTGGCATACCGTGGAGCGAGGGTAGCAGATTCGTCAGCCCGACCAACTGATCTGGCTGGATGTTAGGGTGGCATCATGGGAATTTTTGGCTCGGCGTTCGCGGTTTTGTGGACGGTTATCTTGTGTACCATGGGTTACAAGGCGTCTAGACCGTGCGGCTCGTGTTCGCGCAGGGGAGGTCGGAGGGGCGGCTCGGTTTCGAGTAGAGGATGTCGGAACAACAAGGTTGTATTGCTCGTGTGTTTTTTTTATCTAGTTTTGCTGGTAATCTGGCCGCTCTATAAGGTCTTTAGGCCTGATTTCTCTTATAAAATGGGTCGATTCGGTCATCTCGACCTTTTCCTTTGACAACAGTTCTCGTGTGGAAAATAGCTTTGGAGGACGCTCTCCATGGAGCCCATTTTTGAATTTCTTTGAAATTGATATTTTGAAGTTTCAAAAAATTTAGAAAAAAACTTATATGTTGACAACGACTTATCCTCGATCTTTTCTTCTCTCCCTGTCCTGTAGCGATTGACCAAATATTGTACTGTAGTGTCAGCTCGATCACGAGGTTGATTCGGGTTCTGCCGCTTGCTTAATTAGCTGAAAGAGGTCGGCAGGGAAATGTAACATACAGTACACTACCAGCAGTACTGCTACTTAACCGTGCAATAAAAATGTACAGAGCTCTGTGCCATTCCCTTCGGTTCATCCAACCACAGAGACTTCCAAAATCTCAGCGCGAAATAGTCTGTACCTGCCCTACAAAAAAATTAAAAAAAAATCGCATTTCAAGGAATTTATCATTTTTACCTAGCTCAAAATACGGAATATTTCGCAATGGTTTATTGCACGCAGTTAGAAGTCATCATTATCAGTTTATCACAGACAACATTTCTTTCAGAATTTTCTAAAAATTCAAAATATCGATTTTCAAAAAACTCAAGGCTCCATGGAGCCCATTCTCCAAATTGACTTATTAAAAAAAAGAAGATATAAATCATATAAAGCATGTCCGTGTGAATCTTGTTAACCAAACAGTCCGAAAGAGCGAGCGGATTCAGGTAAAGAAAAAAGAAAAATCCAAACTAACTGGCAGCAACAGAAACCTAAAACTAGTAATATAGTTTTAACTAGGGATAAGGGATAAGAGAGACACATACTAAAGATTACACAAAAGGCGATTGCAGCAAATAGCAGTGCCCACACATATAAATCGCCATAGTACACATGATCATTTTAACTAGGGACAAGGGAGTAACCATCGAGTGGAGTGAGCTCTGACAGCACAACATACTTGAGAAGCAACAACACACGGCATTTACATGATTAATTAATATATTCTATTACCCCATGAAAGAAATAAGTTGCGAATTCGAGAAACTATTCAGGTGACCAACCACCAGGATATTGACGACTAGAGAGAAGGGACCAGGCGACGGTAACTTTCACCTTACATGAGCCAACTTCTAGATAAGCCTTGCTTCTACTAGCTTTCTGAGCTCGAAAAACTTTAGTATCCCACTTCTCCACAGCTTCGTCCCCAACCCCAACCGCCCTGACAGAGACTCTCAGCTCTCCCTTTAGCTCAACAGAAACGACACGGCGCGGAAGCTTGACCATGCCATCAGCAGCGACAGGCAATAACTTGCCATCTCCAAAAGCAAGCAATTGGATTTTCATGTCATCTAAGCTGATGGTACTGGCAGTAAATTCACCTCGAAATCCATCTGGCCATGACCCACCAACAACTTGCACACTGATAGTCGCCTCCACGGAGCGATAAATGCTGCCGAATGTCAGCTCAACTGTGCTAAGCTTGCCTGGGCGAACACGCTTAAGCACACACGGCTCCATCCTGCTAGGACAGCCGTCATAGGACACAACTAGATAGCTTATACATTTATCCTTGGCTTGACCACCCCGCTTCACTTGCAGCATAACCTCCAGGTCCACATAACCAAATGCCACTACAGCACGGCTAGGACCTGTCAGTTCCAGATATGGATTCTGCATACATGCAACAATTAGTTGAGTAAATAGAAGGCGTGAGAATTATGCTTAAATTATGCTTAAATGAAGCATTACAAGTAGCAACTGAGATTAATTATGCTTAAATTCAAACTTGTGCACAGATAAATAGAAGGCGTGAGAATTATGGAAGTACTAGCTTGGTCCAAATTTTATGAAAACAATTGCCAGAAACCAAAATATGCTTCCAGCAGATATTATACGGCTTCGATTCGTTATTTGGGGTGTTCTTCGCATCTCTTGGGAAATGGATGGGGCCATTATTAAAATGCTATACTAGGGAAATGGATGGGACCAAATAGCCGCGAAGAGTGAGAAATACTGTACCTCCTTGGAGATGGCTTGGCAGTTATCCCTGGTGCGGTGGAAGATAATGTTGCGGTTGTAATCCAACGCGTCGCGGGCGACGACCATACCGAACACATCTAGCGGCCACGATAAGTTCCGTGATGTTTCCGCGATTTTGACCGAAAAGATCTGTAGTGTTTCCATGGGTCGGAGGTGCGAATAGCCGGGCTCAGGCTTCTTGTCCGTGTAGATCATGGGGGGGATGCTCGCTGCATCGCATCGTAAAGGACAATTTTCAGTAAACGAGTCTAATTGGAAAAAAATTGGAAACGAAATACCATCATCATGCATGATGACAGTCTGAACTGAAGAAGGGCTTACTGATGTCCTCGTAAGAACCGAATTTGCCTGTCCATATTCGTATCCAGTTTCGGCGAGAAACATCAGCTTGGACGGCCAAAGGGTCAGATTGGTCGAATTTGGGACCGCTCTTCAGATCCTTTCTGATTGTCGCAACACGCCACTGCTCTTTCGCCGCTGCTGCTGCTGCTACTTTGGTGTCTTGCGGCGGTGTTTCGTTCATCGTCTGCAGCTCCGTCGCCTGATTCTTCCGCTCATCAATCTTTTGCTCCATCTCCATATCCTACGATCTCGCCGCAGACCGTCACCCAGGGAAGGGAAGGGAAACCTAAACCTAGTATCGCTTAGTAAGCGTCGGTGGAAAGTTCGGGCGGCTGCCGTTCCGTTGCGCCGTCGCGCAACGTTCGTAGGCACGGGAACTTGGGCGCGATCTAAATAAATCCCGTGGAACAAAACCTTTGGTATTTATCTTGTATGCCCTTGATCCGACAGGTTGTGGGATTCAAGCGGAGGTTGTCAAAATTGAGAACCTGCTCATCTTTCCATATTATTACACAGAGCCAACTTTAACCACATGGAGAGGCATCGAATCATCGGTTGGCTGACTTTAGCAACCCGTGCACAGAAACGTATTAATACCCAATGCCCGACACACAAGGAGAACCTGCTACGCATTATCTTCATCACAACCACCAAAACATCCTCTCATCTGTGTCACCATAACTTTCTCCATCTCTGTCAGATTCATGAAAATTTATATGAAGACATGCCCAATGGTACCGAACGGTAGACGAGGGTACACACGACCGCATCGATTCCGCTCTAGATCTCCGGTAGCATCATGTGTCATACTGCGGAAATCTTCGAGAACTCGATTGCGGCCCAATCAAGGAGGCAGAGTTGAAGTAGATCGATGACTTGGTGCTCAAAGAACAGCAAGGCTAAACCACCCTTATTCGGCCGGGCCAGCATCCCCCACACCACCAGTCGGCTTCCGGCGATCAGATTGAGCGGATCAGGTCCCGTGACAGTGACGGGAGGAGGCGTGCAACAGACCCTAGGCATGCGCAGGAGCGCCGCCGCCCTAGGTTTTGCACCATCGCCTCCGGCCATCACCACTGCTCTTCCGCCCTTTGCCCCATCCACGCCTCCTTACAGCACACCGACAGACGCCGCCCCACCACTAGACCTCCACCTATGCCATCATGGAGCGATACCTCTTGTGCGGAGCTATTCTGATAGGCTGTGCCATCCCCGCTCGCCATCTTTGACAGCCATGGCGTGGCCGCCACCGCGGCCACCTGCGGGGCAGCGGCCGGTGGGGGTAGATCGGGCGACGGAGTTCTAGATCGGATGCGTGGTCCTCCGGATCTGCCCTCGCGCGAAGCAGCCCAGGAGTCTTTTTTTTAAATGGGGATGGACTGTTGGAGATATGCCCAAGAGGCAATAATAAAAGTGATTATTATTATATCTTTGTGTTTATGATGAATGTTGACATCCCATGCTATAATTGTATTATTAGGAAACACTAATACTTGTGTGTTTTGTAAACATAAGAGAGTCCCTAGTAAGCCTCTTGTTGAACTAGCTTGTTGATTAATTGATGATCATGGTTTCCTGATCATGGACATTGGATGTGATTAATAACAAGGTTATATCATTAGGAGAATGATGTGATGGATACACACCCATAGTAAGCGTAGCATAAGATCAAGTCATTTAAGTTCGTATTGCTGTAAGCTTTTAAATGCATAGTAACCTAATCCTTCGACCATGAGGTTGTGTTAATCACCATCACTGGATGGGTACTTTGATGACATCAAACACCGCTTCGTAACTGGGTGGTCATAAAGGTGTCATTGGGTATTCTGAAAGTATGTGTTGAAGCGCATGGACCAAGATTGGGATTTGTCCATCCATATGACGGATAGATATGCTCTGGGCCCTCTCGGTGGAATGTCATCTAATTAGCTTGCAAGCATGTGACTAGGTCACAGGGGATGACATATCACGGAACGAGTAAAGAGTACTTATCAGTAACGAGGTAGAACTAGGTATGGAGATACCGACGATCAAACCTCGGATAAGTATAGTATCGCGAGACAAAGGGAATTGGTTTCGTATGTAAATGGTTCAATCGATCACGAAGTCATCGTTGAGTATGTGGGAGCCGTTATGGATCTCCAGGTCCCGCTGATGGTTATTGATAGGAGATGTGTCTCTATCATGTCTACATATTCACGAACCGTAGGGTGACACACTTAAGGTTCGAAGTTGTTTTAAGTAGATATGGAATGTGCGTTGGAGACCGAATGTTGTTCGGAGTCTCGGAATGGATCCGGGACATCACGAGGAGATCCGGAATGGTCCAGAGAATAAGATTCATATATTGGGGATCATTTTCTAAGTTAGGAAATGTTCCGGAGTGTTTGTATGGAGATTCTAGAAGGTTTCGGAATGTTCTGGAAGGTTCTAGAGGATTTCTTGGAGTTTGCTTGAAAACCAAGAAAGGGTCAAAGGAAATCTAGTGGGGCAAGACACGGATTCGTGGGGGAGGAGGACTCCTCCCCCCTTCCCACCGCCGGCCATAGGAGGGGAGTCCTACTAGGACTCCCCCTCCCCAGGCGCGCCTCCCCCCCTTAAATAGAAGGGCAGGGGCGCCCCCTCCAGCCCCGCTCCGACAACTCCCAATCTCTGCCGCCTCTCTCCTCCACCTTTCTTCTACACAGGCATAGGCGAAGCCCTGCAGAATTCTCTACTCCACCACCACCACGTCGTCGTGCTGCTGGGATTCCTTGGAGAAGATCTACTACCTCCGCTACTCGCTGGAACGGGGAGAGGAAGGTCTGCTTCGACTCCGCACGTGTGACCGACTGCGGAAGCGCTGCCAAAACGCGGCGCCGGAAGGATCGTCCACTTGACCGACTGCGGAAGCGCTGCCGGAACGCGACGCCAGAAGGATCGTCCACACGATCTTGAGATCGGCAAGTGATCGACTACATCAACCACGAGATCTAATCTCGTTAACGCTTTCGGATTTATGAGGGTTAGTTCCTATCTATCTCGTTGCTCATGTCTAATAGATTAGATCTTGGCTTTTATCTAGATTAGATCTGGGTTTTGTTCGTTCTTGCGGTAGAAATTTTTTGTTTTCCTTGCTACGAACCCATCATGGACTTCACTTCTCCGTCCTCTACACAAACTAGGGATGCACACAGTCATTATCATGAGTTCCAGAATTTTTAAACTTGGTTAAACACCAAGCCTCGTCCTCAAGATAAATTGTATGAGTACCAGGATAGCCTGGTCCTCAAGTACAAGTAGGAAACTAAATTTACATCCGTGGTTTAAACCCATGTGTTGGGTTCGTACATCCACTCCTTAGCCAGTTGAGTTAGGATCACTTTCAAAAAAATAAAGTGGCGACATGGGGGCAAACCCTAATTGCCGCTGCGTAGACCCCTCCTCCTGCCCTTCCCCGCTTTGCCACTGCTGGAGGGGCGCCGCTGAAGCCGTGCGCGGGCAAGGAAGGTGCCAGAGGAGCTCTATCTCTCCTCTCGCGCCTCTCCCTCTCGGGATCCTAGCGGGCGGGAGGTTCTAGGAGAGGAAGAGGTCCTAGGAGCTGCGCAGGTGCAGGGGATGCAGATTGTTGGCTGGGAGAGGTCGGGGCATTTTGCTCCTCCTCCTTTAGCTTGGTGTGCCCTAGTGAGTGAGTAAGTCGGATCGGCATCCCCCATATGGTGGCTGCGGTACGCTGTGGTCAGCATGGCAATCGTCGTGGCATGAGGTGCCACAACGGCTAGGTGGAGCTCGATTGGTGACGTAGGTGTCAGTCTAACTTTTTTGCTGCTCCCTAAGCTTCGTAGTTGGGTCGATCTCCAGGGCAAAAGCCTTGCATTTATTTTTCCCAGTGCCGACGACGGTGACACCTTTGGGCATTGTTCTCCTTCTTGATGGTGTTGTTTGTGAAGTTTCGATCCCAGACTGGTTCCAAGACCTCTAGGTGAATAGCTAAGCTCCATCATGAGCGGACGAATGTGGCAAACGCGTCACTACTTTGTTGGAGGCGTGGCCTTGGAGTTCTTGGCCCTCGCGGTGCAACTGCTTTGCGGCAGCTAGGCTGAATGGCTATGTCGCTAACGAGATGGTGGATTTCGAGGCGATGACCTCTAGCAGGATGCGGATGTCTGGCCGGTTCACAAACAACCTTGGGCGACAACCATGGCTGTCAGGGACGGCAGGGTTGTCAACTTGTTCGGTTGCGTGGCCACGGGGCCAATGTGGAAGCCGGAGTAGCGGCTCCGGTAATTCTTCTAGGGTGTCGGTTCTGGCCACTTGGGTGGTAGGTTCGTCGACTCGTCAGGTGTGTGGCCTCGGGGCCGGTATGTATGTTGTAGAGGTTTGGAGTGGCTGACATTTGGCTTTGTGGCGGCATGGCTGAGGGTTAGAGGCGGCCGGCGACTGGGGGTGTTGCGAGCAGTTGATCTCTTGGAGTGGTGGTTTCTCTATCTTAGTTGGAGCGTCCCTTGCCTACTCCTCCAATAGAAGTTGGGGATTTATCTTCGGCTTAGAGCATCTCTAGTAGATACCGTAAAAGTGGTCAAACCCGCAAAAATAACTGTCATTTGTAGTTTTGGTCGAAAAAACACACCGAACAGATACCGTAAAAGTGGTCAACCTGTATTTTTTTGCAGTTTCCCGCATATCAACCCCATGTACCTCATATATCTAGTTTTCGTGTCCATTTTTTAGGTAAACTGCAAACGGTCAACATTCGTCCGGACTGAAATTTCACACCCAACTGCTCCCGCTGGTGGTCGATTTCACGGTGGAGGACTATCCTGGCGCCGTCGGCCGGCCGACCGGAGTCGTTGTTGCGGATACCAGCCACGTACGTGTATGCGGCAAGAAGCGGCAGCAGCAAGGCCGGCCGGCCGGAGTCATCTTGCGGACGCCGGCAGCGTACGCGTATATATGCGACAAGCGGCGGCGGCAGCAGAAAGGCCGGCCGGCCGACCGGAGTCATTGTTGCGGATGCCAGCCACGTATGCGTATGCAGCAAGAAGCGGCAGCAGCAAGGCCGGGCGGCCGGAGTCGTCGTTGCGGACGCCGGCAGCGTACGCGTATATATGCGACAAGCGGCGCGGCGGCAGCAGAAAGGCCGGCCAGCCGGAGTTGTCGTCATCGACGAGGTTGATGTACACCACTCCACCGTCTTGCCTCTTCCCTCTAGCATTGCTCCAAAAAACGATGCCCTCAAGAGGGAGAACGACATCTTAGCGTCGGCATCGTCCGATCTAGGGATGGCACCCGCAGGGTATGGGTGCGGATGATGGGTAGACTCGAGGAGAATGGGTATGGGTATGGGGCGTCACGGGTGCAAGTTTTTCCCATATCCGTCACCCGTCAGGGTTAGTGGGTACCCGCAGGTTAAAATACCCGCATATACGGCACACTAAAATGAACAATTTTTTTTGTAGAAAACAACATTTAACAATATAATTTATAAGCATCAACACAATAAATTAAGTTCACAAACTCACAGAAGAAAAGAGGTAATTAAAGACCACAAAATATGCATCAAAATAAAGTATGTTACGTTGTCTCAATTATTCCTAGAGATAGTAGGCTGGAGTTACGAGAATGGACTACGGCAATAGAGGAAAAAAAGATGCGTGCACTCAACAATCATTAATATACCCCGGTAAATGAAGATACTAGGCGTGAAAATGTGTGTTGTTTTGGCCTATCGAGATTAATGGGACAAAATAGATTATCTAAGTTAGAATTTTATATCGGAGGTCCACTTGTCAGATATGTAGATGGGTACACGGGTACATGGGTGTGGTTGTATGATCCCGTACCCGTACCCGTCACACCCGATGGGTTTAGAATTTATCCATTTATGTACCCATGGGTATTTTTCTATCTAAAACCCTTACCCTAATAGGGTTTTTACCCACCGGGTAAACGGGTGATGGGTACCCATTGCCATCCCTAGTCCGATCCGGTAACACCAGATCTTAGAATTTCCCTAGGAGGAACACGAATGGGCAAATGATGGCTACAATAGAGATGCCTTCAACAAGGTAACGGTGCGTAGACACCATCGCCCGCCATGACAGGAGTTAGAGCTCAGGTTTCACCGGCAACCACGCCTCCCCAACTCGATGCGGGGACTAGATGCGGGATCAACACCACAACTAGCCTAGGCCGACCACCTCCAGCGAAGAAGACGCCCCCCACCGCCATCATACACAGGGTCGTTGCCCGTGCTGTGGAGAAGCCCCGGATCACAACGCCGTTGTCGGAGATCGAGATCGAGGCAACGTCGGGCGCATCGGAGCCTAGGACCAGCAGGTCGACGTCCTCCCGAATCCATCCACCATCGTTAGTATGACGCCCCAGGTAGTTTCTCCTCCGCATCGCTGTCGCGGGCCGCCAGAGCAGAGGGCTGCTCTATCGCCGCCTCACCACGGCCGAGGAGAGCCGCCGCTGCACCGCACAGGCTTTGCCTAGCGATGCCCCTGGTGGCGACGGGAGAGGGGATCTAGTGGCGGCGGCGGTTGGGAGGGTGTCAGGATCTTGAAGAACCTGATGAGCCAAATTCAGAATTCAGTAAGCAGTAGACAGGATCAACGGTCCAGTCGTCGCTTCTAGAAGCAGTGATTAGCTTAATGTAATCTGTTATTACCGTTGATCCTTGTAACTTAATTAAGCACTAATAGCTTGGGCACTGGGCTTCGATATAAAACCCAGTGCGAGGGTGGATGGGAGGCAAGCTATGAATAAACCTAAAATTTTCCCTTGTCTTCGTTTTCCTTGCAATACTTCCTTCCTTAGTATAAACTATATCTGGTCCTGACAGTGGTATCAGAGACTCAACTCTCCCGAGCGAGCTCCCCTCTTTTTTCCCTTCTGGTCTATCGATCCCTCACCCCAGGTTACCAATCATCTTGAATTGGTAGTAAAATCCCTCGGCTGGGTGTCTCGACATACTCCAACTCGCTCCGCAGAGTTCAGATCCGTGAGTCTGGGCAACAAATCTCACCTTTCCTTCCCATGGCGTCAAGCGGCCATCGCCGAACTCGTTCCCAGGAACGAGGCGTACAAGCGGAGGAAGATGCCGCGATCTTGGCTGCGGCGGAAGAACAAGCTCGTGCTGAAGAAGAGATCAGCACGCGCCTCCCGCGCGAGGTGCTCACCATGTCACGTCACCTCGATCAGCACCAAGCGAGCTCGCAGGCCTCGTTCAACTCCATCCAACGTGAGCTCTCAAAACTGACCCAGATGATTTTAGGCTTGGCCGCATCCATGGTTCAGACCTCTCCCACACCTCCACCAGCTCCCCCAGATCCATCATCCTACCACCAAGAAGCCACCTTTTCCACCCCACCACCACCACCGAGCACCCTCTCCCCGATTCGAGAAGTGGCAACTACGCCTGCTCCACAACACCAACGACCACCATCTCAACCAATTCACTTCGGTAACCTCACACCAGAGCAGATGCCCCATCCAAATTACTCCCCGACAGGTGTTCGACAAAACGCCACAAGCCCAAACACACACCACAACAACCAACCTTTTGCTCAACCAAATACCTATCACCAATTCTCAAACCCCAACACAAATCCCCAGATGTACCAAAATCCACAACCTTTCCCACCACCACCCTACCAGTATTACCAGCCACCACATTTCTATCCACCTTACAACTATCAACCGAAGCAATTTCCCCCACCTTATACATACGCCTACCCACAAATCATTCCACCTTACTCACACCCTCAATTCCAACCCCCACAACAGCCACTACAGCTTCCACAACAACCACCACAACAAAGCCACCATAACCAACAAAACCTCCCTAGCAATAATTCCTATCACCATAATTCTGAAGTGCACCTGCGAAATCCTCATATCGAGTTGCCATTATTCACTAGAGATAGCCCAACGGCCTGGCTACTCGAATGTGCAGATATCTTTTCTTTGGTAGGTATTCCTCATGAACAAAGAGTTAAATGGGCAGTTGCACATATTAGAGGACAAGCCAAGACGTGGCTGAATAGTTTAGGCCTTGACATATCGAAACTCACTTGGGAGAAACTGGGCAAAGAATTGTTGGAAAGGTTCCCAGATACAGTTATTGTTGATCCCATGGAGCAACTACAGCAGCTGAAACAGACAACATCTGTCAATCTGTACATTGATGCTTATGAAACTTGGATGACAGCTATTCGCAGAGACAAGCCATATCTCACTGCGGATTTCTTCGTGGAGAGATTTATAAGTGGACTCAAGGAAAACATTCGCCATACAGTGCAATGCCAAAAACCAAAAACACTGCTCTCAGCTTATTGGTATGCTCGCCAGTACGAATTGTTACTGCACCAAGACCTGGCACGCCATCTATAATGCCAAAAACCAGAAAAACGAATTGTTACTGCACCAAAACCAAAAACCAGAAAATCTACCTTTCAAATTTCAAGAAAACAACAGTACCATCTATAGTTATTAGAACAAACATTGTTACTGCACCAAGACCTGGCACGCCAAAAGATTTCAGGCTAAGACTAATTGGTACGGCCAAAGAATCCAAGAGGTGTTGGTACTGCCCTGAAACTTGGACATTTGGGCACAAGTGTCAACAAATGCAAAAGGCATTGAACATGATTCAAATGCCAGGGTACACTGATGAAGATTGTGCTGAAGCAGCACAACTGGAAGAAATTCAGGAAATCACACAACATAATGCAAATTCTTTGCTGGACAATGATAAACCACCTGCTGAGCAACTAATGCAAATTTCAGTTCCAGCCTATCAGGGAATGCCAAGTGATGCTACTATATCACTCTTGCTGGCCATTAATGGGTCTTCAGCTCTTGCTTTAGCTGACACTGGTAGCACTAGTACCTTCCTGGACTACAACTTTGCCTTGCATAACAACATCCAGCTAACATCTGCACCAACTAGAACTATCAAAGTAGCTGGAGGAGGAGAGCTTGTATCAGATAAAGTAGCACTGAACTGCCCCTTTTCCATCCAAGGCAAGCAATTCACAGCTAATTTCAGAATCCTGAAACTGCAAGGATCTGATGCAATTTTTGGAGTTAACTGGTTCAAACTATATAATCCAGTTACCTTCGATTTCATTGGCAGAAATATAACGCTAGGAATTGATGGTACACCACATACCTTCCAAGATCATCTGGTCCATAAGAACAAACTCTTGATCGATTCGGATGAATGCAACAAATTACTACAGCAAGGAGCAACAGGCTATCTGCTATTTTTAACTGATCTTGACTCGGACAACAAGTCACAAGAGGAATTTCTAGTAGATATATCAACCTTAATATATCAATTCCAAGATATCTTCCAAGAACCTACTGGACTACCTCCACACAGGGATTGTGACCACAAAATACCTCTACTTCCTAGTGCTAAACCACCAAACATCAGACCATATCGAATGTCACATTCCCAGAAAAATACAATGGAACAATTGATCAAGCAAATGCTCCAAAGTTCGGAAATCAGACCTAGCAACAGTCCATTTTCATCTCCAGCCATCTTGGTGAAGAAAAAAGATAAATCTTGGCGTCTATGTGTCGACTACAGAAGTTTGAATGAACTGACAATTAAGAACAGTTCCTATACCAGTCATAGAGGACCTACTTGATGAACTTCATGGAGCAAACATATTCACTAAACTTGATCTTCGTTCTGGTTATCATCAGATCCGAATGCAAGTTGAAGATATACCAAAAACAGCCTTCTCTACACATTTAGGCCATTACGAGTACCTTGTAATGCCTTTCGGCCTTAGTAATGCACATGCTACCTTCCAAGAGCTGATGAACTCCATATTCTCCAAGTACTTAAGGAAGTTCGTCCTAGTGTTCTTTGATGACATTCTTGTCTACAGCTCATCCATAGCTGAACACAAAAGACACCTCAGAGCAGTATTCAAAATACTGAGAGTACACGACCTGAAAGCAAAATCCACCAAGTGTTCTTTTGGCCAAGACAAGGTTTCCTACTTGGGTCACATTATTTCAGGCCAGGGAGTAGCTACGGATCCAGCTAAGATCAGTGATATCACTAATTGGAAAACTCCAGCCAATATGACTCAACTAAGAGGATTTCTGGGATTGACTGGATACTACCGCAGATTTATACAAAGCTATGCAATTATCTGCAAACCACTACATGCAGCTCTCAAAAAGGATGCATTCACATGGGATCCTGAGCAACAAGCAGCATTTTCACATCTGAAAACCATTATGTCCACTCCTCCTCTACTCGCACTACCAGATTTCAATCAAGATTTTGTATTGGAAACAGATGCATGTGCCACAGGCATAGGAGCAGTGCTAATGCAGCAAGGCAAACCCCTAGCATTTTTCAGCAAAAGCTTGGGTCCAAAAGCTAGTGCGCAGTCAGTATATGAAAAAGAAGGCATGGCTTTTTTAGAAGCTCTAAAAAAATGGAGGCACTACTTCTTGAATAACAAGTTGATTATAAAGACAGACCAACAAAGTCTAAAACATTTAGGCAACCAGAGATTGTTAGAGGGCATACAACACAAATTGATGCTCAAGCTTTTGGAATTTGAATATTCCATTGAATGTAAAAAGGGTTGTGACAATTCTGCAGCAGATGCCCTATCTAGATATGATCATGCCCCAGTTTCATATTCTTGCTTAGCAATCACAACAGTTGTACCCGCTTGGCCACTTGACATTGCAGCTTCTTATGTTGATGATGCAAGTTGTATTGCCTTGCTATAGGAAATTGCAGTCAAACCTGATAGCAACCCAAAATATACACTACAGTCTAGTGTATTAAGATATAAAGGCAGAATCTACATAGGCAGCTCCACTGATCTAAGAGCAAAACTCTTCCACTCCTTTCACTCCTCAACATTGGGTGGACACTTGGGCAACAGGGTAACATATCACAGGTTAAAACACCTATTCTATTGGCCACACCTTAAACAGTTCATAGCCAAGCTAGTTTCTGAATGTCCCGTGTGTCAGATATCAAAATCTGAAAAAGTATCATACCCGGGCCTCTTACAACCTCTCCCAATTCCTAAGGATAAATGGTCTGAAATCAGCATGGATTTCATCGAGGGACTGCCCAAATCCAGAGGCAAGGATGTAATATTCGTGGTTGTTGATCGATTGACAAAGTATGCCCATTTCCTTCCATTGTCTCACCCTTACACGGTGCATAAGGTCGCTGATATATTCATCAATAACATCTTCAAGCTACATGGTCCGCCAACAACCATAGTTTCTGATCGCGACAGGATCTTCACTAGTAAGCTCTGGCGGGAAATCTTCAAGACAATGAACATTTCCTTGAATTTCACCACTGCTTATCATCCGGAATCTGATGGCCAAACGGAATGTGTCAATCAATGTGTTGAGCAATACTTGAGGTGTATGACATTCTCGGAACCCAAGAAATGGGCTGATTGGATAGCTGCAGCTGAACTCTGGTACAATAGCTCCTATCACACAGCAATACAAATGTCTCCATTTGAAGCACTATACGAGTACAAACCACCGCATATCAGCCAAGTGTCAGTTCCCTGTCACATATCTCCTGAGGAAACAGTCACTTTACAAGATAAGGAACACATGTTGCATAAACTGAAGCATAACCTTGCTCAAGCACAGCAACGAATGAAAAATTTTGCCGACTTCAATCGAACAGAAAGATCATTTGACATTGGTGATCTAGTCTACCTCAAAATGCAGCCATATCGAGAAACAGCTCTTGGCTTGCGAAATTCGCTAAAACTGACGTCCAAATGGTACGGACCATTCAAAGTTATAGCCAAAGTTGGCCATGTTTCCTACAAACTACAACTCCCAGAAGGTACGCTGCTGCATGATACCTTCCATGTTAATCAGCTGAAAAAGCATCTGGGACCTGCTGTTGTTCCAAATTTCAAGCTACCCTTGGTCACACCTGATGGGAAGATCAAAGTGGCACCAGTAGCTGTGTTGCAACGTCGCCAAGTTCCTCGAAATGCTGGTGAATATGATATTGCCGTACCACAATGGCTTGTGCATTGGGAGAATCTATCACCTGAAGCGGCCACTTGGGAAGACGCTCAGTTCATACTGGCAACATTCCCTCATTTCAAGCCCTGAGGTCTTGCCTCAAGAAGGGGGCATTGTCGGGATCTTGAAGAACCTGATGAGCCAAATTCAGAATTCAGTAAGTAGTAGACAGGATCAACGGTCCAGACGTCGCTTCTAGAAGCAGTGATTAGCTTAATGTAATCTGTTATTACTGTTGATCCTTGTAACTTAATTAAGCACTAATAGCTTGGGCATTGGGCTTGGATATAAAACCCAGTGCGAGGGTGGATGGGAGGCAAGCTATGAATAAACCTAAAATTTTCCCTTGTCTTCGTTTTCCTTGCAATACTTCCTTCCTTAGTATAAACTGTATCCGGTCCTGACAGAGGGGGTAGGAGGGGGTAGTGGGAGAGGCACCGTCCTTGTGGGCGAGACCGGTAGCCTAACTGCACTAGCACTAGCATCCGGCTTCTCTTTTTCCGGCCGGGTACTAGCTATGGTTTCTGATTTTATCGCGTTGTGTAATACGGAGTAATATACTCTAGTACTGTATACTCTGTACATATCAGTTTCCGGATGAAATCATCACGAAGTTGAGAGTCTGTGGTCGGTCTCTGCACTTTGCTTCGGTGTCTCCCTCCTCTTCGAACTTTGACGTACAAAACTCAATATCGATTCGTTTCGAATACCCTACAAACCCAGTCGAAGCCCACAAAATCCTCTTAGACATATACTCACCGTACACGTATACGCACGTGCCTACGGGATGCGGAAATCGGGAGTTAAACAAAATTTGAAAACATGACATACAAAGACGTAGATCAAGATAATCCGAGGTGGGATCAGCCGGTGAGAACGTGGAGTATACCCATCTCGACCGAGTACAACTATACGAAGGTATACATGAACTTGATATGAGTTTCAACAGGTCAAAAAAATACAAACTTAAATTTAAGGGAGACTCCGAAGCACACGTGCGCTCTCTGCACTAGCAGGCTTTGTTCTAAGCACAAAATTATTCTGACCAATCTAATAACCGTGCCACTAATCACGATGTACATGCAAAACGCCGTAGCATTATTATTAGCGAGAAAAGAGTGCAAATGGAACAGTAGAAGATAAGCATCTTAATGTGCAAATCCAACCAGACGATAGATAGACAGAGTACTAAATAAGACCACCCATAAGTAAGTAATTGTCGGGAGAACAAGGCACAGCCTAGTGGTTTGGTTGGCGCATCCCAGCTGGAGTTTAGATTTTCAGAATTTCATCCCATCCTGCTTTCATTTTTTTATAAGTAATTGTCAGAATTCATCACAAGCTCCCATCACGTCAGTCTTCGTGCAGGACAAGATTGCCTCAAACAGTCAATCTCACAGCAATGTACATGTCACTGTTCACTACAGGAAAGATGAGAGGAGACGACCGACGACTCCACGTTCCGAAAAGTCATCACTCTGCCTGTAAAATCAAAGTGCAACAACAACCGCGAGCACTAAACTCTGAAGGCTGTAGCTATAGCGCCGCACTTCCGCTATGCATCGCTCGATTGCCATTCCCAAGCTCGCCTTGGTCCTCGCCGCCGCCGCCGTGTCCTGCGGCTTCTTCGCCGTCGCCCAGGCCCAAGCGCGAAACGCCGCAGTCCAGCCAGCCCATGCGAGCTGCTTGCCGCGCGAGAGGGACGCGCTGCTGGCCTTCAAGCAAGGCATCAACGACACCTACGGCATGCTCGTCTCATGGCAAGCGGAGGAGGGGGCACCCCTCCATGATTGCTGCCTCTGGGAAGGCGTCGCCTGCAGCAACCAAACCGGCCATGTCACCGAGCTTGACATTGGTGGCACGGATTTGGTTGGCCAGATAAGTCCTTCCTTGCTTTCTCTGGAGCATCTTGAGTACCTGGATCTCAGTGGGACATCCCTTCATGGACCTAGTGGTCACGTTTTCCCAGAATTCTTGTGTTCTTTACACAACTTGAGGCATCTCGATATCTCAAACACACTCTTTTCTGGTAGAGTGCCTGCTCAGCTTGCCAACCTTTCAAAGTTAGAGTATCTCGGCCTTTCGTACACACAATTTTCTGGTAGAGTGCCTGCTCAACTTGCCAACCTTTCAAAGTTAGAGTATCTCGACCTCTCGTACACACAATTTTCTGGTAGAGTGCCTCCTCGGCTTGCCAACTGTTCAAAGTTGGAGTATCTCGACCTGTGCGCCACTCTATTCTCCGGTATACTGCTGCCTCAGCTCGGGAACCTCTCAAACTTGAGATATCTTGACCTCAGTTCCATGAAAAATATACACACCCCTGCAGACATATCGTGGTTAACTAATCTTCATCTTCTGGAATATGTTGACATGAGTAATATAAATCTCAGCACAGCTGATGTGTTTCATGTGGCCAACACAATTCCATCTCTGAAGGCCCTCCGTCTTATGAACTGCTCACTCCCAAATGCAAACCAGACGTTCACACACCTGAACCTCACAAAACTTGAGCAGCTTCATCTCTCCAATAACTATTTGGGTCATCCAATTGAAACATGCTGGTTTTGGAACACGACAAGCATCCAGGAGCTAGGCCTTGATGAAACCAATCTTTATGGTCCATTTCCAACCGAGCTAGGAGGTATGACATCCCTCCAACGCCTATACTTCAGCTATAACGGCAATTCAGCCACATTGACGGTAGACCTGAAAAATCTCTGTGATTTAGAAGAACTAGAACTTGATGAGAGCCTAGCGTTTGGGAACATAACAGAGTTTGTCATGAAACTGCCGCAATGCTCGTCCCGCAAATTGTACTACTTGAGTTCGACCGACAACAATATGACAGGAACACTACCAGATATGATGGGCCACTTGAACAGCTTACGAGTTCTTTTCCTTTCTAACAACAGCATCACTGGAGCTATACCATCTGGGTTAAGAAATTTTACTAGTTTGAAAATACTCGAACTCAGTTCGAACCAACTTACTGGCCAATTACCAATGTTACCAAGAAGTCTCAACAGTCTGCGCATCTCCATGAACTGCTTGTCAGGACATTTGCCATCAGATTTTGGAGGTCCAAATCTTACAGAACTAAGCCTATCCTCTAATTACCTTACAGGTCATGTTCCTAGACCCATGTGTGAATCGAAAACCTTGGTTCTATTGGATTTATCCAATAATCTTTTTGAGGGAGAATTCCCGTGGTGTTCTCCGTTGCCAAGCATGGAATTTCTACTCTTAAGTAACAACAACTTCGCTGGAAATTTTCCATCTTGGCTCCGGAACTGCTCAAGTTTGGCTTTCCTTGATCTTGGGGTGAATAAATTCTATGGAAGGTTGCCTGCCTGGATTGGAGAATTGGTGAACTTGAGATTTCTGCAGCTGAACCATAACATGTTTTTTGGGGATATTCCAGTCAGTATCATGAATCTTATACTACTTCAACACTTCAGTTTAGCAAGCAACAATATATCTGGATCAGTTCCGTTGTCCTTGTCAAAACTGAGAGCAATGACCTTAGAACATCCATTGGGACTTGAGTTATATTACTGGTTAGATGGATACACGGATTATTTATCAGTGGTGATGAAGCAGCAAGAGCTTAAGTATGGTGCATATGCAGTTAACGAGATGGTCGGCATTGATTTGTCACTCAACCACCTAACTGGTGGAATTCCAGATGAGATAACTTCTCTTAAAGGGTTGCTGAATTTGAATTTATCATGGAATCACCTGAGCGGGAAAATTCCTGCGAAGATAGGGGCTATGAAATCACTAGAATCGCTTGACCTATCAAGGAACAACCTTTCCGGCAAAATCCCGGCGAGCTTGTCAGATTTGACGTATCTAAGCTCCTTGGACTTGTCATACGACAATCTTGCAGGAAGAATTCCAACAGGACGCCAACTTGACACCCTCTACACCGAGAACCCGTCCATGTACAACGGCAATATTGGTCTCTGCGGGCCTCCTCTTAAAAAGAGTTGCCCAGGCAACAATACGCCAGAGCATGGTAATCAGCAGGGAAGTGAAAATGGTTATAATCCAGTGTTGTTTTTCTACTTTGGTCTAGCAGCTGGCTTTGTGGCAGGACTCTGGGCAGTTTTTTGTGCTCTGTTGTTCAAAAGGGCATGGAGGAC
This sequence comes from Avena eriantha, assembly GCA_910589775.1. Taxonomy (NCBI): domain Eukaryota; kingdom Viridiplantae; phylum Streptophyta; class Magnoliopsida; order Poales; family Poaceae; genus Avena; species Avena eriantha. Next base: position 327,073,482 of record OU342746.1, read on the forward strand.
TGCTTATTTCTGCCTCTTTGACAAGCTACATGACAATGTGTACGTGTTTGCCGTTGTTACTTGGGGAAGGATAACAAGTAGGGCAACTGGAAGTGAACTGCTGTGCCAAATCAAATAAGGACGACCGGTGTCATTCTACTATTGAAGTATATGAATAAATAAAGGCGAAAAATTACTTAGTAACTTTTACAAGTATGTGTGTGTTTTAGCGTGGATAAGCTTGTAATATGAACTTCAGTTTCTTCTGACAATGATTGTTATTGTTATTGTTATTGTTTCTTCTGACAATGATTGTTATTGTTTTGTAATATGATCGATAAAATGTTTGTATCACGTTAGATAGATGTGTCCGTGCACTTTGTGAAGTGTATTTCCTTATACTTTGCGAACTTATTGTAGTATACTTCAGTGAACTTCTTTGTACCTAATAAAGAAACAGTCTTGTACTTTATGCGCATATGTGCACTGACCCAGCACATGACCGCATGTTATAGTGTGTAAGTTGTTGACATAATACTCTCATGACATAGTTTCTCAAATATTAAATCTCTCGGAATGGTACAACAAAAATATTGCGGATCCAAATATCACACACTTTATATTACAAGCCAAAGTGCACAAAGTCTTCAGGATCCCCCTCGATTCATTGAGGATTATCGAGTAGTTCATAACAATTCTGAACTAGCCTAACCACAACTGGAACAACTAAACTTACTAGTTACTACCATGGATTCATTGGTTTGATTATTAGATGCTATGATATGTTGATTCCAAAACGTATCATAGCACTTTTGCCGCAAGAGCAGGTGTTGTATTTGGGTAGTTTGCTATGACTGTAATTCTATCTCGTCTTAATTAACGATAGAGGCAAATCTTTTTTCTCCCTATAAAAAACAATATATATCCTCATCATCGGCTCGATCATATAGTCATTTGCATGTCGATTTTCTATTGTTCGAAAAGCACCTGATTTCGATGGAGCATAAAACACAGAAGAAGGCAGGCCGGTGTGGCTCATAAAGTAGTAACATGGTTGAAAAACAAATTAACAACACCTACATCCAGAACGCCACGGGAGCGGAGCAGAGGTCATTAAACTCATGCGCTTCAGTCATCTCGTAGGAGCGCGCTCTCACTCTCGTCGTCCTCAGCTCTCCACTCTTATCATACTTCAATCCAAACCTGGTCACGTACATTACACGTCGGGTTGGCCCTCGACGTCGATCGAAAATGTTGTAATCCCTGTGGACGCGATTCTCGATCAGGCAGTAGTCGCCATTGCCCAGGCAGAGGAGGAAGACGCCGAGGTGCCTCTCGTCGTCCTCGGAGAAGAACCGGTCCTTGCCGAGCTTCCACGCCGGCATGGTGCCGCTTTCGGCGGTGGCAACAGGCGGGACGTCGCAGGAGCAGACGTAGCCGACGCCGAATTTGTGCCGGCAGAGCCCAACCCAGGCGTCGAGCTCGGCGTCGAAGTAGGCCTGGCCTCTGAACGGCATGACCCATTTGCCCTGGCACGTCCAGCTCCAGCCGAGGCTCTGGGTGTCCAGGCAGAAGGTGCGTTTCCCCTCGGAGACGAACAGCGTGCGGGCGTCAGGGTGCACGGCACAGGACACGATGGTGCTGGACTTCATCGGGGTCGCGGCTGGGGCTATGGTCCAGGACCACCGCGTGTCTTGGTTGAGGGTGACGTTGCGGGGGCGGGGCTCCGGGGGAAAGAGCACGCACAGGTCGAATCCCACCATCATGTACAGATTGCCGGCGACGGACGCGTAGACGGGCTTGGGGTGCACCTTCTCGCCGCCGGGGTGCGGGCAGTGGGTGAACCCCAGCGTCTTCGTGTCGAACATGGGGAACCCGCTGTCGGCGTCGCTGGAGACCGCCATCGCGAGTATGTTGGTGCCGTGCCCGCCGAAATACGTCAGACCGCAGTGCGGGCCGTCGAAGCGCACGACGGGTGGCTCCGGGAGGGGCTCCGCCTCCTCGTCAAGGTCTGCCCGGGAGCCAGCGGCGTGAGAGTTGAAGGCGTCGTCGAAAAGGTCTAGCTTACGGACGCTGTATCCCCTTTCCCAGTCGTCCACCACGAGGTACACATGCTGTCGCGGCTGCTCCGGCCGCCGCTTGGCCGCGCGGCAACATGGCTCGAGCGTGTTTTGCCGTTTCGACATCCTCTCTGGCGAGATGGGCTCTGTGATTTCTGTGTGCTGCCGGCAAACAGATCAAGTGCTCGGAGTATGAAAACCAGGACCGGCAGGCCCCTGATAAATAAGCAAAACGAGATCGATTGGAAGCGGCCCAGCCTGGTCGTGCCCGAATTCCACTCGGATTAGCGATCCGTCCGGCATCGGAACCGATTGGCTCCGTGATTTGTTTATTCCCAGCGAATAGATCAACTCCGCAGATAAGCAAACCGAGATCGTTTGGGAAGCGAATTGGCGAATTCGACTCAGATTAGGAGTCCATCATCGGCCGGATTGGGGTCGGGGAAACATTTCACTTGGAGAATTCATAGTCCATTTTCTCTACGTGTGACGTCTTCGATCTCTGTATTATTGTTAGAGTACGGATACATATAAGTATATAACATAAGATAGATTAGCACTCTAAAATCATCTTGTACTTCCTACCCTTGTAACTCTATATACCCCCTATGAGGATCAAATTAATAAACCGAAATAGGAGTCTACTATTTTCTACATTGTATCAGACCGGTTAGGCTCACAGCGCCGATCCTAAATTCTTCCACCACTTCCACATCGCGCCGCTCCCGGCGAGATTAATCTTCTCCTCGAGGCGCCGCACCCAGTCTGATCAAAAATCGGATCGGTTATCCAGTTTAGCCAGAATAAATCTCTAATTCGTCACGCGACCCTCCAAGTCTCCGGTGAAAATCGGTGCAGAATCAGTGCAAACGGCGGAGCAAGGCACGATCCGTGCGGTCAAGGAGCCGATTCACGTGCAGGGGAGATACGTCGACTCGTGTGGTACGTCGACTCGTGTGGTGCGCCTGCAGAAACATCACGGCAGGCGCGTCAATACCCACGTAGCAGCACAAATGCGACATTTGCAAATTAATTACTCATTGGGGCATAGATAGTGCGTGTGTGTCCAGGTTTGGTGCAGCTCTCGGTTTATGCATGCAACCTGGGATCTACTTTGACTAATATTGTACCTGGCTTCGTCACCGACACCATCTGCGCCGGACATCATCGAGCCCATAGAAGCTGTACGACTACACTGCCAGCATCGAGCATCCATGCACAATCAACATCAACATCATCCACCCGCCAGACCGGTGTGGAACACTACTACACCGACTTTTCCGACATCAAGGCTTCAACATCATCGCCGACAGAAGGAACGCCTTCGAGCGACGATCATCGCCGACACGCCTACTCCTTCATCGTCGACACATCATCGCCAAGGTCTACGTCAACGTGGTCTTCATCGACATATCGCCGCCGCCGCTATACCTTTCCACATGATGGACATACGACTACGACACCCTCTGACAGTATAACTGCAAGGCACGACGACGGCATGACCGCGTCCACGACCCCGACGACGGCATGACCGCGTCCACGACCCCGACGACGGCATGGTCGTATCCACGACAGCGACGACTGCATCAACAAATCGGCGTCACAATTGTGATGCCCCTACGACCGCGCATACGGTTCTGGCAAAACCGTGTCTGCTCGGTGACTTCCTCCAATCCTGGCAAAACTGGTGGTCTCACCTATGACCGCGTCTGATCCATAATAAGTGCCGTTGCGACACTTATTATGTATCGAAGAGAGTATATTATTTTGTTACTTCTTCAACAAAAGGACTGAGTAGAGATCAACATTAGCTTTTCAAAGGAGTCCAAGTAGAACAATTTCCATTGGAAGAGATAAAAATTGAAGAAAATAAGGGAACGACGGGAATATAATATTATATAAATTTATATTCTCACATATGTTACTTTGTTCAAACTCATGGAACTAAATAAAAAAATAGCACTAGAACCATCCTTTTATAAGACTATATTCGTGGAATGGCAGGAGGTGAATCACTACAAACTACAAACCACTAGATCTTCCATAGGTATTTCTCCAAAAATTCTTAAAATTTGCTATGTTGATTTAAAAGAGAATTTACAGTGCAACTTCAGATATCATGCCAAAATATATTGCAGTTCATCCATTTAATAAAACAAGATCATAAGCATCATATGTGAGTGTAGTAGAGATATTCAGCGAAAGAAAACGAGGATTAGAGAGAAGAGGACAAATGGTTTCTAATGTGTCCTACTCGACAGTAGAAAGGTACACAATTAGATCAGGTCCCACATGGCCCAATTTTTATATATTTTTTGTTTTATAACATAGATGTTACCATGAGTGAAACTTCTAAATTCAGGATGCGCTATTTTCCAATCTATAGACTCTATAATATTTTGCATATTTTTATATGGATATCTCTTCAATCTAATTTTCTACGATTTGTAGATTCCATAGCCAATGTTTTACCAGGTTAGGATGAAAGAATGGTCTGATGGATAAGTCTGGCTATCAACTTAAAGACGTCCTTCTATTGTATATGCAATTATAAATACAAGATCAAAATAACATAGGTATAGTTTAAAAATAGGCATGTTGCTTACAAGTACACCCTCCATTTCAAAATCTTAAGTGTACTTCTCTGCTCAATAATTAGTTAAATAAAAGTATGAGGTTTATGATACACAAAAGAAGATGTTGCATTTGTATTGAAAACCAAAAAAATATAATTGTATTATGTAAGTATAATATATGTAATATGTGATAGTTATGACCCAATATCAACATTGGAAGAACATAATAAACTTGGGAGTATTTTAAACATATGGATTAGAAAAAATATCGCATGTCACTAAAAATTTAATTCAAAATAACTAGGTCACTCCAAACATGCTGCACACACATATTTGTGTGCACATTTTCTACAAATTAGGGAGGACACCATCGTGTTAAATTCCCTTTTATATTGTAGTGAAGGAAGTAGATGTCGAAATATTCGATATTTTGCATTATTATTTTGAATTTTCTGATATTGATACCTTAGAGAATAAGGTAAAATTTGATAAAATAGTGTGGTCATGTAAGTAGAGATCATTTATATATCCAAACAACAATGCCTACTTATCATGTGCTAACAGAAGAGGCACTAATAGACAAGAGCCCGAGGATGGAATGGTTGAACATGTGGGAGATTTAGTCTCGCCCGCTAGAGTAAGAATGTAACTTATTCTAATAAGTCAAAATTTTAAGATAGTTTTAACTTCATTTTCAGAGGATAAATATAAATTATTCTAATATAAAGATCACTCATGGATAGGGATTTGAGAAAATATGATGGTTGAATCACTTTTAGACTAAACAGTAGTGATTTCCATTTCGAATCTGGTCTGGGTATCTAATGTGAGAAATCTACTCTCTTCCAATCAGTGAGATGCATCATTTATAAGGATCAAAATACTAGAACTATATTTTTTTACTATTTATTTTATATAGTTCCATGTGCAAATAATCATAAGTAAATCGTTGAATTTTTAATTTTCCAGATGACATAACAATCATTGAATCACAAATTAAATATGTATACATGCTTACAAAATTCTGAAATCGAACTATTAACTTTCAGTATCATATGACATGAATATCTATGAAACTATAAATTTAAGTTTTAAACACTTTAAAGCACTATTCAAAAAATCGTCTGATATGCCGATTTATTGGTCGATTTATCGCTTATCACTGGGTGACCGATAAGCCGATTAATCAATTTATCACCCGATAAATCGATTTATCGGCCGATACACCCAAAAATCGCTAATTTTTGGGTTGACCGAGAAGTTAACGATAAACGATATCCTCAACTTTAAAGTAAAGAAAGGTGATGCCCTCGCAACTATACTAGTTGTTACAAAAGCACCTGATTTCGATGGAGCATAACACAGAAGGAAGGTTCCAAACCAAACTTAGAGAAACACATAACATGGTTGAAAAAACATGTTACAAACTACTACATCCAGAACGCCACGGGATTGGAGCAGAGGTCACTAAACTCATGCGCTTCAGTCATCTCGTAGGAGCGCGCTCTCACTCTCGTCGTCCTCAGCTCTCCACTCTTATCGTACTTCAATCCAAACCTGGTCACATACAGCACGCGTCGGGTTGGCCCCCGGCAGGGATCGGAGGTGTCGTAATCCTTGGGGCTGAGTTTCTCGATGAGGCAGTAGTCGCTGCTGCCCAGGCAGAGGAGGGTGACGCCCAGGTGCCTCTCGTCGTCCTCGGAGTCGGAGAAGAGCCGGTCCTTGCCGAGCTTCCACGCCGGCATGGTGCCGCATTCGGCGGCGGCAACAGGCGGGGCATCGCAGGAGCAGACGCGGCCGAGGCCGCCTCTGTAGCGGCAGAGCCCAACCCAGGCATCGAGCTCGTTGTCGAAGTAGGCCTGGCCTCTGAACGGCATGACCCATTTGCCCTGGCACGTCCAGTCGAGGCTCTCGGTGTCCAGGCAGAAGGTGCGTTCCGCCTCGGAGACGACGTAATTTGACCTCACCGGAGCATGGCCTGGGGCTATGGTCCAAGACCACCCCGTGGCTCTGTTGACGGTGATGTCGCGGGGCGGCCGCGGGCTGAGCACGATCAGGCAGAGTCCCAGCATCATGTAGAGCTTGCTCGCGACGGACGCGTAGACGGGCTTGAGTTGCACCTTCCGGCCGCCGGGGTTCGGGCACTGGGTGAGCCCGAGCGTCTTCGTGTCGAACACGGGGAAGCCGTTGTCGACGTCGCTGGAGACCGCCATGGCGAGTATGTTGGTGCCATGCCCGCCGAAATACGTCAGACGGCAGTGCGGGCCGTCGAAGCGCACGACGGGTGGCTCCGGGAGGGGCTCTGCCTCCTCGTCTAGGTCGGTGCCGCCGCCGCCGACGTCAGAATCGAGGTCTAGCTTGCGGACGCTGTATCCCCTTTCCCAGTCGTCCACCACCAGATAGACGTGCTGTCGCGGCTGCTCGTGCTGTCGGGGGGCTCTGTGATTTCTATGCTGCAGCAAACAAGATCAACTCATCAACAGAATAAGAAACCAAGATCGGAAGGCCCCTGATAAATAGGCCAAACGAGGTCGGTTGACAAGCGGTGTGGCTTGATCTTGCCCGAATTCGACTCAGATAAGGAGTCCACCATCGGATTGGACTCGGGGAAACATTTCACTTGTTGGAGAAATTTTAGTCCAATCTCTCTACGTGTGAGCTACGTCTTCTCTGTACTCATCACAGGAACCTGATACTAGTCGAGAGCACCGGCATTCACCGCCCCGTCCAAGAAAACAATGGAAAAAGCAACACCACACAGCTGTTGACGTCTCCGTCTTATCACACCCCCTTCCATTTCACTCAAATGCATCAAGATTGGTGATAATATTTTGTAGAAAAAGTCCAGAAACAAATGTAGTTCGCATCAGCAAGTCCCTTAAATTTTGCAGAACATCACTCTTCTTCTCTGGTTCTCGATTTAATGCTATGTTTGTACGGAAACCAGTGACAAAAATTTGTACTAGATATGCAATTTTGCATAGAAAAATTCATGGACCAGGAAAAAAATGATCTAGAGCTCAACCAATTGCATGAACCAACAGAACTGCAACTGAACAAAGTTTCAGCAGATTTTCTTTCTAGATGCAATTTGTAAACTTCCGTTGGAAGGAAGAGAACGGACAGGTTCAGCCCCAGCGATCCAGCCATGGTGGAACACGCACATGTTCCGGCTCCCTTCCATTGGCCACCAAAAAAACTGGAACAGATTCGAGATAGAACAAGCTACATGATTGCATCTAGAATAAATCATGTACCAAACGGATCTGAGGGAAGCACTGGTCTGACACCCAAAAATTAGGAGCACGGATCTGCAAAGCCTCGTCCTAGCACGGTCGGAGGAGACTGAAGGAGTCGCCGTCGTCTTCCTTCCCATGTCGGAGTCAAGGGCAGGGGAGCTCGTCGGCCTCATCTTCTAGAAGTGGGTGGGGGCAGTGGCGTTGGAGCCATGGATTCTGGCGCGGGACTCAAGGGCCGTGGCGATGGAGCTCAGATCTATGGTATCGCCGGCCTCCTTGCCTCGGAGCACGCTCTGGAATGGGTGGAGGTTCGCCGGAGGGAGAGAGTTGGGTTGGAGGAGGAGGTGGTCGTCGTTGCGCGCAGGTAGTGTGTGGGACAGGATAAGGTGTACATGCCCACTTCAGTGTCTATAGGAGCAAGAACATGGACTTGTACAGGATGAAAGTGCAAAGCAGTGAAGTACGAATCTTGACCATATGTACACCGTTGGATAAGTCGGGGACGCCCACAACGTTGTGGAATCGCTGCGTTCAGAAAACAATGCCAACATCAACCGCTGCGCCTCCAAAGATAACCCACCGAGCACCTAGAACTTCGAAACATCGTGTATCAAGCAACACCTTTAAGAAGAAAAACGGTGATAACAACACTATTGCCCGGACTGACCTAGGGTTTCTCCCGTACGCGAGGTAAGTGGGAAAGGGGTACACCCGACGCCCTTCAAGAAGGAATGGCAACACCCGCAAGCGTCACCTCGTCAGTGTCGGAAGATCGACGGAGATTTCTCCCGACCCCCAAAAAAACTACTACTCAAACGCTTTGTAGTCTTCGCCGCTCACCAACATGCGCCACCACGGTCTTCGCGCCACCTTCGTCGTCTCACTGTTGAACCGAAGTGATGCCTAGAGGACAGAGAACGGAAACAAGTTTCCGGAATTAGCAGTGTTGTAGCCGCGCAGGAGGAAACTACCTCCACCGCTGTAGCGGTAGCCGACCGGACACGGCGACAGGAGCACACTAGGCGACCATTGGAACCAAAGGGCGGCAGCAGCACAACCATCTGGAGGGCATCCTACACGGCCAAAGGCAGGTGCCGACCGGACATGGCAGCAGGGACACACTAGGCCGAGCAGGCTCGGTCGGACCCAGATGGACCCATGAAGTCCCTGCCGCCACGTTGTAGCACGTAAGTCATCGCCGATACCCTCTTCTTCAGCACCATAGGTCCGGTCAGGCTTTGATCCAGTCGGTAAAGCCTTTCGCCACCACATTGAAGCACAATAGCTCCAACGTCACCACCCAGTGGAGGTCGCCTCCATTCCCCTTCCTGTAAGAACGACCGCCTCGTGAACCAGCCAGCCTGCTCGGACCCAGATCCGGCTCGAACGTTCGGTAGCCGCCGGGAGCCCGCTCGCCCGTCGATCTCCACTGCCAACCAGCGCCGCCTCGTGGAGCATGTGTCTACGAACAACATGCCGCCGCCCCCAGCCGGAACCGCCTTCCGCCGAATGGCACCGCCACCTCCCGAGACAGGGATCCACGCGCGCGTGGAGTCCGGGCCGTCACCACCGACACCACACGGGCGAGGACCCGGTGACGCACGCCGGCGGTGGCTGGAGGGGCCTTGGTGGAGGGGTAGGGACTAGGGGCTGGAGGGAGAGGGGGAAGAGCCCCCGGCCGTCTCTCTCAGGAAGTCGCTCTATCAGATACTTGCCACCTTTGCATTCATTATTCATCATTAGAAGCTCAAGTTGCGGTCAGCACGATCAGGCCAGGTAGATGCACGCAGAACGCCCGGTTTTATTGTAGCGCTTAAACATTAAAGCATTGTTTACTTCTCTCGTATTCGCTAGTGTATTCGCGGGAATCGTAGGGGATTGTTTCAATTCCTGCAAAATTTCCGTAGGCCGTTTACCACGCCGGGTTGGTCGGGATAATCCCGACATATTCCCTCAAATCCTTCATGTTTATGTCTATAATGAAAACTCTTCTCTAATGTAGAGTATTTTTGGAGAAAGGTATTTTGGGGGATTGGAAGTATGGGTGAACACCGAATCTCTGCATATTCCTGAAACTCTATGGATAAAAATATGAGACAAGTAAACAAGGCCTATGCGGGAAAAGAGTACAGACGTGAAATTTCTTTGCCCGACACTCCATCAGAATGGGAAGCTCCCCAGCTTGATGTAAAAATTCAGAGTACTCGTCAGAGTTCATCTTAACGCGGCAATGCACCTTGTCAGAGTACAGCAGTACTAGCGATGTCTAATAGTAGTACCATCTCCGTTTTAAAATGTAAGTCTTTCTAGCAGTTCTAAATTGCACGGTACAAAGGCTTGTATTTTGAAAGCGGAGGTAGTAATAAATATATACTCTAGTACTGCGTAGGCCATACAGGTCATTTTCTAGATGATTTCTAGATGAAATTATCACGAAGTTCAGAGTCTGCAGTTGCGGTCTTCACTAATAGGCCCTGTTTTTAAGAGCGAAAAAAATGCTCCGTTCAGGCTATTAACCGTAGGTAAATTACAGCAGAACGCCCGGTTCTATTACTCCCTCCAACCCATATTAATTAACTTAAATTTATCTAAATTTAGATGAATCTAGATACTATTTAGTATATGAGTTTATCCAAATTTTGACAAATCAAGTCAACTAATATGTATCGGAGCTGAGTACTATATTCTTCTATCGTTAGAGAATGGAAGAAGATAAGCATTTCCTGCAGAGAATTTCCATCAAGAGAATATGTGCAAACCTGTCTGGGTTTCCATGTCTGAATTCATCGTCGTCACGACGATTCCCATCACGTCAATCTTCGTGCAGGACTGAAGATTGGCTCGAACTCACAGCAACGCACAACTAAAACATTCATTTCAACGCGCAAATTGATCAAATGGACATAACCAAGACGGCTCAAACTAATCGAGATTTCAGTTGGATCGAAAACAGGAATTCACACAAAAAAATATACTCATGTTAAAACTTCTATTTACATCACCACATCAAGCTGCACAGCGGCCATCGCTGGCGATTTTAGCTGAACATAACTGAAGAAGAAAATCGAAGAACAAAAGAACTCTGGCCGCGTCTTCTGAAGCTCGAACAGTCTAGAAATCGAAGCCACCTCCGTCGTCGAACCCGGCGTCGTACCCTGCATCGTACCCGCCGGCGTCGCCAATCATGTCGCCGATGAGGAGCCCGCCCAGCGCGCCTCCGAGGAGTCCCGCGCCGAGGCCCATCCCCATGCCGCTGCTCTTCTTCGGCGGCTTTACGGCCTGCTGCTGGTAGCCGTACCCTGCGGGCTGCTGCGGCGGGTAGCCGTACCCGTACCCGCCTTGCTGCGGCGGGGGTGGGTAGCCGTAGCCGGCTGGCTGCTGCGGCGGGTACGCGTAGCCGTACTGCGGGGGCGGGGCGCCGTATGGGGCGCCGGTGCTTGGGCCGGCTGCAGCGGCTGGGTAGGCGGTGACGGGATCGCCTGCCTTGGCTGGCTTTCCTGCGGGTGGAGGGTAGGCGGTTGATGGCTCGCCTGTCTTCCCTGGGTAGCCGGATGGTGGCGGGTAGGCGTCGGCCTTGGCTGCTGGTGGGTAGGCGGATTGGGGCGGCGGGTACGCGTCGGCCTTGCCTGCCGGTGGGTACGCGGATGGTGGCGCGTAGGCGTCAGCCTTGCCTGCCGGCGGGTAGGTGGCCTGGGGCGGGTAGGCAGCCTGAGGCGGAGGCTGCGCGTACGCGGCCTGAGCACCGTACGCGCCGGCATGCCCCTGAGTCACCTCGCCGAGCTTGTAGGAGAAGTTGAGGACGCCCTGCGGCTTCCCGGACCCGATCTTCCTGACCTGATACGCGACGAACTTGACGGGAACCGGCCCGTCGGGCGCCCCGGAGAGCAGCTCGGAGAGCGGGATGTGGACCTCGCCGACGTCGCGGTCGCCGAGGGCGCGCTCGGCGCGTAGCAGCACGTGGAGGGACCCCGCCGCGTTGGCGGGCACGGTGAAGCGGAGCGTGGCGTTCCAGGTCGGGTTGCGTCCGCCTGCGCGGTCGGGCGCCACGCGCTGGCGCGAGCGCGGGTCGCCGGAGAGCGAGACGAGCGCGTAGACCTCCATCCTGGAGAGCAGGTTGACGTCCTTGAGGTCCTTCCCCGAGATCAGGGTGAGCTCCAGCGCCCGCTGCGCCATGGCGATCGATGGATCGGTCGATCCACGGGACCGGTGTTCCGGTGGGGATTGATTGATCGGTGGAGGAGAGAGGAAACCGGTGCGTGGGCTGCCTGCGATTTGTGAATTGGTGAGATGGGACAGATCTGGCTGGGCGTTTGGATGTAACCGAAGACGACGACGACTCTTGGTGGGAGATTGGTTGGGACGGCACGAGCTCCTCGTATTATAGAGCGCGAAAGGACTGGAGGAGGATGCGAGGGTGCTTCCCCTACGCGCATGCTTTGCCTATAAGGCTGATGCGTGGGCCGCGTGCTGCATGGGTCGGGCTTGTCAGTGAGACAGAGCGCAGTCCGTGTAGGTGCTTCGAGAATACGCGTCTTTTTCCGAGCAGTCTCTCGACACACACGCGTAGGACGAGGGGCGGGCAGTGTGCAGCATGCATGACGCGTGGTCCCCAGCGCGCGGTGGGACCCACGCCACGGGACATGGAGTTTGCACGCTAGGCGGCGGCAGTTGCGTCCCGATTCTTCTGCTCCCAACAGTTTGAAATAGTACTACCACTAGTAGCCCTGCCGTTCAGGCAAGATGGGCCCGCCGAGTCGGAAGGCGAAACTTCGGAAGGGACCCACTACTCCACGGCTGACGTCCTCCCTCCCGTGCGCCATCTTCATCTTTTTTGCCCCAAATGGAGGAAATCTCACGCGCGTTTGACATGGCGGCCCCCGCCGTGTGCGTGTGGCTGGCGCTCTCCGACGAATCTCAGCCGTCCGTAGTGGCGGCGGGTGTACGCGAGGATTATCCTCGTCACTTTGCACTTGCAGGCGAAGGAATAAATAACCCGGAACGGAAGGAACGAAGCCCTCTCGACGCGGGCAGGACGCTGATCCTCCGTCGCCGCAGCTTTCCGCGCCGCACCGTGGACAGTGCACTCCAGACGGATCCCCTCATTGGAATATGCTGGTGCACGGTGGCTCGCTGGCCACCGCTCGTGGAAGGGAAGTCTCAAAGTGGAAGCCGGGCTCGTCGTGCCATCGATGGCGTACGCGCCATGGATTTTCTCCTACTACCTCATTTAAATATTCTACTCCCTTCATCTTAAAATAGACTAGTTGAATACCCATACGTTGCCACGACCCTCAAGTTTTCGCATGACGATTTATTTGATGCACTATTTAATTTGTTAAATAAAAGAAAACTAGTATCAAGCAAGATAAAGGTAGAACCTCTTATGATCTTACTTTCATGAAAGACATGGCTTTACGTGTTACCATTTATGACCACATGGTCCCTCTTCTGTTAACCTTTGGTCTCCATGACGCATCAAATCTTGTGTCCTTCAACCCCCAAATCACAAGAATATTATGCTGTGTTTTGCGCTGCCCCTTTTGCCCACCCACAACTCCACTGTTCATTGCATCGTCACTCTGCTCCAGAGGTAAGTTATTTCCTTTTTCCAGAAGCTTTGCAACTTCCTACTACTCAGGATCATCACGTTTTCTGGTCAACAGTAACACCCGCATGATTAGAAATGATCCATCAAAAACTTCCTCTAGTCAATCCTTGTTAAAGGAAGCATACCACTCCCAAAATAGGTGGGGGAGTTTGAGAATACGGGTAGATATTGATGGAGTTTCAGAATTACGGGTTGCACATGAATATAATCCTGATATATACTGAGGTGGCTGCACGTGAATATAGTCCTGATATATACTGAGGTGGCTGAAAAACTTATAGTACTATGTGTAACCACGACTCAAGTGATCCACAGTGAACACAAAATTTATATGTTAACTGAAATCTTATTAAGTACCAGATATCTCAACCAAAAGCATTGCAATCCTATATGACGCTTTGTTGTGATGCAACAACATGCTACAATTGACTTGCTTCGTGAACAAAGGTGTGTATATTATATAGAAGAGTAGATATCTGTGCCCATACAAAGCACAACAAATTTTAAAATCTGTACTGGTTAACTGATAATTTTATCCTTATGTTAGCACATAGGAGTAGTTAACAAGTTCTCCCTCCGTCCCATAATATATGATGCTATTACAAGCAATATATAGAATCCTTATGTTAGCACATAGTATACTGGTTGTAATAACATCTTATAATATGGGGCAGAGGGAATGCTGATCTTATCAGGCATGGCAGGCTTGCGACATGGAGGTGCATACATGACTAAACCATAACAGATTTTTGTATGGCCGGGGCAAGATAATACACAGCTCAATTGACCAATATGTAACCACGACATCGTGTGATTTACAGATCCCATCACGAAATTAACAGAGCTGGAAACACCCAACTTCAAGGTGCAGGTGCTCCGAAACCCATCAAGACCATCTAGCTGGTGGTACAACTTTGTGTATAAGGATTTCTAACGAGCCCGGGCGTGTTAAAATTTAAAGTTTGGACCTGAAAGCTATCACGTTTCCATTCAGTTTGGAACTCTAAACCCTCCCATCATAGAGAGAAATTCCAACTAAGCAAGCCAGTGCTCTCAAATTAGGTTTGTTAGTACATAGAGCTTTTCATATCATCAGTTAATAAGTACCAAATTCTTGCTTCCTTCAAGACAATGTAAATAGAGAACTAAATCGTTTGAACACGAAAACACACCAAAGCTTCATGTAAACTAAAAAGGCTCAAAAGCCACACCTTTTGCCATCATATTTCAAACATCATCAACTTCAGAAGCGATGCTCAAAAGTCTGAATAGAATTTCTCAAGAAAGAATATATGTTAGCTTCAAGAAAAGCAGAAGAAGGATTCATGCACATAGAACCGTTCAGCTAGGTTAAAAACTTGGCCTTCTGGTCCTTAGTTTTCAGGATAGAAGTTTGTACACCGTGATTAATAATCCCCTGAAACTTTGCTGGTTAAGTGCAAGACTGTCCATGCTTGCACTACTGATTTTCTCTTGGTGCTAAGCATTCAATAGATGGTACTGCTTAAACAAATATAATTTGGCCAAACGTTTTCAGTACACAGATGCTAATGAAAATTTGGACTTTCTTTGGTTATACAGCTGATCATGGGGGATATAGTTGAACTGACATGAGATAGAAAAGGCTCCCATTTAAGTTGGTAGATGACGTGTTTTTTTCCTGATTCTTAGTTTTGAAGGCAGGATTAGAAAAATACTCAAACAAGTAGAAGCCATGTTAAAAAATGTCCGGCCTAAAGTTTCTGCGAACTCTGGGCTCCTCAATGCTTAACCCACAAACCCAATTTGCGAACCTCTGACCCAGAAGAACTAACAATTAAGAGATGGATATATAGCTATCACAAGACAGAAAATGATCCAGCTACGTACATAGTCATTCTCCTTACTTTGTTGCTCGCTTGAGTTCCTCCAGGTCTCCTAGTATTCCTCCTACCTCTGTTCCACAATCAATAAATTAGATAGGATCCAACAAAATATTGAGAAAAGAAAATGATTGCAAAGCTAAATCATATGTTGTGCTTCAGGTCAAATGAAAGGTGAAAGTGCCAGTGCAATGCAACAGATCGGCATTAGAGCGGCATTAGAGGAATATATGCTCAGAGACAAAGAAAACATGAAAATGTTGTTATCCCAGAATAAAATGAAAACACTGTATTACGATCCAAATATACCATCATTTCTCTCTTATATCTAAAATTACCATTACAAACAACTTAAGTTCATCAGAATTTTGATTTCATTTCATTAGAAGTATCTAACAAGACTCTCCAAGTAAAAAAATACTCACCAAGACTGTGCTATACCTACAGATAAAGAAACTGATGAGACATCATGGAGATGCATCTAAAGTTACCATTACAGCAGCTTAAGTTCATCTAGATTTTGATTTCATACCGTCGAAAGTATCTTATAAGAAACTCGAAGTAAAAAGTCATACAAGCGAACATGTGTTATATCTACAAACAAATAAGCTACTAAGGTATCCTGGAGATGCAAATGTACCGGATCAGAAAACCGACGCAAGTGTAGAAGATCAAAAAAGCAATGCAAATGTTCTTGCAGCTCGCTTTTCTCCAAGATTAGGTGCAGGGGACATGACCCCAGCCATCGTTGAGGCTGGGGTTTTCCTGTGGCTGATGAAGACGGCTAGGATGGAGAGCAGAAGAAAGAGCGTCCACCGAAACTTGAGTAGTGAGCCGGTGAGGAGACTGGCGTAGTCTGGAGTTGGGAGGACAGCGAGGCATGTTCAAGGCTGGGGGAGGCGTTGTGCGCGTCTTCCTTGCCGATTATGGAGGCGCACAGAACATCGGCCGGGGAGCGGAAACATCGACGTTGGGCATAGCTTCAATGGGATCGGCATCTGCCGAGCACCATGACAAGGCCGATGGCTCGTACCTATAGAGAGGAGAGGGGGAGGCCGACGGGTCGTACCTATAGAAAGGAGATGGCGGCGATGCTGGAAGAGAGGTTAGGGAACCCAGTAGCGGCGTGCCTGCACCGGACGGTGGGTGGGTGGTCGCCATCTCGTTACCCTCTCTTCCGCAAGGTTCTGGGCAGCAGGTACCTGCAGAGTACTGACAGATCAATGCCGCGGCGGGGAACGAGATCCTGGGTGAGGGAGGTGGGAGGTAGGGAGGCGGCGCCGTGGCTAGTCAGAGAGGAAGAGAGCGGGAGGGCCGCCGTGGTATACCTGCGCCGCCGCTTTGCTGGTTCGGTTGCGAGGGGAAGAAAAGAAATCAACTGCCGTTCCGAGGCGTGGTGGGTGAGATTGTGGCTAGGCAACCAGTCTATTGTTCTGTACGGGATGGCAGCCATGGAGAGATCTCTGCGGTGGCACTACTCGTATAAAAATTGAAGTTGAGGGGCAGATTCAAAGCGACGCACCGCCATCATGTCGTCTACTCCTTTAATAAGTAGTAGAGATATTGAGGATTTATTAAAATATAGTTAAATCTAGCGGAAATACAGTTTTAATCCCGAGAGCTGGTAGCTAATTTTCTTTAAGAAATGTTTAAAAAATCGAAAAAGAATTGCCCGTACTCTTGACATTCTATATACTCATAAAGTCGTTTCGCGGAAAACTGATACGTTTTGTGTCCTGTGAAAAAGACAAAGAAATATCTCATTACCCGTATTTTTAAAACACCAAATTTTAGCTTTTTCTACACACGACACAAAACATATCGGTTTTCCGTGAAACGACTTTGTGAGCACATAGAATGTCAAGATGTACGCGTTAAAAAAAATCCTGAATTTTTTGATATTTTAACTTGCGTTTAAAATCTAATTTAAAAACCAGGAGCATATTCTCCCGGCAGCCATACGATGCATAGTTCTATCGATGTTATCTATCTATTATATACTACTAGCACACATGTCCGTGCAACGGAAGAAAAAATTATTTCATAGCACGAGCACCTTGTATGGTTACTGGACATGTGCATTGGACCACACACTAGACTGATCCCACGTTGCTCGGGAGCAAAGAAAATCTCTATCTATGAGAACAACCATCGTAACATTGGCAATCCGGCAAACAACAAATTTCAAAGATGCATCAAATTCGGAAAACATTTGCTTCACTGTATTTGTCTTTATACAACGCACTATTGAGAACTGAATTTTATTAAACTCACAATTTGACTTTATGTCTTTTCAAGGATCGGATTAGATATTTTTGTAGCCACATTTTTCCATTGACACTATCATTTTTTAAAATACACCTTTGTACCCAAATCTTCTAGCTAATATTTTTCAAAGAATTACTCCCTCCTCGAACTTGCTTAGGTTTGTCCAGATTCGAATATATCTATACACTAAAATACGTCTAGATTAAACCAAGTCAGTTATTTCTGGATCGAGTGAGTACTTATTTTAGCTAACCAAATTGATCCTCACTTTATTAGTTCTGTACAAAACTGCAATAGCCAACAACGCAGATCGTATACAGCGCGACGTGCAGTACTTAGTACAGGCACAGAAGCGGAAACACGTGCGGCGCCCCTCCAAATGTCGCACCCCTGAACACTATCGGTGGCTCTGTTCTTATCCTTCACTATTTGCTTCATGTGGTGCCGCTCACCGGAGCAACTTCGACCTTGCCGCCGCAGCGCTGCTCTTGGTGCACGCCATCTATGGACCTAGCTATTCCCGTGTTGGTTCATCCCAAGCCGGGTGTTGGACTACTGAAAAAGCAGAGCACGTAAAAGCCATGTGAGCAATGGAAGGCATCACCATGCATGGCGCACGGCCGCCGACAGTCGGCTCATACCCGCTCATTGTCCCAGCGCTACGGCAGGAGTAGGGCGGCGCGACCGGGCCACTAGGATCAATCTCAGACGACGGGAATTGGGCAGCAGGGTCAATTTTGTCGGCCGGAGATGGCAAGATCGATGCGCTGGCGGGAGGAATTTGGTTTTTTTTTCAAACTAACCGTGCAGTTTTAGTCTGTTTGACTTAACGGTGGCATTGATGGGCAATTTGCTGTCTGATGGGAGGGTAAAAGGGTCCAAAAAAGTGTTGGACTGGAAGAAACAATTCGTCCTTTATTATTATTATTATTATATATATATATATATTATATATATTATATATACTATATATAATAATAATAATATTATATATATATACTAGCAAAATGACCGCGCGTTGCGGCGGAAGAAGTTAGTCTTTGTTGTGTCGGTGGTGAGTCTTTTTAAAATCAGTGGCACGTCGTAGCATAGACAGCTTTTTAACTTGCTCAGTGACATCCGCTCTTCGATCAACTGATTGTTCTAATTAGATGACACATATGAGAAAGATCCCGCAAAGAAGGAAAATATATTTACGTATGTCGGGGAGGAGTTGGGATGTGGATTTGGTCTAAAATTGACCTAAGTTGCAAGGATAATTCAATTTTAGGGTTAGGTTTAGTGTCCTAAAAAGATGCTAGAATTTTTGTAACTTGTTTTTTCATATGATGCATGCATTATCATCACACATGTTGTTGCCCAAAGAATTGACCCACATAGTCGGTTGTTGAACCGGTATTTTTCTGAGGTAGTCTGCTCTGTGTCGTCGTGCTCATGCACGTATCTCCCAAGTAGACACCCGACCGTCACACACACCCTGACCCGACCGACCTGTACACGTATTCCCGGCCGCAACCCACCCACCCACTCATGCCACGGGAACCCCACCCGCCGACACGGCCACCTCGCTCACCTGGCCCCACCAGCAAACCACGCATACACACTGCATGCATCTCTCCCCTCTCTCGCTCTCACCCCGCCTCCATCCTCGTCTTCCCCACCTACCGCCCCCTTCCTGAGACCCGATTCCCCCACCGCAGCGCCTCCTCGTTGCGCTCTCCGCCGCCGTTTTCCCCGCCCTCCGCTGCATCGCCAGCCTCTCCGTTCCGCCAACAAGCTTGTCCCAGCGCCGCGCCATCCCTCTCTCCCTCTGCTAGTAGCCATCGCCCTCGCTTCTGCCTCCCGCCACCCGCTCAGCGCTGCCCGGCCGTGGCCTCGGCGTCGTCTGCCGGCCCGCTGGACGTCGTCCTCGTAGGTGCCTTTCTTTTTAATCATGCATCTTGCATGCATTAGTGCGTTGAATGGGTAAAGTTTTCTTTCTTTCTTCCAAAACTTCTTATTTTTCTCTTTATATTTCTTCCGAGTGACTGGCAATCTATTTCGTGATGAAGGAGGAGAAGCGTGACCAATGCTATGCTAGAGCCATTTTTAACCCTATGAATTGCTCAATCAAGCTAAAAAAAACCTAATTCTTTTTACATTTGAAACTCATGTCGCCGTGGACCTGCCCAGCTGAAGCATCAATCATCCTATCACCATCCACGACCCTCATCTATAGTCTCTCTAGATTTCTTTTTTTTTAACTTAGTCTCTCTAGATGCTTTTGGATGGAAACTAGATCCTCTAACTTAGAGAAGCAAAGTTAGAAAAGCTACATTTCTCTAACTTTCCTTCTTCAAAACAGTATGATTAAACACAAAATGGATTAAATTAAGTTGTCTAACACAACAACATGTTACAGATTAAGATTAATTACATACAAACAAAATTATGGTGTAATAAAATTTAGTTTGAATTTTTATATCTACAGTAATTACCTAGGGTGTTTAATTACAGCACATAATGGGGGTATTTAAGCTACGGTAGCCTGACTTTACTTCCTAGTTTTTTCTGACTTTCCTTCTCAAGGTTAGAGGATCCCGTTCTCTTTGGACGGAGGTGTAGTACGAATGCATCTCCCCCTCTTTGTTCCTCTTGGGTCTGAAACAATGCCAGCTTAGACAGTCGCATGATGCACCAGTATGTTGGCCCACATCTTTTTAATTACAGCCCTACAAATTCCCTTCTTTCCCATAGTAAGTCAAAGGACAACCGGTCCAGAAATCCCGATTAATTATATCCATGCCAAGTCCCCTCTTATTTGCTGATGCTTAAATCCGCTTGCTATTCCAGTCAACTACGGGCGTATATAAATTGCTATAACGGTACTTAAGAGAGCAAGGTGGGACTATCTACACAAGGAAATTCCGTTAGAAATATTTGCCTACTCGGTGCTATTTTAAAACCTGGCATACATCCCACAAAGAACGGCCCATAAAAACGCACCGATTAAGAAAAGTGTTGGACCGGAAGAAACACGCACGTACAAGTTACGGCCGCAGAGCGGGCTCACCACGCCTGTGGAGCATGCCCACCAGCTCCTTCCTTGCATGCCGGCGCCAGATATGGGACGACGCGGCAGGCTGGAGTCACCAATGCGTCCATGGCTGGACACATCATCACCTGACTCCCGAACAGAGAACCAGCGCGAGCACGCCCCACGCATCCATCCATGGCAGCGATGACCAAGGAGACGCCCAGCCGCGCCTCAGCGTCAGCGAGCACGCCAAACTGGAGCACCGCGTCCTCCTCGAGCCATGCATCGGACCGCTTTTACTTACCGGCTGCGACCGAAAAAACGTGCTTTTTTACATACCGGTGGTATAAGGGGTAATACGTGGTTAGGTGGGAGGGTAAAAATCGGTCCAGAAAAATGTTGGAACGGAAGAAACAATCCGTCCTTTATTATTAGGTATTAGGTATAGATTAGGTATAGAAAAGCAATATAAGGGTGTCTTTCGAGGCACCAGGTTGATCCACATCACCTAAATTAATTATGATGGTTAGGTCTAATATTTGTGGCTATGGTTTAACCATATGTGATATCATTACGTAACACGACCATCGCGACATGTCACAACTTAACATGTTTACCTTGTAACAGACTATAGAAATCACGAACTAGCCTAACCCTCAAACACTAGTGGAAACGAGGCCTTGGGTTGAGCCTGGAAATGGGCTTTAACACCGGTTCTTCTACGAACCGGTGTTAAAGGGGGGGCCTGTACCAGCGTGGCCCGTGCAGCAAAAAGGAGCCCCCCCTTTAACACCGGTTCGTGCCACGAACCGGTGTTAAAGGCCCCTACACCAGTGGCCCGCGCAGCCCCCCCCTTTAACACCGGTTCGTGGCTTGAACCGGTGTTAAAGGGGGGGGGGTATATAAGACACCGCAGCCTACACCCCACTCTTCCATTTTTTCACTATCTCATTTTGGAGCCTAGCAAGAGGGTGTGAAGTGTGCTAGTTTGTGTTTTTTTCGTATGCACAAGAGGTGTTCGGTGAAATGCCCGAGAGCTCAAAATAAGTTTTCTCGTTGCTCTTTCCTTCTCGGTCGAGGTCGGCAACTATCCTTTCATGTGTCATTGATGTAGTATATATATAAATGGTCATCTCCCTATTATTTTTTGATATATACTATATATTAATGCAGATGAACCGGCAATGGATGTACGGTGACCGCCGCACTTCTGAGTACATTACGGGCCTCCAAAATTTCATCGTTGTGGCTAATGCAAACCGTGGTCACAATGGTTTTATGTGTTGTCCGTGTGTTCACTGTCAGAACAAGAAAGACTACTCAAATACCAGAACCATTCACGCCCACCTGCTTCGGTCCGGTTTCATGCCCAGCTATAATTGTTGGACCAAGCACGGAGAAAAAGGGGTTGTGATGGAAGACAACGAAGAAGAAGAGGATGATGACAACTATCATAATATGTATCCTGAATATGATGATATTGCAACGGGGTAGATAATGAAGATCAAGAGGCAGCAGATGGGCCCGCTGATGACGATCTTGGTCGGGCCATTACTGATGCAAAGGAAGAATGTGAAACTGAAAAGGAGAAGGAGAAGCTGGAGCAGATGTTAAAGGATCACAAAACATTGTTGTACCCAACTTGCGAAGATGGCCACAAAAAGCTAGGTACCACACTGGATTTGCTGCAATGGAAGGCAGAGAACGGTGTGACTGACAGCGCATTTTCAAAGTTGTTGGTAAAAATGAAGAATCTTCTTCCAAGAAATAATGAGTTGCCCGACAGTACATACCAAGCAAAGAAGGTTGTCTGCCCTCTAGGATTAGACGTGCAGAAGATACATGCCTGCATTAATGACTGCATCCTCTACCGCGGTGAGAAGTACGAGAATTTGGATGCATGCCCGGTATGCACTTCACTTCGGTATAAGATCAGACGAGACGATCCTGGCGATGTTGAGGGCGAGGCCCCTAGGAAGAAGGTTCCTGCCAAGGTTATGTGGTATGCTCCTATAATACCACGGTTAAAACGTCTCTTCAGAAATAAAGAGCATGCCAAGTTGTTGCGATGGCACATGGAAGACCGTAAGAAAGACGCGATGTTGAGACACCCCGTTGATGGGTCACAATGGAGAAAAGTCGAGCGAGAGTACCCGGACTTCGCACGTGACGCAAGGAACTTAAGGTTTGGTCTAAGTACAGATGGCATGAATCCTTTTGGTGAGCAGAGCTGCAGTCACAGCACCTGGCCTGTGACTCTATGTATCTATAACCTTCCTCCTTGGTTGTGTATGAAGAGGAAGTTCATTATGATGCCAGTGCTCATCCAAGGCCCGAGGCAACCCGGCAACGACATTGATGTGTACCTAAGGCCATTAGTTGAAGAACTTTTACAGCTGTGGGCCAAACCAGGTGTACGTATGTGGGATGAGCACAAAGGGGAGCCATTTGACCTACGAGCATTGCTTTTCGTAACCATCAATGATTGGCCTGCTCTTAGTAACATTTCAGAGCAGACAAACAAGGGATACAATACATGCACACACTATTTAGAATACTGAAAGTGTATATTTGGATAAATGTAAGAAGGTTGTGTACCTAGGGTATCGTCGATTTCTTCTGAACCTGCATCCAGTAAGAAAGAAAGGCAAGCATTTCAAACGTCTGGCAGAACCCCGGAGGAAGCCTGTCCTCCGTACCGGTGAGGAGGTATTTGGTATGGTCAAGGACCTAGAAGTAATCTTTGAAAAAGGTCCTGGCAGTCTATCTGTTCCGAATGACGATGCCGGACACGCGCCCATGTGGAAGAAGCAATCTATATTTTGGGACCTACCCTATTGGAAAGTCTTAAAGGTCCGCTCTTCAATCGACGTGATGCACGTGACGAAGAATGTTTGCGTGAACCTGCTAGGCTTCCTAGGAGTGTATGGGAAGACAAAAGATACACCAGAAGCACGGCAGGACCAGCAACGTCTGAAAGACCCTGAAGAGCCTATGCATCCTGAGAACGAGAAGGGTAAACGATGCCACTTAACTCCTGCCATCTACGCTCTTACCAAAGCAGAGAAGGAATTTTTTTTTGAATGCCTGAGCAGTATCAAGGTCCCGTCTGGCTTCTCGTCGAATATAAAGGGAATAATAAATATGGCAGAGAAAAAATTCCAAAACCTGAAGTCTCATGACTACCACGTGATTATGACACAATTGCTTCCGATTGCATTGAGGGGGCTTCTACCTGAAAATGTTCGAGTACCCATTGTGAAGCTATGTGCATTCCTCAATGCAATATCTCAGAAGGTAATCGATCCAGAAAGCCTACCAGGGTTACAGACAGATGTGGCCCAATGTCTTGTCAGCTTTGAGTTGGTGTTCCCACCATCCTTCTTCAATATTATGACGCATCTCCTGGTTCACCTAGTAGAAGAGATTTCCATTCTCGGTCCTGTATTTCTACACAATATGTTCCCCTTTGAGAGGTACATGGCAGTCTTAAAGAAATATGTTCATAACCGTGCTAGGCCAGAAGGAAGCATCTCCAAGGGCTATGTAACAGAGGAGGTCATTGAGTTCTGTGTTGATTTTATTCCTGACCTTAAGGCGATTGGTGTTCCAGAATCACGACATGAGGGGAGACTGCGTGGAAAAGGCACCCTAGGATGTAAAGCAATGATATGTAGGGACGGGCATTCTCTCAATCAAGCACACTACACAGTTTTACAAAGATCTATCTTGGTTGGCCCGTATATCAATGAACACAAGAATTTAATACGCCTCAAACACCCGAGGCAGTCTGATGAATGGATTATAAGTGAACACATGGCGAGTTTTGGCGGCTGGCTACAAAGACTTCTCACGAATAACACCACTGTTGGGGATCAGCTGTACTTGTTGGCCAGGACACCATCTTCGACTGTATGTACTTTCCAAGGGTACGAGATAAATGGGAATACATTTTACACGATAGGCCAAGATAAAAAGAGCACCAACCAAAATAGTGGTGTCCGCTTCGATGCAGCAGAAGACAATGGGCAAAAGACCACGTATTATGGGTTCATAGAGGAGATATGGGAACTTGACTATGGACCTAATTTTAAGGTCCCCTTGTTTCGATGCAAATGGGTCAAGCTAACAGGAGGGGGGGTTGAGGTAGACAAGAAGTACGGAATGACAACGGTGGATCTCAACAATCTTATGAAGGTAGACAAGAACTTAGACGAACCATTCGTCTTAGCCAATGATGTGGCTCAGGTTTTCTATGTGAAGGACATGTCTACCAAACCGAAAAAAAAGAAAAAATAAGCAAACAGATACATCACACGATGAGCCAAAGCGTCACATAGTTCTTTCAGGGAAAAGAAACATCGTGGGAGTGGAGGACAAGACAGACATGTCAGAAGATTATAATAAGTTTGATGAAATTCCGCCCTTCAGAGTGAAGACTGACCCAACCATCCTGTTAAACGGCGTTGATACTCCATGGTTACGGCCGACGCGATCATAAGATTGACTATATGTATTAATTGAGCCATTTTTGGCACACATATGTATCTCAACATGGAAATCAATGTCATATTACTTCTGTTAACAGTATATGTATTAAATGAGCCATTTTTCTTCCTTCTATTTCTTCCCTCCATTTTTCTTCCCCCCATTTTTTTTCCCGCCATTTTTCTTCCCACCATTTTTCTTCCCGCCATTTTTTCCCGCCAGTTCTTCCCTCCAGTTCTTCCCGCCAGTTCTTCACTATATATATGTAGGGTTGGCCTCCATTGTCATTGCACATCTCTAGACTCATATCTACAACCTCATCACTCTTTCCCATGGCTTCCACCGTAGCACTAACCCCCAGGGAGGCGGAGGCGCTTTGTGCCTCGAACTAACCCTGCCCGCCGGGCTACTGTGTCCCCGTCGGCTGGATGCTGAGCGCCGGAGGCGTGCCGGTTCCTCCTGTCCCTCTAGGTGTGGCGCGCCGGATGGCCATCACGAACCACTACTACTTCGAGCTCACGCCGGAGCAGCGGAGGAATCCCAGATGGCATCCCGACTATTTCCCTACTTGGGAAGCCTTCTTCGTGGATCGGCGTGAGAGGGCGCTCTCCAGGCACGAGGAGGACGGCCCACCTCCTCCGAACTTCAACGAGGCCGGCCGTCGGCTATGGTGGCGCGGTCGGACTCTCCAGAGCGTCATGGCCTATGACACTGCCGCCGACTCTAACCCCCGTCTGCGCTACCCTCAAGTCCAGCCCACGCGTACTCAGCTTTCAAGGTTCAATTACGACGACCCCGACGACGACAGCGATGACGGCGGCGGCGAGTACGACGACTACAGTGGCGAGTATTACAGGTGTAGGCAGGAGCATGACTGAATCACTCCAACATTCCGAAACAAGTTCGGCCGATTGTTACTTAATCTGGCCATGTATCTTAATTTTCAGTTCTTTTATGTATCTTAATTTTCAGTCGTGCTTTATGTAACTTACTATTAGTTGCATTCTGTATTTTAGTTCCAGTTCTATCTTCTTCACAAAATGATACGATGCTCAGATTCAAGTGTATACAAAAGATGCGGCATTTAAATATCCAATCAATTCAAAAATGTTAATACAAAAATAAAATATGATTTTCTCTAATAAAATAGGGTTAGATTCCTTTTTAGATGCTTAATATTTCTTATGTTCAAAGTTTTAGGATTTGACAATTTATTTTTGTTTGAATTGAATAATCAAAATTTATATGTAAGTGTTTTAATCATTTTGGAAATTTTCATCTAAAGTAAATATAAAATGTTTTTACATGAATGGATATATATTATTTTTCTGAAAATTATGATATATTATTCATATTTTTCTGAGTTGAAATGAATAAGATATGAATTTTCTAAATTCATATCCTATTTTTTGAATTATAAATGCCCCCACCCCTTTAAATAAATGCATGAAATAAATGCCACCCCCTTTAACACCGGTTCCAGCCACGAACCGGTGTTAAAGGGGGGGCGCATTTATTTCGTTTCGCGCGCGCACACCCCCCCACCCTTTAACATCGGTTCGTGGCTGGAACCGGTGTTAAAGGGGGGTGCGGGCGCGAAACGTATCCCCCCCCTTTAACACCGGTTCCAGCCACGAACCGGTGTTAAAGGGGGGGGTGTTATAACGCCCTTCCCCTTCCTTCTTCCCCCCAGCCACATCGAAACCGTCGTCTCCTCCGGCCTCTCCGCCTCCGACGACCATCTCCTCCGCGTCGACGACCATCTCCGACCATCTCTGCCGCGCGCTACATGCTCAAGGTGAGCTTCCGGTTCGAAGGGACCACCTTCTTGTCCTCCTCCCGCTCTGTACCGAGCTCGCGTCGCGCGCCTGCCCTTCGCCGCCGTAGACCACCGTCGTCGCTGCTGCTCCGGCGACCAAAAGCCAGTTGCGTCGCTAGTTTCTGGTCCGCCTGTTGGAGATATGCCCAAGAGGCAATAATAAAAGTGATTATTATTATATCTTTGTGTTTATGATGAATGTTTACATCACATGCTATAATTGTATTATTAGGAAACACTAATACATGTGTGTTTTGTAAACATAAGAGAGTCCCTAGTAAGCCTCTTGTTGAACTAGCTTGTTGATTGATTGATGATCATGGTTTCCTGATCATGGACATTAGGATGTGATTAATAACAAGGTTATATCATTAGGAGAATGATGTGATCGCAAAGTCATCGTTGAGTATGTGGGAGCCATTATGGATCTCCAGGTCCCGCTGATGGTTATTGATAGGAGATGTGTCTCTATCATGTCTACATATTCACGAACCGTAGGGTGACACACTTAAGGTTCGAAGTTGTTTTAAGTAGATATGGAATGTGCGTTGGAGACCGAATGTTGTTCGGAGTCTCGGATTGGATTCGGGACATCACGAGGAGATCTGGAATGGTACGGAGAATAAGATTCATATATAGGGGATCATTTTCTAAGTTAGGAAATGTTCCAGAGTGTTTGTATGAGGATTCTAGAAGGTTTCGGAATGTTCCGGAAGGTTCTAGAAGATATCTTGGAGTTTGCTTGAAAATCAAGATAGGGATCAAGGAGTCCTGGTGGGTCAAGACTAGGAGTCGTGGGGGGAGGAGGACTCCTCGCCCCACTCCCCAATCTGCCGGCCTAGAGGGAGGGGAGTCCTACAAGGAATCCCCCTCCCCAGGCGCCCTCCCCTCTTTAAATAGAGGGGCAGGGGCGCCCCCTCCTTGCTTGCTCCCATAACCCCAATCTCTGCCGCCTCTCTCCTCCACCTTTCTTCTGCACAGACATAGGCGAAGCCCTGCAGAATTCTCTACTCCACCACCACCACCACGCCGTCGTGCTGCTGGGATTCCGTGGAGAAGATCTACTACCTCCGCTGCTTGCTAGAACGGGGAGAGGAAGGTCTACTTCGACTTCGCACGTGTGACCGACTGCGGAAGCGCTACCGAAACGCGGCGCCGGAAGGATCGTCTACTTGACCGACGGCGGAAGCGCTGCCGGAACGCGACGCCGGAAGGATCGTCCACACGATCTTGAGATCGGCAAGTGATCGACTACATCAACCACGAGATCTAATCTTGTTAACGCTTTCGGATCTACGAGGGTTAGTTCCTATCTATCTCGTTGCTCATGTCTAATAGATTAGATCTTGGCTTTTATCTAGATTAGATCTTGGTTTTGTTCGTTCTTGCGGTAGAATTTTTTTGTTTTCCATGCTACGAACCCATCAGTGGTATCAGAGCCGTATCTATGCGTACATCTGTTGCACGAGTAGAACACAATGTTTTTGTGGGCGTTGATGTTTTTGTTGTCAGTGTCTTAGCATGTAGTTTGCATCTTGCGGCATGGTGGGATGAAGCGGCTCGGGCTAACATTACATGTCATCGCACATGAGACTTGCTCCACGCTTGACGTGCAACTTGCTTTGCACAAGTGGCTTTGCGGGTGTCTGTCTCTCCCACCATAGTTAAGATTCAATTTACAATGAGCATCTTGACAACACTTGTATCAACGTTGTGGTCCTTGTTCGTAGGTAAGATCGGTCTTATGCGAAAGCCCCAAACCACGTAAAACTTGCAAAGAAAATTAGAGGCGTCTAACTTGTTTTTGCAGGGGTTTTGTGATGTGATATGGCCAACATGTGATTGTGATTGTATTTGATGTATGCAATGATCCTTGTTGTAATATGGCAACCGGCAGGAGCCTAATGGTTGTCTTTAATTCTGTTAAGACCTGCGTGTCTATTCATCTTGTAATAGCTTTATTCCAAGTAGTTGTAATAGTTGCTGGTGATGATGGACAACCATGAAGCGGCGCCACTGACCTTGACGCAATGCTGGTGATGATGGAGATCATGTTCGTGCTTTGGAGATGGAGATCAAAGGCGCAAAAAGAAAAAGGGCCATATCATATCACACTAATTATGAATTGCCTGTGATGTTAATCCTTTATGCATCTTGTATTGCTTAGATCGCGACGGTAGCATTATAAGATGATCCCTCTCACTAAATATCAAGTAATAAAGTATTCACCCTTAGTTGGCACCGTTGCTAAGACTCGTCGTTTCGAAGCATCTTGTGATGATCGGATGTGATAGATTCTACATGTGTATACAACGGGTGCAAGCCAGATTCGCACATGCGGAAACTAAGGTTATCTTGACGAGCCTAGCATGTACAAACATGGTCTCGGAACACGGAATACCGAAAGGTAGAGCATGAGTCATATAATTGATATGATGAACATGAAGATTGTTCGCCGATGAAACTACATCTTCTCTCGTGAAGATCGGACTTGGTGTAGTGGACTTGGTTCGTGTAATCCTAAGACAATGTGAGGGATGTTGTTTTGAGTGGGAGTTCACCTAGTTAGTTTAATAATTAAATTTGAACTCAATTTGTCATAAACTTAGTCTAAACTACTTGCAAATTTGTTGTAGATTATGGCGACCCCCTCCATCAATTTCAATGCGTTCCTAGAGAAAGAAAAGCTTAAAAACAATGGAAGCAATTTCACGGACCGGTTCCGTGGACTGAAGATCATCCTCAGGGCTGGTCAGTTGACCTATGTGCTCGATGCACCGCTAGGTGACCCACCTGCAGATAATGCCACCGATGACGAAAAGAATGTTTTCGCCACTCGGAAAAATCATTACTCCACAGTTCAGTGTGCCATCCTGTACGGTTTAGAAGCGGAGCTCCAACAGCGTTTTGAGCACCACGACCCGTTCGGGATCATTAAGGAGCTCAGGCTAATTTTTGAGACTCGCGCGGCCATGGAGAGCTATGAGGCCTCCGAAAAGTTCTTTAACTGTAAGATGGAAGAAGGAAGCTCCGTTAGCGAGCACGTGCTCACCATGTCTGGGTACGCAAAGAAGCTCCAAGAGTTGGGAATATCGATTCCTAATGAATTGGGGATTCACCGTCTCCTTCAATCACTGCCACCAAGTTACAAGAACTTTGTGATGAACTACAACATGCACTGCATGAACAAGACGTTGCCTGAACTGTCGTCCATGCTGAAAACTGCTGAAGTGGAGATAAAGAAGGAGCACCAAGTGTTGATGGTCAATAAGACCACCAATTTCAAGAAAAAGGGCAAGCCTAGGAACAAGGACAACTTCAAGAAGGACGGCAAGAAAGCTGCCGCACCTGCTAAGAAGCCCAAGGCTGGTCCTAAGCCTGAAACTGAGTGCTTCTACTGCAAGGGTGCTGGTCACTGGAAGCGTAACTGCCCCAAGTACCTGGCGGATCTGAAGAACGGCAACATCAAGAAGAAAGGTATATTTGATATATGTGTTATAGATGTGTATCTTACTAGTAATCGTATTGTGCCTAGGTATTTGATACTGGTTCGGTTGCTCATATTTGTAACTCGAAACAGGAGCTGCGGAATAAACGAAGACTGGCAAGAGACGAGGTGACGATGCGCGTTGGAAATAGCTCCAAGGTTGATGTGATCGCCGTCGGCACGCTCCCTCTACATCTACCTTCGGGATTAGTTTTAAATTTAAATAATTGTTATTTGGTGCCCGCGTTAAGCATGAACATTATATCTGGATCCTGTTTATTGCGAGACGGTTACTCTTTTAAGTCTGAGAATAAAGGTTGTTCGATTTATATGAGTAATATCTTTTATGGTAATGCACCTGAGATGAATGGTTTATTCTTACTGAATCTTGATAGTAGTGATACACATGTTCACAACATAGATGCTAAACGAATTAAATTGAATGATAATTCTACATACATGTGGCACTGTCGTCTTGGTCACATTGGAGTGAAGCGTATGAAGAAACTCCATTCTGATGGACTTCTTGAATCACTTGATTTTGAATCACTTGAAAGATGCGAAGCATGTCTAATGGGAAAAATGACTAAGACTCCATTCTCTGGTACAATGGAGCGAGCTACAGACTTATTGGAAATAATACATACCGATGTGTGCGGACCAATGAGTGTAGCATCGCGTGGTGGATATCGTTATGTTCTCACTTTCACGGATGACTTGAGTAGATATGGGTATGTCTACTTTATGAAACATAAGTCCGAAACTTTCGAGAAGTTTAAGGAATTTCAAAGTGAAGTGGAAAATCATCGTAACAAGAAGATTAAGTTTCTGCGTTCTGATCGCGGAGGTGAATATCTGAGTTATGAGTTTAGCATGCATTTAAAGAAATGTGGAATACTTTCGCAGTTGACACCGCCGGGAACACCACAGCGTAATGGTGTGTCCGAACGTCGTAATCGAACTCTCTTAGATATGGTTCGGTCTATGATGTCTCTTACAGATTTACCGCTATCATTTTGGGGCTATGCATTAGAGACAGCTGCATTCACTTTAAATAGGGCACCATCTAAATCCGTTGAAACGACACCATACGAATTGTGGTTTGGTAAGAAACCTAAGTTGTCATTCCTTAAAGTTTGGGGTTGCGAGGCATATGTAAAGAAGTTACAACCTGATAAGCTAGAACCCAAAGCGGAGAAATGCGTCTTCATAGGATACCCTAAAGAAACAATTGGGTATACCTTCTATCATAGATCCGAAGGCAAAGTTTTCGTTGCAAAGAATGGATCCTTTCTTGAGAAGGAGTTTCTCTCGAAAGAGGTGACTGGAAGGAAAGTAGAACTCGATGAGGTTATTGAACCTTCTCTCGGATTTGAGAGTAGAGCATCACCGGAAGATGTTTTGGTGCCGCCTGCACCAATTGGAGAGGAAGCTAATGATAATGATCATGAAACTACAAATGAAGTTACTGCTGAACCTCGCAGGTCAACAAGGGTTCGTACCACTCCTAATTGGTATGACTCTGCCTTGAACGTCATGTTGGTGGACAACGCTGATGACCCTGCGACGTATGAAGAAGCTATGGTGAGCCCAGATTCCGACAAATGGCTAGAAGCCATGAAATCCGAAATGGGATCCATGTACGAAAACCAAGTGTGGACTTTGGTGGACTTACCGGATGGCCGTAAGGCTGTCGAGAACAAATGGATTTTCAAGAGAAAAATAGATGCTGATGGTAATGTTACCGTCTATAAAGCTCGACTTGTCGCGAAAGGGTTCCGACAAATTCAAGGAGTTGACTATGATGAGACTTTCTCACCAGTAGCGAAGCTAAAGTCTGTGAGGATTTTGTTAGCAATTGCTGCACATTTCGATTATGAGATTTGGCAGATGGATGTCAAAACAGTGTTCCTTAATGGTGACATTGAGGAAGAGTTGTATATGGTACAACCCAAGGGTTTTGTCGATCCTAAAGATGCTGACAAGGTATGCAAGCTTCAGCGCTCCATTTATGGACTGAAGCAAGCATCCCGGAGTTGGAATCAACGTTTTGATAAAGTAATCAAAAAAATTGGGTTTATACAAACTTATAGAGAAGCTTGTATTTTCAAAAAAGTGAGTGGGAGCTGTGTAGCATTCCTAGTACTATATGTAGATGACATATTGTTGATTGGGAATGATATAGAACTTCTTAGTAGCGTCAAAACCTATTTGAATAATAGTTTTTCAATGAAGGATCTTGGCGAAGCGGCATACATTCTAGGCATCAAGATTTATAGAGATAGATCAAGACGCCTAATAGCGCTTTCACAAAGTACATACTTAGACAAAGTTCTAAAGAAGTTTAGAATGGAAGATAGCAAGAAAGGGTTCGTGCCCATGTTGTCAGGTAAGACCTTGAGTAAAACTCAAAGTCCAGCTATGGCAGAAGATAGAGAGAAAATGAATAATATTCCCTATGCCTCAGCCATAGGTTCTATCATGTATGCCATGCTGTGTACAAGACCGGATATAGCACATCCTGTTAGTTTGACTAGCAGATATCAAAGTGATCCTGGAATGGAGCACTGGACAGCGGTCAAAAATATCCTAAAGTACCTAAATAGGACTAAGGATATGGTTCTTTCGTATGGAGGTGATGAACAGCTTGTTGTAAACGGTTACACCGATGCTAGTTGGAACACCGATCCGGATGACTCAAAGTCACAGTCGGGATACGTATTTATTTTGAATGGTGCTGCAGTGAGCTGGAGGAGTGCGAAGCAAAGCGTTGTGGCGGAATCTTCAACTGAATCGGAATACATAGCTGCTTCGGAGGCTGCACAAGAAGCTGTTTGGATGAAGGAATTCATTACTGAACTTGGCGTGGTTCCCAATGCGTTGGACCCGATGGCCATCTACTGTGACAACACAGGTGCCATAGTAATGCACAGAAGCCAAGGTCACATAGCAAGCTGAAGCACATCAAGCTACGTTTCCACGCTATTCGCGAGTATGTCAGAGATGGTGACATAAAGATTTGCAAAGTACACACTGATCTGAATGTGGCAGATCCGTTGACTAAACCTCTCCCTAGGGCAAAGCATGACCAACACTAGAACGCCATGGGTGTTCGGTATATTACCATGTAATCTGGATTATTGACTCTAGTGCAAGTGGGAGACTGTTGGAGATATGCCCAAGAGGCAATAATAAAAGTGATTATTATTATATCTTTGTGTTTATGATGAATGTTTACATCACATGCTATAATTGTATTATTAGGAAACACTAATACATGTGTGTTTTGTAAACATAAGAGAGTCCCTAGTAAGCCTCTTGTTGAACTAGCTTGTTGATTGATTGATGATCATGGTTTCCTGATCATGGACATTAGGATGTGATTAATAACAAGGTTATATCATTAGGAGAATGATGTGATGGACGCACACCCATAGTAAGCGTAGCATAAGATCAAGTCATTAAGTTCGTATTGCTGTATGCTTTCAAATACATAGTAACCTAATCCTTCGACCATGAGGTTATGTTAATCACCATCACCGGATGGATACTTTGATGACATCAAACGCCGCTTCGTAACTGGGTGGTTATAAAAGTGTCATTGGGTATTCTGAAAGTATGTGTTGAAGCGCATGAACCAAGATTGGGATTTGTCCATCCATATGACGGATAGATATGCTCTGGGCCCTCTCGGTGGAATGTCATCTAGTTAGCTTGCAAGCATGTGACTAGGTCACAAGGGATGACATATCACGGAACGAGTAAAGAGTACTTATCAGTAACGAGGTAGAACTAGGTATGGAGATACCGACGATCAAACCTCGGATAAGTATAGTATCGCGAGACAAAGGGAATTAGTTTCGTATGTAAGTGGTTCAATCGATCGCTAAGTCATCGTTGAGTATGTGGGAGCCATTATGGATCTCCAGGTCCCGCTGATGGTTATTGATAGGAGATGTGTCTCTATCATATCTACGTATTCACGAACCGTAGGGTGACACACTTAAGGTTCGAAGTTGTTTTAAGTAGATATGGAATGTGCGTTGGATACCGAATGTTGTTCGGAGTCTTAGATTGGATTCGGGACATCACGAGGAGATCCGGAATGGTCCGGAGAATAAGATTCATAGGATCATTTTCTAAGTTAGGAAATGTTTCGGAGTGTTTGTATGAGGATTCTAGAAGGTTTCGGAATGTTCCGGAAGGTTCTAGAAGATATCTTGGAGTTTGCTTGAAAATCAAGATAGGGATCAAGGAGTCCTGGTGGGTCAAGACTAGGAGTCGTGGGGGAGGAGGACTCCTCCCCCCACTCCCCAATCCGCCGGCCTAGAGGGAGGGGAGTCCTACAAGGACTCCCCCTCCCCAGGCGCCCTCCCTTCTTTAAATAGAGGGGCAGGGGCGCCCCCTCCTTGCTTGCTCCCATAACCCCAATCTCTGCCGCCTCTCTCCTCCACCTTTCTTCTGCACAGGCATGTGCGAAGCCCTGCAGAATTCTCTACTCCACCACCACCACGCCGTCGTGCTGCTGGGATTCCGTGGAGAAGATCTACTACCTCCGCTGCTCGCTGGAACGGGGAGAGGAAGGTCTACTTCAACTCCGCACGTGTGACCGACTGCGGAAGCGCTGCCGAAACGCGGCGCTGGAAGGATCGTGTACTTGACCGACGGCGGAAGCGCTGCCGGAACGCGACGCCAGAAGGATCGTCCACACGATCTTGAGATCGGCAAGTGATCGACTACATCAACCACGAGATCTAATCTCGTTAACGCTTTCGGATCTACGAGGGTTAGTTCCTATCTATCTCGTTGCTCATGTCTAATAGATTAGATCTTGGCTTTTATCTAGATTAGATCTAGGTTTTGTTCGTTCTTGCGGTAGAATTTTTTTGTTTTCCATGCTACGAACCCATCACCGCCGGGACGCGCTCGCCCGAACGCAGCCCCGCGCGCGCCCTCTGTCGCCGTCACCGGTGATAACCGACGGTGGCCACTGTGATGACGTCACCGCGGCATCACCCGACGTGGCCCGTGGGCCCGTTGACCGCTGACCGCCACGGTGGCATCCGACGTGGCCTCGGGCCCGTCCGTCTGTTGCAGTGGCTAGACCCAGCCCCGGTGAGAAACAACCTGTCCCCTCTGGTGACGTCAGTCCTACATCATGCTGACACAATAAAAGGTTTTTAAATGGTTTAATAATTTCAGAAATTGGTTTAAATATTATAAATTCAATAACTAATTATTTATAAGTTAGAAAAATATGTATAATATATCAAAATGTCCATAAAATTGAGATCTATTTGTTTAAGCTATAATCATGCATTGTTAAGCAACTTAAATGACAATTTTAATTAGAGAACTAAATCAGCCCCTCATAGGTGTTCCGGGGTTCCCCTGTTCTAGGGTTTGTACCCTTCGGACCCTGTTTAAAATGATCAAGCATGCCCTAGGGTTTCATTTAAGATCTATTTAACTTGTCATATCATCATACTTGCTTGATCATTGCATCGATCCCATGTGTTGATTGTTGTTCTCCCTTTCTTTCCGATGTTTGCTTCTTCCCGGTAGAATATGATACCGACTCCAAGATCGAAGACCGAGATCAACATCATCGAAGCTTGAAGAACAATACTTGATCAACTATAATCAAGTCAAGCACAAGGCTTCCGAAGATCTATATCTGGGTATCAACAAACAAGGCAAGCATAGCCTCACACATAAAAGAATCCTATGATTTTGAAAGTATTTCATTCTTGCCATGATGCATACGATTCTACTATGGTATTTTATCGATAGATAGAGTATCCTATCCGTTGCATTATTCCCTATGAGCTTATATTACCCGATCCACTGCTCCTAGCATAACTAGGTTTGGCTTGTGTGCATTGCTCCCCGCGCACGCGAGCCGTCGCCGTCGCAGTCGACGCCCCCCGCCACGCCAGCACTGTCCGCCACCGCGCGCGCCCGCGTCGGCCGCCACCCCCGTCGCCGCCGCTCGGATCCGCCACGCGCCAACACCGAAGCCTCCGCTGGTATTTAGTGTATTTAGTTTAGAGTTATTTAGTGTATTTTATAGTTAGTATTAGTTTAGGGTCGTCACCTCACTGCCGCCAGCCGCCGCTTTCTGGAGCATCCCCCGGTCAGCCACTGTAGCTAGCCCCTCTCATATGCATCCGGGATTTCTCCGAATTAGGGTTTGGACCCCTCGGAACTCGTTTAAAATGATCAAGCATCCTTAGGGTTTTAATTTCATTTGTGTATTTATTTGTGTATTTTTGTATGAATAATATGTATATTTGTGTATGAATCCAAGTCCACTTGAATGTTTACTCTCTTACTCTAGATAATATTATTGTTTTAGAAACTATGGATCCACTTAGTAGAAACCTTGAAGAAGAAGAAATAATGGAGAACATTATCGATGAGGACACCTCACAATATCTGAACTTGGAGAGACATGATGACAGCTCAAGTAGTCATGGAGAAGATGAAGACTCCGGTGAACGCAATTTAGTGATTACAAAGTCCGGCGAGGTATATGCATTGATTAAGCCTCTGCTGACTTCCACCAACAATCTTCTTCTACATGTATTAATTAACGCTTCTTTCTTCTTTTAGCCCTCTGGATCGACCAGCCAGCAACCATATTCTTCTACGAAAAAGAGCAAGTGAGGCGCGAGCCATCGGTTGAAAGATCGTGCAAAGTTCACGATCGAAGCAGTCCGTGTTGATGGCAGGCCGATGGAGCCCAAGAAGGCCGCAGACAAATTTGTACGTCAGGCTGGAGTTCTTGTTAGGGACCAAATCCCAATCATAATTGAATATTGGAATAAGCCAAAGAATGGCGACGGTACCTTTGTCGATGAAAGATCCAAAGAAACGCTTTGGAATTCGCTGTTGGTAAATTTCACCCTTCCGCCAGAGGAGGATGAAAACAAACCGGTTATAAAGGAAAAGGTCAAAGAGTGGACTCTAAAGAAGATGGCTGACGCTTTCCGCAACTGGAAGACAAAATTGAACAAATTTGTCAAAGCTCGCGAGACTCCAGATTTCGAAGACGCATATTATGCGAAGATAAGACCTCACTGGCGCGAATTTGTGGCATACAAGAAAGGTGCTATAGCTACAAAGAGGTCAGAAACCAATACGCTAAATGCCCAGAAGAAGGAATATCACCAGAGGACAGGGTCAGGTGGCTACATATCTCAGAGGCCTAAGTGGGAGGAAGCTGAGAAGGCCCTACACGACAGAGGGATCACACCCCAGACACATGGGTGGGACCTACGTGCAAAGACTTGGTTCTACGGAATCGGGGCAAGGTTGGACCCAGAAACAGGATTGTGTATCTTCCCAACCCTCCTTGCCAAACCCGTCACTGAACTCATCACGGCATACGAGGAAACAGCCGCCAAGACCTTCCATCCCGATAGAGAGAATGACCAGCTCACACGCGCCATCGGTAAAAAAGAACACCCTGGACATGCACGAGGCACAGGGGGTATGACGTGGAAGGATGGGTTTGCCGAGTGGAGCGACTCTTACAGATGGCGCGGCAGAAAAGAAAAAGAGCGTACAGAGCGGATGACACAGATAGAACATGCACTTGTGGCGCTGCATGCGCAAGTGAATGCACAACAGAGCCATCAAGCTACCGGCCCATCTCAGCGGCACGAAGAGCCTGCATTGGAATCTGCCGGCGGCCCAGACTCTGCGCGGAAAAGCAGTGTGGCTTCCACGGAGAACGTGCAGCCCACGCTTGAAATGGCAGGTCCTCGATACCCCGTGGATGAGATCACGGAGAGCGAACACGCTGAGCTGCATGTGAGATTAATGGGCTTATCCATTAAGGTGGCCGTCGGCTATGCCTTACCTCCTGTAGCTGGTGGAACTTACCACTGCCGACCGATTCCAGATGGCTATGCTATTGTCGGGGTGGATGAGGTTGTGAAGGAATATGAGGAAGCACAGCTTGACCATGCTACAGGTGAAGGGGAAACTCAACTCAAATTTGCAGTGAAAATAACCATTCTTTGGAAGAAGGAACACATCGTGCTTCCAAATTGGAGGCCACTGGCACCCCCGCCGTCTCCGCAGCGTCAGCAGTCTGAGCCGCTTCAGCCATCTCCTGCGCGGCAACCATCTCCGGCGCTTCAGCCATCTCCTGCGCGGCAGCCATCTCCGGCGTGCCAGCCATCTCCGGCGCGCCAGCCATCTTCTGCCCGCCAGCCATCTCCGGCGCTTCAGCCATCTCCTCAGCGTAAGCGGAAGAGCACTGCCACGAAGAGCATCACTAGCACTGCCACAAAGAAATCTGCAGGAAACCGTACGCCAAAGAGTTCAAAAAACTATGTCCCGCAGCCTTCCGCCAAGCCATTGCCGGTTTTACCGTGGAATCGCAGCGACGAGGAGACCAATAGGATCTCGGGAGAAGAGGTCAAGAAATTCTTTGCACCTAGACGGGCCGAGCCAAAGGAGAAAATAGATCCGGCGGTGGTGGAGAAGTTTTACAAAAATCTTTTGAAACCTGAAACCCCACTTGTGCCGGACTACGAGCGCC
This sequence comes from Avena eriantha, assembly GCA_910589775.1. Lineage (NCBI taxonomy): Eukaryota > Viridiplantae > Streptophyta > Magnoliopsida > Poales > Poaceae > Avena > Avena eriantha. Next base: position 327,112,438 of record OU342746.1, read on the forward strand.
AGATTTTGAAGGCGGATGCAAGGCGCCGTAGGGAGACTGAAAGTAGCAGTCGTGCGGCACCCCAGAAAACAGTTCCCATGCTCGGAGAGCAGGAAAACCAATCATGCGCCCCGCTCCAAGTGTTCGACACACGGGACGCTCCTCCCGTAAATGATTACGAGGCAGAGCTACAAAGAAAGGCCAATGAGATGGGGATGACTTACATTGCATACTTGAACATCATGGGAGACAACTTGCCCAAATGCGATGCCAACCCCATACAGCCATGGAAGTATGGAAAGAATCTCGTCAAGAAAGAGGAGCTCAAGAATCTACCAACAAAGATGCGAAGATTGCACAAGTGGTACCTTGATTTCTGCAAGACGAGAAAGGAAGAATGGATCAAGGCGCATATAAGAGATGAGATTTTCTTGTGCGGAGACGACGAGATCGACTTCAACATTGAATACTTGCATTTTCTCTTCAATCAGAAGGAACTCGACAAAGCTGCCATCAGGCTTTATTGTGTGTAAGTACTATTTCTGTATTTTCTATCTCATCTCATTCACCTCATTAATTCCATGTATATATATATGCTCACCATATATGTATATACTATTATGCAGGAAAAAGGTTATGGAATGCATGAAAGGAGGACCTTTTGACATTGGGTTCGTTGACCCAAATAGAGTTCATGAAGAAGTGGTAAGAACCAAACCCAGGCAAACAGAAGATTTATTGCTAAGGTCTTTACTGAGACAACAAACCAAAAGGGAAATACTATTGCCTTACAACTTCTCGTGAGTACTGTTACCCTCTCTTGTACACATTCTGTTTCGGCTTACTCGATGTTAAGTGTAACTGATGATGAGTTATGCGTGCGTAGGTTCCACTTTATTCTGCTAGTCATTCAACCTGACTCAGGAAAAGTCCTTGTCATGGACTCGTTACGAAAAGAAAAAGAGCTATGGGCAGACTTTAGAGAGATGCTCCAGAGGTAATTTCAATCATATTATCGCACTAGATCGGCAACTTTCGTGACAACAAGTAATTAATTACTCCTTTATCCATTTTCTTTGCCGGACAGGGTTTGGAAAAGGTTCACGGGCAGGGCCGTGGGTGAATGGTCAGAAGAACTAAAATTTGTAGACCAAAATGTAAGTAATACTAGCTAGCTAGGTCTGCGTATCTCTTTGATTCTGCTTCCAATTCCATTATATCATGCTTTATTGATTATTATTTTGATTGAACTCTCTATTCTCGTAAAGTGCGCGCATCAGGGACACGGCAATAACTTATGTGGGTACTATGTTTGCGAGTTCATTCGCAACACGATATGTGCGACGGGCCAAGCCGCACTAGAACAACTTGAGTAAGTAAACAAAGTACACAACATTATTTTATTACCATCAATTGTGTTGAGTTTTATTCTTATATATATATTGACCCCATTCTTCATATATATTCAGATCGAACGGATGCGGGACCAACTCCTACCATTTGACCGCATACGAGCCATTCAAGAGGAATTGGCGGGGTTCATACTTGATGAGGTCGTCACGCCTGGCGGAGAACTCTTTAGATATCCACCAAAATGAACGTTGTATATATGCTTGAACGAGTTTGTCTTGTACTTGATGCTTCAACGTTTACGGAGAATACCACACAATGACGATGTTGTGTATAATACTAGTTGCTTAATTATTCATTACTCGTATGTACCGATGACAATGTATGTGTATACCGCTCCCGATCGATTCCTCCTCCCCCCTCCCCGTCCCCGCCGCGCCGCAGAAATACGCCCAGAACGGGGCAGGGGCAGAACTCTGCCGCGGCAGAGATTTATCTCTTTTTCCTGCCACGGCACAGAACCTTTAACACCGGTTCGTGTTCGTGTTTTACGAACCGGTGTTAAAGGGGGGGGCCTGAGCCCTGCGGCAGCCCCACGTGCGCCACCCTTTAACACCGGTTCGTATAAGAACCGGTGTTAAAGCCCTCAACAGCGGTTCTACAACCGCTGTTAGAGGGCCCTCCAAACCGGTGTTAGAGGGGGGTGCACTAGTGAAAACAAAAGGCTACCTGGTCCAGTACTTTAACATGTAACGAACTATATAAATTATGGACCAGCCAACCTGGTCCGGTATGAAGATCTCGAAAAAAAAATCGTAACACCTGGCCGGACTCTATTTCAGTATGCACATACACGATGGCCATCTCCCCACGTCTGCAAACAACAGCCCTCTCTTCACCTACGCTGGGAGCGCTGGCCTCGATGGCCCGGTCCTCTTCGCTCCAAGCTGCCGACGCACATAGCAGCGATTTGCCTAATGCCTTTGGCCAGTCCGTCCTCTTGGAGCTGCCCTTCCGAGTCATGACATAGCCATGGTCTCGATGCCCTTGGCTGACCGGCCATCTTCCCATGCTTGTCATGCATGCAAAACAGCAGGTGAATTCAACCTTGCCTCACGTGTCCAGACTTTAGACATGTGATATTGATCCAGAATTGGTCTCATGTACAGGCACATGTGATTGGTATATTTAGTTTACACTGTTTTGTCTCTTAATTTCTGAAAAATATAACATGCACTCTACGGTGCCCATGTAGGCTGATAAAATTTGATTCTCGGTGGCTTTGCATATTTACCAACCAGTGGAGAAGCATGGTTTGCAGTACAAGTCACAAGGATTTCTCCCGGTGATCCTTCATAGATGGATCTGTAAAAAGAAGGTTTATAGTCTAGACAACATGTTGATTTTGCTTGGTTTGCAACATATTTGACTGCTGACACGAAAGGTTGCACGGATTTCCCCCCTCCACTAATGAAAAGATAATTGTACAATTAAGACCGTGGACCTCATTTCTTGGATCAGAAGAAGAGGATATTCATGTTACCCACTCTTGCGATCATCTAACCGGATGGGTACTCCAAATTATATTATATCCGTTCACAAAAATATTAGTTTGGCCCTATTGATTACTACACTATAACTGCAAATACATGGCCTTCTTCGGAAAGGTAGGGAGTAGTTACTCTATAGTATAATTGCAACTCAATTTGAAATGACAAGGAGGACGCAAAGGAGTCTATAATTTGATTTGGATGCTAAAGCTCTTCGTGGGATTGTTCGTATAAAATGTGATCCCATATGTACAAGATGGTACGGCAGGAGTGGAAAATAACGGAGCCCCATGGTGTACTTATTTTAGCATTTTCATTGTTCATTAGAAATCAAATTTAGCAAAATAGAATTAATACATGAGTGTACTTATGTCCCTCAAAATACCCACTGATAGAAGATGTATGTTTCGTGGAATAATTTTGATGGTTGGAGTATATAAGCGAAGTTATTTTGTTATGGAAAACTATTTGATGTATAACATTTTAATCAGAATTATCTTCATTGTGTTATCCCATGAACCTATGTTATATAATTATTATTTGTAATATTAATCAGAATTATCTTCTTCAGATCATAACCATTGCGATAACTCACGCACAATATTATCGATTTACAATACTCTTCATCTCAGTTTATTACCACAAAATAGGTAGGCTACAAGCAATACAAAATGTTTAACCAAAAGGAGATGGTTAGAGAACACACATCGTTGATTCATCCTAACTGTTTTTGTGTCGTTATAGATCAGGGAGTATTTTCGGTACATGGAAATCAGGTCTTTATAGAGAATCCAAAGAAGATATGTCATCTTTGGCTCATTTGAAGAGGAACGTGTATCTCAAGAAAGGAGCAAGAGATGTGAGTTGGGTGAGGGTCATTTCTAGCCTGAGTTGGTATGGTCATTGATCAAGATAGGGGAATCCCTTGCCCAATCTATCTTTTGAAGATATTGACAACACATACATTGTTCTCCTCCACAGAGTATGACTATTTTAGAATATTCGTTGGATCCTTAGATGAATAACAGAACAAAAAAAATTAGTGTCTTTAAGGTATACTATCGTCCACTACTCTAAGCTAAAACAAATATAATCTCATTCTACATGTGAGTCTGATGAAATTTGTTGCACTTTCATAAGCACATCCATATGGATAAAAAATAATTATATACATCCATGATAAATAATAATACAAATGTAGAGAAAGAAAACAATTTATTTGGTAATCTCACTCAACTGATGTTTTATTTGACGACTACCAATACTTTTTTTAGTGTACAACGAGGCAACTGAGTCAAGTATAGTACGGGCAATTTTTTGCACAAGATGATCGTGCACAAAATGGCGGGATAATAGTCTCTGATCTCCACTAGCGAGAACAAGAACATTGATCTAGCGGGAATCCAGATTGCTACTTAGTTATGTTGATTCCCTCGCAATGCCACACCTTATCTACACGTAGACATTGAGAAAACAAGGATCAATATTTTTAGATTTTTTAGAACATATTTTATTGTTATTTGTACCAAACATAAACATATATGAAATAAATGTCAAAGTTATAACTTGAGGAATATGTGTTCACATAAAAACACTATGTATTTTAAAATGAAGAATGTGTTAAACAAGAGAAAGATATCCACATACTCTGTACTTCACATCAGAGACGATGGTGCCCTCGCATTTGCGAGGGCTACTGTGCTAGTTAAAAGACAAAAGGAAAATAACAATATTGACCTCGCTAAAGATCTACACTGCATGATGTAGGTTGTCTTATTAAAGAAACAAATATTAGGTTTTTGTTTTCATGAAGATGGATGTGCATGTGGCCCGGACGTGGCTTGCCTATGGCCAGCATCCCACGAATCCGCAACCTTTTCTGGAGCACGCGATTTTCTTTGACAAAAACAAATCGCATATATACACCATCTGGAGGGAATATTCTCTCATGTGAATGGAACCATCCACCTCAATTTTTAACCAAACACATGTAAAAATAGGACCATCCCATCCCTGGTTTGGTTTGGAACCAATTCAAATTTCAAATAATTGTCCATTGAAACAGAGTTATTCTAGACAGCCAATCATACTTAGTCACGGGACAATCCCAGTGCATAAGAGGAAGCGTGATTGTAATGAAGAGAAAATATGACAGTACTTATTTATTTATTTTAACATTTTTTGACCACACCTTTATCAAAAAATCTTTTTGTTTATTTATTTATTAATCTATGTTCCTATTCTTATGTTTTCAAAATTCTACGTGACAAAGAAGTCTAGAGATCTCACACTATCAAGTAAAGTTATTTGTTTTATTTAACATGCTAGACTAGTGCCGTAGTCACTAAAGGTATCCACTATGTTGTTCATAAGGGTGTCCACTTGCAAAAGGTAATCTTTATAGATGACCACGTACATAGTGGAGCTTCACTTAAGGAAATTTTCTTAAGGTGACCCATAAACTTGTAGGTTGTCCAGACATGTGTGTCTTAGCCTGTAGATAACTTGACTTTATACATTTCAACTACTTCCACAAGTTGTGATTGTTGGGTTCGCAACACAGAAAACAAAAGAAAATCTACGATATGAATAACTAAGCACCAAAATCTATCTACTTAGATATAATCAACGGGTGGATATACATCCATAGAAAACTTACCCTCGAAGAGCGGCAAAGCGTTACGAGATTTAATTCCGTGGATGATGTAATCGTTCACTTGCCGATCTTAAGATCGTGATGAAGTCCAGCACCGCAAAGCAACAGTGCATCCGTGATCGCACACACGTCTGTTACCCGACCACTTCCGCGTCCTCGCTCCAGCAAAGCAGCGGAAGTAGAAAATCATTGCAGAGGGAATGTGTACTTCGCTAACCCGAAGACATAGGGAATAATCTCGAGCGAAGAGAGATCCTTCACGATGAGGTGTGAATGTTGGGTTCACATCATATAAAATAAAAAATTTACGATATAAACATCCAAGCACCAAGATCTATCTACCTAGATAGAATCAACGGGTGGATATAAATCCATAGAAATCTTACCCTCGAAATCGAAAAGCTTTGTTAACAAAGTCTGATTTTGGGGATGATGTAGTCGTTCAATTGCCGATCTCAAGATCGAGTTGAAGTCTAGCGTTGTAAAGTAGCAGCGCATCTACGATCGCACACATATCCAGCACACCGACAACCTCCGAGTCCTCGCTCCAACAAAGCAGCGGAAGCGGCAGATACTTTCAGAGAAACCACTGAGAACATGTACTTCGCTAATCCGAAGCCATGGGGAATTTACTAGAGGGGGGAGATCACGAGGAGGTGTGAGAGGAGAGTAGGAGGAGGCATCCTTTTATAGGGGAGAGGCAGCCCCCATGCCATGGCCGGCGGCCATGGTGGGTGCCCCCACCTCTCCCTCATTCATGTGAGTGGAACTTCCACTAAAGCTGGTCATAGTGGGGGTAACTTCACTAGTAACTAAGGATCTAAGTTAGCATTTTTGCTTATGTGGCAATGATTTAGTGAAAACAGAGATATATTGAGTAACTAACTATGTTACTGTAACATCACACATACCAAGGAAAAGTGTGTCTACAACCTAATTAATGTGACATTGCATGTTACCACAACTAAGTTATTTTCTACTATGAGGGTACTAACTTAGACTAGTAACATATGCATGTTACTACTCTAAGTTACTTTCCACTATGACCAGCCTAAGCATTCCCAAATCAATTCCATCTACACCCAAAGTTGCATTAATTTTCCACCAAAATTAATGCATCTCTCATTTAATAAAACTCTTTTATTTTTTATTCAGAATTTTGTTAATTTTGTTGAGGGGTATAAGGAGCGGAATATTGATGCTTGATCCCCTCATCACCAAGAAACTCATCAAGGGTGTAGTTCTTGAACTCGGTCCCATTGTCACTTCTAATGGCCAAGATCTTCTTGTTGTGTTGACGTTGCACTTCATTGGCAAAGTTGATGACGGTTTGTTGAGTCTCACTCTTCTTCTTGAAGAAATATACCCATGTGTATCTTGATTAGTCATCAACAATAACCAAAAAATACTTCTTCCCCCCAAGACTATCAAAGGATGGGGGACAAAGAGATCCATGTGAAGGAGCTCCAAGATCCCATCAGAATAGATGGTGGTAGTTGGGGGGTGTGCCGCCTCATGAAGCTTCCCTTCAATGTATGCCCTACACACACAATCTTTGAAAACGCACATTATATTTTAAACCAAGGATGTGGCCTCCCGTATGGAGGCTTTACAAAGACCTTATGTTGACGTGGGCAAGTGCCAAAGTCATCCCATGTCACCTTTAGCCATTAGGCATGTCGCGGTAGGTGTGGGTTTCTTATCAAAATCTACCACATACAAACCATTCTCAGCATACCCAACAAAGGCTATAGAGAGAGTCTTGCTCCACATGAGAACCACAACCTTAGGCGTAAAGTAGACATTAAAGCCCATAAGTGTGAGTTGATGAACAAAAAGTAAATTGTATGAAAGGGTTTTGACAAGCATAATGTCCATAATGGATATATCCGGTGTGACCACTACCTTACCCAAACCCAATACCTCAGAAGTTGATCCATATCCATAAGTGACACACATGTTGGAAGTATTAGGTCTCATCTCGTCAAGCATCTCTTTGCTTCTGGTCATATGACTTGTGGAACCACTATCAACCACCCATTTTCTTCCACCGAAAGCATATCCCTACAAGAAATCAATGCTTGGTTTTAGGTACCCATTGTTGAATGGGTCCTTGTTTGTTAGTCAGAAGAATCTTGGGAACCCAAATGGCCCAATGGTAATCATCTCCATAAGAGGTCCCTACATATTTAGCATATACATGACCATCATAAGATTTCATAAGAACACAGGATGGGTTACATTTTCCTGCAAAATCATTATGAGATGGTTCATCACCATTCTTAGTGACACTTGGTTTCTTCTCTTTTGCCATCTCGCCCTCCTTCACAAAAGTAATCATTTTGGAAGGGGGAGAGGACAAGTTCTTCTTCTTCTTACCCTTGCTCTTCTTCTTTGACTTGGATGCAAAGCCAAGTCCTTCCTTAGTCACATTGTCCCTTTGATTACTCAAGAGGGCATTTAGACTCTTATCACCTTGAATGCATGAGACAAGGCCTTTCTCAACTGTAGCTTTCAACTTCTTGTTCTCCTCGAGAAGATTGCCATGCTCACAACAAGGGTTAGTAGAACATGAAGCATTACTAGTTGGCATGGTTGAAACATCTTTAGTTACTTGAGTTTGAAGTTGTTCATGTGAATTTGAGAGAGTAGAGAATTTGCTCAACAAGGACTCATATTCCTTTTTGAGTTTCTCAAAACTTTCATTTAGTCTCTCATGACCAATCCCAAACTCGAGCTTTTCCTTTTTAAGCACATTAGTTAAAGCAAGAGCATGGTCATGTTCTTTAATAAGTTTAGAGATATTCAAGTTAAAATATTCTTCATGAGCAATATACTTCTCTTCTAGGGTAACTCTTTTACTTTTCTCTTCCTCAAGAGCATCAGTCAAGGAGGCTACCTCCATAGCAGCCTCCCTAGCATGACCAAACATCTTCGATATGTAGTCATCTCTCTTGTCAATGATATAATGTGCTTCACCTAGTTGACTCAAGAGAGCCTCAACACATACATTGGCTTCTCCTACCAAGTTATCCAAGAAACTAGTGGATTCCACTATTTCCTTCTTAATCTTGAGACTCATTTCATCATCATATGATGATGCATCAATAGAAGGAGGAGTAGTGGGTGGAGGAGTTACCGTGGAGGATTTAGCCATGAAACATGTGGGGTTGGTGATGAGCTTGTCCTCATTTGGAGAGTCAAAGAGTGATGTTGGTGATGAGGTTGAAGAAATAGTGGCCACTAGACGTGTAGAGTTGGTGGCGCGCTTGTTCTCATTAGGAGAGTCGAAGAGAGATATTGGTGAAGAGGTTGTGGTAGTAGTAGTGGAGGTGGTGGCAATTGTGGCAATGGCAGACACGCCCACAATCTCTCCATCATCTTCATCACCACTATCATTCTCATTGTTCTCTTCATATTCTTCATGAGCCACCAACACATATTTTTGTGGCTCCTTGTTAGGGAAGTTCTTGTTTCCAAAGTTCTTGTTTGGGACTTTCTTGACGAAGTTCTTGTTTGGAGTGGGCTTGAACTTGGATTTCAAAATGAGTCTTCCTCCATGATCTTCTCTCTTCTCATACGGGCATTCGACGATGAAGTGGTTGGATTCTCCACAATTGTAGCATGATCTCAACTTGGGTCTTGCACTAGTTGTGGTAGTCCTTGATGGATTTCCCTTTCCTTGATTCTTCCAAAACCTTCTAGAGACTAATGCTAATTTCTCATGAAGAGCACACTTTATATCTTCGCCATCTCCTTCTATCATTCCCAAGGAATCAACTTCTTCTTCATAGACATGAGCCTTGGCCTTCAAAGCAAGAGTGGGGGAATCCATTCTCTGAGCCCGAGCAAGAGCATCATCGGCGGTCTTGTTCATGATACCAAGAGCGACAAACTCATTTGGCACTTCATTGGAGGACATGGCATAGAAGTCCACCCTTGAGCGAATATTGTTGGCCATTTCCCTATGAAAGGGCAAGATGGCTTGAATGAACTTTCGCTTGACCCACTTGTCATCCACGTCCTTACTACCATGGTCAATCATTCTAATTGAAAGGGCCGTGACCCTTCGATAGAGGTCTTCAGGAGTCTCATCTTCCTTTCCAACAAAGGAATCAGCTTCATAGTGCATTTCTTCAAACTCGGAGTTTTGAATGCTTTCATTGCCAAGATCGACTCATTAAAGCACATTCCAAGATTCCTTGGTGGTGTCATAAGCACGAATGTGAGTCATTTGCCCAGGAGTTAATGCATCTTGAAGAATGGCCATGGCGGTGGCATTGAGTTGATTGTTGATTTCCTTGGTGGGTGTCATGTTGTAGATGTTGCATGGATAGAAGCCGAACTCCACCACCATCCAAAGATGAACACTAGAAATTTTAAAGTGAGATCGTATAAGATATTGCCAATTGGCGAAATTAGATACATCAAGATTAGGTGGTGGACCACGATGAGTTATGTATGGCATTGGAAGAGGTGCATTATTATAGCTAGATGGTGGGGGCATGTTTCCCATGGGGTTGCTTTTAGCCTTATTTCCATCTTCATCAATGGGACATTCCTTGAGGGGATCTTCCATTGGTTTGGAGCCACTTGATGGATTATCAATGGCGTTGGCAACCACAATTTCCTTTTTACCAAGATATAATTCAAGCAAGTCTTTCATTTCTTGTCGAAGCGTATCCATGGAAGGGGATAGCGCACTCTTAGTGACGGGATTTACATCAGGAGTGGTTTCACTCTCCCTTGAGTCACTCATACTTCTCTTAGGCGGTTAAGCCAAAGAAGAGCACCTTACTCTGATACCAATTGAAAGATCGGTATAAGCGACTAGAGGAGGGTGAATAGGCGCTACTCAATTTTTCAATACTTTTCAATTTGAGGCTTGACAAAAAGTAAGTTCTCTAGATGTGCAACTAAGTGATTGAACCTAAGTGACAAGCAAGCAAGCAAGCAAACAACAATAATAAGGAGAAAAGGATAGAAATCACTGAGAGGGGACACGAAGATGTTTTCTCGAAGTTCCTTCCTTTTGAGGGGAAGTACGTGTCCGTTGGAGGGGTGGGTGGTACTAAGACTACCAGCGCCACTAAGGCCTCACCCTATTCTCCCGAGCACCCGCCTTGCGACAAGAACACGATCCACTATGCGGTGACCTTGAAGGTGGCGACCGAAACCTTGTACAAAACCTTAGGGCACTTCTCCACAACTAAATTGGAGGCTCCCAAGACGACCTCGAAGCCCTTACACACGAGGATGAGCTATGGAGGCCGACTTCTTTAAGTTAGGGTTTCCTCAAACCCTAGATCAACAACAACTTACACAAATCCCTTTGGTGGAAAGTGATGTCTACGCACTTCTATTCTTGTAGACAGTTGTTGGGCCTCCAAGTGCAGAGGTTTGTAGAACAGTAGCAAGTTTTCCCTTAAGTGGATCACCCAAGGTTTATCGAACTTAGGAAGGAAGTGGTCAAAGGTATTCCCTCTCAAGCAACCCTGCAATCAAGATACAAGAAGTCTCTTGTGTCGCCAACACACCCAATACACTTGTCAGGTGTATAGGTGCACTAGTTCGGCGAAGAGATAGTGAAATACAAGTGGTATAGATAATTATAAGTGGTAATGGTGCTAGAAAATAGCTTGATGGCATGTGGTTGATGTGGGAAAAGACTAAAGGAAAACTGAAATAAAGATGGAAGCAAGCAAACATGTAACAGATCTAATTGCAAACGGTGTTTCAATGCTTAGAAACAAGGCCTAGGGATCATACTTTCACTAGGGAACACTCTCATATAAATATATTCTTCTTTATGATACTACGCTGAACTACTCTCTGGTTGGACACTCTAATCGTTGGTAGGGCTATAACAGCACACCTCAAAGTTCATCTTTCCCATCTAGATAACCCCACACTGTCACCTTGAGTACTAGATCGGTCCAACAAACACCACAATTTCATAAAGAAATCCAACTCCAAATATAACTCATAACAAGTATTTGTAATCTCTAGCCTAAGTGCCACCATGGTGTGCACACGGTCAACTTCACACACATGGGGAGAGCAGAGATCTATTAAAGCACTTGAGTAGCAAGGTAGATCTACTTGATTACAAAGCTCATGATCACAATATGATCATGCATAGAGAGAGATGAACACATAGCTACTGGTAGAACCCTTAGCCTCGAGAGAGAACTACTCCCTCCGCATCATGGGAATCAGCAATGGTGATGGAGATGGTGGTGGAGTCGATGGAGATGGCTCCGGGGGCACTTCCCCGTCCCGGCAGGGTGCCGGAATAGAGACTTTCTGTCCCTCGAATCTCCCCTTCGGTGGCAGCGGCGCTGCGGAACTTTTCGTGGCTGGAGGATGGATGATTTAGGGTTTCTGTATCAAGAGGCTTCTTATAGGCGAAGAGGCAAGGTCAGTGGCCGGCCAGGGGGCCCACACCTACTGGTGGCGCGGCCAGGGCTAGCCCGCGCCACCACATGATGTGGACACCATGTGGCCCCTCTCCGTCTCGTCTTCTGGCTCCGTGAGTCTTCCGGTAAAATATCGACTTTGGCTTTTGTCCCGTCCAATTCCGAGAATATTCATTTTCTGACTTTTTGGAACCAAAAACAGCAGAAAACAGGCAACTGGCACTATGGCATCTTGTTAATAGGTTAGTCCCAGAAAGTGTATAAAAAGTACTCCAAAGTTGGAACAAAACATAAGAAAGTAGATAAAACCAAGCATGGAACATCAAAAATTATGGATACGTTAGCAACGTATCAGAAAGCTAGGTCTAGGTCTCCTCCCTCAAATCCCCAAGGGGCACCTAGTTTGTGTGGCTAGAGAGGGAGATCTAGGTGGTTGGACCTCAGCATTAATGGAGGAGAGAGAGTTGAAGCCGTAGCCTTCACTTGGAGAAGAAGGGGGTATATATAGCCCTCCCCCCCAAAGAAAAATAGCCGTTGCAACATCACTAACCCCGGAGTCTCCGGGCTTTAGGGCCGGAGTCTCCGAGGGGAGTCTCCGGGGTGGGAGGCTGGACTCCGGTCAGGACTCTGGAGGGGGTTACTGGGAGCAAAACGAGCCACCCGGGAGACCAGGCCGGAGACAACCCCGGAGTCTCCGGCTCCAGCCCCGGAGTCTCTGGTGACTAGGGCTGGAGTCTTCAGCACGGCCGGAATCTCCGGGGAGGACGCATGACACCGGGTCCAGCTCCGGACCTGGACACAGAGAGATTGCCAGGGGCCAGAGACTTGCCCGGCGACCTGGCCGGAGTCTCCGGGCCTGGACCCCAGAGTCTCTGGACCTAGGGGATGCAGAACCCCAAGCTTCCAACATACACCTTTTCTTCATGAAAATTTGAACCCTTCTCCTTCGAATACTAGAACACTGTCTTGTGCATTTATACGGATGTACCTGCAATGCTTAGCACACGGTAAAAACTATCTTGTGTTGACACCAAACATCAAAACATGATTAGGGCAGGAAATGCCCTTTCAAAAGTGCTCTCTCTCAAACTGTAGGAGCTCCGACTAATCGCGATGAATCTTCTCCATTGCCACCTGAGAGAGGTCTCGAACCCTAATCTACAAAAACGCATGCCAGTTCTCCTTCTCCTGCTCGCAGGTCACCATCCGTCCAAACATCCACGTGGTGACGTGTGATGTCTGCGTACACTTCTATTCTTGTAGATAGTGTTGGGCCTCCAAGTGCAGAGGTTTGTAGAACAACAGCAAGTTTCCCTTAAGTGGATCACCCAAGGTTTATTGAACTCAGGGAGGAAGTGGTCAAAGGTATCCCTCTCAATCAACCCTGCAATCAAGATACAAGAAGTCTCTTGTGTCCCCAACACACCCAATACAGTTTTCAGGTGTATAGGTGCACTAGTTCGGCGAAGAGATAGTGAAATACAAGTAATATGGATGATTATAAGTGGTAATTGCAATCTGAAATAAGAGTGGCAGCAAGCAAACGTGTAACATGACTGATTGTAAATGGTGTTTCAATGCTTAGAAACAAGGCCTAGGGATCATACTTTCACTAGTGGACACTCTCATATAAATATCTTCTCTTTATTATGCTACCTTGAACTACACTCTGGTTGGACGATGTAGGGCTATAACAACACACCTTAAAGTTCGCATTCCCCATCTAGATAACCCCTCACTGTCACCTTGAGCAGTAGATGGTTCCAACAAACACCACAATATCATAGAGACACCCAACTCAAATTATACTTGTGATAAGTATTTCTGTAACCTTAGCCTAAGTGCCACACGGTGTGCACACTGTCAACTTCACACACATGGGGATAAGCAGAGATTAATTAAAGCACTTGAGTAGCAGAATAGATCTATAGATTACAAAGCTCATGATCTCAATAAGATCATGCATAGAGAGAGAGATGAACACATAGCTACCGGTAGAGCTCTTAACCTCGAGAGAGAACTACTCCCTCCTTATCATGGGAGTTAGCAACGGAGATGGAGATGGCAGTGGAGTCGATGGAGATTGCTCCAGGGGCACTTCCCCATCCAGGCAGGGTGCCGGTACAGAGACTTTTGTCCTCCGAATCTCCTCTTCGGTGGCGGCAGTGCTGCGGAACTTTTCGTGGAATTCCGATCTTGTCTCTACAGTTTTCATCTCGGGGGAATATATAGGCGAAGAGGCAAGGTCAGTGGAGGCCCGAGCGGCCCACACCACCTGGTGGCGTGTCTGGGGGTACCTGCGCCACCATAGGGTGTGGCCGCCTCGGTGCCCTCCTCTGTCTCTGCTTTGGACTCTGTCTTGTGTCGAGAAAAATAGGAACTTTGGCTTTTGTTTTGTCCAATTCAGAGAATATTTCTTTACTAGCTTTTCTGAAACCAAAAACAGCAGAAAACACGCAACTGACACTACGACATCTTGTCAATAGGTTAGTTCCATAAAATGTATAAAAATGCCTCAAAGTGTAGATAAAACATAAGATAGTTGATACAAAACAAGCATGGAGCATCAAAAATTATAGATACGTTTACGACGTATCAACCATCCCCAAGCTTAACTCCTGCTCGTCCTCGAGTACGTAAGTGATAAAAAGAATAATTTTTGAGGTGACATGCATTATCATAATTTTGATCAAGGTATTTGTAAAACATTGATAGCTGGGATCATAGTACTCTAACATAAACATGAAATATATAGTTTTAACAATAAGACAAAGCAACTAAGTTGCAACATAAAAAGGTACAAACAAAATATCATGAATAACAATGCATTGAAAGGCATTTGTTTGTTTCACATATAGAAAACATAATAATAGTCGTATTTAGCTTGTCCATCATGGTATAGCAAAACATAAATGCATAGGACACCTTCAAAGTTCATAAGGGTGACTAGATACAAATAATTTAGGAACAAGCAATATCAAAGTTATGAATCAATCAACAAGTTTTGGGACAATGGACATTAAACTAAGACTGACCACTATGCTCTCTCAATTGGTGCATAAAGATAGAAGATGGAGACTCAACATAAAAGTAAAAAAGAAAGGCCCTTCACAGAGGGAAGCAATGATTTCAAGTTTCATAAAGAGCTTTCAAAAATTATGGTACTTATTAGCTTCCAGCTCTCATTGCCCCTATCATAAGCATCTTGAGGTGATTAAGGTTGAAGTGACCCAAATATGAGGATATGCTTCACAAGATATAAGTTGAAAATCTCATGCCCCTTGCTTACGAGTACCGAACCTCATGCTACTCAACTTTAGTCACAAGTAAGTTCTTGTCATTGTAAATACATGTGTATCATGCAGAACCGCCAACAGGGTACCCCTTGCCCCATGACAAGGAGCTTTCCCATATCAAAATGACAAGGCAATAGACAATGAGCATCTTGGTGATCTTTTTATTTGCTATTTGCATAGGCTTTTATTGAGGATGCTTCACAAAATGCTCACTATGGTTATGCTGCAAGTTTCCACCATGATTAGGCATGGCTTAGGATACCCGCCCAGGCGTTTCTATAACACACATACAAACTCCATGAGCTTACAAGCTCCCCTTTTATTTCACACCGCCGGGATCCATAAACAAAAGAACATGATATCAACTGAATAATAAGTGCAATGTTGAAAACGTTCCCCATGATAACATGGTTCTGCTAATTCACAACTTATAAAGTGCAAGCATATAAGCAACATACATGGACACAATGGTTCACGTTTATTAAGTGCAATAAATTAAAGTGTGCCATCAAGTTTGTTAGAGCTTTAATCACTAATTTTCACATAACAAGTTTAATTTGAAAGGTAGATAGAAACATGAATATACTTGGAATGGTGTAACACACCATGCATAGGAATTTATAGTGGACTCTTTGGTATAACTTGGTTTCTTGGGAGTTGGATGCATGAGTAGAACTCATACTCAGTACAAGTGGAGGCTAGCAAAAGACTAGGAGCGACCAACTAAGAGAGCAATAATGGCCATAATCATGCAAAGCGACAAAACATTATTAATTAAAACATAAAGTGATATTACAAGTCAAAAACTAAATGATCATAGAGGCTAAGGTGACTGGTTCATAGTCTTAACATGGTGTAAGCATGTGCCAAGTCAACCCAAATAAAGCATCAAAGGAGAATGCCATAATATTATGCTTTTGTATGCTAAAACAACGCATGATTCGTTCAAGGCACATTAAGCAATCTCAATTGTTTGAAACAAGTCATGCTACAACAATAATCACTAAGCATATGGTCAAAGCAACATCTGGCATGACATGATAAAGTCTAAGTCACAGTCAAAACGAGCTTCCTTTTGTACCACTATAAGCATGAAACTTCTTACTCTTTTCCAACACCAATCGACTTATTTGAAACAACTCTCAAAGATAATAATCAATAAAGACCAGAGAGCGTGTATCACCCATCTAAAAAGAAGAACTAAAAAGTTATAAGCCAAAAGAATAAGAAAACTAAAGCTAAACGTAGTGCTAGCAAAGGAGAACACTCACAAAACAATAAGAGTGAAAACTAGAGTGTTCTAGGCAATGAATTATGGGGTGTGTCTCTCTCCAAAAGAAGTGTGTTGGGATCCAACCAACTTATTGCGGCAAAGAAAGCAAAATAAAACTAAAAACAAAGACGCTCCAAGAACAACACATAGTGCATAAGGTAATAAAAATAAAGTGTCTTGAAAGATGACCTCAGATTATTGATGAAGAAGGGCATGCCTTGGGCAACCCCAAACTTTGACACTTGTACTTCTTGAATATTTCTTGGGGTGACACGGGTGATATCCCCAAGCTTGAGCTTTTGTCCATACTTCATCTCATCACATTATTCTTCCCTACACTTGAAAATTTCCTTCATACAAAACTTCACACAATCTTCATTAGCAACATTAGTGTATTTAAGATAATAAGTCTTTGGGTTTAGTTTCAACACAAGTAAATCATCCATTGAAACATAAGCTACTGTAGAAATTACTTTTAAAAGCTCAAGTGATCCAAGGGAACTCAACAAGAAACCGATTAAGAGACAAATGCAAATAATGGGAGAAATCTGTCAAAACAGACCAGCATGTAAAGACCGTTTTTTTCGAAAATCTTCTGTTGCTCAAATCGAAAAGTGAAAAACTAACGAAAGTTAGGTAACAACTTGGTGCATAAGCACAAAAACATTACAGCTCAATCCGACGTACTGAGATTTTTCATGATTTTTTATAGTGAAGCACAAAATTCTGTTTCGGGACAGCAACTTTCCCAAGTCTTTCTTCTCTCTCATTAGAGGATATTCTTGGCACAAATTCACACAAAAAGGATAAGGAGAGGTTATTACTGAGGCAATAACTTCCAAGACTCAACAAAATAAAAACTTACTGAAAGTAGAAATATAATGGGTTGTCTCCCAAAAGCTCTTTCTTTATAGCCATTAAGATAGCCATGATAATTTCGATGATGCTCACATAAGAAATATGAATTGAAGTAAAAGAGAGCATCAAGAAGCAAATATGGAACAAATTTAAGTCTAACCCACTTCCTATGAAAAATAATCTGGTAAAGAAACAAGTCATGAAAGCAAAAAGCAACAAGCATAGGAAAGCAAAACAAGTGCAACTTCAAAATTTTCAACATAAAGACGGGAAACTTAATATTGTTGAGATACATAAACCATGTTTTCCTCTCTCATAATAACTTGCAGTAGCATCATGAATAAAATTAACAATATAAATATCACATAAAACATTCTTATCATGAGCCACATGCATAAAATATTTATTACTCTCCCTATAAGCACAGTCATTCTTATTAATCGCAGTGGTAGCAAATTCAACAAAATAGCTATCATTATTATTCTCATCACCATAATCATCAAATATAGGAGGCATATTGTAATCATAATTAATTTTCTCCTCAATAGTAGGTGGACTGAAAATATCATATTCATCATTGTAATCATCATATATTGGAGGCATATTATCATCAAAGTAAATTTTCTCCTCCGTGCTTGGGGGACTAAAAATATCATTTTCATAAAAAATAGCTTCCCCAAGCTTACACTTTTCCATAGCATTAGCAATAATGGTGTTCAAAGAATTCATAGTAATGACATTGCTATTAGCACGCAAATAAAGTTCCATAGGTTTTTTAATTTTCTCTTCAATCACTTCATGTCCTAACTCAAGATAAATACTATAAAGCTCTCTAATTTTGTTGTTGTTTTCCATTAAGCCTAACTAGTGAAAATAAAAACAAGAAACAAAAAGATATAATTGCAGAATCTAAAGTAAATAACTTCGAGCACTCACACACCAGAAACAGTATTAGAAGATAGCTTAGTAGCCAGAGGATGTGAGTACCTTTTACCTTACCTCCCCGGCAACGACACCGGAAAATAGATTGATGTCTACACGTGCTTCTATTCTTGTAGACAGTGTTGGGCCTCCAAGTTCAGAAGTTTGTAGAACAACAGCAAGTTTCCCTTAAGTGGATCACCCAAGGTTTATCGAACTCAGGGAGGAAGTGGTCAAAGGTATCCCTCTCAATTAACCCTGCAATCAAGATACAAGAAGTCTCTTGTGTCCCCAACACACCCAATACACATGTCAGGTGTATAGGTGTACTAGTTCGGCGAAGAGATAGTGAAATACAAGTAATATGGATGATTATAAGTGGTAATTGCAATCTGAAATAATAGTGGCAGCAAGCAAACATGTAACATGACTGATTGTAAATGGTGTTTCAATGCTTAGAAACAAGACCCAGGGATCATACTTTCACTAGTGGACACTCTCATATAAATATCTTCTCTTCATTATGCTACCTGAACTACTCTTCGGTTGGATGATGTAGGGATATAATAACACACCTTAAAGTTTGCATTCCCCATCTAGATAACCCCTCACTATCACCTTGAGTGCTAGATGGTTCCAACAAACACCACAATATCATAGAGACACCTAACTCAAATTATACTTTTGATAAGTATTTTTGTAACCTTAGCCTAAGTGCCACACGGTGTGCACACTGTCAACTTCATACACGTGGGGATAAGCAGAGATTAATTAAAGCACTTGAGTAGCAGAATAGATCTATAGATTACAAAGCTCATGATCTCAATAAGATCACGCATAGAGAGAGAGAGAGATGAACACATAGCTACCGGTAGAGCCCTTAGCCTCGAGAGAGAAATACTCCTTCCTTATCATGGGAGTTAGCAATGGCGATGGAGATGGCGGTGGAGTCGATGGAGATGGCTCTGGGAGCACTTCCCCGTCCGGGCAGGGTGCCGAAACAGAGAATTCTGTCCCCCGAATCTCCTCTATGGTGGCGACGGTGTTGCGGAACTTTTCGTGGAATTCTGATCTTGTCTCTAGAGTTTTCATCTCTGGGAGAATATATAGGCAAAGGGGCAAGGTCGGTGGAGCCCCGAGGGGCCCCACACCACCTGCTGGCGCGCCTAGGGGTACTCGCTCCACAATAGGGTGTGGCCGCCTCGGTTCCCTCCTCCGTCTCTACTTTGGACTCTGTCTTGTGTCGGGAAAAATAGAAACTTCGGCTTTTGTTTCGTCCAATTCCAAGTATATTTCTTTATTAGCTTTTCTGAAACCAAAAACAAGCAGAAAACAGGCAACTGGCGCTGTGGAATCTTGTCAATAGGTTAGTTCCATAAAATGTATAAAAATGCCTCAAAGTGTAGACAAAACATAAGATAGTTGATACAAAACAAGCATGGAGCATCAACAATTATAGATACGTTTACGGCGTATCAACGTGTCAAAGATCCCCATCCACCACCGCATGTGGTCGACGATGATCTCGACTAAGTAGTTATCAGATTCCCGTTGCCGCATGCAGAAGAAGCTAGTGGATGGTGTCTACGCACTTCTATTCTTGTAGACGGTTGTTGGGCCTCCAAGTGTAGAGGTTTGTAGAACAGCAGCAAGTTTCCCTTAAGTGGGTCACCCAAGGTTTATCAAACTCAGGGAGGAAGCGGTCAAAGGTATCCCCTCTCAAGCAACCCTGCAATCAAGATACAAAAAGTCTCTTGTGTCCCCAACACACCCAATACACTTGTCAGGTGTATAGGTGCACTAGTTCGGCGAAGAGATAGTGAAATACAAGTGGTATGAATAATTATAAGTGGTAACGGTGCCAAAAAATAGCTTGATGGCGTGGAAGAGACTAAAGGCAAACTGAAATAAAGATGGAAGCACGCAAACATGTAACAGATCTAGTTGCAAACGGTGTTTCAATGCTTAGAAACAAGGCCTAGGGATCATACTTTCGCTAGTGAACACTCTCATATAAATATCTTCTCTTCATGATACTACTATGAACTACTCTCCGGATGGACACTCTAATCCATGGTAGGGCTATAACAGCACACCTCAAAGTTCGCTTTTCCCATCTAGATAAGCCCACACTGTCACCTTGAGCTCTAGATGGTTCCAACAAACACCACAATTTCATAGAAACATCCAACTCCAAATATAACTCATAGCAAGTAATTGTAATCTCTAGCCTAAGTGCCACCATGGTGTGCACGTTGTTACTTTCACACACATGGGGAGAGCAGAGATCTATTAAAGAACTTGAGTAGCAAAGTATATCTACTTGATTACAAAGCTCATGATCACAATATGATCATGCACAGAGAGAGATGAACACATAGCTACCAGTAGAACACTTAGCCTCGAGAGAGAACTACTCCCTCCTTATCATGGGAATCAGCAATGGCGATGGAGATGGTGGTGGAGATCGATGGAGATGGCTCCGGGGGCACTTCCCCATCCCGGCAGGGTGCCAGAACAGAGACTTTCTATCCCCCGAATCTCCCCTTCAGTGGCGGCGGCGCCGCGGAACTTTTCATGGATTTCTGTGACGACGTAGGGTTTTTGCATCGGGAGGATTTTATAGGCAAAGGGGCAAGGTCTGTGGCCGGCCAGGAGGCCCACACCATGCCCTGGCACGGCTAGGGGGACCCGTGCCCAAGGGTGATCTGGCCACCCTGTGTCCCCCCTTCGTATCTCCTTCTGGCTCCATGAGTCTTCCGAGAAAATAACGACTTTGGCTTTTGTCCGGTCCAATTCCGAGAATATTCATTTTCTGACTTTTTTGGAACCAAAAACAGCAGAAAATAGGCAACTGGCACTGTGGCATCTTGTTAATAGGTTAGTCCAAGAAAGTGTATAAAAATACTCCAAAGTGTGGACAAAACATAAGAAAGTAGATATAAACCAAGCATGGAACATCAAAATTATAGATACGTTAGCAACGTATCAACATCCCCAAGCTTAATTCCTGCTCGTCCTCGAGTAGGTAAGTGATAAAAAGAAAGAATAATTTTTGAGGTGACATTCACCATCATAAACTTGATCAAAGTATCTGTAAAACATTCATAGCTGGGATCATAGTACTTCAACATAGCATGAAAGATAAAGTTCTAACAATAAGACATAGCAACTATGTTGCAACATGAAAAGGCATAAACAAAAGATTCATGAATAACAATGCTTTGCAAGACATTTGTTTGTTTCACATAAAGAAAACATAGCATAGTGGCATTCAGCTTGTCCCTCATAGAGTAGTAAATATAAATGCATAGGACACCTTCAAAGTTCATAAGAGTGACTAGATACAAATAGTTTAAGAACAAGCAATACCAAAGTTATGCATCAATCAACAAGTCTTGGTACAATGCACATAGAACTAAGAATGGCCACTATGCTCTCAAAGTAAGTGCATAAATATAGAAGGTGGACACTCAACATAAAAGTAAAAGAAAGGCCTTCATAGAAGGAAGCAGAGATTCAAGTTTCATAAAGAGATTCCAAAAAATATGGTACTTATTAGCTTTCAGCTCTCATTGCCCCTATCATAAGCATCTTGAAGTGATTAAGGTTAAAGTGAACAAACTATGGTGTATATGCTTGACGAAGTATAAGTTGGAAATCTCATGTCCCTTGAATACGAGGGCCGCTCCTCATGCTACTCAAGTTTAGTTATCGGTAAGTTCTTGTCATTGTAAGTACATGTGCATCATAGAGAACCGCCAACAGGGTACCCCTTGCCCGATGATACGGAAGAATCCCCATATCAAAATGACAAGGCAAGCAGACAACGAGCATCTCAGCAATCTTCTTATTTACCATGGGAAAATGGTGTTTTTCTCTCTTTCCTCTTTTCTCATATCTCTTTTTTCTCTTTTTTTATTTTTTTATTTTTCTCCATATCTGACTCTTTTTTATAAGAAGAATGCTTCATAGATAGCTCATTATGGTTACGTGATACATTGCAAATGTATCTATAATTTTTGATGTTTCATGCTTGGTTTTATCCACTTTCTTGTGTTCTGTTCCAACTTTGGAGTACTTTTCATATGATTTCTTGGACTAACCTATTAACAAGAGACACAGTGCCAGCTGCCTGTTTTTCTGCTGTTTTTGGTTCCAGGAAAGTCAGAAAATGAATATTCTCGGAATTGGACGGGACAAAAGCCAAAGTGCCTATTTTCTGGAAGTGATCAAGTGCCAGAATACGAGACGGAGAAGGGCCAGGGATCCACCACACCACCTGGTCGCGCGGCCAGGCCTGGCCCGCGCTAGGGGGTGGTGTAACCGCTCCCGGCACCCCCTCGGCCTCTCCTTCCGCCTATATATTATCCTCGGGATCGGGAGGGGTCTGAAGCTCTTCCCGGCACCCTGCCGGAGAGGGGAATTTACCCAGGAGGCCTTCTTCATCACCATGCAAGCCTCCGGTGTGATGCGTGAGTAGTTCATCCTTGGACTACGGATCCATGTAGTAGCTAGATGGCTGATTTCTCCTCCTTTGTGCTTTCATGTTTAGATCTTGTGAGCTCCGTTCATGATCAAGATCATCTATTTGTAATTCATACATGTTGTTTTTGCAGGGATCCGATGGATATTGAGATGCTATTTCTGATTGATTATTGATTTTATCATGTCTTTGTTATTTGAGATCTTGCATGCTTTCTGTTGTTAGTAGCTATCTTGGCCAAGTAGATGCTAGCAACTCCAAGAGTTAGTATTTATGCTCGATAGTGGGTTCATGCCTCTGGTAATCTGGGGAAGTGACAGAAATCTCTAAGGTACTAGATGTGTCGTTGCTACTAGGGAGAAAACAACAATCCTGTGTTCATAGAAAAATCGTATTGTTTACTTTACATGCAGTTCGTAAAGCAATAATTTGTTGCTTGCAACTTAATACTAGAGGGGGTTCGGATGATAACCTGAAGGTGGATTATTAGTCATAGATGCAGTTGGATGGCGGTCTATGTATTATGTTGTAATGCCCAATCAAGTCTCAGAGGAGTCAAGATGATTAGTATATGCATGTATTGCTTTCTCGGTGTTTGTCAATTGCCCCGTTGTAATTTGTTCACCCAGCATGTTATCTATCTTAAGGAGAGCCACCTCTAATGAACTATGGATCCCGGTCCTTTTCTTTACATACAATCTACAATCTTTTACTGCTTTGTGTTTACTTTCTGCAAACTTTTACTTCTTTCCATTCGACACGTTTAATCCTTTGTTTACCGCAAAACACGGTGAGATTGAAAACCTCATCGCAAGTTGGGGACAAAGTTCTGTGGTTGTGTTATGCAGGTCTCCACGTTGCTACTAGCATCAATAGTGCGCCCTGCCAAAGCTCACCTAGTAACACCTTTGGGGTGTTTCCTTGCTCCTACTGGTTCGATTAAACCTTGGTTTCATAACTGAGGGAAACTTGCTGATGTGCTCATCATACCTTCCTCTTGGGGTTCCCAACAAGCTCTACATCAACACCGCCATCAAGCATTTTTCTTGGTGCCGTGCATTGAGCCATCAAAGCATTTTTCTGGCGTCGTTGCTGGGGAGTCAAGGACATCTTCACAAGGGGAGTCCCTCATAACCAATCTCTTTGCTTTGTTGTTTTTGTTTTGCTTAGTTTCTTCTTGCTTTGTTTGCTTGTTTTGCTCTTCAAATACACACACACAAATAGTTTTACTTGTTTGCTTTCTTATTTGAAAACCCAAAAAAATGACTACTCTTGAAAACACTAAGTTGTGTGACTTCACTAGCACCAACAACAATGATTTTATGAGCACACCTATTGCTCCACCTGTGGCTGAAAATACTTTCTTTGAGATAAAACCTGCTTTACTCAATCTTGTTATGAGAGAGCAATTTTCTGGTATTGGTAATGAAGATGCTGCTTCCCATCTAAATAACTTTGTTGAACTTTGTGAGATGCAAAAGCATAAGGATATAGATGGTGATATTATTAAGCTGAAATTGTTTCCTTTCTCTTTGAGAGGAAAAGCTAAAGAATGGTTGAATTCCTTAACTAGGAATAGTATTGATTCTTGGACTAAATGCAAAGATGCTTTTATTGGAAAATACTATCCTCCTGCTAAGATTATATCCATGAGAAGTGAAATAATGAAGTTTAAACAACTTGATAATGAGCATGTTGCTCAAGCTTGGGAAAGAATGAAATCTTTGGTAAAGAATTGTCCCACTCATGGACTGACTACTTGGATGATCATCCAAACTTTTTATGCAGGATTGAACTATTCTTCAAGGAACCTATTGGATTCAGCTGCTGGATGTACCTTTATGACCATCACTTTGGGTGCTACAACAAAACTTTTGACAATATGATGGTTAATTATTCTGAATGGCATACTGAGAGAGCTCCACAAGGTAAGAAGGTAAATTCTGTTGAGGAAACCTCTTCCTTGAGTGATAAAATTGATATTATTATGTCCATGTTTGTTAATGGGAAAGCCCATATTGATCCAAATAATGTTCCTTTAGACTCTTTGGTTTCTCAAGAAGAGCAAGTTGATGTGAACTTCATAAGAAATAACAATTTTGGCAACAATGCTTATAGGAACAATTTTGGTAACAACAATTATAAGCCGTATCCTCCCAACAATGGTAATGCTTATGGAAATTCTTACAACAATAATAGGAGTGCTCCCTCTAAACTTGAAGTTATGCTTAAAGAGTTTATTAGTAAACAAACTGCTTTCAATAAAACTATTGAGGAAAAACTCTCTAATGTTGAAAGAAATATAGCATCTTTGGCTAAAGCTCAATCTACTTTGAATAAAATGGCTGCTAAACCTGAAGCCAATGAGAATCCCTTTGCAGCTACTAATGCTATACAAGTAAGAATTGATGAAAATGTTAGACTATTAGCTGAATTACATGCTAAGTGGGAAAGAGAAGATGAAATTGCTAGAAACATTTGTGTTTCTACTATCACCACCACTAGTGTTGAGGCTAGTAATAGTCCTACTACTTTAGATGATAAAGTTGATTTTTATTTTGATGGTTGCAATATCTCTGAAGTTATTAAGTTCCTACAAAAGCTTGCTAAAAGTCCTAATGCTACTGCTATGAACATGGCTTTTACAAAACAGATTATTGATGCTCTAATAAAGATTAAAGAAGAAAAGATGAAACATAAAGCTTCTATTCCTATAAAGCAAGAAGATGGTTGGGAACCCATCATTAATATGAAAGTGAATGACTTTGATTTCAAAGATTTGTGTGATCTTGATAGTAGTGTTTCTATTATGCCTAGAAGGATTTATGATATGCTTAATTTGCCTCCTCTTGAAGATTGTTATTTGAATGTCCCACTTGATGCTAATGCTAAAAAGAAACTCATGGGGAGTCTTAATGATGTTATTATTATAGTTAACGATTCCTATGTCCCCGTTGATTTCTATGTTTTGGATGTTGAATACAATGCTTCTTGTCCTATTACTTTGGGAAGACCTTTTCTTAGAACTGTTGGTGCCATCATTGATATGAAAGAAGGCATCATTAAATATCAACTCCCACTCAAGAAAGGTATAGAACACTTCCCTAGAAAGAGAGAAGGGATTTCTTTTGCTTCTCCTATGAAAACAAAATTTGGTCTTAATGCTTCTTCATTTGAGAACACTTGATTCTTTCTTTGCTTCTTATGCCTAACTTAAAGGCGTTAAAGAAAAGTACTTATTAGGAGATAACCCAAAAGTTTTAGATGAGTCTTGGAAGTTATTACCTCTGCAATAACATCTCCTTATCCTTTTTATTTGCTTTTTGTGCCAAGAGTAACCTCTAATGAGAGTGAAGTAATGATTGGGAAAGTTGCTGTCCCGAAACAGATTTTTTTGCTTCACCGTAAACATTCGTGAGAGAGCTATGTATGTCGGATTGAGCTGTAATTATTTTTGATTATGCCCCCGGTTGTTATCTAACTTTCGTTAGTTCAACACTTTTTGATTTGAGCAACAGAAGGTCTTCGAAAAAATTCGTCTTTACATGCTGGTCTGTTTTGACAGATTTCTACCATTTTCTGCATTTGCTTTTTGTTGGTTCCTTCTTGAGTTCTTTGGGGGAATTGAGCTTTTTGAGAAAAGTTCTAAAGTAGCTAGTGTTCTAATGGAAGTTTATTTGGTCTTAGAACTGAACCTTGAGACTTATTTATCTTAAGTGCACTAATGTTGCTAATGAGATTGTGTGAAGTTTTGTATGAAGGAAAAAATTTCAGGTGTATGGAAGGAATGAGTAATGAGATGAAGGATGGACTAAAGCTCAAGCTTGGGAATGCCACGCGTGTCACCCCAAGAAATATCCAAGAAGTACAAGCGTCAAAGCTTGGGGATGCCCAAGGCATCCCCTTCTTCATCAATAAAAATTTCAGGTTTCTTCTAAACGCTTCATTTTTATTGTTTCATGCACAGTTGTGTTTTTCTTGGAGCGTCTTCTTTTTCGTTTTGGTTTTGGTTTTCGTTTTCTTTGGTTTGCTTAGTTTTCTGAATAAATTGGTTGGACCCCCTCTTTCATACATTGGTTTGCAAATAGTTTGGTTTGGTTTGGAAAAGAGTAGGAAAGTTCATGCTTATGTGGTAAAAAGAGCTCGTTTTTGACTGTGGCCTATGCTTTGTCATGCCATGCTTGATATTGTTTTGGCTTCATGCTTAGTATTCTTTGCTGTAGCATGGCTTGTTATAAACAATTGAGATTGCTTAATGTGCGTTGGATGAATCATGCGTTGTTTTAGCATATTAAAGCATAGTATAGTGGTATTCTCCTTTGATGCTTTATTTGGGTTGACTTGGCACATGCTCACACCATGTTATGACTATCTCAAGTCACCATAGCCTTTATGATCCTTTAGTTTTCAACTTGTAGTATCACTTTATGCTTTGATCAATGATGTTTTATCGCTCTGCATGATTATGGCCATTATTGCTCTCTTAGTTTGTCGCTCCCAGTCTTTTGCTAGCCTCCACAACAAAGTATGAGTTCCACTCATGCATCCAACTCACTAAACCAAGTTATTCCAAAGAGTCCACTATACCTACCTACTAGCTCATGCTATTCCAAGTACATTCATGCTTTTGTTTACCTTCCACTTGTTATGAGAAACTAGTGATTAAATCTCTCATGAACTTGAAGTCACACTTTACTTTACTTGCCCTTAATAAACTTGAACCATTGTGTCTTCTATGTTGTATATGCTTGCACTTATTTGTTGGAAATTAGCAGAACCATGCTTTCATGGGGAACACTTTCAACATTGCATTTGGTACTTGTACCTAGTTGATATCATGCTCTTTTGTATATGGATGTCGTCGGTGTGAAATGAAAGGGGAGCTTGTAAGTCCATGGAGTTATGTATATGTGTTAGAGAAACGCTTGGGCCGCTAGTCTAATCCATGTTGACATGGTGGAAACCTGCAGCGTAACCATAATGAGCTGTCTATGAAGCATTCTTCTTATAAAAAAAGAGTCCTATAGAGAAAAAAAGAAGAGAAAAAGAAAAAAAAAGATACTATGAAAAGAGGAAAGAGAGAAAAAAGGACCATATTCCCATGGTAAATAAGAAGAATGTTGAGATGCTCGTTGTCTGCTTGCCTTGTCATTTTGATATGGGGATTCTTCCGTATCATCGGGCAAGGGGTACCCCGTTGGTGGTTCTCAATGATACACATGCTTACGATGACAAGAACTTACCGGTGACTAAACTTGAGTAGCATGAGGAGCGGCCCTCGTGTACAAGGGACATGAGATTTCTGACTTATACTTCGTCAAGCATGTACACCATAGTTTCTTCACTTTAACCTTAATCACTTCAAGATGCTTATGATAGGGGCAATGAGAGCTGAAAGCTATAAGTACCATAATTTTTAGAAGCTCTTTATGAGACTTGAATCCCTACTTCCTTTTACAAAAGGCCTTTCTTCCACCATTATATTGAGTCTCCACCTTCTATCTTTATGCACCTACTTTGAGAGCATAGTGGCCATTCTTAGTTTTATGTGCATTGTCCCAACACTAGTTGATTGATGCATAACTTGTTATTGCTTGTTTGAAACTATTGTATCTAGTCACTCTTATGAACTTTGAAGGTGTCCTATGCATTTATATTTGCTACTCTATTGAGGGACAAGCTGAATACTATTATGCTATGTTTTCTTTATGTGAAACAAACAAACGTCTTGCAAAGCATTGTTATTCATGAATCTTTTGTTTGTGCCTTTTCATGTTGCATCATAGTTTCTTTGCTTATTGCTAGAACTTTGTCTTTCATGTTATGATTGAAGTACTATGATCCTAGCTTTGAATGTTTTGCAAATACTTTGATCAGGTCTTTGATGGTGCATGTCACCTCAAAAATTATTCTTTCTTTTTATCACTTACCTACTCGAGGACGAGCAGGAGTTAAGCTTGGGGATGTTGATACATTGCAAATGTATCTATAATTTTTGATGTTCCATGCTTGGTTTTATCCACTTTCTTGTGTTTTGTTCCAACTTTGGAGTACTTTTCATATGATTTCTTGGACTAACCTATTAACAAGAGCCACAGTGCTAGCTGCCTGTTTTTCTACTGTTTTTGGTTCCAAGAAAGTCAGAAAATGAATATTCTCGGAATTGGACGAGACAAAAGCCAAAGTGCCTATTTTTCCGGAAGTGATCAAGTGCCAGAATACGAGACGGAGAAGGGCCAGCGAGCCACCACACCACCTGGCCGCGCGGCCAGGCCTGGCCCGCGCCATTGGGTGGTGTGGCCGCTCCCGGCACCCCCTCGGCCTCTCCTTCCGCCTATATATTGCCCTCGGGACGAAAACCCTAAGGACCCGATCAAAAATCCACGAAAGAGTTTGTAGCCGCCGTCATCTCCATCCCTAGATCGGGAGGGATCTGAAGCTCTTCCCGGCACCCTGCCGGAGAGGGGAATTCACCCTAGAGGCCTTCTTCATCACCATGCAAGCCTCCGGTGTGATGCGTGAGTAGTTCATCCTTGGACTACGGATCCATGTAGTAGCTAGATGGCTGATTTCTCCTCCTTTGTGCTTTCATGTTTAGATATTGTGAGCTCCGTTCATGATCAAGATCATCTATTTGTAATTCATACATGTTGTTTTTGCAGGGATCCGATGGATATTGAGATGCTATTTCTGATTGATTATTGATTTTATCATGTCTTTGTTATTTGAGATCTTGCATGCTTTCTGTTGTTAGTAGCTATCTTGGCCAAGTAGATGCTAGCAACTCCAAGAGTTAGTATTTATGCTCGATAGTGGGTTCATGCCTCTGGTAATCTGGGGAAGTGACAGAAATCTCTAAGGTACTAGATGTGCCGTTGCTACTAGGGAGAAAACAACAATCCTTTGTTCATATAACAATCGTATTGTTTACTTTACATGCAGTTCGTAAAGCAATAATCTGTTGCTTGCAACTTAATACTAGAGGGGGTTCGGATGATAACCTGAAGGTGGATTATTAGTCATAGATGCAGTTGGATGGCGGTCTATGTATTATGTTGTAATTCCCAATCAAGTCTCAGAGGAGTCAAGATGATTAGTATATGCATGTATTGCTTTATCGGTGTTTGTCAATTGCCCCACTGTAATTTGTTCACCCAGCATGTTATCTATCTTAAGGAGAGTCACCTCTAGTGAACTATGGATCCCGGTCCTTTTCTTTACATACAATCTACAATCTTTTACTGCTTTGTGTTTACTTTCTGCAAACTTTTACTTCTTTCCATTCGATACGTTTAATCCTTTGTTTACCGCAAAACACGGTGAGATTGACAACCTCATCACAAGTTGGGGACAAAGTCTTGTGGTTGTGTTGTGCAGGTCTCCGCGTTGCTACTAGCACCGGTAATGCGCCCTGCCAAAGCTCAGCTAGTAACACATTTGAGGTGTTTCCTTGCTCCTACTGGTTCGATTAAACCTTGGTTTCATAATTGAGGGAAACTTGCTGTTGTGCTCATCATACCTTCCTCTTGGGGTTCCCAACGAGCTCTACATCAACACCGCCATCAAGCATTTTTCTGGGCGCCGTGCATTGAGCCATCATTACGCTGCAGGTTTCCACCATGACAGCATGGATTAGATCGACAGCCTAGGTGTTTCTCTAACACACATACATAACTCCATGGACTTACAAGCTCCCCTTTCATTTCACACCGACGACATCCATAGACAAAAGAGCATGATATCAACTAGGTACAAAGTACAAGTGCAATGTTGAAAGTGTTCCCCATGATAGCATGGTTCTGCTAATCCCAACATATAAGTGCAAGCATATACAACATAGACGACACAATGGTTCAAGTTTATTAAGGGAAAGAAAAGTAAAGTGTGCCATCAACTTCGTGAGAGCTTTAATCACTAGTTTTCTCATAACAAGTTTAATTCGGAAGGTAGATAAAAACATGAATATACTTGGAATAGCAAATGCTAATAGGTAGGTATGGTGGACACTTTGGAATAACTTGGTTTTATTAGGAGTTGGATGCATGAGTGGAACTCATACTTGGTTATGGAGGCTAGCAAAAGACTGGGAACGACCAACTAAGAGAGCAATAATGTCCATAATCATGCAAAGCAACAAAACATCATTAATTAAAGCATAAAGTGATATTACAAGTCGAAAACTAAAGGATCATAGAGGCTATGGTGACTTGGGATAGTCTTAACATGGTGTGAGCATTCGCCAAGTCAACCCAAATAAAGCATCAAAGGAGAATACCACAATACTATGCTTTAATATGCTAAAACAACGCATGATTCTTTCAAGCCACATTAAGCAATCTCAATTGTTTATAACATGTCATGTTATAGCAAAATTCACTAAGCATAAAGCCAAAACAATATCAAGCATGACATGATAATGCCTAAGTCATAGTCAAAAACAAGCTCCCTTTTATACCACTAAAGCATGAAGCTTTCTACTCTCTTCCAACACCAAATCAACTTATTTGAAACAACTCACAAAGATAATAATAAATAAAGATCAGTGAGCTTGTCTCACAAATCCACAAAGAAGAACTAAAAAGTTCTAAACTGAAAGCACAAGAAAACTAAGGCCAAAGACAGTGCTAGCAAAAGAGAACACTCATAGAACAATAAGAATGAAAACTAGAGTGTTCTAGGCAATGAATAACGGGGTGTGTCTCTCTACAAAATAAGTGTGTTGGGATCCAACCAACTTATTCAAGCAAACTAAGCAAATGAAAAACCAAAGACAAAAACGAAGACGCTCCAAGAACAACATAACTATGTATGAAACAATAAACATAAAGTGTTTGGAAGAAACCTAGAATTTTTATTGATGAAGAAGGGGACGCCTTGGGCATCCCCAAGCTTTGACGCTTGTACTTCTTGGATATTTCTTGGGGTGACACGGGGTGGCATCCCCAAACTTGATCTTTAGTCCATTCTTCGTCTCATTACATCATTATCTCCATATACCTAAAAAATTTCCTTCATACAAAACTTCACACAATCTTTATTAGCAACATTAGTGCACTCAAGATAATAAGTCTTTGGGTTCAGTTTCAACTCCAATTTTTTTATTAAAACACAAGCTACTGTAGCACTTCCCTTGAAAAGCTCAATTCCCCAAAGAGAACCTAAAAAGGAACCAACAAGAAGCAAATGCAAATAATGACAGAAATCTGTCAAACAGACCAGTAGGTAAAAAGCATTTTTTTCGAAGACCTTCTGTTGCTCAAATCGAAAAGTGTTGAACTAACAAAAGTTAGATAACAACCTGGGTCATAAGCACAAAAATGCACGCCTCAAAACGACGTACAGAGATTTTACACGAATTTTTATAGTGAAGCACAAAAATCTGTTTCCGGACAACAACTTTCCCAAGCATTACTTCTCTCTCATTAGAGGTTACTCTTAGAACAAAAAGCAAATAAAAATGATAAGGAGCATTTATTATAGAGGTAATAACTTCCAAGACTCATCTAAAACTTTTGGGTTATCTCCCAATAAGTACTTTTCTTTACCGCCTTTAAGTTAGGCATGATAGTTTGAGAAGATGCTCACATAAGAAATATGAATTGAAGTAAAAGAGAGCATCAAGATACAAATTCAAAGCACATTTAAGTCTAGGCCACTTCCTATGCATAGGAATCTTGTAAATAAACAAGTCATGAAAGCACAAAGCAACAAGCATAAGAAAGCAAAACAAGTGCAACTTCAAGACTTTCAACATAAAGAGGGGAAACTTAATATTATTGAGATGCATAAAACCATGTTTTCCTCTCTCATAATAACTTTCAATAGCATCATGAGTAAAATTAACAATATAAATATCACATAAAACATTCTTATCATGAGCCACATGCATATAATAATTATTACTCTCCACATAAGCATAGTGATTCTTATTAGTTGTAGTGGGAGCAAATTCAACAAAAATAGCTCTCATTATTATTCTCATCACCATAATCATCAAATATAGGAGGCATATTGTAATTATAATTAATTTTCTCCTCAATAGTAGGTGGACTGAAAATATCATATTCATCATTGTAATCATCATATATTGGAGGTTTGGTATCATCATAAGCAATAGAATAGCTATCTTCCAAAGCTGGGGAACTAAAAAGATCATTTTACAAAAACTAGCTTCCCCAAGCTTAGACTTTTCCATAACGATAGCAATAATGGTGTCCAAAGGATTCATACTAACAACATTGCTATTAGCATGCAAATAAATTTCCATAGGTTTTTTAATTTTCTCTTCAAACAATTCATGTCCTAACTAAAGATAAATACTATAAAGCTCTCTAATTTTGTTGTTGTTTTCCATTAAGCCTAACTAGTGAAAACAAGAAATAAAAATACAAAATTGCAGAATCTAAAGGAAATAGCTTCGAGCACTCACATAGGAGGATGTGAGTACCTTTTACCTTACCTCCCCGGCAACGGCGCCAGAAAATAGCTTGATGTCTACGCACTTCTATTCTTGTAGACAATTGTTGGGCCTCCAAGTGTAGAGGTTTGTAGAATAGCAGCAAGTTTCCCTTAAGTGGATCACCCAAGGTTGATACGTTGAAAACGTATCCATAATTTTTTATGTTCATGCTTGGTTTTATCTACTTTCTTATGTTTTGTCCACACTTTGGAGTACTTTTTATACACTTTATTGGACTAACCTATTAACAAGATGCCACAGTGCTAGCTGCCTGTTTTGTGCTGTTTTTGGTTCTAGGAAAGTTAGAAAATGAATATTCTCGGAATTGGATAGGACAAAAGCCAAAGTCAGTTTTTCACCGAGGGGGGCACGGAGCCAGAATACGAGACGGAGAGGGGCCGGGGGCCGGCCACACCAGCTGGCCGCGTGGGCCAGGCCTGACCACGCCAGGGGGTGTTCTAGCCGCCCTAGGCACCCCCTCGGCCTCCCCTTTTGCCTATAAGATACCTCCGATACAGAAACCCTAAGTACCCGATCAAAATTCCACGAAAGAGTCTGTAGCCGCCGTCATCTCCATCCCTAGATCGGGAGGGATCTGAAGCTCTTCCTGGCACCCTGCCGGAGGGGAGAACTCACCCTGGAGGCTTTCTTCATCACCATGCAAGCCTCCGGTTTGATGCGTGAGTAGTTCATCCTTGGACTACAGGTCCATGTAGTAGCTAGATGGTTGGTTCTTCTCCTTTGTGCTACCATGTTTAGATCTTGTGAGCTCCGTTCATGATCAAGATCATATATTTGTAATCCTACATGTTGTGTTTGCGAGGATCCGATGGATATTGAGATGCTATTTCAGATTGATTATTGATTCTATCATGTCTTTGTTATTTGTGATCTTGCATGCTTTTCGTTGTTAGTAGCTATCTTGGCCAAGTAGATGCTAGCAACTCCAAGAGTTAATATTTATGCTCGATAGTGGGTTCATGCCTCTAGTAATCTAGGGAAGTGACAGAAATCTCTAAGGTACTAGATGTGTTGTTGCTACTAGGGAGAAAACAGCAATCCTTTGTTCATAGAACAATCATATTGTTTACTTTACATGCAATGCGTAATGCAATTATCCGTTGCTTGCCACTTAATACTGGAGGGGGTTCGGATGATAACCTGAAGGTGGATTATTAGTCATAGATGCAGTTGGATTAGGGTCTATGTATAATGTTGTAATGCTAAATCAAATCTCAAAGGAGTCAAGGTGATTAATATATGCTTATATGCTTTCTCGATGTTTGTCAATTGCCCCGCTGTAATTTTTTCACCCAACATGTTATCTATCTTAAGGAGAGCCACCACTAGTGAACTATGGACCCCGGTCCTTTCTTTTATCATCAATCTACAATCTATTTACTGTTTTGTGTTTACTTTCTGCAAGCTTTTACTTTCTTCCATACAATACGTTTAATCCTTTGTTTTCAGCAAACCAGTGAGATTGACAACCTCACTGTAAGTTGGGGACAAAGTTCTGTGGTTGTGTTGTGCAGGATTCCATGTTGCTGCTAGCGCCGATAGTGCGCCCTGCCAAAGACCAGCTAGCAACACCTTTGGCGTGTTTCCTTGCTCCTACTAGTTTGATAACCTTGGTTTCATAACTGAGAGAAAACTTGCTGCTGTGCTCATCATATTCCCCAACGAGCTCGATATATTTTGGGACAACAAGCAAAGGTTTATCGAACTCAGGGAGGAAGTGGTCAAAGGTATCCCTCTCAAGCAACCCTACAATCAAGATACACGAAGTCTCTTGTGTCCCCCAACACACCCAATACACTTGTTAGGTGTATAGGTGCACTAGTTCAGCGACTTCGACAGATTTCTGCCATTATTTGCATTTGCCTCTTAATCTCTTTCTCTTTGAGTTCTCTTTGATCACTTGAGCTTTTAGAAGGAATTGATACAGTAGCTTCTGTTTTAGTGGAAGTTTTACTTGTGTTGAAACTAAACCCAAAGACTTATTATTTTGAATACACTAATATTGCTAATGAAGATTGTGTGAAGTTTTGTATGAAGGAAATTTTCAAGTGTAGGGAAGAATAATGTGATTAGATGAAGTATGGACAAAAGCTCAAGCTTGGGGATGTCACCTGCAACAACCTCGGACCCTACGCTCTAAGTTCAAGCCTAGATGAACCAAAAGTGGTTAAAGTAGTACAGCGGGGGCGCAGGGCCACCCACGTGTAGGCCCGTCGGCCGCCCTAACCACTTCCAAGAACATCGGGACAAGAGCGAGCGACGTAGGCAACAGGCGAAGAGATCAAATACATACACAAGTGAGTATGTATGCAAGCTACCTTACAACAGTTCTCATAGCCATTCCATCTAAAAGAAATAGAAATATTACAACGCCATACGGCAAGATCCAAATATCCTAGATAGATATAATAGTGTAGGATAGCTCCTCATACATCAATCAACAGAGTATCAAGCGGAAGCGGGAAACAAGATCCGAGTACGGACAAGAAGCAAATCGGCATAAGATGCCACATAAATAAGCACATCCCGCCCGCAGTTCTCACGGATCCCCATCCCTGGAATCTCTACACCGAGTGATCGTTGCCAACATCATTTGTCTCCTCCACCCAGTATCCATCTTGTGAATACACTTGTTCATCTGAATCAAACAATTTATCGTGTGAGACCCTAGGGGTACTCAGCAAGTCTTTATGCCTCTAAAGGGGACATATACCCGGGGTGACGCAATTGCAGCAAAAGATAATAACTAACAATTCTATAGATACTCGCTAACCATCCGCCTAACCAATGATAGACGGATGTCCGTTAATTAGGAACAACAGTTATAACAGTATAAAGTAACAGATCCATCCTCCTTCTCGCTTACCAACAAGAAAGCGGACGAACAACCCATCCGTTGGCAGTTTTATTAACCATTCCATGAGTATTGCACTATTTACTAGACAGGTATTTAGTCACATTAAAAGCGGTACTTTAGTTATACTTGTCTATGATCGAGAAACTATGCTCCAAGTCGTCCATAACCGCGGACACGGCTTTCAGAAAGATTTACCCTACAGGGGTGCACAAATAGCAACACACACACGATCGACCTCGGAAAAACCAACTCAAAACCCAACGAGGCTTTCACGACAAAGCATTTATAGGATTCATAAAATATTTCAGGGGCCACCCCATTAAGCTACCCGCAACGAAGTTGGCCGGCTCCGAGACGGACCCAAGATTTGTGTCAATGGCTGTAAACGACTGGGAACCCGAAAGTGTGACTGGGCTTGTCAATACCGCGAAAAGATTCCACGATCCAAAACAGTACAGGTGCTCCACGCACAATCTTAAATAAAGCAGTAAAACATGGCATAGGTACAGGATAGTAATAAAGCCCAAACTACTTTGTGGCAACAAGAAATAAAGTACAAATCAAGCTCATACAAAGGGGGATTCATAGAGTCTCCCGTATGTGGATAGTGCGAATATTCAAGGAACAGGTATCAAGTACTCGGGGTCCTACGGGACACAAGTGGACATAAAAACCAAATGACAGATATTGCCCACCGGTGCCTCTTTCATTAGTTATCCCATACTACTCAGGTTAAGTTGTTTAGGTACCTCGTTATCCATCAGACTCTCACATACCCTACACATGCTGTTCTAACGACTCGCATGGCTCAAACAACTCCTGTACTAATGGCTCATAGGATGGAGGAACAAGCTCCGGTGGGGTTTAAAAGTAAAGGCTATGCAGTGCTTGGGATTCAATTTAATGCAATCACGACTCAATGATGCAAGAATAAGATAGAGGCAATAGGTACTATATGTATGCAAGCATGTGGCAGCGCTTGCCTGGCAGCTCAGTTGAAGCGAGAGATGGATATGGGTAGTACTCCTGGGATTCTTGATAATTCCCTTGCTCGGCGTCTATTCGAAAGAAGAACCAAATAAACAAGGGCCAACATAAATAAAGTGCACAAGCATATAAATAAAATGCTACAAGAAAACAAGCATGCCATGATGAATGATGCACAATTTACATGGCAAAAATATAGCATGGCAAGGGTGAGGTGCGGGGACAAGAATAACTCATTTTATTAATTATTTGGTCAAGTTTTATTACCCTAAACAGTTCTGATTTTTAATAATGACATGATGCATGCTTCAATTCATATCATGGTATGCATAAACATAACGGGCTCGTCGCGCTGATCGATTTAGACATATTATTTGTCAAAATTGGAGTTATAGAATTAAAGTTATTAATTAATTAAGAAAAAGGCATTTTTATTGCAATTGAACAATTTCGAAAATTTAAATTAGTCAAACATTATTTTGGATGGTATATTTGAATTCCTCACATTTTTCTGATTCAAAAGCATATATTATTTGTATTATTTTGATTTGTCAATTAAAAGTTATTATTTTCTGGATTTAAAATCATTTAAACAAATTCTGGAAAAGATTTTTATTAAACAGAAAAGAACCGAGATTTTTTTTTACACTCAGAGGAAGCTAGCCACCGTCACTGACAAGTGGGGCCTGCGCTGACTCCGCGCTCGGTGACACGGCGGGATTGGCTCGGGTTTTTCTTATCGCGCGTTTGACTAGCCACCGAGACCGACACGTGGGGCCGGCAGATCCGCGGGGCCACACACGGGCGCGCCAGCGGGGGCCTGCCACGTGCGGGATCCGGGGGAGCGCGGGTTGAGGATCCGCCAACCGCGGGGGTCTTTTTGCAAAACGGCGGAGGGGCTGACTGGTGGGTCTACAGGGTTGCGGGGGGGACCGATGCGTGATAGACAAAAACTCGCGGGGACTCTTGTGCAAAACTGCTGCGCCCGAACTGACGACTGCACGTCGCCGGCAGGAAAACTGCGAGCTCGGCTGGAGTTGCGACGACGATGGCGACTAAATGGCGGCGAATTTCGCCATGCCGTAACAAGGAAAACTGAAGAGGGTTGTGCGGGCTACATCTTCTGTTTAGCAAGCTCGCACAGAGGCAGACCACAGTGACCGGAAACTACGGAAGAACAGAGGGTTTTTCGGCGTTGCTGCTGCTGTTCACTGACGGAAAAGAG
The DNA here is from genome assembly GCA_910589775.1 of Avena eriantha. Lineage (NCBI taxonomy): Eukaryota > Viridiplantae > Streptophyta > Magnoliopsida > Poales > Poaceae > Avena > Avena eriantha. The sequence goes on from OU342746.1 coordinate 327,150,775, forward strand.
CCCGTGCTGGCGGCGGATCTGGCGACAAAGCGAGGATGGTGGCGACGCTATTGTTGCTCGGACAGCGGCGACGCAAAAACGAAAGACAACAAGGACTGTTGGCTCTACACTTTCTCTTCAGGGTGCGCGAACGGAGGTGGGTCAACACGGCCGGAAAACGCGCCAGAACAGAGGGGTTCAGGTAAGGGCGCAACGTGAGAGACCTCTCCCTGGCGGTGACCGCGACGACGGGTGCGTGCGCAGGGTGCTCGTGGACGGCGACGCGGTCACGGGGTGCTAGCGGCGGCTCAGGCACGTCTAACAGGGCGAGGGTAGCTCACCTAGGTGCTCGTCGCGGCCGGATGCAGAGGGGCGACGAGGATCTGCGGCTGGGCTTGGCGACTGCAGCAGGTGAGCTTGTACGGCGTGGCGGCAGCGAGGGAGCTCCTAACGTCCTGGCCCGGTTTCGAGGAGGCGCACAGCAACTGCCGCGTCCAGCGAAGCTTCCCCGACGCCCGCGCGTCAACTCACCGGCTCCTCGGCAGCAGAACGGCGTTAGCTCGAGTTAGGGTTTTTGGGACAGAGAGGAACCATGGCAAGGGGAGGAAGAAGAGGAAAACAATCTGGTGGGGAGGTTCTGTGGTGGTTGTTGCGTGCTGAAAAAGGCCACGAGGCTAAGGGAGAGGAGGTAGAGGGCAGCACGTGAGGTGCGTGGCCGAGAAGATAAACAGGAGGGGGAGTGAAAAGAAGCGTGCAGCTGGCGTCGGCTCGGTGGGGTGTCCTGGCAGTGAGGGTAGAGAGAAAGAGAGAGGGAAGGGGCTCGGCTAGGGTTTAGGGTAGGGGTGGCTCGGTCTAGAATAAAAGGGAAAGGGGAGGTGAGAGTAGCTAGGGCTTTTTGCTAGGTGTAGAGAGAGAGATGGCAGATTTGAGCTAGAAGAAAAGAGAGAGATACTCCAAGTGCCAAGCAAAATAGACTAACAAAGGAGGAGGGGGGACGATGTTGAGTTCTTGCCAAGAAAAGAAAAGATGGGAGAGGGAGACTCACGTGTAGGCACATATGCATGTGTAGGTGTAGGAGTAGATGTAGGTGTGGGTGTATATGTCCACATGCATATATATGGTCATGGAGAGAGGTAAAAGAGAGATGAGGTGGTAGATATAGGGATTAGGTTGCTAGGTTTGTAAAGGATTTGTTCAAACAAAACCCAAAAAAAAACATAGGTGGGCAACACTAGAATATTGAAAAGATGGAGAAAAGAAGGAGATGGTTATATTGCATGCACATGCAATAATGGGCATCAAAGAAGAAAAGGGAGAGGGTGGTCAAAAATGGTTTGGTTTGAATTTTGAAAACTCACTGCTTGAATTTCCACAAACAAACTTCCCTCCAGGACCAAAAGAAAACCAAAGGAAGAAAAGAAGAGGACCTTGCATGGCCCATGCACAATTAAATAAATGCCTCTCTAGTGGTGAAAGCCACTAGACTTTCTCATGGCATTTATATAATCAAGATTCCAAGAATTTGGAATAAGGACCAACAAAAGAAAAGAGAGCTTGTTTACCACATGGGCTAAATAAAAGATCATGCATGAATCTAAGGTGTCCAAGCTTGTGTGTGTGAGCCACTAGGCATAATATGGCCAAAGTTATATTCTTACATGAGCATTTATTCAAATACAAACCATATGCAAGCTTGACAAGGATTCCACTGACATAGCATGCAAAGGTGGCCATGTGGCTCTCCACATATCAATAATGTGAAAACAACATGATGCATATATGGGAGCATGTGGAATTGTAAGTGGACCCATTCCAACCCACATGAGCTAGAGGTGAACCCAAATAAAATGCAAAGCTCACATATAGTTGGATGGTGGAATTATGGGGTGGTGACAAAGAAAGGTGGTGGAGTTAATAAAAGATGTGCCCCCCAACTCAACTTGGGCACCAAGATTTTATCAAGAACCAGATACAATTTATTAAGAACCAAATACAATTGATAAATGCATATGAGACAAGATCCAAAAGAAAAAGGGTTTTATATGATGCTCAAATGCAAGGTGGCATGATGACATGAGCATGATATAATTATGATGCAACAAATATATGTAGGAAGTAGCATTTTATTATTAGACCATGTAGCGTTAAAGATGTTAGACAGATTGGATGCTACAACTCTCCCCCACTAAACAGGAATCTCGCCCCGAGATTCTAGGAAGAAGAAGAAGACACGAAGAGGGTAGGATACTTGGCACGGAGCTCATCCTCACGTTCCCAAGTGGCTTCATCAATGGAATGGTGCGACCACTGCACCTTGCAGAACTTTATAGACTTGTTGTGAGTCTTTCTTTCTGCGACTTCTAGGTTTTTTTTGGGGTGTTCTTGATAAGACAGATCTTCTTGGAGATTGATGAGCCTGTGGTCCACGGTCCTGCCGGGATCCTTGAAGCACTTCTTGAGTTGAGAGATATGGAAAACATCATGGACCTTGAGTTTTTCAGGGATCTCAAGAGCATAAGCAACTTCTCCTCTTCTTCACGAACTTTGAAAGGACCGGTGTATCTAGGAGCCAGCTTCCCTTTGATACCAAACCGGTGCGTGCCTCTCATGGGAGTGACACGAAGGTAAACGAGATCACCAGGGACATACTCCATGTCCGTGTGCTTTCTGTCATAGTTGCTCTTCTGGTGACTTTGAGCAACCTTCAGGTTTTCGAGAATGATGTGAACCTTCTCCTCCACTTGAGTTACAATGTCGGGGCCAAACAATGTTCTTTCACCTGCGCCCGACCAACCAATCGGAGTTCTGCACTTGCGTCCATATTGAACCTCAAATGGTGCCATCTTTAGACTCTTCTGGAAGCTATTGTTGTAAGAGAACTCAGCATAAGGAAGGCATTCTTCCCACTTCATGCCGAAAGAGATAACGCAAGCACGGAGCATATCTTCCAGAATCTGATGGATCCTTTCAACTTGTCCTTGCGACTGAGGGTGATAGGCTGTGCTGAAGTTCAACTTTGTTCCCAAAGCATTTTGGAAACTTCCCCAGAACTTGGAAGTGAAGATGCTTCCACGGTCTGAACTAATCTCAAGAGGAACCCCATACAGAGAGAAAATTCTATTGATATAGAGCTCAACCAACTGAATTGCTGAAATTGTTTCCTTGACAGGCAAGAAGTGAGCCACTTTAGAAAGCCTGTCGATGACAACAAAGATTGCATTGTTGCCTTTCTGCGACCTTGGAAAACCAGTTATGAAGTCCATCTCTACTTTCTCCCATTTCCATTCCGGAGGTTTCAATGGCTGTAGAAGACCGGAAGGTTTCTGATGGACAGCTTTAACTCTGCTGCAGACATCACACTCCGAGACATACTTGGCACAATATCGTTTCAATCCAGGCCACCAATACTGTGTTTTCAAGTCCATGTACATCTTAGTGCTGCCATGGTGGATAGAAAGAACAGAATCATGAGCTTCTTTGAGAACTTGCTCTCTCAAACCTGGATACTTCGGAACGAACATCCGGTGCTTAAAGAATAGAGTGCCTTGGTCGTCAAGGTGGAAAGGTTCATACTTCGGAAGATGAATCTTAGAGATTATGTTTTTAGTGTAAGAATCACCGAGTTGAATGGAGCGAACTTTTTCTTCCAAGAGATGGGCTGCTAGAAGATTCAGAAGATACCCTTGATCCACAATTTCAAGGTTGATCTGGCGGAATTCCTCACACAAGAGAGGCTGTTGTTCTTCCACCATGAGGTTGTTGACATAAGATTTTCGGCTGAGAGCATCGGCGATGACATTAGCTTTGCCCGGAGTGTAGTTGATGGTCAAATCGAAATCATTAATTGCTTCAATCCACCTCCTCTGACGAAGGTTGAGACAAGGTTGTGTGAAGATATACTTCAGACTCTTGTGATCAGAAAATATTTCACAACGGCTGCCAAGCAAGTAGTGCCTCCATACTTTCAAAGCAAAGACAACTGCTGCGAGTTCGAGGTCATGTGTTGGATAGTTGAGCTCATGAATTTTCAACTGACAGGAAGCATAAGCAACGAATTGCTTTTCTTGCATGAGGACTGCACCCAATCCTTGCAAGGAGGCGTCACAGAATATCTGGAAAGGCTTTGATGTATCTGGAGGAATCAAGACTGGAGTGGAAGTGAGCTTCTCTTTGAGGGTTTCAAAGCTTGCTTGACATGCAGGAGACCAAAGGTATTTCTTGCCTTTCTTGAGGAGATCGGTAAGAGGCTTCGCAATCTTCGAGAAATTCTGAACGAAGCAACGGCAGTAACTAGCCAAACCAAGGAAACTTTGGACTTCTTTGACATTTTTGGGTGGAAGCCACTCAACAATGGTCCGAACAGTTTCTGGGTTGATGGCAATGCCCTTAGCAGAGATGACGTGACCAAGATAGGTGAGTTCGGCAAGCCAAAATTCACACTTGGAGAACTTTGCATACAGGTGGTTCTCACGAAGCTTGTTTAGGACACACCGAAGGTGTTCTTCATGTTCTTCCTTTGACTTAGAATAGACTAGAATGTCATCCAGATAGACCACGACGAACTTATCAAGATACTCCATGAAAACCGAGTTCATAAGCCTCGAGAAGGTGGCAGGTGCGTTGGTGAGACCGAAAGACATGACCGTGTACTCATACAGGCCATAGCGGGTGGTGAAAGCTGTTTTGGGAACATCTTCCTTGCGAATCTTGATTTGATGATATCCACTTCTCAATTCAAGCTTAGAGAATACCACAGCTCCAGCTAGCTGATCGAAGAGATCATTAATCCGCGGAAGGGGATATTTATTCTTGATGGTTTTTGCATTGAGACCCCGATAGTCAACACAAAGTCTATCAGTGCGGTCTCGTTTCTTTACAAAGATGGCTGGGCTACCCCAAGAAGAAGTACTGTGTTGAATGAAACCCAACTTCTCTTGTTCATCAAGCTGACGTTTGAGTTCAGCCAGCTTAGCAGGACCCATTTTATAAGGCCGCTTGGAGATAGGAGCGATACCAGGTTCAAGCTCAATCACAAACTCGACCTCTCGGTCAGGAGGCATACCTGGTAACTCTTCAGGAAAAACATCTAGAAACTCACGAACCACCGGAACACTCTGAATAGCATCCATAGCATCATCATTCAGAGCCGCCAATGAGAAAAGCTGAATTGCAGGACTCAGACTTGGAGAATAGACTATATGGCCTTCAGGAATTTTCAGAGAAACCGAGCGTTCAGCACAATCAATCACAGCTGCATTTGCCATTAACCAATCCATGCCCAAGATGACATCAATGTCAGAGTTGCCGAGAATGATTAAGGAAGCCAGAAATGAAGAACCACCAATTAGAATTTGATTGCCATGACTGATCTTGTAGATAGCATTCTTGCCCCGGGAGAAAGAACCATTAACTTTTTATCCAGTTGGTCTATAATTAGCTCATGCTCGTTTGCAAACTTGTGAGAAACAAAAGAATGTGATGCACCAGAATAAAAAAAAACTCGTGCAGGGACTGAGTTAACGGGAAACATACCCATCACAACTCCAGGTGCATGTTCAGCTTGAGCGACGTTGACACAGTTGGCACGAGCAACAGTGGACCCAGGCTTGGTGTTGATGTTGAGAGCCCGAGGTGGAGGTGCACGAACCATAGAAGAACTTGCTGCAGGTCTTGGAGGTGGTGGAGGAAGAGCTTTGTTGTTCATGGGACAACTCTAGTGTTGATGCCCAGTGTTCCCACAAGTGTAGCAAGCACCAGGTGGACGTGGAGCAGCGTAGCGAGGGACTCCGCCAGGCACTCCAGGGTAGTTGTGGTTGTAGCCCCTAGGAGCAGCGGTGAAGGAGTTTGGTGGCCTTGGCGCGTAGCTTGAAGGTCTTGGTGGAGCCGGGAGCGGCGGTGCGGTATTAGGAACCCACACGCGGCGCTTAGAAGGAGCTGTCATAGCGGAAGAGCTTGCTGCGTCACGGCTGTGTTTCTTGGACTCCTCGAACACTTGCCTACTGGCTTCTTCCTGTAGAGTTGTATGTTGGAGTTCCAGAAAAGACCCCGGCCTTGCATGAGTGATTGCATATTTGATAGATGCATTGAGCCCTTGCTTGAACCTCTTTTGCTTCTTCTTGTCATTAGAGATCTCATCGCCACCATACCGAGAAAGATTCATGAAGTTTCTGATATAGGTATGACATTGTCATTGCCCTGCTTGAGGTTGAGAAACACTTCCTTCATCCTTTCCATAACAATTTCTGACAGGTATTGCTCTTTGAAAGCCCCAGTGAACTGCTCCTAAGTAGGCTGAAAACCAGAGTGGTTTGCCTTCAGGTAATTCTCCAACCATAGAGCTGCGTCTCCCTTCAGAAGGTGAGTAGCACATTTTACCCATTCTTGCTCAGGTACATCAGCAGTCATCAGCAACCTTGACATCTCACGAAGCCAATCATTAGCATCTAGTGGCTGATCAGACACCTCAAAGTGGCGTGGGTTAAACTTCAGAAAGCCCTTGATGTCTCCTCGCTTGGGAGGTGGAGGTAGCGGAACAAACTCATTCCTCCTGACACTTTCTTCAAAACGCTGCTGGTTCTGCTGCATTGTTCCCAAGGCATTTGCAATACTTGCCAACGCAGCCCCCAGTTCAGGTGGTATGTCCTCCTCAGTGCGGCGTGGTGGTGCCATCCTGTGATTGATATAAAACTCAAGTCAGTACCATAATGGAGAATAATAATAATCCATAATAGTACCAAAATGGAATTAACCAAGATTAAAGGATACCAATCACTAAGATGATATTAAAATATCAACAAAGTTCGAAGCACCTAGAAGATATTAAGCATATCACACATGACTGAACAAGGAGCGTGGTACACAAAGCTATCAAAGAAAAAATTTCCGCAAATTTCGGCATTAAAATACCACTATATGCGCAAAACCACTTAACGAATCAAGATTAGTAACTCTACCAATTCAATATACAAGAGCGAATGACAAAAGTAGTGGTATGGTCGTGACTCCATCCCGCACTCAAATCATTACTCCGCACATGAATAAGTAAAACACATAGACCAACTCTCTTCCTTCTTAAGATGAACCTAAAGATTAGCAACTATGGAAAACAAACACCCCAAACAAGATAGCGTCGGATAACAAAGAGTAAGACAGATCGCGTCGGTTTACAACGAATCAGATAGATCGTGTCGGTTTACAAAAGCCTGTCGGTATGGAATGAACCAACAGTTGATAACCCAAAGGCAGATAGCGACAACAAGTTGGATGCAACAGATAGACAAGAAATTACACACACACACAACCTATGGTACTACGGAACCTAGAACACGTGAATCCTAGTTTGAATTTTTAGAAGAGGAATGAAAACGTTACACTTCCTTACAGAAAAGGGTGGGCGGGTGGGTAAGAAGAAAAATGGAAGCAGTCCTACTCTCACGTTTTGTTTTTCCCTAGTATACATAGCTACCAAAATATTTGCTAGACTGACAACGACCATTTGGCTAAGACCCTGAAGGGCGGGATGGCTCTGATACCAATTGTAACAACCTCAGACCCTACGCTCTAAGTTCAAGCCTGGATAAACCAAAAGTGGTTAAAGTAGTACAGCGGGGGCGCAGGGCCACCCACGTGTAGGCCCGTCGGCCGCCCTAACCACTTCCAAGAACATCGGGACAAGAGCGAGCGGCGTAGGCAACAGGCGAAGAGATCAAATACATACACAAGTGAGTATGTATACAAGCTACCTTACAACAGTTCTCAGAGCCATTCCATCTAAAAGAAATAGAAATATTACAACGCCATACGTCAAGATCCAAATATCCTAGATAGAGATAATAGTGTAGGATAGCTCCTCATACATCAATCAACAGAGTATCAAGCGGAAGCGGGAAACAAGATCCGAGTACGGACAAGAAGCAAATCGGCATAAGATGCCACATAAATAAGCACATCCCGCCCACAGTTCTCATGGATCCCAATCCCTGGAATCTCTACACCGAGTGATCGTTGCCAACATCATTTGTCTCCTCCACCCAGTATCCATCTTGTGAATACACTTGTTCATCTGAATCAAACAATTTATCATGTGAGACCCTAGGGGTACTCAGCAAGTCTTTATGCCTCTAAAGGGGACATATACCCGGGGTGACGCAATTGTAGCAAAAGATAATAACTAACAATTCTATAGATACTCGCTAACCATCCGCCTAACTAATGATAGACGGATGTCTGTTAATTAGGAACAACAGTTATAACAGTATAAAGTAACAGATCCATCCTCCTTCTCGCTTACCAACAAGAAAGCGGACGAACAACCCATCCGTTGGCAGTTTTATTAACCATTCCATGAGTATTGCACTATTTACTAGACAGGTATTTAGTCACATTAAAAGCGGTACTTTAGTTATACTTGTCTATGATCGAGAAACTATGCTCCAAGTCGTCCATAACCGCGGACACGGCTTTCAGAAAGATTTACCCTACAGGAGTGCACAAATAGCAACACACACACGATCGACCTCGGAAAAAACCAACTCAAAACCCAACGAGGCTTTCACGACAAAGCATTTACAGGATTCATAAAATATTTCAGGGGGCCACCCCATTAAGCTACCCGCAACGAAGTTGGCCGGCTCCGAGACGGACCCAAGATTTGTGTCAATGGCTGTAAACGACTGGGAACCCGAAAGTGTGACTGGGCTTGTCAATACCGCGAAAACATTCCACGATCCAAAACAGTACAGGTGCTCCACGCACAATCTTAAATAAAGCAGTAAAACATGGCATAGGTACAAGATAGTAATAAAGCCCAAACTACTTTGTGGCAACAAGAAATAAAGTACAAATCAAGCTCATACAAAGGGGGATTCATAGAGTCTCCCGTATGTGGATAGTGCGAATATTCAAGGAACAGGTATCAAGTACTCGGGGTCCTACGGGACACAAGTGGACATAAAAACCAAATGACAGATATTGCCCACCGGTGCCTCTTTCATTAGTTATCCCATACTACTCAGGTTAAGTTGTTTAGGTACCTCGTTATCCATCAGACTCTCACATACCCTACACATGCTGTTCTACGACTCGCATGGCTCAAACAACTCCTGTACTAATGGCTCATAGGATGGAGGAACAAGCTCCGGTGGGGTTTAAAAGTAAAGGTTATGCAGTGCTTGGGATTCAATTTAATGCAATCACGACTCAATGATGCAAGAATAAGATAGAGGCAATAGGTACTATATGTATGCAAGCATGTGGCAGCGCTTGCCTGGCAGCTCAGTTGAAGCGAGAGATGGATATGGGTAGTACTCCTGGGATTCTTGATAATTCCCTTGCTCGGCGTCTATTCGAAAGAAGAACCAAATAAACAAGGGCCAACATAAATAAAGTGCACAAGCATATAAACAAAATGCTACAAGAAAACAAGCATGCCATGATGAATGATGCACAATTTACATGGCAATAATGTAGCATGGCAAGGGTGAGGTGCGGGGACAAGAATAACTCATTTTATTAATTATTTGGTCAAGTTTTATTACCCTAAACAGTTCTGATTTTTAATAATGACATGATGCATGCTTCAATTCATATCATGGTATGCATAAACATAACGGGCTCGTCGCGCTGATCGATTTAGACATATTATTTGTCAAAATTGGAGTTATAGAATTAAAGTTATTAATTAATTAAGAAAAAGGCATTTTTATTGCAATTGAACAATTTCGAAAATTTAAATTAGTCAAACATTATTTTGGATGGTATATTTGAATTCCTCACATTTTTCTGATTCAAAAGCATATATTATTTGTATTATTTTGATTTGTCAATTAAAAGTTATTATTTTCTGGATTTAAAATCATTTAAACAAATTCTGGAAAAGATTTTTATTAAACAGAAAAGAACCGAGATTTTTTTTTACACTCAGAGGAAGCTAGCCACCGTCACTGACAAGTGGGGCCTGCGCTGACTCCGCGCTCGGTGACACGGCGGGATTGGCTCGGGTTTTTCTTATCGCGCGTTTGACTAGCCACCGAGACCGACACGTGGGGCCGGCAGATCCGCGGGGCCACACACGGGCGCGCCAGCGGGGGCCTGCCACGTGCGGGATCCGGGGGAGCGCGGGTTGAGGATCCGCCAACCGCGGGGGTCTTTTTGCAAAACGGCGGAGGGGCTGACTGGTGGGTCTACAGGGTTGCGGGGGGGACCGATGCGTGATAGACAAAAACTCGCGGGGACTCTTGTGCAAAACTGCTGCGCCCGAACTGACGACTGCACGTCGCCGGCAGGAAAACTGCGAGCTCGGCTGGAGTTGCGACGACGATGGCGACTAAATGGCGGCGAATTTCGCCATGCCGTAACAAGGAAAACTGAAGAGGGTTGTGCGGGCTACATCTTCTGTTTAGCAAGCTCGCACAGAGGCAGACCACAGTGACCGGAAACTACGGAAGAACAGAGGGTTTTTCGGCGTTGCTGCTGCTGTTCACTGACGGAAAAGAGCCCGTGCTGGCGGCGGATCTGGCGACAAAGCGAGGATGGTGGCGACGCTATTGTTGCTCGGACAGCGGCGACGCAAAAACGAAAGACAACAAGGACTGTTGGCTCTACACTTTCTCTTCAGGGTGCGCGAACGGAGGTGGGTCAACACGGCCGGAAAACGCGCCAGAACAGAGGGGTTCAGGTAAGGGCGCAACGTGAGAGACCTCTCCCTGGCGGTGACCGCGACGACGGGTGCGTGCGCAGGGTGCTCGTGGACGGCGACGCGGTCACGGGGTGCTAGCGGCGGCTCAGGCACGTCTAACAGGGCGAGGGTAGCTCACCTAGGTGCTCGTCGCGGCCGGATGCAGAGGGGCGACGAGGATCTGCGGCTGGGCTTGGCGACTGCAGCAGGTGAGCTTGTACGGCGTGGCGGCAGCGAGGGAGCTCCTAACGTCCTGGCCCGGTTTCGAGGAGGCGCACAGCAACTGCCGCGTCCAGCGAAGCTTCCCCGACGCCCCGCGCGTCAACTCACCGGCTCCTCGGCAGCAGAACGGCGTTAGCTCGAGTTAGGGTTTTTGGGACAGAGAGGAACCATGGCAAGGGGAGGAAGAAGAGGAAAACAATCTGGTGGGGAGGTTCTGTGGTGGTTGTTGCGTGCTGAAAAAGGCCACGAGGCTAAGGGAGAGGAGGTAGAGGGCAGCACGTGAGGTGCGTGGCCGAGAAGATAAACAGGAGGGGGAGTGAAAAGAAGCGTGCAGCTGGCGTCGGCTCGGTGGGGTGTCCTGGCAGTGAGGGTAGAGAGAAAGAGAGAGGGAAGGGGCTCGGCTAGGGTTTAGGGTAGGGGTGGCTCGGTCTAGAATAAAAGGGAAAGGGGAGGTGAGAGTAGCTAGGGCTTTTTGCTAGGTGTAGAGAGAGAGATGGCAGATTTGAGCTAGAAGAAAAGAGAGAGATACTCCAAGTGCCAAGCAAAATAGACTAACAAAGGAGGAGGGGGGACGATGTTGAGTTCTTGCCAAGAAAAGAAAAGATGGGAGAGGGAGACTCACGTGTAGGCACATATGCATGTGTAGGTGTAGGAGTAGATGTAGGTGTGGGTGTATATGTCCACATGCATATATATGGTCATGGAGAGAGGTAAAAGAGAGATGAGGTGGTAGATATAGGGATTAGGTTGCTAGGTTTGTAAAGGATTTGTTCAAACAAAACCCAAAAAAAAACATAGGTGGGCAACACTAGAATATTGAAAAGATGGAGAAAAGAAGGAGATGGTTATATTGCATGCACATGCAATAATGGGCATCAAAGAAGAAAAGGGAGAGGGTGGTCAAAAATGGTTTGGTTTGAATTTTGAAAACTCACTGCTTGAATTTCCACAAACAAACTTCCCTCCAGGACCAAAAGAAAACCAAAGGAAGAAAAGAAGAGGACCTTGCATGGCCCATGCACAATTAAATAAATGCCTCTCTAGTGGTGAAAGCCACTAGACTTTCTCATGGCATTTATATAATCAAGATTCCAAGAATTTGGAATAAGGACCAACAAAAGAAAAGAGAGCTTGTTTACCACATGGGCTAAATAAAAGATCATGCATGAATCTAAGGTGTCCAAGCTTGTGTGTGTGAGCCACTAGGCATAATATGGCCAAAGTTATATTCTTACATGAGCATTTATTCAAATACAAACCATATGCAAGCTTGACAAGGATTCCACTGACATAGCATGCAAAGGTGGCCATGTGGCTCTCCACATATCAATAATGTGAAAACAACATGATGCATATATGGGAGCATGTGGAATTGTAAGTGGACCCATTCCAACCCACATGAGCTAGAGGTGAACCCAAATAAAATGCAAAGCTCACATATAGTTGGATGGTGGAATTATGGGGTGGTGACAAAGAAAGGTGGTGGAGTTAATAAAAGATGTGCCCCCCAACTCAACTTGGGCACCAAGATTTTATCAAGAACCAAGATACAATTTATTAAGAACCAAATACAATTGATAAATGCATATGAGACAAGATCCAAAAGAAAAAGGGTTTTATATGATGCTCAAATGCAAGGTGGCATGATGACATGAGCATGATATAATTATGATGCAACAAATATATGTAGGAAGTAGCATTTTATTATTAGACCATGTAGCGTTACAGATGTTAGACAGATTGGATGCTACAACTCTCCCCCACTAAACAGGAATCTCGCCCCGAGATTCTAGGAAGAAGAAGAAGACACGAAGAGGGTAGGATACTTGGCACGGAGCTCATCCTCACGTTCCCAAGTGGCTTCATCAATGGAATGGTGCGACCACTGCACCTTGCAGAACTTTATAGACTTGTTGTGAGTCTTTCTTTCTGCGACTTCTAGGTTTTTTTTGGGGTGTTCTTGATAAGACAGATCTTCTTGGAGATTGATGAGCCTGTGGTCCACGGTCCTGCCGGGATCCTTGAAGCACTTCTTGAGTTGAGAGATATGGAAAACATCATGGACCTTGAGTTTTTCAGGGATCTCAAGAGCATAAGCAACTTCTCCTCTTCTTCACGAACTTTGAAAGGACCGGTGTATCTAGGAGCCAGCTTCCCTTTGATACCAAACCGGTGCGTGCCTCTCATGGGAGTGACACGAAGGTAAACGAGATCACCAGGGACATACTCCATGTCCGTGTGCTTTCTGTCATAGTTGCTCTTCTGGTGACTTTGAGCAACCTTCAGGTTTTCGAGAATGATGTGAACCTTCTCCTCCACTTGAGTTACAATGTCGGGGCCAAACAATGTTCTTTCACCTGCGCCCGACCAACCAATCGGAGTTCTGCACTTGCGTCCATATTGAACCTCAAATGGTGCCATCTTTAGACTCTTCTGGAAGCTATTGTTGTAAGAGAACTCAGCATAAGGAAGGCATTCTTCCCACTTCATGCCGAAAGAGATAACGCAAGCACGGAGCATATCTTCCAGAATCTGATGGATCCTTTCAACTTGTCCTTGCGACTGAGGGTGATAGGCTGTGCTGAAGTTCAACTTTGTTCCCAAAGCATTTTGGAAACTTCCCCAGAACTTGGAAGTGAAGATGCTTCCACGGTCTGAACTAATCTCAAGAGGAACCCCATACAGAGAGAAAATTCTATTGATATAGAGCTCAACCAACTGAATTGCTGAAATTGTTTCCTTGACAGGCAAGAAGTGAGCCACTTTAGAAAGCCTGTCGATGACAACAAAGATTGCATTGTTGCCTTTCTGCGACCTTGGAAAACCAGTTATGAAGTCCATCTCTACTTTCTCCCATTTCCATTCCGGAGGTTTCAATGGCTGTAGAAGACCGGAAGGTTTCTGATGGACAGCTTTAACTCTGCTGCAGACATCACACTCCGAGGACATACTTGGCACAATATCGTTTCCAATCCAGGCCACCAATACTGTGTTTTCAAGTCCATGTACATCTTAGTGCTGCCATGGTGGATAGAAAGAACAGAATCATGAGCTTCTTTGAGAACTTGCTCTCTCAAACCTGGATACTTCGGAACGAACATCCGGTGCTTAAAGAATAGAGTGCCTTGGTCGTCAAGGTGGAAAGGTTCATACTTCGGAAGATGAATCTTAGAGATTATGTTTTTAGTGTAAGAATCACCGAGTTGAATGGAGCGAACTTTTTCTTCCAAGAGATGGGCTGCTAGAAGATTCAGAAGATACCCTTGATCCACCAATTTCAAGGTTGATCTGGCGGAATTCCTCACACAAGAGAGGCTGTTGTCTTCCACCTTGAGGTTGTTGACATAAGATTTTCGGCTGAGAGCATCGGCGATGACATTAGCTTTGCCCAGTGTAGTTTGCTGCAAACGAAATCATTTAATTGCTTCAATCCACCTCCTCTGCGTGGTTGAGACATTGTGTGATTGATATAAAACTCAAGTCAGTACCATGTGATAATAATAATATTTCACAATGGTGCCAAGCAAGTAAAGCCTACCATACTTTCAAAGAAATATTAAAATATCAACAAAGTTCGAAGCACCTAGAAGATATTGAGCACATGACTGAACAAGCGTGGTACACAAGCTATCAAAGAAAAATTTCCGCAAATTTCGGCATTAAATACCACTATATGCGCAAAACCACTTAACGAATCAAGATTAGTAACTCTACCAATTCAATATACAAGAGCGAATGACAAAAGTAGTGGTATGGTCGTGACTCCATCCCGCACTCAAATCATTACTCCGCACATGAATAAGTAAAACACATAGACCAACTCTCTTCCTTCTTAAGATGAACCTAAAGATTAGCAACTATGGAAAACAAACACCCCAAACAAGATAGCGTCGGATAACAAAGAGTAAGACAGATCGCGTCGGTTTACAACGAATCAGATAGATCGTGTCGGTTTACAAAAGCCTGTCGGTATGGAATGAACCAACAGTTGATAACCCAAAGGCAGATAGCGACAACAAGTTGGATGCAACAGATAGACAAGAAATTACACACACACACAACCTATGGTACTACGGAACCTAGAACACGTGAATCCTAGTTTGAATTTTTAGAAGAGGAATGAAAACGTTACACTTCCTTACAGAAAAGGGTGGGCGGGGTGGGTAAGAAGAAAATGGAAGCAGTCCTACTCTCACGTTTTGTTTTTCCCTAGTATACATAGCTACCAAAATATTTGCTAGACTGACAACGACCATTTGGCTAAGACCCTGAAGGGCGGGATGGCTCTGATACCAATTGTAACAACCTCAGACCCTACGCTCTAAGTTCAAGCCTGGATAAACCAAAAGTGGTTAAAGTAGTACAGCGGGGGCGCAGGGCCACCCACGTGTAGGCCCGTCGGCCGCCCTAACCACTTCCAAGAACATCGGGACAAGAGCGAGCGGCGTAGGCAACAGGCGAAGAGATCAAATACATACACAAGTGAGTATGTATACAAGCTACCTTACAACAGTTCTCAGAGCCATTCCATCTAAAAGAAATAGAAATATTACAACGCCATACGTCAAGATCCAAATATCCTAGATAGAGATAATAGTGTAGGATAGCTCCTCATACATCAATCAACAGAGTATCAAGCGGAAGCGGGAAACAAGATCCGAGTACGGACAAGAAGCAAATCGGCATAAGATGCCACATAAATAAGCACATCCCGCCCACAGTTCTCATGGATCCCAATCCCTGGAATCTCTACACCGAGTGATCGTTGCCAACATCATTTGTCTCCTCCACCCAGTATCCATCTTGTGAATACACTTGTTCATCTGAATCAAACAATTTATCATGTGAGACCCTAGGGGTACTCAGCAAGTCTTTATGCCTCTAAAGGGGACATATACCCGGGGTGACGCAATTGTAGCAAAAGATAATAACTAACAATTCTATAGATACTCGCTAACCATCCGCCTAACTAATGATAGACGGATGTCTGTTAATTAGGAACAACAGTTATAACAGTATAAAGTAACAGATCCATCCTCCTTCTCGCTTACCAACAAGAAAGCGGACGAACAACCCATCCGTTGGCAGTTTTATTAACCATTCCATGAGTATTGCACTATTTACTAGACAGGTATTTAGTCACATTAAAAGCGGTACTTTAGTTATACTTGTCTATGATCGAGAAACTATGCTCCAAGTCGTCCATAACCGCGGACACGGCTTTCAGAAAGATTTACCCTACAGGAGTGCACAAATAGCAACACACACACGATCGACCTCGGAAAAACCAACTCAAAACCCAACGAGGCTTTCACGACAAAGCATTTACAGGATTCATAAAATATTTCAGGGGGCCACCCCATTAAGCTACCCGCAACGAAGTTGGCCGGCTCCGAGACGGACCCAAGATTTGTGTCAATGGCTGTAAACGACTGGGAACCCGAAAGTGTGACTGGGCTTGTCAATACCGCGAAAACATTCCACGATCCAAAACAGTACAGGTGCTCCACGCACAATCTTAAATAAAGCAGTAAAACATGGCATAGGTACAAGATAGTAATAAAGCCCAAACTACTTTGTGGCAACAAGAAATAAAGTACAAATCAAGCTCATACAAAGGGGGATTCATAGAGTCTCCCGTATGTGGATAGTGCGAATATTCAAGGAACAGGTATCAAGTACTCGGGGTCCTACGGGACACAAGTGGACATAAAACCAAATGACAGATATTGCCCACCGGTGCCTCTTTCATTAGTTATCCCATACTACTCAGGTTAAGTTGTTTAGGTACCTCGTTATCCATCAGACTCTCACATACCCTACACATGCTGTTCTACGACTCGCATGGCTCAAACAACTCCTGTACTAATGGCTCATAGGATGGAGGAACAAGCTCCGGTGGGGTTTAAAGTAAAGGTTATGCAGTGCTTGGGATTCAATTTAATGCAATCACGACTCAATGATGCAAGAATAAGATAGAGGCAATAGGTACTATATGTATGCAAGCATGTGGCAGCGCTTGCCTGGCAGCTCAGTTGAAGCGAGAGATGGATATGGGTAGTACTCCTGGGATTCTTGATAATTCCCTTGCTCGGCGTCTATTCGAAAGAAGAACCAAATAAACAAGGGCCAACATAAATAAAGTGCACAAGCATATAAACAAAATGCTACAAGAAAACAAGCATGCCATGATGAATGATGCACAATTTACATGGCAATAATGTAGCATGGCAAGGGTGAGGTGCGGGGACAAGAATAACTCATTTTATTAATTATTTGGTCAAGTTTTATTACCCTAAACAGTTCTGATTTTTAATAATGACATGATGCATGCTTCAATTCATATCATGGTATGCATAAACATAACGGGCTCGTCGCGCTGATCGATTTAGACATATTATTTGTCAAAATTGGAGTTATAGAATTAAAGTTATTAATTAATTAAGAAAAAGGCATTTTTATTGCAATTGAACAATTTCGAAAATTTAAATTAGTCAAACATTATTTTGGATGGTATATTTGAATTCCTCACATTTTTCTGATTCAAAAGCATATATTATTTGTATTATTTTGATTTGTCAATTAAAAGTTATTATTTTCTGGATTTAAAATCATTTAAACAAATTCTGGAAAAGATTTTTATTAAACAGAAAAGAACCGAGATTTTTTTTTACACTCAGAGGAAGCTAGCCACCGTCACTGACAAGTGGGGCCTGCGCTGACTCCGCGCTCGGTGACACGGCGGGATTGGCTCGGGTTTTTCTTATCGCGCGTTTGACTAGCCACCGAGACCGACACGTGGGGCCGGCAGATCCGCGGGGCCACACACGGGCGCGCCAGCGGGGGCCTGCCACGTGCGGGATCCGGGGGAGCGCGGGTTGAGGATCCGCCAACCGCGGGGGTCTTTTTGCAAAACGGCGGAGGGGCTGACTGGTGGGTCTACAGGGTTGCGGGGGGGACCGATGCGTGATAGACAAAAACTCGCGGGGACTCTTGTGCAAAACTGCTGCGCCCGAACTGACGACTGCACGTCGCCGGCAGGAAAACTGCGAGCTCGGCTGGAGTTGCGACGACGATGGCGACTAAATGGCGGCGAATTTCGCCATGCCGTAACAAGGAAAACTGAAGAGGGTTGTGCGGGCTACATCTTCTGTTTAGCAAGCTCGCACAGAGGCAGACCACAGTGACCGGAAACTACGGAAGAACAGAGGGTTTTTCGGCGTTGCTGCTGCTGTTCACTGACGGAAAAGAGCCCGTGCTGGCGGCGGATCTGGCGACAAAGCGAGGATGGTGGCGACGCTATTGTTGCTCGGACAGCGGCGACGCAAAAACGAAAGACAACAAGGACTGTTGGCTCTACACTTTCTCTTCAGGGTGCGCGAACGGAGGTGGGTCAACACGGCCGGAAAACGCGCCAGAACAGAGGGGTTCAGGTAAGGGCGCAACGTGAGAGACCTCTCCCTGGCGGTGACCGCGACGACGGGTGCGTGCGCAGGGTGCTCGTGGACGGCGACGCGGTCACGGGGTGCTAGCGGCGGCTCAGGCACGTCTAACAGGGCGAGGGTAGCTCACCTAGGTGCTCGTCGCGGCCGGATGCAGAGGGGCGACGAGGATCTGCGGCTGGGCTTGGCGACTGCAGCAGGTGAGCTTGTACGGCGTGGCGGCAGCGAGGGAGCTCCTAACGTCCTGGCCCGGTTTCGAGGAGGCGCACAGCAACTGCCGCGTCCAGCGAAGCTTCCCCGACGCCCGCGCGTCAACTCACCGGCTCCTCGGCAGCAGAACGGCGTTAGCTCGAGTTAGGGTTTTTGGGACAGAGAGGAACCATGGCAAGGGGAGGAAGAAGAGGAAAACAATCTGGTGGGGAGGTTCTGTGGTGGTTGTTGCGTGCTGAAAAAGGCCACGAGGCTAAGGGAGAGGAGGTAGAGGGCAGCACGTGAGGTGCGTGGCCGAGAAGATAAACAGGAGGGGGAGTGAAAAGAAGCGTGCAGCTGGCGTCGGCTCGGTGGGGTGTCCTGGCAGTGAGGGTAGAGAGAAAGAGAGAGGGAAGGGGCTCGGCTAGGGTTTAGGGTAGGGGTGGCTCGGTCTAGAATAAAAGGGAAAGGGGAGGTGAGAGTAGCTAGGGCTTTTTGCTAGGTGTAGAGAGAGAGATGGCAGATTTGAGCTAGAAGAAAAGAGAGAGATACTCCAAGTGCCAAGCAAAATAGACTAACAAAGGAGGAGGGGAGACGATGTTGAGTTCTTGCCAAGAAAAGAAAAGATGGGAGAGGGAGACTCACGTGTAGGCACATATGCATGTGTAGGTGTAGGAGTAGATGTAGGTGTGGGTGTATATGTCCACATGCATATACATGGTCATGGAGAGAGGTAAAAGAGAGATGAGGTGGTAGATATAGGGATTAGGTTGCTAGGTTTGTAAATGATTTGTTCAAACAAAACCCAAAAAAAAACATAGGTGGGCAACACTAGAATATTGAAAAGATGGAGAAAAGAAGGAGATGGTTATATTGCATGCACATGCAATAATGGGCATCGAAGAAGAAAAGGGAGAGGGTGGTCATAAATGGTTTGGTTTGAATTTTGAAAACTCACTGCTTGAATTTCCACAAACAAACTTCCCTCCAGGACCAAAAGAAAACCAAAGGAAGAAAAGAAGAGGACCTTGCATGGCCCATGCACAATTAAATAAATGCCTCTCTAGTGGTGAAAGCCACTAGACTTTCTCATGGCATTTATATAATCAAGATTCCAAGAATTTGGAATAAGGACCAACAAAAGAAAAGAGAGCTTGTTTACCACATGGGCTAAATAAAAGATCATGCATGAATCTAAGGTGTCCAAGCTTGTGTGTGTGAGCCACTAGGCATAATATGGCCAAAGTTATATTCTTACATGAGCATTTATTCAAATACAAACCATATGCAAGCTTGACAAGGATTCCACTGACATAGCATGCAAAGGTGGCCATGTGGCTCTCCACATATCAATAATGTGAAAACAACATGATGCATATATGGGAGCATGTGGAATTGTAAGTGGACCCATTCCAACCCACATGAGCTAGAGGTGAACCCAAATAAAATGCAAAGCTCACATATAGTTGGATGGTGGAATTATGGGGTGGTGACAAAGAAAGGTGGTGGAGTTAATAAAAGATGTGCCCCCCCAACTCAACTTGGGCACCAAGATTTTATCAAGAACCAAATACAATTTATTAAGAACCAAATACAATTGATAAATGCATATGAGATAAGATCCAAAAGAAAAAGGGTTGTATATGATGCTCAAATGCAAGGTGGCATTATGACATGAGCATGATATAATTATGATGCAACAAATATATGTAGGAAGTAGCATTTTATTATTAGAACATGTAGCGTTACAGATGTTAGACAGATGGGATGCTACACCACCCATGTCACCGCAAGAAATATTTAAGAAGTACAAGCGACAAAGCTTGGGCATCCCCTTCTTCATCAATAATCTCAGGTCTTCTTTCAAGACACTTTGTTTTTATTACCTTATGCACTATGTGTTGTTCTAGGAGCGTATTTTTTTAGTTTTATTTTGATTTCTTTGCCGCAATAAGTTGGTTGGATCCCAACACACTTCTTTTGGAGAGAGACACACCCCGTTATTCATTGCCTAGAATATTCTAGTTTTCACTCTTATTGTTTTGTGAGTGTTCTCCTTTGCTAGCACTGCATTTAGCTTTAGTTTTCTTATTCTTTTGGCTTAGAAATTTTTAGTTCTTCTTTGTAGATGGGTGAGACATGATCTCTGGTCTTTATTGATTATTATCTTTGAGAGTTGTTTCAACTAAGTCGATTGTTGTTGGAAAAGAGTAGGAAGTTTCATGCTTATAGTGGTACAAAAGGAAGCTTGTTTTGACTGTGACTTAGACTTTATCATGTCATGCTAGATTTTGCTTTGACCATATTCTTAGTGATTATTTTTGTAGCATGACTTGTTTCAAACAATTGAGATTGCTTAATGTGCCTTGAAAGAATCATGCATTGTTTTAGCATACAATAGCATAATATTGTGGTATTCTCCTTTGATGCTTTATTTGGGTTGACTTGGCACATGCTTACACCATGTTAAGACTATGAATCAATCACCATAGCCTATATGATCATTTAGTTTTTGACTTGCAATATCACTTTATACTTTAATTAATAATGTTTTGTCGCTTTGCATGATTATGGCCATTATTGCTCTCTTAGTTGGTCGCTCCCAGCCTTTTGCTAGCCTCCACTTGTACTGACTATGAGTTCTACTCATGCATCCAACTCCCAATAAACCAATTTATTTCAAAGATTCCACTATAAATTCCTATGCATGGTGTGTTACACCATTCTAAGTATATTCATGTTTTTATCTACCTTCCAAATTAAACTCTTGTTATGTGAAAATTAGTGATTAAAGCTCTCACAAACTTGATGGCACACTTTATTTTCTTGCACTTAATAAACTTGAACCACTGTGTCCAACTATGTTGCTTATATGCTTGCACTTTACAAGTTGTGAATTAGCAGAACCATGATACCATGGGGAACGCTTTCAACATTGCACTTATTATTCAGTTGATATCTTGTTCTTTTGGTTATGGATCCTGACGGTGTGAAATAAAAGGGGAGGTTGTAAGCTCATTGAGTTTGTATGTGTGTTACAGAAACGCCTAGGCGGCTAGCCTAAACCATGCCTAATCATGGTGGAAACTTTCAGCATAACCATAGTGAGCATTTTGTGAAGCATCCTCAATAAAAACCTATGCAAATAGCAAATAAAAAGATCGCTGAGATGCTCATTGTCTATTGCCCTGTCATTTTGATATGGGAAAGCTCCTGTGTCATGGGGCAAGGGGTACCCCGTTGGCGGTTCTCCATGATACACATGTACTTACAATGACAAGAACTTACTTGTGACTAAAGTTGAGTAGCATGAGGTTCGGTACTCGTAAGCAAGGGGCATGAGATTTTCAACTTATAACTTGTCAAACATATCCTCATATTTGGGTCACTTTAACCTTAATCACCTCAATATGCTTATGATAGGGGCAATGAGAGATGGAAGCTAATAAGTACCATAATTTTTGGAAGCTCTTTATGAAACTTGAAATCATTGCTTCCCTCTGTGAAGGGCCTTTCTTTTTTACTTTTATGTTGAGTCTCCATCTTCTATCTTTATGCACCAATTGAGAGAGCATTGTGGTCATTCTTAGTTTAATGTGCATTGTTTCAAAACTTGTTGATTGATTCATAACTTTGATATTGCTTGTTCTTAAATTATTTATATCTAGTCACCCTTCTGAACTTTGAAGGTGTCCTATGCATTTATGTTTTGTTATACCATGAGGAACAAGCTGAATACCACTCTTATTATGTTTTCTATATGTGAACCAAACAAACGTCTTTCAATGCATTGTTATTCATGATCTTTTGTTTGTACCTTTTCATATTGCAACTTAGTTGCTTTGTCTTATTGTTAGAACTATATCTTTCATGTTTATATTATAGTACTATGATCCCAGCTATCAATGCTTTATAAATACCTTGATCAAATTTATGATGGTGCATGTCACCTTAAAAATTATTATTTTTATCACTTACGTACTCGAGGACAAGTAGGAGTTAAGTTTGGGGATGCTTGATACGTCATAAACGTATCTATAATTTTTGATGCTCCATGCTTGTTTTGTATCAACTATCTTATGTTTTGTCTACACTTTGAGGTATTTTTATACATTTTTGAAGCTAACCTATTGACAAGATGCCACAGTGCCAGTTGCCTGTTTTCTGCCGTTTTGGTTTCAGAAAAGCTAGTAAGGAAATATTCTCGGAATTGGATGAAACAAAAGTCGAAGTTCCTATTTTTCCTGACACAAGACAGAGTCCAAAGTAGAGACGGAGGAGGGCACCTAGGCGGCCACACCCTATGGTGGCGCGGGTACCCCCCTAGGCGCGCCACCAGGTGGTGTGGGCCCCTCGAGCCTCCACCGACCTTGCCCCTTTGCCTATATATTCCTCCCGAGATGAAAACCCTAGATATAAGATCATAATTCCATGAAAAGTTCCGCAGCGCCGCCGTCACCGAAGAGGAGATTCGAGGGACAGAAGTCTCTGTTCCGGCACCCTGCCGGGACGGGGAAGTGCCCCCAGAGCCATCTCCATCGACTACACTGCCATCTCTATCATCGTTGCTGACTCCCATGATGAGGAGGGAGTAGTTCTCTCTTGAGCCTAAGGGCTCTACCGGTAGCTATGTGTTCATCTCTCTCTCTCTATGCGTGATCTTATTGAGATCATGAGCTTTGTAATCTAGTTGACTAAGTAGATATATTCTGCTACTTAAGTGCTTTAATTAATATCTGCTTATCCCCACGTGTGTGAAGTTGACAGTGTGCACACCGTGTGGCACTTAGGCTAAGGTTATAGAAATACTTATCATGAGTATAATTTGAGTTGGATGTCTCTATGAGATTGTGGTGTTTGTTGGAACCATCTAGCGCTCAAGGTGATAGTGAGGGGTTATCTAGATGGGGAATGCAAACTTTAATGTGTGCTGTTATAGCCCTACATCGTCCAACCGGAGAGTAGTTCAGGGTAGCATAATAAAGAGAAGATATTTACATGAGAGTGTCCACTGGTGAAAGTATGATCCCTAGGTCTTGTTTCTAAGCATTAAAACACCATTTACAATCAGTCATGTTACATGTTTGCTTGATGTCACTCTTATTTCAGATTGCAATTACCACTTATAATCATCCATATTACTTGTATTTTACTATCTCTTCACCGAACTAGTGCACCTATACACCTGACAAGTGTATTGGGTGTGTTGGGGACATAAGAGACTTCTTGTATCTTGATTGCAGGGTTGCTTGAGAGGGATACCTTTGACCACTTCCTCCCAGAGTTCGATAAACCTTGAGTGATCCACTTAAGAGAAACTTGTTGTTGTTCTACAAATCTCTGCACTTGGAGGCCCAACACTGTCTACAAGAATAGAAGCGTGCGTAGACATCACCGGCCGGCCTCCAAATCATCTCCGACCGCGAGAGGCGGGAGGACATGGAGGCCCGCGAGTGCCTCGAGGCGGAGCGCCACAACGCGGCGCTGGTGGCAACACTTGCTAGGCTCGACCCGGAGCTCGTTGAGAAGGAGCGGCAGCGGCTCGAAGAATTTGCCGAGGCCAAGCAGAAGGCGGACGCAGCGAAGAAGAAAGGGGTTGCCAATGTTGTCTGCCCGTCCGCTCCGACGCCGGCCAAGGTGAGGGAGGAGGACGTCGGGAGCTCCACGGGCCCGTCGACGATTCCGCCGGTGATCGAGCTCGACTCCGATTCCTCCTCCTACGACTGTGACGAGGACTAGGGTTAGGAGGTGGTCGAATTTTGTCAAATTCGATCGACTTTTGGTTGTAGTATGTATAAATTGTGTTAAATATATGTGTTAGTTTAAAATTCTGTTGATTTTGATTAAATTTAGAGGTGTTCATTTGATTTACTCCGCTAACTATAGGAGATTGGTTAGGAACGGTTGTCGGTTAGAGGAGTATTTTTTACTCCTATAGCCAATTTTGGGCAGATTACTCCTCTAACCGATTGAAGATCGGTAAGAGATGCCTTAGACCTACGTCTAAGAGTTCTTAGAGCATCTTCACTCGTAACCCCCATACGGGCTCCGGCGCGACCCTTTGGGGGGGCGCCGGCGCGATGTTGCCAAATGGGTAACAAAATTTAAATTTTTTCAATTTAGGAGAAATTTAGAGAAACAGTTCAAAGTTCAACGAACAGTTAAACAAAAATTTACAAAAAAAATGCCATCTAATGGCGGCCACGGCCGATCCCGAGCCGGCGGTACATCGCCGCAGCGTAGTCGAACATGGCATCCTCGTCGTCGTCGTCGCTGGCGGCTCGTCCTTCGGCGGCGGCTGCACCCCTCGCCGCTGGTCCTGCGCGCCGGCCGCGTGGAAGGACCAGCCGCCCCCTCGCCGTCGTCGCTGTCGACGACGACGACGTGGCGCTTGGCGCGCTCGGCCTACTCTCGTCGCCAGTCCTACGCGGACCAACTGATGGGAACTCTTCGGTGGCCGGCAGGACGTCGTTGAAGGATGCCTGCTCCAACATCCTCTGACCCGGAAATTCTTCTGGGTCCTCGCCATCCGCCAGCTGGAGCGCTGTTGCCTTGTACTTCGGCGGTGACGTCCACTCATTCTTGGGCTCGGGCTTGGGCCTGCCCAAGCGGAGGCGGCGAGGCGGCGAGGGAGGCGCGTGGCGCCTGCGCGATGGGCTCACCGGCTCGTCCTTCACCGGCGGGAGCGCGAGGTAGCGCGGCGACGATGAGGGGTACGGCGAGTACCGCGCCGGGGACGTCGGCGACCGCAAGGAGGAGGAGGAGGACGTCGACGGCGCGCGGTGGGGCACCCAACGGTTGCTGGCGGCCTGCTGGCGATCGCGCGGGATGCGGCATCAACAACGGCAGGTTGTGGCCGTTGGCGATGTGTTCTAGGACCCAGGAGAGGGTTCGTCCCGGAGCGCTCCACCACCGCTTCCGGCCTTCGCTGTTGTGGTTGGCCGGCGGCGGGCCAACGTCGTCGTAGGCCTCGATGCGTTCCTCGCGCTGCCGCGCGAAGAACGCCGCCCACGCCTGGAGGTTGTCGGGATCCCACTGGGGGTCGTTGCGCTCCGCGTCGGTGAGCACCCCCAGTAGTGCTCGTAGCGCCGGTGGGGATGGGCGGCACAGCGAGGCCGCCGCGGCTCACCGCCCACCCCGTCGGGAGCCGAAAAGCCGGCGAGACGGGGTAGCCGCTGCCGTTTGCTGGGAAGGCTGCGGCGAGCAGCGCCATTACTCGGCGCTGATGGCGAGGAAGAGCGGCTCTACACTGCTGCCACGCGGGCCAGCTTTGACCGGGGCGGTTTGGCGCGCGCACTCCCGCCTAATCTTCCCGCCACCCGCCCTGCCACGCGTCCGTCCGGTGCCCCCGCTTGCCTCCCTGTATATTAGGTTTGATCCGGGGCTGCCGGATAAATAACTGGGCCGCGCCGGCATAAAAAAAACATGGGGTGCGTGGCTGGACTCGAAATTTCACGCCGGTGCCCCATGCGCGTATCAAGTGGAGATGCTCTTAGACACCCGTTTTGACCAACGACTCATTCATTTAGTGGCCGAGCAAAATAAATGAATACGTAGTAGGTCCCAGGCGATATGGGCCCGGTACATTGGGCACACCAGCGATGTTGTCGAGCACTAGCAAGCAGCCACATCACTTGATGAATATCTCATGCGTCCTATCCCTGATCCATCTGCTTTTCACTTGACACGCGCATGTTAGGTGGCACTAAACATCTTAGAGAGGAACAAGCGTCACTTTTTTTGGCACGATAATAAGAGACGAGACGCCTTTGATGACGCTCTCAAGTCCTGAAAAGGTTCTTTAGCAAAAGTCAAATCCAAATCTGAGAAATCTCAAGATAAGGAAGTCAAAATGTGGAAAACTCTTTTTTTGAAATGATGAATGAGGAAAACTTTGGAAAGGAAAAACGTGCTCCGAGGCCGAGACAGACAGGGGAGGCGCGCGACGCGTGATTTAACGTACCGTACCGCCTTCTGTTTAACGGAGACGGAGAGGGAGAGGTCGGGCCACACACCGCCCGCTCATCGCCGTCCCAAGAGCCAAAGCCAGACCTGGCCGCCTCGGCTCATTCCCAGAGGCCGAAGCCAGAAACCGCCCCGGCCCGCTCGTCGCCGCCTCCCGCCGCCGCCGCCGCCGCCGCCGCCGCTTCGATGGGTGCCAGCGCCCCGGAGGAGCCGTCGCAGATGCGGCGGGCGCTGGTGGACACGCTCGCGGGGGCCATCTCCGGGGGCATCTCCCGCACCGTCACATCCCCCCTCGACGTCATCAAAATCCGCTTCCAGGTCTGTCCCTCACGCACCCCCAACACGTTCCCCCGTGGCGCGGCGCGTGCGTTGCTCGATTATTGGGGGGTCGGTAGCCGCGAATCGTAAGGTCGGATGGGTGGGGGCCTTTTTGGGAGAATTCTAGCGGGATGGTGGTGTGTTCCTGGCGGCAGCTGTAGGTGGCTGTATGAAGTGTTAAGGAAATTGGGTTCAGGAGCGTCAAGGGGTTCTATTCGGCGCGCAGTCCGGCTCTGTAAATTCTGCATTTGGACCATTTGGTGATGCTCCAAGGAACGAGTAGCACATGCCGTGAATTCCATTTATATCGTATACTCACATGGATGTCTGGGTGCTGTTTTAGTAGCCAAGCATAAGCCTGGTGGAGCAATGCAAAATATTTGGTGGTAATATTTTGGTTTCACATATCATTCCGGGCTGTTCAATGTACCTGGAAGTGAAAGCCTCTGAGCATGCTTAGTTTGTTGGTGACACATTTTTGTTTGTACTAGCATTGCTTGGTTATAAACGGCTTTATGACGAGCTAGCATAATGCTGATATTCCTTGCTCTAAGGCTTTCCGTGGAATGAAAACATAGCATTTCTAGCTGCTCTTTTCTCACTTCACGACACGGAAGAGCTGCCACCTGTCTTGTGCTCTGAATTTGTCCCTTCGCACTCCCACTCATTATTATTTCCTACTTGTGGTTTGTTAGACCTTGACGACACAAAGGTCTCTCTATTCTCTTGGCTTTTGAACTACACGCAAATGCTTCATAGTATGTCAACTTCTTGTTTGTTCGAGATCATCAGCACGCACAATTTGATGACAATTTTGGGAGTTACTGTGCCAACCCATAGTTCTGTTTTGGATATTCAGAATCCATTCAATGCCTTTTGCAGGTTCAGTTAGAGCCCACAGCCTCGTGGGGTTTACTTCGGAAAGATGTCTATGGACCTTCCAAGTACACTGGACTTCTGCAAGCATCTAAAGATATTCTCCGAGAGGAAGGTTTGCCGGTATCTGCTTTTCTTCAAACATTTCTCTCCTCATTCTATCATTTATTATATGCACTGTTGATTATGCGCTTGTCTTCTTAAGTTGTGTGCGTGAATTTATCGTGCACAGCTTTAATATCTAGCTGTTATGTTTATTCTGTGAATCTTATCATGCTGATTTGCTCTACGGATTTATTTGGAATGAAAATGCAAAATCATGTCACAGATCAGCATTGCACTCATGTAGTTGTAAATTGTGTGAACTTTATCAGTATCCACTGATTCTGACTCCCGTTCTACTATAGTTATCTGTATAGTCGATCACACCTGTACATCTTTTCTCGACTTGATTATCCTAATTTCCTGTCACACTAGCTGGTAGTTCTTTTGCGAGTGTTGTAATGCATGATACTGACCAGTGATCGCCAAGCGATATTAATGGTTCTTTGCTGAGGAGATTTCAGTGTTATTTTCAGTCTGGAACGATGCTAACTCTTACTATCTTATCAAATTTTTCGGAACCCGATTTAAGTCCAAGTCTAAGCTTTGACTCTTGAAATCTACAAACTCAGATTTAGTGGGCTTATCCAATCCTTGGTAGATATTTATTTTACAGAATCTCGATATTCTTATGATTCCACTGAAAATACTATAGCATCATGACAATTGCTTGTATAAACAACAATGAGTTTTTCTCAAGCCAAATATTTCTATTAGAACCGAAGAAGCCATTACTAGGTCTATCCCTTGGTGAAGTTGAAACAGATGCATTATCATATATCTATTCGACTGTTGTCCGAAACAAATGAAAATAAAATGCACTTGCTTGCTACATATACTACTGTTATACTGTTTTCCATGAATATATCAAATGGCTCGTTATGACTGAAATGTAGTTTTAGAACTGTTTAGTTACGAGGTGATGACATTGGCTGCTTTCTTGGGTTTTCTTTTTGCGATATATCTGGTATCACATCATGCATTGTCTTCGTGTTCCTTTGCTTTTTTTTGTCCCTTGTACCTTTTTTTTTGGTTTATCTGCGTTAGCTTTATTCATGCTCTCTGTTTGATTTAATTAGTTTATTTGAAACAAAAAGAAGAATTCATAAGAAATGCTTATATGGTGCAAAATGCTTCTTTCAGGGATTCTGGAGAGGAAATGTTCCAGCCTTGTTTATGTATATGCCATATACAGCTATACAATTTACTGTTCTACACAAGCTAAAAACCTTTGCATCTGGTTCATCGAGAACAGGTATGCCCTTTCAGCTTGGTTGATCATTTTATATCTAAGTATCAGTTATAAAGGCCATCCTCAAACCTTATTTTAAGTGCTTGTGTTAGCTAGAGTTTCCACCAAAACTTTAGACTTATATGCAACTGATACATTAAAAATTCTTGGTACACTCTACATTACTTTGCCATTTGTGCAACTCATCTCAAAGATGAAGTTGTAGTCCTTATCTGATCTATTTCTCCTTCCCAGAGGATCACCTACACTTAAGCCCGTACTTGTCTTACGTAAGTGGGGCTATCGCGGGATGTGCAGCGACAGTAGGGTCATATCCATTTGACCTTCTCAGAACTATTCTTGCATCACAGGGTGAACCAAAGGTAAATATGATTTTATCTGCGTTTTCCGATACTGATTTTCCCCCTCGAAGTGTGAGCACTTACAAACTTATGGTGTCACTTGTTTGGTTTTGCACCGTAGCTAGATCGTCACGTTTTTATGTGCTTTGGAGTATTTAGAGTAATCTGTAGTACTCACTTCACTGATAATATGGATTTATCATGTTCGATCATGCTTGAAGTTGAATCTCTTATTTTCCCAGTAAGGTCTCATTCTGTTCTATTTCAACATGAAGGACTTGCCCTTGCATTTGTTTTGGTTTTGTCATGCAACTCAAGCTTTTTTTTTTCTTATTTACTTTTCTTATCCTGTAGTTTTATGTTCTGTAAGTTTCAACTATCTGCACAAAAATCACGTTGTTCAGCTATATATGGCAAATCAGTTTGTTCTAGCTACAGTTCAAGATATTGCATTATTCTGCAGTTATGCCTTGTTGATTGTTTTCCACAATAAATGTAATACAACTGCATGGTGAATATCTGTAACAATTCCTATCATGACATCTTTGATGATTCACTGAAAGTTTTACTCTTCTCTGCAGGTTTACCCCAATATGCGATCTGCACTAGTTGACATAATTCAAACTCGTGGTGTTCGAGGGCTTTATGCTGGTTTAACGCCTACTCTTGTTGAAATCATACCGTATGCTGGCTTGCAGTTCGGTTCATATGATACTTTCAAACGTTCAATGATGGTAACAATGTTAAAACTCATTTTACGTGTATCTGACTAGGAACTACTGTTGTTGTGATTGACTTATTATTCCATTATAAAGACAGGTTCATACTTAAAAAGAAAACTACACTTATTTTTGCACTAACTTTTGTTTGGTATGGGTCTTTGTGAATGTTGGTTATGTTTCAGCTTCCCTTACTTCACCTTATTCATGCAGTCATGGAATAGATACAGACATGGAAGTGAGGTGGATGACTCGGCGTCAAGCTTCCAGCTATTTCTTTGTGGATTTGCAGCTGGAACATTTTCAAAAGCTGCGTGTCACCCACTTGATGTTGTAAAGAAAAGGTTCCAGGTAACTGACCTGGCCTGGCCTTGAAAATATGCTGATCTTCATCCAGTGGTTTTGTGATAAATTCCCCCCCCAAAAAAGAATCTTATAGAGCATATTATTAAGAACTGGTCACAAATAACAAGAATGTTGGGCTTCATCTATTTGGACCACTCACCTGGCTATTGCTCTGCATTGAAAACCTAACATACATTTGAGTTGAGCTTGTTTATGCTTTAGCTATCACAAATTGATATTGCTTTGCCCCTGCTAAGTTATGTGTCATTTCGCTATTAGCATACCTTCATTCTTCGTAGCCCTATTTCCCATAGGAGTATGTTTTGTCGTAGCATGAATGTGCTAACCTGTAGGCAGTGAGTTCCGAACTGGTCTCTTTAGTTTATTATTGCTAGCTTGTGGTGGCAGTGATTAGGGATGCGAAACGGCACCCGATCCACCCCGCTCTATAGTCAAAATCAATCAGGTTAGTTGTACCCTTTTTTAGCGATTAGTTCAGTTTGTACTGCCCCCTGCTTTAGCGGGCTTATGTGGGACGTCCGCTTGCATCCCTAGCAGTGGTGCTATAACACTAAATTGAGAGATGTTCGCTCAGATTCAGTACATCAAAGGTCGAGCATTTAGATGTGGCTACGAATTACTTGAGTATGACTGTCGGGTATTAAGTATTTTACATATTTTGGGGTCGTGCAACGCTAATTTTCTTCCGCCATTCTGCAGATTGAAGGATTAAAACGTCACCCAAGGTATGGGGCGCGGATTGAGAGCAGCACGTACAAGGGCATGTACCATGCCCTAAAAGAGATTGTTGTGAAGGAGGGGGTCGGAGGCCTTTATAAAGGGCTTTTCCCATCTGTGGTGAAATCGGCTCCAGCTGGTGCCGTTACGTTTGTGGCGTACGAATACATCTCGGACTGGTTAGAGTCAATACTCATGTGAAAGATCTTCATGAAGCATATTTTTATCCTCTCAGCTTTTTATGTATTGTCCATAGTCCTTCACCGCATTTGTATTAGTAAATGGATGGATGTTATGTCTCGAAGAGGCTGCAGTTCCTTTGGATCTTGCAGTCAATTCAAGTTTTGGGGAGCCTACAAACCCAGCTGGATGAGTTAATGCTTGTAAGGTTCTTTCATGGAATTTGGAAGCAACTAAAGTTAGCCAAAATAATAACTAATTCAGTAGTCAGATCGATGATTAAACATTTGCCTTGCTTAGTACTCCTTCCGTTTTAAAATATAAGATGTTTTAGCTTTGTGAAATGAATGTATCTAGACCCCTTTTAGTGTGTAGGTTCACTCCAAACTTAAATGAACCTACACACTAAGAAGTGTCTAGATACACTCATTTCACAAAGCTAAAACATCTTATATTTTAAAACGGAGGGAGTATCTACTAATCCAGACACAGCTGCTTTCCTTTGCAATTTTATCTTAACATCTGCATCATTGTACGTCTGCAACTGCGAGTTACTGAACCTGGTTTTGATTTGCAGGATAGCAAGCAAGGCTGGAGTTGAGTAAGATCCTTGTCAGATACAGGAGCTAACATTCCCACATTCTGGTCACCAGTGGGAACTTCCAACTGTTTTGGGACCGTAAGGTCAATGGAGAAGTGCATACGATTGATTATTCGTTGAGAGTTTACTTGTAAAGCGTTGCTTACAGAGCGATCTATTTTGCCGTTTCCCCTCTCCCTCTCTCACCCCAAATTGCCTATTGTGGTGATAGTTCATCTGTTGAGCTAAGCTTTAACGCCGATGCTGAGTACGACTAATATAGGACATGTGACTCATGATATAGATGTCAAGAGCAGCAAGCATTTTTGTTAACATATATTTTTACCTTACAGTTAACAACTCTGTTCACTAAATTTGTAATACTCTGCAACCGATCTGCTTTTATATTTGAATCCATCATCCTTTGTTACGATTGTGTTGCTTGGATGTGCATATGGCTCGTGCCTGACACTACGAATGCACACGCCTAGGCCTAGCTCTTGATGGCTCGTGCTTTGCGCGCACATGCTGAGCAACTGACCACTGAGCACGAGGTTGTTTTTACTGCTGTGGCCTGTCTAAAAACTGGTTTATGCCGACGCAGCAGTAGGAATGAATGGACCGTGATGCGAGGATCTGTGCAGATCATCAGGAATCTAGGCGTCAGCTATCAGTTGAATGCAAGATGATCGTGGCATTTCCTGTCTCATCAAGTCCGTTTGGTGTGTGCTCATGTTGGCGGCCGACACAAGTTTTCATATCTTCTGACTAGTCATTTGTTCTGCCGTAAAAAGAAAGACTAACGTTTTTCCTTGTCATTCTAAGACTGTAACAGATCTAGCACACTAATCTACTGCAAGAGAAGTAAGAGCATCTCCGGTCGCCTCCTCCAGACGACGTCCGTCAGAAGCGTTTTACCGTCGCTTGGGAGCACCGACGCGCCGTGCCGTGTTTTCCCAGCCACGTTCCCCAAACAGACTGCCAACCAGGTTTTTGGTAACGAAATCTAAACAACAGCCGTGTCCCCCAAACAGACTGCCAAACAATCTTTTGGTAACTAAATTATTTAAACAAAATAGGATTAACCGACCATAGAGTCTAAAGACCTTTCAAGTTCATAGTTTTCGCCGCCACTTTGCCGCCATCGCTGCCCAGAATATTACATAACTGATGAGCAAATAAATCTAAAAGAACAAGTTCCGTCCTACGTCGACGATGGCTCCTCCAGATGAACGACTTCTTCCTCATGCGCGAGAGCGCCCCGCTTGCCTGTTGCCGTCGCCATAACCGATGCCGCTACCGTTGCCGATGATGATGCCAATGCTGCCGCTGCTGGCGCCGATGATGATGTCGATGCTACAGTTGCGGCTGTCGCTGCCTCCTCCGCCACCGCCTCCTCTGCCGCCGCCCTTCGATCGGCAATTTCTCGCAGGATCTAGTTGCGGTAGTACATGTGCGTCGACAACACCTGGGGGTCCATCTTCGAAGTGTTGGCGGTCAAGATCTGCAAGTCCTCCTTCCTTTTCTTCACGACGACCCTTTCCTTCTCGGTCTGGACCCTCTCCTTCCCGGTCACGATCTTGTCAATCAACATCTGCACCCCGTCGGATGATGCCGCTTGAGCCAAGACTGCCTTGGCTTTCTTGTTGTCAATTGGACGCCCCGCCAAGGTTGCCAGTAGTGCTGCCTTCGCCAAATGGAGGCGTGTTTGCCTCCATTTCTCACATTCTTTGAGCTTGGTGTAACAATGCAGCAAGGTGAACTCTTGAAAGGGAAATGGACGTCGCCTAGAGGGGGGTGTGAATAGGCGTTTTAAAAAATATTACGGTTTAGGCTCTAATAAATGCGGAATAAAACTTAACGTTTGATTTATCAAGCCAAAACCTATATCCACTAGTTTCACTAAGTGCACCAACAACCTATGCTAAGCAAGACAAGCAACAAGGTGATAGCAAGATATAGTACTTCAAGCACGACGGCTATCACAATGTAAATTGCATACGTAAAGGGCTCGGTTGAGAGATAATCGATAGACGCGGAGACGATGATTTGTTTCTGTAACACCCTCGAATCGACCCTATGCAAGTTTTAGTGCTTCCCGCCAAACCCGCATAGAAACGATTCAAGGACGCCCACCAGGCACTTGCGTGCGGGTGGAGAACGAAGTAATACCATTACACATTAGTCCATGATGGAACCCACAGAACATATATATACAACAACGACTCCATGAGTCAAGAATACAGATATACTATACAAAGATCCAAATCACCTTAAAAACGATAGAGCGTCCGAATACGGACAAGATGCAAATGGGGCTAAGAGCCCTGAAGAATAACCAATGGCGTCCATAACCCTGCCCAGGCCAAGCCGGAAGGGTAACCCTGCTAACGACGTCGATCTCAAACCTGCTAAAACAAAAGGGTGCCGACAAAGGGCAAAGGAAAAAGAGGAGCGTCAGTACTGAGGCCAGTACACGGCGAGGCTAGAATTCGGCGGCTCTCGCCTACATAGGTATGGTGGACTGAAGCGGCAGCGCAGCAATACTAAACAACCTATAGAGACTCAGTAAAACTGGCGGCTATCAGAGAGGGATAATAAAGACCTATTCGGATCCAACCTGATACTAACACCAAACATACCCATCCTGGCATTTCCCCCTCGAGACCAAACGAGGAAGTCAAACCGAGGAACTCACACAGTTGACAGTTTTATTCATTCCATTATAGTTGAAACACTTACTAGTCAGATATAGATAGCATGAGTCATCCTGATAGCATAAGTAGTTGGCAGTTTTAGTTAATCATTCAATTGTAGTTGCAGTACTTACTAGTCAGATACAATTAGCATGTGACACCCCAAACCCAGCAGTTGTTGGCACTTTTATTTCATTCCATTGGAGTTGCGATACTTACTAGGCAGGTATAACATGACATGATACACCACAGTTCCACCAGTTGTTGGCACTTTTATTATCCATTCTATTGTAGTGAAGCTGATTACTAGTCACATATTAAGTCAAATTTATAACACTACTTTAGTTATGCTTGTCTATGATCGAGATACTGTGCTCCAAGTCGTCCATAACCACGAACACGGCTTTCAGAAAGATTTACCCTGCAGGGGTGCACAAATAGCAACACACACACGATCAACCTCGGAAAAACCAACTCAAAACCCAACGAGGCTTTCACGACAAAGCAATCACAGGCCACCCCATTAAGCTACCTGCAACGAAGTTAGCCGGCTCCGAGACGGACCCAAGGTTTGTGCCAATGGCTGTAAACGACTAGGAACCCGAAAGTGTGACTGGGCTTGTCGATGCCTCGAAAACATTCCACATTCCTAAACAGTACAGGTGCTCCACGCACAATCGTAAATAAAGCAGTAAAGCATGGCATAAGTACATGATAGTAATAAAGCCCTAAACTACTTTGTGGCCCCAAGAAATAAGAAATGAATCAAGCTCTGGCTAAGGGGGATCCATAGGGTCTTCCGGATGTGGATAGTGCGAATAGTCAAGGAACATGTATCAAGTACTCGGGGCTACGGGACACAAGTGGACATAAAAACCAAATAGCATATTTTGCCCACCGGTGCCTCTTTCATTAATTACCCCAATAATTTAATAGTTGTATTTAAAGTCATGATCATCTCCACCATTAAGCATCTCCACCATTTATCATGTGCCAACTTTCCAACAACGACGCGAAGCAACACATAAGCAAGCAACTACGACTCGCAAGGCCGACTATCTATCAGACAACAGGTAATAGGATGTGTCCATGGAAATATAGGGGCTGCAAGGAGTATAAATGGTGCACGGAAACTAAAGCATCGCAATACGGATAGCAATAGATCAACAGGAGGAAGTAAAGACTATAAAAGCAAAATAGGTAGAAAGGGGAAGAATACTCACTCGGTAAGCATTGCCGAAGGTTTATTATCCGAAGAACTTGTCGATACTCGCATCAAATCATCGGCCTAATCCGTGAAGAAGCAAACACTAGAAGAAACACCGGATGCAATATTTAATACTACGGCAGAAGATCCGGCATGATTATGATATGATGCAGATGCGGTGCAATTAGGCAGTGTTAAGGGGAACCGGGGTCCCGAGAATTAATTAATAGGTTCAAGTTATTTAGATACCCCGCAATTTAAATGTTGTCTTAACATGACAAAACACGGCATCGGTTCGCTACACAGATTGAAATGGAGCCAATATAAGACTACAAAAGACCGCACATGGTCTCCATATTTAATTTAGGTGATCATCGAAATACCCTCAAGCACCCACAATATGCATGCAAGTATGAACAATTTAATATGCAACAATAAAGATGTCATATATTATAAAAAAATAGGGGGGTCTCGAAAAGGGGATCACATTAGGGTTCGACGATCTTGGGCTCTGGGGGGCTCGAATCCATGGGTCTCGGCCATCCGATCCCTGAAGGAGGACTTGTGTTTCCATCGGAGGCCTTGGGGTGTGGCGCCATATGGTCCGTGTAGAAGGTCTTGGGGGTCCCAGGGCGAAGATCTTAGAATGTGGCGCGGTGGTTGGGGTCGGACTTGGGGAGATCCTCGGCATCCGACGGTCTTGTCAAGCTTGTCGATCTTGGTGAGCTTCTCGGGTCAAACTAACACGACATGGACATCCTCTTGGGCCTTCACGGCCTTGTAGGTAACTTGCACGACGCCGGAACGAACTTGGATCGCAGTATGTGCATTCGTTAGATTGCACACAGCTAGCACTTAGGCATCGGCACCCGACAAACACATTAGCAGGCACAAACACACGTGCTCGCAGATGAGAAGCATCATCAACGGGCACCCTATGCTGCACAAGGCACATGAGCAAAGGCCAGGACGTGTCGAACACGCGCGGTAGCAGCTGTCAGGAGGTCAAACAACGACAGAGGACGACCGAAAGGGGCGAGGGTGGCGCCTCGACGCGTCGAGCACGAGCGGTGGCCGGTGATGCAGCCGTGGCCCCGCTTGACCGACAGAGAGAGGCGGCGGCGGAGCTCTATGGGGCTGGTTCGGTGCACACGAGATGGGACGGCGAGGGGGAACCGTGGAGGCGAGGCCTTGCTGTGGAGGAGGCGACGTCCCTGGCAGCGAGGCAGAGGGAGGCCGACGGTGGTGCTCTGCTCGATGCAGAGAGCGAGCGGGAGACACGGGGCAGCCAGAAAGGGAGGCGACAAGGCCGAGCTTGATGGAGGCGGGGAACATGGCGGCTTGCAATGCTCGAGGGAGGGCGGCCGGAGATGGGAAGGCATGTAGTTGGGGTCGCCTGTGCGAAGGGAGGCCAGAGGAGGCCGAGGAGGCGACGCGAGCGAGGACGAGGCCCGGCGACGGTGGGCGCGCGAACGCCTGGCGAGAGAGTTTGGTCACGGTGGCGGCTCGCTGGAAGGAGACGGCAGGTGGTGCGGGAGAGGCGACACAGAAGGCTGGAGGAGCTCCGGCGGTGGAGGCACGGGCTCGTTGCCGACGAGGCTCGAGCGAGGCCGGGCTCGCGCGGGCGTGCAGCAAGCGGCGTTGGTAGCGGCGGCACAACAAGGGGAGAGCAGCGCTGCAGGGGTCACGGGATGAGGGCGAGGGAGACGACGCGGGGATGGGCACGTCGTGCGTGACGGGGTCGTGATGGGTAGGGCCCGCGGGGAGAGAGGAGCGGGACAAGTGAGGAGGTGGGGCCAGGGGTGGTTGTCGGTCGCGATAGGGATAAAGGGGAGCGTGGGTTGTTGTCGCGGGGTGGGATGGGCAGGTGCGGGACGCGATGTGGGGGTGGGGCCGGGGTGCGTGCTGCGTCGCGTGAGGTGGTGCGGTGCACGGGTGGAGGGGGGTGGCGGCTGGTGTGGTGGAGGAAGTGTGGCGGCTGGAGGGAGTTGGTGAGGGGTTAGGGTTAGGGTAGGATAGACTAGGTTTTGTTTTAGATGGGCCGGGTTGTAGGTGGCCTGGCCTAATGGCTGGGCTACCTCCCCGGTCCGAAAAATAGTTTTATTATTTATTTTTATTTTAAAGTCCTTTTGTAAACTATTTTTAGACAAAACAAAATACCTGGAAGAGGCCCGGTGTTTCGATTTGAAATAAAGGCGGGGTATTTAGAAAACAAAAATAGACTTTTCGAAACTAGTTTCAGACAAACATATGCATGATGATGATGCACAAATGCAATGTGGCATGATGACATGAGCATGCAGTCATGAGATGCACAAAACAGAAATACCAAGCGATTTTCTAGTAGTGGTTTTACCGGGATGCTACAGTTTCCCGAAGTTCACTTCCAAAGAAGCTACGTCTCCATTGGAGAGGTGCGGGGGCGCAATGTACTTTGAACGGCACAAATGGCTCACCTCGAGGTGTGGTGGCTCGATGCTCACCCAACGTCACACAAGGCCTCACCCCAAGATGCGAAGGCACGCAACCTACCGATGCCACAAAAGGCTCACCTTATTCTCCCGTGAGCTCACCACAAAGGCCTACTCACGTTCCACTATGGGACACTTGAGGGCGGTCACCGAACCCGTACAAGATTGGGGCAATCTCCACAACTCAATTGGAGGCTCCCAACAACAATGCCACAAAGGCTACAAGGCCACAAAAGGCAACAAGGCCACAAAAGGCTACAAGACCACAAAAGGTCAACAAGGCACAAAAGGCTACAAGACCACAAAAGGTCAACAATCCAACCACACAACCGTCTAGGGTTCCAAGAACCCAAGAGAAACAAGCCCAAGGGCTTGAACTCGCCGAATCTCCGAGGAGAACTCAAACCTATGCACCAAATGCAAGAGGCAAGTCCTTCTCCCTCAAATTCCACCAAAGCTACAAAAGGTATTGGGGAATAAGGGAGGAAGAACGCAAGAGGAGAACACAAAAACTCTCCAAGATATAGATCCCAAGGATTCCTTCACAAAGAAGGGATTTTGCTTGGTGGGGCTTGTAGATCTAGATCTCCTCTCTCAAATCCCTCAAAAAGATGCAAGAATCATAGGAGGGGGAAGGGGAGAGATCAAGCTCTTCAAGGTCAACAATGGAGGAGAGCGAAAGCCAAAACCGAGAAGAACAAGTTGGGGCCGAAGGGGAAAGGGGAGCTCCTTTTGAAGGGCTCCCCGATCTGCCCGTTACCCACAGAATCGTGCACGGCCGGTAGTACCGGTGGGTGGCCGGTACTACCGGTGGCACTCAACCAACGGTCCAAAAACAAGGTGCAAACGAACACAAAAACGAGGCCGGTCGGTACTACCGGTGGGTCACCGGTACTACCGCCCAAGATTCCGACCGAAGTTCCGACAAATAGCGCTAACCATGCAGAGAGAGTACAGAACCAAAAATGGGGTTACCGGAAGTTGGGCCGGAATTAACACCGGTACTACCGGCGGCAAACTGCCCTGGCGGTACTACCGGTGGCCCGCCGAAACTACCGGACAGGCAAAAACTTCAGAACCAGAACTGCCACAACTTTTGCATCCGAACTCCAATGAAACCAATTTTGTTGGAAATAACGACGTGTAGAATCCAACAAAAAGTCGAAATATTGGGTATCACCAAGAGAGAAAATACCATGAATATATATGTGAGATACCTCCCAAGGTGTGGAGCCGGAAAACCCGCAAAAATCAAAAACGCAATAAGATATGCATGGGAAATCCGTTTTTGATGAACTAGAGATTGTTATGAAGATAACCACAAGCTCTAGAACCTCACATGGACAAGAACCAAACAACAACCAAGAAAGATGATGCTATGTATGCAAAGGTTTGAGCTCTCTTCGAAAGATACGAACAAGTCACCCACTCGAGAGCCCCTCTTGATAATACGACTATCTATCCTAAACCCGGTCTCCCAACACTACAAGAACACTACAAGAGACCGGTAAAATAGAAACCCTATCAAGATCATACCTTTGCCTTGAGCATCCCACTTGAGCTTGATGTAGACCGTCTTGTCCTTCTTAAGATGGAACATCTTTCTTGATTGCTATTGCATGCTCTTGTTTGATGAAGACTTGCGAATGGCTCCCCCATACTCCACGAGGAAACCTCTTCTTTGACCTTGTCGTCATCACTCCATGAACACCGAGGATGGCAAGCTCCAAGCATGATATATTCTAGAGATGGCGCACCGTGAGCTTGCACATCAAATCTTGATGATGATGTCTTGAAGAAAGCCACGAGGAACTCCATCTTCTTCTTCAAGGCATACTTGATCTTCTTCTTCTTCTACTTGATTCCAATAGGCACAAAGCCCTTGGACGATGCTTCTTTTTTTTCATCCTTGAAACCAACACATGGTCGAAGCGATGCAAATGGACAAACCTACAAGTGAAACTCAATTTGCACATTAGTCCATAGGAATTGTCATTAATTACCAAAACCACACATGGGGCATACATGCCCTTTCAACTCTTTCTCACCGTTTTTCAACCGGTTCATCTCTAGTGCCTTATCCAACTAAGCAAGAAAACACAAAGACATCAATGCATAGATGATCAAGACGACGATGCACAATAGGGAGGACGCACAACTTACCATATTAATGGTCGCGTTCATGCCACTTTCGGCCAAGGTTCAATTCTGCATGGTAGCCATGAAATAAGATCAATGTGGCTTGTATTATACCCCTGCCGGACTGACATAGCCTTTTCACTTCTCTTCATTTGCATCACGACATATCCTTGTTGAGAAACTTGCGCTCACCAAACTCTTTTTGATCTAGCCCAATAGGCGCCACTAGTTTGATTGGCGCTGGTGATCGTATTCATGCTCACCGTCTTCTAAGATTCGCACAAACATCGATCTTCCAACGCTTTCCACCTGACGCCTCGTGTGCTTGCTCTCGGCTTATCCTCACTGGCTGGTACTTCCTCGCCACCTTCCTCCCTTCCACTTTCTCCCCCTCCTCGCTGGTACCATGGACACCTTCTTCTTCATGTTCCTCCTCCTCCTCATCATCCCAGCCGCCCCCATGTCGTGTGCCGCCGGTATCATCATGCTCGCCACTGCCAACCATTCCGTCGAACATGTTGCCAGCGTCGTTGATGAACTCGAGCGGGCCTCTTTGAAGCCCCATCGATGACATGCCTATGTAGGTACGATTGAGGTCGATGTGAAGGAGTTGTTGCCCCTAGTCATTGAATGACGAGAAAACATGCGGGGAGTGTTGGGGGTTGAATCCACCATGTAGGACACGGTCACCGTACCGCGGAGGTAGCCTTGACATTGAATGCGGCATTCTCATGGCATGCTTTCGTGGAAGAAGTGCGGGGAAGACGACGATGCGCTCCCTGGACATGGCCCGGTCGTGGCGCTTCCTTGGCTCCCAGGCCACGGTCGCAGTCAGCGCGACAATGTGCATTGCACTGACGGTCGCCGATTTTTTATGTCGGCCTTCATGCGCCGCTGGTTGTGTTCAGCCATTGCGAACCGGCGGCGGACAATGACTTCTTTCCCACTCCTCTTGGGATATCAAATCCATCTTGAGCTTCCGTGGCGGCGCCTTGCGCGACATGGTAAATGGTGTCTTCACGCCTTTCAGACCCGTTGGCTTCGTCGCCTTCGCGCCCTTTAGACCGACCGGCTTCGTCGCCTTCGCACCCTTCGTATTGCCCGGCTTCTACGCCACCCTAGGAGGTTTCAGTGCCATGGCTGCGAGGGGGCGGACGGAGACGACGCATGTGTAGTTGCGGCGAGCGGGGGGAATAAAATGAAAAGTGGTGATTTGGGTCATTTGAACTGGACGTGTGGATGATAGGGATGACCCGCGCGCCAAAGCATTGTGTCCAGACGTCCGGCCCGGCCGTAAGGAGCCTTGTGTAGCCCGGATGGTCTCAGGACGCTTGACACGGTATTGGGCCATGCCGGAGAGAAACAGATTTGGGACACGGTGGCTGGAAAATGATTTTGGGACACGATTTGGAGGATGCGACTGGAGATGTTTTAATAAAAATAAAAACTTACGTGAGTGAAGAGGTGCGTCCGTACCACCGGGTGCAAGATAGTCAGTTGCCATATTGCAACCGACATAGGCAAATTACAAGGGAGGATTATCGTTTTAATTAATCTAATCTATTAATTAAATTCTAACTTTTTTATTCCGAACGAACGATTTGGAGGATGCTGACTGGAGATGCTTTAAAAACTTTTCTAGTACAGGAGAAATTCGAATAACTGGAAAATCTAGTGCAAGGGACTGGTAATCTCCTGCAGTAGTAGCAGTCAGTAATGAAGCTAGCCACTGACACGTGGGCCGGCAGTGCAGTCCCCGGCTTAACGTGAGAAAGGGTAGATAGAGAAGAAAAAAACTCGCCCACCTCATCTGTCCATCTCGCCCGGTCGCGTCCCCGTCCCGTCCGCTTCCGTCACCTCCTACCCGTGCACCGCCGCCAAACCCTAACCCCGGCGGCGACTCCCGCCGGCGCGGACGACGACGGAGAGGGGGGCGGCGGCAGCCTGGGTGCGAGCAGCCGCCCGCGGGGGCAATGGAGCTCGTCCCCTTCAAGCCCGCTGCCGGAGCTGGAGCCCTCGTCGAGGCGGGCGGCGCGGGTTCGATCCCCGCGATGGTGGCGGCGCAGCAGGCGACGCTGCACGCGCAGGTGGACCAGCTCCAGCGCCTCGTCGTCGCCCAGTGCCGCCTCACCGGCGTCAACCCGCTCGCCCAGGAGATGGTCAGGAGCTCCCCTCTTCTAATCTCTGCCTCTCCTGCATTTTTCTCGATCTGTGGCACTTGTACTTTTTCTCTGGCGGCCTAGCGGGACGAGTTTTGTGCAGAAGTAGGGATTTCCGGGGAGTCCACCTGATTGAGTGCTCATCAGAGCTTATGTTTTTTGACTTTCTCTGTTCTTACGAATTGGTAGCTTTGACTTGGTAGTTCGTTTTGGTGCTCTATGATGGAAATTTCA
Organism: Avena eriantha; assembly: GCA_910589775.1. Lineage (NCBI taxonomy): Eukaryota > Viridiplantae > Streptophyta > Magnoliopsida > Poales > Poaceae > Avena > Avena eriantha. Next base: position 327,193,604 of record OU342746.1, read on the forward strand.
TTCGTTTTGGCCCAATGGATTCCGAATTGGAACGAGTATGTCCATGATATTATGTACTGTAGTTTTTTTAAATTCTAATAACATGAAACTGCAAATGTGATTAGCAGAATTGTAATTTTGAGAAACCGGCAAATTGTAAGCCATGTTTATATTTAGGGATAACAGGGTACTGAACACTGATTTTGTAGCTACTCTGATGCTCACAGTAGACTTGGCTAAACATAGAAATTTCTTCACTTCATGATCTGGCAAATGATGTAGTGAAATTACTTATCTGTTGTCAGTTATGGTATCTTAACTAGTGGACTTCAATTGATGCCTAAGTTCTTTGAAGATAGTAGGATATACTTATGTAACATTGCCAATTTTGTGCTTTAGACCCTTCATGCATGCTACAATGACTGGCCTTTTAGAAAATGGTTCATCTGGACTAATCTTGTATTTGGTTGTTTCTTGCAGGCCGCTGGTGCATTGTCTATCAAGATAGGTGAGTTGTTTGCTGCATCAACTGGATTCAGATAGGCATAATTATTTTTGTCAAGACATTAGTAAGAAGCATGATAAACTGACATGAACATCATGACCTATAATAACTGCAGACACTAAGTTTTATTGGATTTATACTTGAATGCGTCATGCATCAGTCATGTCAGATTTATACTGAAAGCTACTCCCTCTGTTCCAAAATATAAGATGTTTTAGCCTTTTTCTTTAACACATGTATACTCATTTAGTGTGTAGATTCACTCATTTTGCTCTGAACCTACACACTGAAAGGTGTCTAGATACATGTATTTCAGAAAAAAAGCTAAAACATCTTATATTTTGGAACGGAGGGAGTAGATGATAGTGCTGATGCAACAACAAAAAATATTTTAAAGATTATTTTGCAGTTATATGATAATTAGTGCCTGCTATTCGAAGCATTTCTTTATGGCAGATCAAATTTTGTAGGTAAAAAACCAAGGGATCTGTTGAATCCAAAAGCAGTTAATTCCATGCAGTCACTTTTTGCTGTGAAAGATTCTCTTGGCAAAAGAGAAACTCGGGAAATTAGCGCACTTTGTGGGGTTACTGTTACACAGGTCTGCTCTTTTTCTCACATGTGCTGTTGTTCTCTCTGTACCTTGATGTCTATACCTATTTATGTGCTCTTATATATTTTTCTTAAGATTGATTTGGAATGTAAGTACATAACTATACCTTCATTACATACAAGTGTTCTAGCTTGATTGCTTGCAGCGTGTTTGCTTCCGAGTCAAATATGAGCTGATGATATCATTTGAATTTCCTTTTCCTTGAGTTGTTATTGACAAGCTTTTACCTCAATGGTTATCAGGTAAGGGAGTTTTTTGCAAGTCAACGTACAAGAGTAAGAAAAGCTGTTCGTTTGTCACGAGAGAAAGCACTCAAGTTAGAGACATCGGAGACTAAGGATTCCTTATCCGAGACGCCTAATAGTATATACTCTATGAGCACGGAGCAGACACCTCTCGACATCGAGACACATGCTCAAGTTGTCGAACCTTTGAGAACTTTAGAACCAGTAGAGATGTTGCAAAGCTCTTCACAACCACTGGTGATCCCGCAGAACTCTCTAGAACAAGCAGAGGTCCAGCAGAGCGCTGCAATCCCAACCCCTATCATCACCCCTGCAGGAACTATCCAACCAACTGATCCTAAGATTAATCCAGATTCAATTCAAAAGGAAGCTAAACAAGAGGAAGTTGCTCCTGGAGTTGAGTCAGAAGATAAAAAGTTCTTGGATAGTATCTTCGCCTTAATGCGGAAGGAGGAAACATTTTCTGGACAGGTCAAGTTGATGCAGTGGATTCTTCAGATAAATAATGTGACAATTCTTAGCTGGTAAGATATAGGCCTTACAGTACATATAGAGCTTGAAATGATTATATTGATAGTACCTTCACCTTTCCATTAACTGTGCAGGTTCTTAACAATGGGTGGTTTGACGATTGTGTCAACATGGCTGAGCCAAGCAGCTACTGAAGAGCAAACAACTGTTATTCTTATCATTTTCAAGGTTCTTATTTTTGTCATCTGAGCATGTGATTTGTCTATGGCATGTATTTTGAACTACCGTCTGATTGCTGCAGGTGCTTCTTCATCTCCCACTACATAAAGCTTTGCCAGCCCACATGTCAGATGCATTGCAAACTATTAACAGATTGCGGTTTTATAGGACACAAGGTGTGTAGAAACTGCCTTTAAAGTTTGAACAGAAATATCACACAATCTTTGTCGTGAGAATGATGATTAATTGCAGACTATTAATAGTTTGTCAATGGTTTGAAGGCCTAACTGTTTCTAGCATTTGTTTATATTCCCTGTTTTGCAGCTGTATGAACTTAATGCATATATAGGTTTTCTTATTTTCTTGGCTGCTTACTAATACTTATCTGATTTTTGAAGATCAGACATATCCAGCAGGGCAAAGAACTTGCTCTCTAGATTGAGCAAAGTGCTCATACGAAGTCAGGCGTCGAAGAAACCTCAAAAGGATTTAATCTGTAAACAAAGGTGATACTTGAGCACTTGCTCTGTATTGCTATTGTTTTACATTGTTTGGCATTACCTCTTTTTGGAGGTTTCTATTGTGGTTAATTTATTTTCTTTTGCAGGATAAGTGAAATTCTCCGTGATGACTCCTGGAGATCTGAAGTTGATATTACTGTAAGTATCTGAGTAGCAAAATATATGAGTAGTTGATTCACATGTTCTGCAATTTAATCGCTGTTGTCTATCAGGAGAAGATCCTTGCCTTGACTGAAGGTGCAAGTGAGAGCAGGTGTCTTTGATTTCTCATTATAGTTTCTGTTTTGAATAATCTTAAACTGTAGCTAAGTGATTTACATTACCTCTATTTTGATTAGTAAGATTTTGATTTATTTGGTTTGCATGTCACTGTGCAGAAAGCCTGAGTCCAAGAAAACTCCACTGCTGCTCACTGCTTCTGCCGATGAATCATATAAAAAGAGTCCTGTGCAGACAAGTATCCTTTCACTAAGTTTAAGTTCACCACTACCAATTTTTCTTATCTTTTCTGAACATAATATTGCCTGTCTGTGTGTAAAGGGCATCATAGGGTATTTTTCTTATTCTAGCCACATGCATCTTATATTTCGTTCTTGGCAAATACTCCCTCCATTTCAAAATATAAGATGTTTTAGCTTTGTTAAAGGAGTGTATCTAGCCTCTTTTAGTGTGTAGGTTCATTTAGATTTGGAGTGAACCTACACACTAAAAGAGGTCTAAATACACTTCTTTCACAAAGCTAAAACATCTTATATTTTGAAACGGAGGGAGTAGTGACTATGTACCTAATCTGTGCTAAAATCTGGCTGGCCTTCTTGGTAGCTTCATCAGTGTCTTGCACCTGTTATTAGAAGGAACCCTATGGGGACTTCTAAATGTTCATTTTGTCCCCAACTGTTTTGTCTGGTTAAAATTGGTCTTACTAATTGTTTTTTTTTTCAGTTTCTCTTCCATCACAGCTTGCAGACCAGGCCATATAGTTCCTGAATAGGCAATATTGATCTTTATTGTGTATTTAACTGTGTAGATTTGATGGTTCTTGAATAATAGTATAAGTTTATAATTGTGACTCTGGACTTCATACACCATCAGTATCATCTTCAGATTGGATGTCTTGCCTTGTTTCTTCACTCATCTTGATATTTATCACAGCTCAAACTGCTTGTGTGGATTTCCTTAGCTAATTTACAGAGTCCAAAGAAAGAAGAAAAGTTCTACTTGTAGAACATCCAAATCGAAAAACTGCCGGGAAGAATGTTCATTTTGCTAGGAGCATAACAAATAATAGCAGACCATTATCTGCAGATGATATCCAAAAAGCAAAGATGCGTGCTATGTTTATGCAGGAGAAGTATGGCAAGATCGACACAAGTAAAGTGACTGATAAACCAGAGACAACTGAAACTCAAAAACCATCTGGCTTGGTCAACTCAAACGTGCCTCCTATGCCCAGAAGTTCCCTCGCATCAACCACTCAACCTGTTGACCCAAGCCCATCAGTTTCTGCACAGAATGCATTACCTTTGCCTGATAAGCCAGAAATCTTCGCATCAGCCACTCAACAACCTGTTGACCCAAGCCCATCAACTTCTGTACAGAATGCAGTACCTTTGCCTGATAAGCCAGAAATCTTGGACAGTCCAAAGTTAAACATAGCTTCAAGAGAGAAGTCCGTAGAGAAATTGGATTCCAAAAGGGTTCGCTGGCAGATACCACCAGGTATACCATTGTTTTGTGCTCCTTCACTTACATTCTTAGAGCGTTGGTTCCAGTTCAATACACTTCTTTGGACAACAAGAATCAGTGAAAGTCGTATGATTAATGGAATGTTTCGTAGCTTAAGAACTTGAAGTGATTGTCTTTTATTTGTAACAACACAAGCTTTTGTGAATTGCGTACACCATAGATTCTATCAGGTTTGATCTCTAAAATCAATATATGGAGACAAATCAGCTTCAGTTGAAATGGAGAAATGTGCACCTCAACAGAACCTGGGCGTGAGTTATTTCTTTTGTTAGATATCACGTACACTAGATATATGTGCATTTCCAACGCTATGAATAATTCATCTAAGATGTACATTTGAGCCCAAGACAGGTAATCAAATGGAGGTTCTCGCAAACAGTGTGTGGCTGTTATTTCTTGTGTATTATATGAACAAGTGTGCAGTACTGTACTTTCAGACGCGGTGTATCGCTAGTTACTTGATACTGTAGGAAGTATGCGGAGTGTTCATCTACAGCAGTTAATACAGTGGCCAATGTTTAGACAATTCCTCAGCATATCAATTCACAAGAACAGAAACAAGGACGGAAGTGGATTTTATGCCTGGCATGGCAATTGACTTGGAAATCTGTATTGCACATGTTGCATCGAAATTTTGCTCATTCAGAACTCAAATTGCTCATTCAAAACTCAAACTCAAGATGACAAACACATCTTGCTTTGGAAGCACATTGCATCGTAGCTGTGCCAGGCACATGCCATTCCGGTATTCGTCCCTTCTTACTTTTAAAGGCTCTTTTAAAATCCTTCTACACAAGTTCTGCACCAACAAGGCAATCAGCTCATAAAAAATGTCCAGCATAATCCACTTATAGTCACTTTGTACAACAATGTAAATTTACTTGCCAAAATCATTAGGCATTCAGGTGTGTTTAACTTCATAATTGGCCAATTCCTTACAGTTGTGAACTTGTCAAGTTCTTTTCTCGGGGGAACATATCCAGTGAACCTGTGCACCCATGAACCGGTGGTTTCTAAACCGTTGGATGAAACAACAACGGGCGAGATGCAGACAAAGTTTTTTGCACAGAGAACCTTGTATTGCATAAAAATCAACCTGCAGTACGTTTCGTATCTGTAACTTGGTAGAAACTTAATGTAAACTTAGGTGTAGCATGGGTGCATTGGGTGCACAGATTCAACGGTTTCACTGGATATGTCCCCCTTTCCTGGGAGTTTGCAGATGAAAAGCTGTGGGGCCCTTGCTTATATCAAACGCTGAACACATCTACCCAAATCTGTAGATACATAGATCATCCAAGAAACACGATGTTGTTTATTTAACTATAGATGATGTTTGCCTGTGCCTTAATTTTCAGTCCATATGGAGAGTTGTAATGTAACTGTTCTTGTAATTTAGTCCACCTGCAGCTGTTGTTGTGCGATTGACTGAATGTAGTAGGCCTATCTGTTTCTATATCAGAAGCAGCCACTCCTCTCTGGCCCTTCAATTTTTGATACCTATTTGCAGCAAAATTATATATTACCGGACATATGATAGTGCCTGTACTCTTCAGCTTGACATTGATGTAAATGGACTGCTTGACGTTTTTTCCTTACTAATTATCATAAAAAATTCTTGTAAAAAGTCAAGTTGAGCTATCATGGCTGTGGCTGACTTGGAAGATATTTGGCAGAGGTACTGTGAAGTGTAATGCTGTCAGCAATTGCTGTTTCAACAACAATTAAGGAAATACAAAAGATGCAATTTTATTAACTAAAAAGAAAATTAAAGATCCTCGTTAGTCAAACCTTAGCTTGAAGAAGCAACACGTCGAATCATGTGATCCAGTCATTTTAGCACAGCTGAGCTTGAATGCAAGGAACTTACCAATTCATACCATTGTGTTTTGCCTATTTTTGAGAAAGTTCTTCCTTTTATATTTTTTTCTTTGAACATGAGCCCTGCTATATTTGTTTACCTGTTTATTGTTTGAAGTCTATTACCTCCTGTTGCAGAGGTATGGATAGACCCCTCGTGGAGTTTAAGTGCTGGGGATAACAGCAAGGAGCTGGATGTTCAAACTCAGAGAAATCGACGCGAGAAGGAGACCTTTTATGCAAGTCTAAATGACATCCCACTGAATCCCAAGGACCCATGGGACATGGAAATGGATTTTGATGACAGCCTGACCCCAGAAATTCCAATTGACCAGCCACCAGATGCCGATGCCATGGATTCAGATAGCGTGGGTGCAGCCCCTTGTAACATTGGTGTTCCGGGCGAGAATGAGCAATTTGGATCAACCTCATTGTCTTCTTTGACAGTTCCTGCTGGTGCAAATGGTGCAGCTTCTGAGCCAGATCTTGAGCTGCTTGCAGTGCTGCTCAAGAATCCACAGCTTGTATTTGCTCTATCATCTAACCAGACGGGCAACCTGCCAAATGATCAGATGGTCGCGCTTTTGGACATGCTGAAGCAGACTGGCCTTGGACTTTCGGAGCTGGTAAATACTCTGGCCAACAGTGCTGGGGTTCCAAACGAGCCTGAACTTGGTCCTGAAATAATCCCTACTTCACTTCCTTCACCGACTCCTCCAAAAGATCTTCCAGCAAGTGTTAGTCTGCTGGCTCTTTTGGTTTTTGGTTTTTCATTGTTAATGCTGTCACCTCTTGTTCATATATGTATGTTTTCTTTGGCAGGCGGGCTGGAGATCTGATTTCCCAACGCAAGCGAGTGCTGCAAACTTGCCACAGACGCATTTATCAAATAGAGGAAACACCCCTCTGTCAAGTGCAGTGCACCAAAGCTTCTCAAATGTTGTTAGTCCGGTGCCTTCACAACCTTATACTTCTGTTTCTGCCTTGCCGGCACACATCCAAAGTAACAACTCGTCTCCACCTCAGTTGGCGGTTTCGGTAAATCCGTTTACTCAGAATGTGGCGCCAGTAAATAACATGTCAAATAGAACTCCAGTACATCAGCATACCCAGTCATATGCTTTGGTGTCTGATTCTGCTGCAGTGGCGATCCATCAGCAGTCAGCGGTAAATAAACCAGCCCATGAATTTCAGAACGTCACAAACCCTGCTCCATCACATTCTTTGACGCCTGATCCAAATGCCTCTTCTACGACATTCCCATGGCAATCTAGTGCTGCTAATGTTGTCAGCACTGGACGAAACACAACACCTGATCCATGGGCTGCCCGCACAGCTAATTTGTTTAATGATACATCGACTGCCTATCTTAATCAGAGTGCATACAACAACCAAAGCATGCAGAGTACATACGATGCGTATGGTTCTACGCCGGTCTCATCCCAGGGACTGGCCAGAAATGGTTACACTCAAACCCCGGAGTATCAGGTGTCAGCGCGTGCTGTTTCTCAGCAACGACATTCACTATCTCCTGAACCAATTGCTGCTAGAGTCTATGGTGGCACACAAGGGTACATTCCATCACCCTCGAAACAGGGTAACTATGGGCAGCAGAGCTACAATCCCGTGGCATCAAAGGACTGGAGTTCTGGGCAGCAGAGCTACACTCCTGCCGATCCTTCAAGGCAACAGAGCTACACTCCTGCGGAGCCTTCAAGGCAGTGGAGCTCGGGGCAACAGGGCTACGCTCCAGCGTCTTCAAGGCAGTGGAGCTCAGGGCAGCAGGGCTACACTCCAGCTGAGCCTTCAAACCAGTGGAGCTCGGGCCAACAGGGCTACACCACAGCTGAACCTTCAAGGCAACATAGCTACACCGCAGCCGAACCTTCAAGGCAACAGAGCTACACCCCAGCTGAACCTTCAAGGCAACAGAGCTACACCCCAGCTGGAACTTCAAGGCAACAGAGCTACACCGCAGCTGAACCATCAAGGCAGCAGAGCTACACCCCAGCTGAACCATCAAGGCCGTGGGCGTCTGGGCAACAGGGCTACACTCCTCCATCCGATCCTTCAAAGCAGTGGAGCTCCGGACAGCAGAGCTACACGCCTGCCGATCCTTCTAAGCCGTGGAATTCCGTTAATCAGGTCCAAAATCCTGACACAACAAGACAATGGACCAACGGGAAGCAAGATTATTACAATCCGAGTGGCGGTCAAAATGGGTATGATCAGCGCCGGAGAAGACGATGGGAGTGAGTTGTACATTAGCTAATTCTTTTGGAGCTCTTTGATTGTGATGCCTGATTCGTTACTCTGGTCTCTGTTATTGACGCAGAGCCCATCTAGAAAAATATAGTACATCATGTAATGTAGACATGTAGTAGTAGCAGACGGCGGCGGGAGGTAACTAGAAAGAAAGAAGGAAACATAAAGCTATAGTAGAGGATGATAGGTCTGCATCCAATGACGAGCCAAGTTTTCCTTTCATCGAGCTTCTCATTTCTGCTTTGTGAGCGCGTCTCCTGTTTTGGCGACTTGTCTCCATCTTGGCATCTTTTACACAATTCTTGTGTGTTGCAGACGGACGCAAAGTAGTGTTCAAAGAAAAGCGCGTTTGTCCCTTTTCCGTATATGAGTCAATTTCTTACCGACTTCATTTTCTAGCTGTTTACTCATTTTTCACGTGTAAATCTGGTGTCCACTGAACCCATTACGGTGTGTACAGTACTACACTAGTGATATCTTAGTATTTCCATATAGAATGATTTCTGAGATGGAAAAGAAGGAGAAACGGAAAATAATCGTGCAATTTTCTCGATCCTACAAGACGCCAGTATTTTCCCATGATTTATCAATTGTCAAGTGTTCTTTAATGTTGATACAAAATAACAAGATTTTTTTTTGCGGGTAAAAATAACAAGAATTTACACTAATGAATAATTTTTTATCCTCTAAAAAGCAAATAATCTACTATTATATAACATGTTTTTCCTCTCTAGATGATGTGACTGTGTATAAAAGAAAATCGTCTTAATGCGCGTGGGTGGTCGAAAAGACAACCTCAAGGAATCATGATATATAATGGAATATCTGCATGTTAACTAGAAAATAGACTTAGAATGATACCATGTCACGAGAAGTTAATTATTTGTATGTATTCCTCTCTTCAAACTCGTCAAAATTTCCACGTGGCATCTTTAGGACAATGCTGATGTCAACTTATTGTGTACGCTCTATCGTTCACCATCTGGGCATTAGCACGTGCAGTAAGGCATGTAAAATAGGCTGGCATCAACTTACCACCCTAATTGACATGTTAAAGAAATTATGCGTGAGTTAGAGGAAAACCTTTGTATTGCCATAAAGATATATTAGTAATTCCATGGAAAATGAGTAAATTCAGATGGATCCGTCAGAAGTTGTGCATTCTATATTGGTATATTAATAATGATTAGTTCATAAGAGCAAGTTCAATACTAGTAGAGGTAATGGCGGACTATAAGCTATTGCCATGTTGTATGTATGCGACTTATAGCGAATATGTACAATAGTTAGCTATAAAAATTTGCTATTTAATTAGTAAATGATCCACCTACATACTCGCAAAGTGCTTACGAGCACGTGGTGCAACCGAACCAATTTTGAGTCGCTTCTCTTCTCCCTTCTCTTTTTTTCCCATCCACAAAATATATTCCCCCGTCCTAAAGTAACTGATTCATATTTGCCTAGATTTGCATTTATATCCATGTACTAAAAAAAGCGTTTAGATATATATGAGTCAGTAAATTCTGGATTTCAAGAGTATATATTAATATCGCGGAGATACCAATTACATCCAACCTCTGCAACAACGCATGTCTTCGCGGCCTACAGATGCACACAACCTAGAAAAAAGGAAGAAGAATTAAAAAAAGAAAGTCCCGCTATAGAGAACGACTTCTCAAAGCAATAACACTAACATCACCAGAACAACATCAGTAGTCCAACCACTCCAATAACAACGTCTTCAAGAAGGAAACAGTGCACAAGCACCGTCGTCGCTCGATCAAAGATCATATGGTTTCACCCTGGAGAAAGTACTCGCTCGCAAAACAATGTCTTCAATAAAGCCATTACTAGGCTCAACCAATTAAAGTCAGATCTTGGATTTTTCACCCTCCAAGGTAAGATCGGGAACTCCTTCTGTGTTGTCGTCCTCACAAACAGTTGCTGCTGGGAGTCACATATCACACATTTAGTTTCTCGTCACCACAAAGACTCAAATCACCATCGCTACCCATGTTCCTGCTTTTCTGACATTCTTCGCATCTGACTTCATCATGGATCGTTGAAGACATGACACACAATAGTAACAAACAACAGAGAGTCGCAACGCTTCTGCTAAAACCAAACGTCCAGAAAAAATATGGGTACACACGACCAAATACCTTCCGATCCAGCAATCTCCATGCATGATGCGCCCATGGGAGTTTGCCGGTGGAGCTTTTCGGAATTCGCCTCTCCAGCCCAGTCAACGAGGGCAGGCAACACACATATCTTCGTCTTTGCGCTAAAGGAGCCCTAGGACCGCCACCATTATTTGGGCTGAACCAGCAGTCTCCACACCGCCGACCGGCTTCCGGCGAGCGGAACGAGCGGGTCATCCTTCGGCCCTTTCGAGCCCATGGCCGAACCTAGAGATCGGGCCGAGAGAAGCCAGGATGAAGCATCGCCGCAGGGCAACTACTGCCTCCAGGAATGCATCGGAGCCCTCATTTGCTCCTCCGTGCCTTCCATCCGAGCTGCCAGCCTTCGCCGCCCTGGCTAGCGCCGTAGCCTAAGATGCCTAGACCCGCCCGAAGGAGATCGACGGAGGCCGCGCAAACCGCCCGTCACCTTCGGCGACCAAGGCGTGGCCGCCACCACCTACCGGTGGAGGTGGCGGCCGGAGGAAGAGGGCGCGGCGACGACCTTCTAGGGTTTGGAGGACGCCTCGGAGTGGCCTCGCAAGAGCAACCCATGGCAGCGGCCTTGTATTGGTTATCCCAGTAAATTCTTGATGGAGAGAGTACTATTATAATTCGCGTTTAGTCTACTGACACATCTTATTGTACATGTTCTAAAATATTTTTCCGAGTTGGTGTATTTTCTAAAACTATATGGAGTAAAGAATAATAAATTAATTTGGAGAAAAACGATCTTAGTAAGCTGAGACTCTAAGATGTCACCCTCTGTACTGGAGACGTGACCATCTCTCTTAAAGTTTCCTGAAAGGTACTGTCGCGGTAGTCTACCACTAAAAATGGAGAACCGCCGGCCAGAGCAGCAAAGTGGAGCACGACAAAGAGACGCGGACGACGACCTGGCGCAGCAACCACCAGCCGCTCCCTCAGTCGGTAACTCATGTGCCATTTGACTAGTACTGTACCACCGTTCACCGGCGTTCCAGCGCCAGCGCGTGTGTCCAACGGACCCGGATCCCATCGGATCTCTCCGTGCCTGGAGCCCTGGCCTGTACTGGACGGAGACGCGGCAGCGCTCCATCGGCGCGCAGCCGGACACGCATCCCATTCCACGGACCCGTCGGTGAAAACGAAAATAAAAAGGCAGTTCGCCACCACACCAAAATATTCTCCCCTCCCCTGCCCCGTCGCGTGGTTCCGGCCACCGCGCCGCGACAAAAGAGTACCCAGGCCGAGGCCCGTCCCGCGCTCCTCCGTTCGCGATGGCCACGGCGAACCACCACCAGCCGACGCTCGCCCGGACGCGGCGCTGGCGCAGCGAGGTGCGGTGCTCCACCTCGCCGGCGCAGGAGTTCGCGGCGCTGGCGTCCGTGTTCCGCCGGAGGCTGGTGGTGGGGGCGTCCACGGCGGCGGCGGCGGCCGTGGGGGCCAACTTCGGGGGCGTCACCAGCTTCCTCCTCGGCCTCTCCCCCGAGCTCGGCCGCTCGCTCAGGCTCGACGTGCTCTACCCCGTCGGAGGCTTCACACGATGCCTCGACTCCGACAACGGATTCGGTAATAACCAACGCACCTGCCTTCCCTCTTCTCCTAGACTGTCCTTGCATTTCTCGCTCTTCTACTACCGGAGGCAGAGGGATGGTTGTGGGCAGCTGTGTTGCTAGTTCCAATTCTTCGATTTGCTTGGCCCGGATGAAGCGGAATTCCTTAATAGTAGAGTATTGAACAATTCGCTTCATAGCTTAGTTCTGCATACAAGTAGTACTACTCAACAGGAAGGAACACATCCAGCTCTCATACCTTCTATTTTCCCTCCAGGGAACGAGCTCTGCTTCTTGATTTATATCATGTCAGTTTTGTTAATTCGGAGCTTATGTATGATCTTAGTTATCTTGTACTCTCATGCTTTTGCAAACATAAAATAATGTAGTTATCCTATGCACAAAGAAGGATCATACTAACTACTACCTGTTTGGGTCAACAAGGTTTATGGCAACAGTGATTCATACTATAGACCAGGTCATAACGCTAAACGTCTCACTCATTGCTTTTATTGGTGTCTTAGCAAAGTGCTCTTCCGTAGTGGTGACACTTGCCATCAGCCGCTAAAACAAAACTCAAGGTATCCCTGCGCGTGCATGTTGCTATCACGTTGCAACTTTGTGCCCCCACAACCAAAAAGCACAGAACTAGTGATGCGGAAGTGGTTCTGTTGTGTTCACATCCAACACACAGAAAAATAAATGGAAAAGAGTACTATATATTTCCTTTCAAACTCTTGTTGGTTCTGCAATATATTCAGTTCTATTAGGTGCGATTGTTTTCACAGTCAAAACAAAAGTGCTTTTATGCTTCTAGTAGTGATATTCCCTGGAACCATTGTTTTCACAGTCAAAACAATTTTCCTTTGTCTTCTGTTATGTGAGTAGAGTTCTTGTCGTTGGAATAGCATATCAGGGAAAAGGGTATCTTCAAGTCATACATTTCTATTTACTTCAACTAAAATTGAAATTTGTCCATCGTCCCACAAAACACGAGTGCTGTATCCCGTCGGCAGGTTCACCCGCCGCCTCGACTCCGATAACGGATTCGGTAATAACCGCTACTTACACACCTGCCATCCCATATTCACTTCTGCATTTGCTGCACCAGTAAAGCTAGCACGGATAGTTGGAGATTTTATTTCCCCCTCTGTGGATAACGGAGAGAATCATCCCTGTGCCAAGGGATGATTGTGTGCAGCCGTGTTACTAAACTAGGTTCATTTCTTCGATCTGTTTTGCCTGGCAGATGTCAGTGGAAGTCTTTCAAATTGATTAGCTTAGTTCAATAAACACTCCTCAAAAGGAACACATTGAGCCCCCAATTACCATCCTCCTTTCCTCAATTCGATGAGCTGTTCCTTTTGATTTATTGTGCCATTTTGTCTAATCACTCTTTATTGTTATGCAAAAGGAAGAACTGCAACCTATTCCAGTCAACAGTGTTTAGGCAAACAAACAATGATTCATACTGACCAGGTCAGATTCACGCTGAGAGTAACACATGAGTGCACGTTAATCAGTAATCTTCCACGAAAGATAGCCAAAAGGGTTTTAATTAGAGAAAACTCTGTTTTTTATTGGTGTTCTATCAAAGTGACGTTCAGTCGTGGTGATGCCATCAGCCCTGGAAGCAGAACTCAAGGCATCCCTGCGCGTGCATGTTGCTACCACGTTGCAACTTTGTGCCCCCACCAAAAAGTACATAACTAGTGATGCGAAGTGGTTGTGTTGTGTTCGCATCCCACCCACAGAAAAAGAAATACTAGAAAGACGGTATATTTCCTTGCAGATTCTCGTTGGTGCTAGAATATATTCGGTTCTCCTTACATTGCAATAGAGTCATAAATCAATATTTTTATGCTTCCGATGGTGATATTCCCTGGATCCGTTATCACAGTCGAATGAAAAGAAAAATTGTCTTCTCTTATGTGAATAGAGTTCTTGTCGTCGGACTAACAGAAAAAAAATGTACCTTCAGTTTAAATACATTTCCCTGTTTCCAACCAACAATTCGGCTTTGTCCTTTGTGCCACAAACACGAGTGGCTACAAAAATGTGGTCCTTGCAGCTTCAGCCTCTCTACTTCCTATACATGTCTGCTATGTTATGCCTCCAATGGAATTGTGTCTATGGATTATGAGCTATCTTGTGCTGCATTTAGGACCAGGAACTGAATGCCACCTGTGCTCCATGTCATCATGATTGATCCTTGATGGCATCTGGTGGCTGGTTCTCAACAAGATAACATGTTTTGGGTGTTTGTTCTGTCAGACATTTTCTTGGCTAAGGACATGTTAACAAGATATCGCAACTGCGACACTACCTTATTTTAATAATGTATCAGTAAGAAGAATCATGTGAAATGTCTTCTTTGATGCATCAGTATATATCTGCCGATTTATGTGGAAGTATTAACTTCGACGTCTCTTAACTCTGCAGAGTTTATCTATCCAGCAAACTGGGTTGGAGATCAGACAATACTATACAATCAAATAAAGAAAGCAGAGCAGCAGAGATCACTAGACCCTCCGCCATTGTCAAATGGGCGGTTATCTCGACCTCCGAATATCAGTGGACCTGTGGCAGCATTTGGCCCCCCAGGATCCAATGGGGAGCTTAATGTTAGTGTCATTGTGTCACCTGTCCCACAAGACTTCTCGTAAGTACACACTTATATGCCACTTGCAGTTTCCCAAACAAAACATCTCTAACTTTCTTAAACAGTGCATATGAGTTGCTGTGTAAAACGTGATCATGAAGTTTTCGTGCGACACGAACAATTTATAGCTCCTCTAAAGCGGGATTGAACTGTTTGAAACAGGATCGAGTCTTTTGGCGGTCCGAAAGACGTCGGGGAAGTGGTTCTCAGAAGGATTGCAAGGACGAAGCGGAATCCGGATATCAGCGCTACTCTTATCGGTGCTTCTTTGAGAGAGGATGCCGCGACCAATGTCAAGTACTACAAGCTAGAGTTCTGTGTTGAGAGCCCTTCGTTCCGACGGCACAATGTCGCGGTGTGCTGCGTGAGGGATGGCAGGCTGTACACCCTGAACGCCCAGGCACCGGAGTCGGCGTGGAAGGTGGTTCAGAAAGAGTTCTTTGCCATGGCGGATTCATTCAGTCTAGTGGTCGATGTTTGATCTTGTAGATATGCCAGTTTTGTATCCCTGGCTTTGAGCCTTTTATCCACTAGCGTGTAACTTCCTTGCACGGGTCATGGTTTCACTTAGACAAGATGTAAATGGTGTATCATAATGTCCTCTGTTATACACATAAATGTCTGAAGTTCTCTTTTGACACTTCCCCTGCACGGCAGGAATGCCACGGTTCATTTAGAAGAGGATGAAATGGAGTGTAATGTAAATGTTTCTGTATCATGATCTTGTAGTCACACACATCTTTGAACTTTTCTTCTGCATAGGTGTCACACCTGCATCATCTATCTTATTCATTGACACAGAAGTACCAAGCATCTCATGAAATCATCTATGGGGAAAATTTTAGAGTTTGCCTGCCATATTCAACTTGATACTCAAATGTACTTGTTGGCAATCTCCACAAGGAGATCCGCGAGCTCCCTTGGCTTGGAGAACATGGGCATATGATCAGCCCCTTCCAGCCCCCTCACCTCCGTGCCGGGATTCCAAGACGCCATCCGCCGCTGGAATTCCGGCGACCAAGACGCATCTTCCTCGGCCACGATGTACACGCGGTTCACCGCGCCGTACCCCTCCGCCGTCAGGACCTCCTCCCCGTTCATCGTGCCGTCGTCCACGAACTGCCGCGACGGCCGCACCAGCATAGTCGCCAGGGTCAGATCCTGCGTGGCATGAGCCATCGGAATTCAGACGAAGCAGAAAGAAGACGGTGTCGTCGGTTCATCTAACGGTCGCTTGTACTAGTTACCTCCGGAGGGCTGAGCTGGTACAGTCTCTCCTCCATGTACTCCGGTCCGAGCAGAAACGTCTTGCAAGGACGCCGGGGATCGTCGCCGCCGGTCTCGATCACGCAGTCCTTGAAGAAACCCGGGCCCCTTTCTTGCGCGAACTTCATGCGTCGAGTACTGTGTTAGGATCATGGAGGTGTGGATTGAGTAGTGGGCCAGGCGGCGCAAACGCACCTGCTCGGAGACGAACTTCATGGGCTTCCCGACGGCCGGCATGGCGGCGGAGGCGAATACGGCCACGGCGACCCTGTCCGGGAAGGCCTGCATGGCCAGCGCCAGGCTCTGGCCGCCGTAACTGTGGCCCACGAGCACCGCCCTCTCCCCCGGCGGCAGCGCGGCCAGCGCGTCGAGGAGCGGCCGGCTGTACTCCTCGAACGACCCCACCTCGTCGGCGCGCCCCGGTTTGGCGCCGCACGCGGCCATGTCGAGCGCGTCGATGTGGTGGCCGGCGGATCGGAGGATCGTGGCCACCTTGTACCAACACCACGCGCCGTGGCAGAAGCCGTGCACGAGCACGAAGCGGCGCCGCGGCGGGCCCTGTTCCTGGCCGGCGGCGCTCTCCATCGGTGATTGCGTGGAGGAAATCACTTGTCGACTGATTGCTTTGTGGCCACGCCCTTAGGTCATCTCTAACCGACGACACAAAAATCGGTTAGGGCATCTATATTGCTAGACTCTTAGCTGAGCGATTAAGCGATTTAAAATAATTTATACTAAAAGAAAAATCAACAGAGCGCCTCAATCCTCCAAATCCAGGCGCTAAAGGAGGCGCTTAATCCAGGCGCGTGGATAGCACTTGGTGTAGCAAAGCTCGATCGGTACGTGCGAAAAAAGTGGAGCGTCTGGCGGCTACCTAGACGTCGACGCTTTACAAATTTCCGGGTCCGCCGGGAACGGAGCTTAAGAGCAACTGAGGGGCAAAAATCGTTTTTTGGGTAAGATGGTCCCCTATACAAAAAATGGGTGATCACACTTTTTTGTCACTTCTTACCTATATATATGGGTAAACGGACACAATTTTTGGGTAAGACTCACCCTCCTACCCATATGTTGCCACCTCAGCCGAAACGCACGCGGGAGCCTCCAACTGCACAACCGGAAAAATCACCCCGAGGCCATCGCTGGTCACCGCTGCCCCTCCGCTCGCCGGTGACCTCCTTGCATGCCGCCGCTCTGGATTGCTCCTCCTCGGCCACCCACCTGCCTCCTCTGCCCCCGCAGCCCTCAAATCGGCGGAGAGCAAGCCATGGCGGCCTCCCTGTCGGCACGCCGCCGGTGCCGATTCACTGCGGCGGGCGTCCCCCCGTCACGCGTGGAGCTCCAGCAACCTCCACGACCCTTTCCGCGACCTCCAAGATCCCGCCTGCGGCCTCCCTTACCCTGCTTGCTCCCCCCCCTGTGACCTTGCTCCGGCCTTGCTCCTCCCCACACGTCGGCACCGAATTAGCTAACCACACGCTACTTGCCAGACGACCCCAGGTTCTTGGCGCAGCGGGCCGATGTCTCCTACCTCGTCCCGGTGGTGGTGCGCCGAAATCGACGATGCGCTGCGAGCTCCCAAGATGGCCGATAGGAGGTCCCTGATTGCATTTTTATTTTTAAGTGTAGGGTCCTTGGTGTAAAAAGTATGAACCTAGGTGTAGTTTGTAAGTTTCTAAGTACTAGTCTATGACTTTCATAGCTAAAAAATGGGTAAGCTGTTGGAGCAAACACATTTTTGGGTAAGAGGGACCTTCTCTCTCCTTTACCCAAACACTTTTTGCTTACCCATATTTGGGTAAGCTCTTGGAGATGCTCTAACAACCGGGAATCCTAACCTAGCGCCCGCACTTAACGCCTGCATAGTACGTGCCCTTAGAGGAGTAAAAGAAACCGCACCTAACCGATGCCTAAACAGTGTTAGAGAAGTAAACATTTTACTCATCTGTGCGTCCGACTCTGATATTTACTCATCAGCCGCACCGATGAGTAAAAGGTTCCGCTCATTTTCCTCGCCTTCACACCACTCGTTTCGTGCTCTCCTCCGTCTTCGGCGACCACCGACACCCCGTGTCGCCATCACAGCCACCGGCGGAGCCCCGCGATGGCCGGATCCTCTCGCCGGCTGTCTCCGCCACCAATCCCCAGCGCTCGCTGGCAACGCAACCCCCCGTCGCGAGCTTAAGCCTCTTCCTCTTCTCACCGCCGTTCCCCTCCTTCTCCTCCACAATTGGCGCCACCCAAGCGCCGGAGGCAGCCCTGACGCTCCGCCAAGACCTTGGACCTTCCCGTGCTGGCAACGCCGGTCTACCGCGACGTGCGACAGTGGTCGTGGGGGCATGGGTCGCTGAAATCACCATATAAAACTCAAGTCAGTACCATAATGGAGAATAATAATAATCCAAAATAGTACCAAAATGGAATTAACCAAGATTTAAGGATACAATTTACTAAGATGATATTAAAATATCAACAAAGTTCAAAGCACCTAGAAGATATTAAGCATATCGCACACGACTGAACAAGGAGTGGTACACAAGGCTATCAAAGAAAATTTTTCCGCAAATTTCGGCATTAAAATACCACTATATGCGTAAAACCACTTAACGAATCAAGATTAGTAACTCTACCAATTCAATATACAAGAGCGAATGATAAAAGTAGTGGCATGGTCGCGACTCCATCTCGCAGTCAAATCATTACTCCGCACATGAATCAGTAAAACACATATCCCAACACCTTCTTCTTAAGATGAACCTAAAGATTAGTAACTACGGAAACGAAGACCCCAAACAAGATAACGTCGGATAACAAAGAGTAAGACAGATCGCACCGGTATACAACAAATCGTATAGATCGCGTCGGTTTACAAAGGCCTGTCGGTATGGAATGTCCCAACAGTTGATAAGCAAAAGGCAGATAGTGATAACATTTGGATGCAACAGATAGACAAGGAATTCACACACACACACACACACTCACACAACCTATGGTACTGCGGAACCCCGACCACGTGAATCCTAGTTTGAATTTTTAGAAGAGGATTGAAAACGTTACACTTCCTTACCAGAAAAAGGGTGGTTGGGTGGATAAGAAGAAAAATGGAAGCAATCCTACTCTCACGTTTTGTTTTTCCCTAGTATACATAGCTACCAAAAATATTTGCTAGACTGACAACGACCATTTGGCTGAGACCCTGAAGGGCGGGATGGCTCTGATACCAATTGTAACTACCTCGGTGAACTACGCTCTAAGTTGCATGCCTGGATGAGCGAAAATGGTTAAAATAGTACGGTGGGACCCAGGGGCCACTCACAGGTAGACCTGTCGGTCGTCCTAACCACTTACAGAACATCGGGACAAGAACGAGCGGCGTAGTCGGCAGGCGAAGGGATCAACTACATACACAAGTGAGTATGTATGCAAGCCACCATACAACAGTTTTTAGAGCCATTCCATCTAAAAGAAATAGAAATATTGCAACGCCATACGGCAAGATCCAAATATCCTAGATAGAGATAATAGTTTAGGATAGCTCCTCATACATCAAACATCAGAGTATCAGGCGGAAGCGGAAAACAAGATCCGAGTACGGATAAGAATCAAATCGGCATAAGATGCCACATAAATAAACACATCCCGCCCACAGATCTCACGGATCCCCATCCCCGGAATCTCTACACCGAGTGATCGTTGCCAACATCATCTGTCTCCTCCACCCAGTATCCATCTTGCGAATACACCTGTTCATCTGAATCAAACAATTTATCATGTGAGACCCTAGGGGTACTCAACAAGTCTTTATGCCTCTAAAGGGACATATACCAGGGGTGACGCAATAGCAGCAAAAGATAATAACTAAAAAGTCTATAGATACTCGCTAACCATCTGCCTAACCAATGATAGACGGATGTCCGTTAATTAGTAACAACAGTTATAACGGTATAATTAACAGATCCATCCTCCTTCTCGCTTACCAACGAGAAAGCGGACGAACAACCCATCCGTTGGCAGTTTTATTAACCATTCCATGAGTATTGCACTATTTACTAGTCAGGTACTTAGTCAAATTAAAAGCGGCACTTTAGTTATACTTGTCTATGATCGAGAAACTATGCTCCAAGTCGTCCATAACCGCGGATACGGCTTTCAGAAAGATTTACCCTGCAGGGGTGCACAAATAGCAACACACACTCGATCAACCTCGGAAAAACCAAATCAAAACCCAACGAGGCATTCACGACAAAGCGATCACATGATTCAAAAATATTTCAGGGGGCCACCCCAATAAGCTACCCGCAGCGAAGCTGGCCGGCTCCGAGACGGACCCAGGGTTTGCGACGACGACTGTAAACGACTGGGAACCCGAAAATGTGACTGGGCTTGTCGATACCGCGAAAACGTGGCGCGATCCAAAACAGTACAGGTGCTCCACGCACAATATTAAATAAAACTGTAAGGCATGGCATAAGTACAGGATAGTAATAAAACCCAAACTAGTTTGTGGCCCCAAGAAATAGAAGTGAATCAAGCTCTGGCTCAGGGGGGTCCATAAGGCCTCCCGGATGTGGATAGTGCGAATAAACAAGGAACATGAATCAAGTACTCGGGGTCCTACGGGACACAAGTGAGCATGAAAAACCAAATAGCAGATATTGCCCACCGGTGCCTCTTTCATTAGTTATCCCATTACTACTCAGGTTAAGTTGTTTAGGTACCTCGTTATCCATCAGACACTCAAATACCCTACACATGCTGTGCTACGACTCGCATGGCTCAAACAACTCTTGTATTAATGGCTCATGGGATGGAGGAACAAGCTTCAGTGGGGTTTAAAAGTAAAGGATATGCAGTACTTGGGATTCAATTTAGTGCAATCGCGACTCAATGATGCAAGAATAAGATAGAGGCAATAGGTACTATATGTATGCAAACATGTGGTAGTGCTTGCCTGGCAGCTCAGTTGAAGCGAGCAACGGATCTGGGTAGTGCTCCTGGGATTCCTGATATATCCCCTGCTCGGCGTCTATTCGAAGAAGAACCAAACAAACAATGACCAACATAAATAAAGTGCACAAGCATATGAATTAAAATGCGACAAGCAAACAAGCATACCATGATGAATGATGCACAATTTACATGGCAATAATGTAGCATGGCATGGGTGAGGTGTGGGGTACAAGAATAAAGCATTTATTAAGTTTTTGGTCACATTTTAACCCCAAATAAGTTGCTGTGTACTTTATATTTATATGATGCATGGTGCAATTCAGAACAAAGAATGCATAGTTAGAACGGCCTCGTCGCGCTGATCGATTTAGACATATTATTTGTCGAATTTGGAGTTGTAGAATTAAAGTTATTAATTATTTAAGAAAAGGCATTTGTATTGCATTTAAACAATTTCGAAATTTTAAAGTGCCCAGTTAATATTTTGAAAGGCATATTTGAAATCCTCACATTTTTCTGATTCAAAAACATATATTATATGTATTATTTGGAATTATAAAACAAAAGTTATTAAAAACAGATTTAAATTTGAATTTAAACATTTTCTGAAATTGTTTGATTAAAACAGATAAACGAAAAGGCTTTTTGTACCCAACCAGATCTAGCCCCAGCCACAGACAGGTGGGCCAACGCTGACTAGGCGGGGACGACGCATAGCGAACATTTCTCACCGGCATAGATGCTAGCCCAGGAGGCCGACAGGTGGGGCCAACGGGCTCGCATGCCCACGTGTCAGCGAGGAACTGGGCGCAGCCACGTGGCGCGGAGGGGGACTGCGGGATGAGGTCTAGGTCTTTCGGGAGCCCCCGGTACTGTACTTCTTCTCTGCATATCTGACGAGAGGATGGTGCTCGACACGAACGCGCGGCGCGGGGGGCTCGATCCCGCGACCTGCGGCGCGGACGTAGCGGAGCGGAACCAGTGCGTTAGGTGAACAGATGGTGACAGGAGGGTATAGGGGGGCTAGGTAAGGCGTGATGCGGCGCGGAGACGGACAGACGCCAGCGCCTGCCGCTGCACCGAGTGTGCTCGGCGCAACGTCCGGCGAGGCCAGAAGGTTACGGCGAGGCAGAGGATGTCAGAGAGGAAAAAGGGCTCACCGCTGAGAGAACGGTTGTGACGGATCGGGCCAGGGATCGTCGGAGCGACGGCGACGCAGGCGCCGACGAGGTTAGGGTTTGCGGTGGGCGTCGGCGAACGACGTCGAGCGGAGACCGTCTCCTCCTCGCTGGGGCGCGCAGGGCCGACAACGTAGACCACGTCCGCTTCCTCGACACCCTTGACACCCGCCCGCCACCGTGGTTTGTCGAGGAGATGGAGGAGGCCGATGATGGCCAACGCTGTGCAGGTGAGGGAGAAGGGGAGGCGCAGAGGCCAGGGGGTGGTTTTCGGCACGGCAGAGGCGTGGGGAGGTAGATAAGAAGGAGGGGGCGAGGAAAGATGCCGTGGGGAGCGCGGCGGAGGAAAAGTGGCTTCGGCCACCTTTTTGGCCACCTCGAGCACGTGCTCGACGTGCCAGGTCGGGGTGTGGGGCTGTAGGTGGGCCAGCAGAGGGGAGAGGATAGGCAGGGAGAGAGGCTCGGTGGTAGGACTAGCTTGGCAGAGAGAGAGAGAGAGAGAGCTTGGGTAGGAGCTAGGGTTGGAGGGAGAGGGTGGCTCGGGTTGGATAGGAGGGGGGTAGCTCGCCGGCTAGGGTTAGAGAGGGGGCTAGGGTGGCCCTTGCTAGCAGAGAGAGGGAGAGGAGGTGCCTCGGCATGGAGGGAAAAAGTGGTGGTGAGGGTGGCATAGCATGGGTGATTAGGGTTAGGGTTTAGATGGTGCATGATCATGGCATGATCAAGTATAAGGGGAAAGATGGATATCGGATGATCTCACATGACCATGTATGGGAGCATGCACATGTGGGGGTGGATGAGGGTGGAGTGCTTGATGCACATGGCAAGGAAACAAGATCAAGGTGAGAAGGGTTTGAGAGGGAAAAGAGGAAGCTCAAAGAGATGATCCACTCAAAAATTCAAGAAAAACCAAGGAAGACAAGATGGTGGTGGTTGTTGCATGGCCCATTCAAAAGCATTAAATGCCATGTTTTAATCTTGTGAAAACAATAGTAAGGTATCATGGCATTATTCACATGCATTCCCAAAATGTGGAGTAAAGGCCAAGCAAAAGAAAAATAAAAGGAGGTCCCATGGGGAGTAGATGGATGATGCTCATATTTAAATATAATTTAGCCCTGCTAGTGTGTATGTTCCACTAGATGAATAATAGCCTCTAAAATTTCCCAACATGAGCATACATTCAAACCAATCAATATGGAAGCTAGAAAAAGGGGTACCACTCACAAGGCATGCAAAGGTGGCTCCACATATCAATAATGTGAAAACAACATGATGCTAGTGTGAGGCATGTGGAAAATAGAAGTGGATCCATCCCAACCCACATGAGCTAGATTTAAATGCCAAAGGAAAAGTGTAAAAGCTCATGGATAATTAGGATGGTGGAATTATAAGGTGGTGACAAGGAAAAGGTGGTGGAGTGGAATAAAAGATATGCCCCCAACTCAACTTGGGCATCAAGCATTTATCAAGAACTAAATACAATATATCAAGAGCCAAATATAATTACTAATGCATATGAGAGAAGAACCAAATGAAAAGGGTTTTATATGATGCTCAAATGCAAAGTGGCATGATGACATGAGCATGATATAATTATGATGCAACAATTATATGTAGGAAGTAGCAATTATATTACTAGACCATGTAGCATTACATATGTTAGACAGATGGGATGCTACAACTCTCCCCCACTAGACAGGAATCTCACCCCGAGATTCTAGGAAGAAGAAGAAGACACGAAGAGGGTAGGATACTTGGCACGGAGCTCATCCTCGCATTCCCAAGTGGCTTCATCAACGGAATGGTGCGACCACTGCACCTTGCAGAACTTGATGGACTTGTTGTGAGTCCTTTCTGCGACTTCTAGGATTTTTATGGGGTGTTCTTGATAAGACAGATCTTCTTGGAGATTGATGAGTTCATGGTCCACGGTCCTATCGGGATCCTTGAAGCACTTCTTGAGTTGAGAGATATGGAAAACATCATGGACCTTGAGTTTTTCAGGGAGCTCAATAGCATAAGCGACTTCTCCTCTTCTTCCACGAACTTTTAAAGGACCGATGTATCTAGGAGCCAGCTTTCCTTTGATACCAAAGCGGTGCGTGCCTCTCATGGGAGTGTCACGAAGGTAAACGAGATCACCAGGGACATACTCCATGTCCGTGTGCTTTCTGTCATAGTTGCTCTTCTGGCGACTTTGAGCAACCTTTAGATTTTCAAGAATGATATGAACCTTATCCCCCGCTTGAGTTACAATGTCGGGGCCAAACAATGTTCTTTCACCTGCGCCCGACCAACCAATCGGAGTTCTGCATTTGCGACCATAGAGAACCTCAAATGGTGCCATCTTTAGACTTTTCTGGAAGCTGTTGTTGTAAGAGAATTCAGCATAAGGAAGACATTCTTCCCACTTCATGCCGAAAGAGATAACGCAAGCATGAAGCACATCTTCCAGAATCTGATTGATCCTTTCAACTTGTCCTTGCGACTGAGGGTGGTAAGCTGTGCTGAAGTTCAATTTTGTTCCCAAAGCATTTTGGAAACTTCCCCAGAACTTGGAAGTGAAGATGCTTCCACGGTCTGAGCTGATCTCAAGAGGAACCCCATACAGAGAGACAATTCTGTTGATATAGAGCTCAACCAACTAAATTGCAGAAATTGTTTCCTTGACGGGAAAGAAGTGAGCCAATTTAGAAAGCCTGTCGATGACAACAAAGATTGCATTGTTGCCCTTCTGCGACCCTAGAAAACCAGTTATGAAGTCCATCTCTACTTTCTCCCATTTCCATTCCAGAGGCTTCAATGGCTGTAGAAGACCGGAAGGTTTCTGATGAACAGCTTTAACTCTGCGGCAGACATCACACTCCGAGACATACTTGGCACAACATCGTTTCAACCCAGGCCACCAATATTGTGTTTTCAAGTCCATGTACATCTTAGTGCTGCCAGGGTGGATAGAAAGAACGGAATCATGTGCCTCCTTAAGAACTTGCTCTCTTAAACCCGGGTAGTTTGGAACAAACATCCGGTGTTCAAAGAAAAGAGCGCCTTGGTCTTCGACGTGGAAGGACTCATACTTCGGAAGCTGAATGTTGGAGATGATGTTTTTAGTGTAAGGATCACCAAGTTGGATGGAGCGAACTTTTTCTTCCAAGAGAGGGGTTGCCAGAAGGTTCAGAAGATACCCTTGATCCACAATTTCAAGGTTGAGCTTGCGGAATTCCTCACACAAGAGAGGCTGTTGTTGTTCCACCATGAGGTTGTTGACATAAGCTTTTCGGCTGAGAGCGTCGGCCATGACATTAGCTTTGCCCGGAGTGTAGTTGATGGTCAAATTGAAATCATTAATTGCTTCAATCCACCTCCTCTGACGAAGGTTGAGATCATGTTGTGTGAAGATATACGTCAGACTCTTGTGATCAGAAAAGATCTCACAACGGTTGCAAAGCAAGTAATGCCTCCATACTTTCAAAGCAAAGACAACTGCTGCGAGTTCGAGGTCATGTGTAGGATAGTTCATCTCATGCGTCTTCAACTATCGAGAGGCATAAGCAACAACTTGTTTTTCTTGCATAAGGACCGCACCCAATCCTTGCAAGGAGGCGTCACAGAATATTTGGAAAGGCTTTGATGTATCTGGAGGAATCAAAACTGGTGTGGAAGTGAGCTTCTCTTTGAGGGTTTCAAAGCTAGCTTGACACGTAGGAGACCAAAGGTATTTCTTGCCTTTCGAGGAGATCGGTAAGAGGCTTCGCAATCTTCGAGAAGTTCTGAACAAAGCGACGACAGTAACTAGCCAAACCAAGGAAACTCCAAACTTCTTTGACATTTTTGGGTGGAAGCCAGTCAACAATTGTCTTAACAGTTTCTGGGTTGACGGCAATGCCCTTGGCAGAGATGACGTGACCAAGATAGGTGACTTGAGGCAGCCAGAGCTCACACTTGGAGAACTTTGCATATAGGCGGTTCTCACGCAGCTTGTTTAGGACACACCGAAGGTGTTCTTCATATTCTTCCTTTGACTTAGAATAGACTAGAATGTCATCCAGATAGACCACAACGAACTTATCAAGATACTCCATGAAAACCGAGTTCATAAGCCTCGAGAAGGTGGCAGGTGCGTTGGTGAGACCGAAAGACATGACCGTGTACTCGTACAGGCCATAGCGGGTGGTGAAAGCTGTTTTGGGAACATCTTCCTTGCGAATCTTGATTTGATGATATCCACTTCTCAAATCAAGCTTAGAGAATACCACAGCTCCAGCTAGCTGATTGAAGAGATCATTAATCCGTGGATGGGGATATTTATTCTTGATGGTTTTAGCATTGAGCGCCCGATAGTCAACACAAAGTCTATCAGTCTTGTCTCGCTTCTTCACAAAGATGGTTGGGCTACCCCAAGAAGAAGTACTGTGCTGAATGAAACCCAACTTCTCTTTGCTCATCAAGCTGACGTTTGAGTTCGGCCAATTCAGCAGGACCCATTTTATAAGGCCGCTTGGAGATAGGAGCGGTTCCAGGTTCAAGTTCAATCACAAACTCGACCTCACGATCAGGAGGCATACCCGGCAACTCTTTAGGAAAAACATCTGGGAACTCATAGACCACCGGAACACTCTGAATAGCCTCCATAGCATCATCATTCAGAGCCGCCAAAGAGAAAAGCTGAATTGTAGGAGTCAGACTTGGAGAATAGACTATATGGCCTTCAGGAATTTTCAGAGAAACCGAGCGTTCAACACAATCAATCACAGCTGCATTTGCTGTTAACCAATCCATGCCCAAGATAACATCAATGTCAGAATTGCCTAGAATAATTAAGGAAGCCGGGAAGGAAGAACCACCAATCTCAATTTGATTGCCATGGCTGATTTTAGAAGCCCTCATGTTTGATCCAGGGGATTGCACCATGAGGCGAGTTGGTAAAGCATCAGAAGGTAACCCATTACTCTCCGCAAACTTGTATGACACGAATGAATGTGATGCACCAGAATCAAACAAAACTCGTGCAGGGACAGAGTTAACGAGAAGTGTACCCATCACAACTCCAGGTGCGTGCTTAGCTTGAGCGATGTTGACACAGTTGGCACGAGCAATCGTAGACCCGGGCTTGGTGTTGATGTTGAGAGCCCGAGGTGGAGGTGCACGAACCATAGAAGAACTTGCCGCAGGTCTTGGAGGTGGTGGTGGAAGAGCTTTGTTGTTCAAGGGACAACTCCAGTGTTGATGCCCAGTGTTTCCACAAGTGTAGCAAGCACCAGGTGGACGTGGAGCAGCGTAGCCAGGGACTCCGCCAGGTGCTCTAGGGTAGTTGTGGTTGTAGCCCCTAGGAGCCGCGGTGAAGGAGTTTGGTGGCCTTGCCGCGTAACTTGACGGTCTTGGTGGAGCCGGGAGCGACGGTGGGGTGTTAGGAACCCACACGCGGCGCTTAGAAGGAGCTGTCATAGCTGAAGAGCTTGCTGCATCGCGGTTGTGTTTCTTTGACTCCTCAAACACTTGCCTACTTGCTTCTTCCTGCAGAGCTGTATGTTGGAGTTTTAGAAAAGACCCCGGCCTTGCATGAGTGATTACATATTTGATTGATGCATTGAGTCCTTGCCTGAACCTCTTTTGCTTTTTCTTGTCATTAGAGATCTCATCGCCACCATACCGAGAAAGGTTCATGAAGTTTCTGATATAGGTATTGACATTGTCATTGCCCTGCTTGAGGTTGAGAAACACTTCCTTCATCCTTTCCATGACAATTTCTGACAGGTATTGCTCTTTGAAAGCCCCAGTGAATTGTTCCCAAGTAGGATGAAAACCAGAGTGGTTTGCCTTGAGGTAATTTTCCCACCACAGAGCTGCATCTCCCTTCAGGAGGTGCGTGGCACATTTTGCCCAATCTTGCTCTGGAACATCCGCAGTCATCAGCAACCTTGACATCTCCCGCAACCAATCATCAGCATCAAGTGGCTGATCAGACACCTCAAATTGGTGTGGGTTGAACTTCAGAAAACTCTTGATGTCTCCTCGCTTGGGAGGTGGAGGTAGCGGAACAAACTCATTCCTCCTGACACTTTCTTCAAATCGCTGCTGGTTCTGCTGCATTGCTCCCAAGGCATTGACAATACTTGCCAACGCAGCGCCCAGTTCAGGTGGTATGTCCTCCTCAGAACGGCGTGGTGGTGCCATCCTGTGATTAATATAAAACTCAATTCAGTACCATAATGGAGAATAATAATAATCCAAAATAGGACCAAAATGGAATTAACCAAGATTTAAGGATACAATTTACTAAGATGATATTAAAATATCAACAAAGTTCAAAGCACCTAGAAGATATTAAGCATATCGCACACGACTGAACAAGGAGTGGTACACAAGGCTATCAAAGAAATTTTTTCCGCAAATTTCGGCATTAAAATACCACTATATGCGTAAAACCACTTAACGAATCAAGATTAGTAACTCTACCAATTCAATATACAAGAGCGAATGATAAAAGTAGTGGCATGGTCGCGACTCCATCCCGCAGTCAAATCATTACTCTGCACATGAATCAGTAAAACACATATCCCAACACCTTCTTCTTAAGATGAAACTAAAGATTAGTAACTACGGAAACGAACACCCCAAACAAGATAACGTCGGATAACAAAGAGTAAGACAGATCGCACCGGTATACAACAAATCGGATAGATCGCGTCGATTTACAAAGGCCTGTCGGTATGGAATGTACCAACAGTTGATAAGCAAAAGGCAGATAGTGATAACATTTGGATGCAACAGATAGACAAGGAATTCACACACACACACACTCACACAACCTATGGTACTACGGAATCCCGACCACGTGAATCCTAGTTTGAATTTTTAGAAGAGGATTGAAAACGTTACACTTCCTTACCAGAAAAAGGGTGGTTGGGTGGATAAGAAGAAAAATGGAAGCAATCCTACTCTCACGTTTTGTTTTTCCCTAGTATACATAGCTACCAAAAATATTTGCTAGACTGACAACGACCATTTGGCTGAGACCCTGAAGGGCGGGATGGCTCTGATACCAATTGTAACTACCTCGGTGAACTACGCTCTAAGTTGCATGCCTGGATGAGCGAAAATGGTTAAAATAGTACGGTGGGACCCAGGGGACACTCACAGGTAGACCTGTCGGTCGTCCTAACCACTTACAGAACATCGGACCAAGAACGAGCGGCGTAGTCGGCAGGCGAAGGGATCAACTACATACACAAGTGAGTATGTATGCAAGCCACCATACAACAGTTTTCAGAGCCATTCCATCTAAAAGAAATAGAAATATTGCAACGCCATACGGCAAGATCCAAATATCCTAGATAGAGATAATAGTTTAGGATAGCTCCTCATACATCAAACATCAGAGTATCAGGCGGAAGCGGAAAACAAGATCCGAGTACGGATAAGAATCAAATCGGCATAAGATGCCACATAAATAAACACATCCCGCCCACAGATCTCACGGATCCCCATCCCTGGAATCTCTACACCGAGTGATCGTTGCCAACATCATCTGTCTCCTCCACCCAGTATCCATCTTGCGAATACACCTGTTCATCTGAATCAAACAATTTATCGTGTGAGACCCTATGGGTACTCAGCAAGTCTTTATGCCTCTAAAGGGGACATATACCTAGGGTGACGCAATAGCAGCAAAAGATAATAACTAAAAAGTCTATAGATACTCGCTAACCATCCGTCTAACCAATGATAGACGGATGTCCGTTAATTAGTAACAACAGTTATAACGGTATAATTAACAGATCCATCCTCCTTCTCGCTTACCAACGAGAAAGCGGACGAACAACCCATCCGTTGGCAGTTTTATTAACCATTCCATGAGTATTGCACTATTTACTAGTCAGGTACTTAGTCAAATTAAAAGCGGCACTTTAGTTATACTTGTCTATGTTGGAGATATGCCCAAGAGGCAATAATAAAAGTGATTATTATTATATCTTTGTGTTTATGATGAATGTTTACATCACATGCTATAATTGTATTATTAGGAAACACTAATACATGTGTGTTTTGTAAACATATAAGAGTCCCTAGTAAGCCTCTTGTTAAACTAGCTTGTTGATTAATTGATGATCATGGTTTCCTGATCATGGACATTAGGATGTGATTAATAACAAGGTTATATCATTAGGAGAATGATGTGATGGACACACACCCATAGTAAGCGTAGCATAAGATCAAGTCGTTAAGTTCGTATTGCTGTAAGCTTTCAAATACATAGTAACCTATTCCTTCGACCATGAGGTTATGTTAATCACCATCACCGGATGGATACTTTGATGACATCAAACGCCACTTCGTAACTGGGTGGTTATAAAAGTGTCATTGGGTATTCTGAAAGTATGTGTTGAAGCGCATGAACCAAGATTGGGATTTGTCCATCCATTTAACGGATAGATATGCTCTGGGCCCTCTCGGTGGAATGTCATCTAGTTAGCTTGCAAGCATGTGACTGGGTCACAAGGGATGACATATCACGGAACGAGTAAAGAGTACTTATCAGTAACGAGGTAGAACTAGGTATGGAGATACCGACGATCAAACCTCGGATAAGTATAGTATCGCGAGACAAAGGGAATTAGTTTCGTATGTAAGTGGTTCAATCGATCGCAAAGTCATCGTTGAGTATGTGGGAGCCATTATGGATCTCCAGGTCCCGCTGATGGTTATTGATAGGAGATGTGTCTCTATCATGTCTACATATTCACGAACCGTAGGGTGACACACTTAAGGTTCGAAGTTGTTTTAAGTAGATATGGAATATGCGTTGGAGACCGAATGTTGTTCGGAGTCTCGGATTGGATTCGGGACATCACGAGGAGATCCGGAATGGTCCGGAGAATAAGATTCATATATAGGAGATCATTTTCTGAGTTAGGAAATGTTCCGGAGTGTTTGTATGAGGATTCTAGAAGGTTTCGGAATGTTTCGGAAGGTTCTAGAAGATATCTTGGAGTTTGCTTGAAAATCAAGATAGGGATCAAGGAGTCCTGGTGGGTCAAGATACGGATTCGTGGGGGAGGAGGACTCCTCCCCCCACCTCCAATACGCCGGCCATAGAGAGGGAGGGGAGTCCTACAAGGACTCCCCCTCCCTAGGCGCCTCCCCTCTTTAAATAGAGGGGCAGGGGCGCCCCCTCCTCCCCTGCTGTCATAACACCCTATCTCTGCCGCCTCTCTCCTCCACCATCTTCTGCACAGGCATAGGCGAAGCCCTGCAGAATTCTCTACTCCACCACCACCACCACCACGCCGTCGTGCTGCTGGGATTCCGTGGAGAAGATCTACTACCTCCGCTGCTCGCTGGAATGGGGAGAGGAAGGTCTGCTTCGACTCCGCACGTGTGACCGACTGCGGAAGCGCTGCCGAATCGTGGCGCCGGAAGGATCGTCTACTTGACCGAGGGCGGAAGCGCTGCTGGAACGCGACGCCGGAAGGATCGTCCACACGATCTTGAGATTGGCAAGTGATCGACTACATCAACCACGAGATCTAATCTCGGTAACACTTTCGGATCTACGAGGGTTAGTTCCCATCTATCTCGTTGCTCATGTCTAATAGATTAGATCTTGGCTTTTATCTAGATTAGATCTAGGTTTTGTTCGTTCTTGCGGTAGAATTTTTTTGTTTTCCATGCTACGAACCCATCAGTGGTATCAGAGCCGTATCTATGCGTAGATCTGTTGCACGAGTAGAACACAATGTTTTTGTGGGCGTCGATGTTTTTGTTGTCGGTGTCTTAGCATGTACTTTGCATCTTGCGGCATGGTGGGATGAAGCGGCTCGGGCTAACATTACATGTCATCGCACATGAGACTTGCTCCACGCTTGACGTGCAACTTGCTTTGCACAAGTGGCTTTGCGGGTGTCTGTCTCTCCCACCATAGTTAAGATTCGATTTACAATGAGCATCTTGACAACACTTGTATCAACGTTGTGGTTCTTGTTCGTAGGTAAGATCGGTCTTATGCGAAAACCCCAAACCACGTAAAACTTGCAAAGAAAATTAGAGGCGTCTAACTTGTTTTTGCAGGGGTTTTGTGATGTGATATGGCCATCATGTGATTGTGATTGTATTTGATGTATGCAATGATCCTTGTTGTAATATGGCAACCGGCAGGAGCCTAATGGTTGTCTTTAATTCTGTTAAGACCTGCGTGTCTATTCATCTTGTAACAGCTTTATTCCAAGTAGTTGTAATAGTTGCTGGTGATGATGGACAACCATGAAGCGGTGCCACTGACCTTGACGCAATGCTGGTGATGATGGAGATCATGTTCGTGCTTTGGAGATGGAGATCAAAGGCGCAAGAAGAAAAGGCCATATCATATCACACTTATTATGAATTTCCTGTGATGTTAATCCTTTATGCATCTTGTATTGCTTAGATCGCGACGGTAGTATTATAAGATGATCCCTCTCACTAAATTTCAAGTACTAAAGTGTTCACCCTTAGTTGGCACCGTTGCTAAGACTCGTCATTTCGAAGCATCTCGTGATGATTGGATGTGATAGATTCTACGTGTGCATACAACGGGTGCAAGCCAGATTTGCACATGCGGAAACTAAGGTTGTCTTGACGAGCCTAGCATGTACAGACATGGTCTCGGAACACGGAATACCGAAAGGTAGAGCATGAATCATATAATTGATATGATGAACATGAAGATTGTTCGCCGATCAAACTACATCTTCTCTCGTGAAGATCGGACTTGGTGTAGTGGATTTGGTTCGTGTAATCCTAAGACAATGTGAGGGATGTTGTTTTGAGTGGGAGTTCACCTAGTTAGTTTAATAATTAAATTTGAACTCAATTTGTCATAAACTTAGTCTAAACTACTTGCAAATTGTTGTAGATTATGGCGAACCCCTCCATCAATTTCAATGCGTTCCTAGAGAAAGAAAAACTTAAGAACAATGGAAGCACTTTCACGGACTGGTTCCGTGGACTGAAGATCGTCCTCAGGGCTGGTCAGTTGACCTATGTGCTCGATGCACCGCTAGGTGACCCACCCACAGATAATGCCACCGATGACGAAAAGAATGTTTTTGCCACTCGGAAGAATCATTACTCCATAGTTCAGTGTGCCATCCTGTACGGTTTAGAAGCGGAGCTCCAACAGCGTTTTGAGCACCACGACCCGTTCGAGATCATTAAGGAGCTCAGGCTAATTTTTGAGACTCGCGCGGCCCTGGAGAGTTATGAGGCGTCCGAAAAGTTCTTTAACTGTAAGATGGAAGAAGGAAGCTCCGTTAGCGAGCATGTGCTCACCATGTCTGGGTACGCAAAGAAGCTCCAAGAGTTGGGAATATCGATTCCTAATGAATTGGGGATTCACCGTCTCCTTCAATCACTGCCACCAAGTTACAAGAACTTTGTGATGAACTACAACATGCACAGCATGAACAAGACGTTGCCTGAACTATCGTCCATGCTGAAAACTGCTGAAGTGGAGATCAAGAAGGAGCAACAAGTGTTGATGGTCAATAAGACCACCAATTTCAAGAAACGGGGCAAGCCTAAGAACAAGGGCAACTTCAAGAAGGACGGCAAGAAAGCTGCCGCACCTGCTAAGAAGCCCAAGGCTGGTCCTAATCCTGAAACTGAATGCTTCTACTGCAAGGGTGCTGGTCACTGGAAGCGTAACTGCCTCAAGTACCTGGCGGATCTGAAGAACGGCAACATCAAGAAGAAAGGTATATTTGATATATGTGTTATAGATGTGTATCTTACTAGTAATCTAGTAGTGCCTGGGTATTTGATACTGGTTCGGTTGCTCATATTTGTAACTCGAAACAGGAGTTGCGGAATAAACGAAGACTGGCAAGAGACGAGGTGACGATGCGCGTTGGAAATGGCTCCAAGGTTGATGTGATCGCCGTCGGCACGCTCCCTCTACATCTACCTTCGGGATTAGTTTTAAATTTAAATAATTGTTATTTGGTGCCTGCGTTAAGCATGAACATTATATCTGGATCCTGTTTATTGCGAGACGGTTACTCTTTTAAGTCTGAGAATAAAGGTTGTTCGATTTATATGAGTAATATCTTTTATGGTAATGCACCTGAGATGAATGGTTTATTCTTACTGAATCTCGATAGTAGTGATACACATGTTCACAACATAGATGCTAAACGAATTAAATTGAATGATAATTCTACATACATGTGGCACTGTCGTCTTGGTCACATTGGAGTGAAGCGCATGAAGAAACTCCATTCAGATGGACTTCTTGAATCACTTGATTTTGAATCACTTGAAAGATGCGAAGCATGTCTAATGGGAAAAATGACTAAGACTCCATTCTCTGGTACAATGGAGCGAGCTACAGACTTATTGGAAATAATACATACCGATGTGTGCGGTCCAATGAGTGTAGCATCGCGTGGTGGATATCGTTATGTTCTCACTTTCACGGATGACTTGAGTAGATATGGGTATGTCTAATTTATGAAACATAAGTCCGAAACTTTCGAGAAGTTTAAGGAATTTCAAAGTGAAGTGGAAAATCATCGTAACAAGAAGATTAAGTTTCTGCGTTCTGATCGCGGAGGTGAATATTTGAGTTATGAGTTTTGCATGCATTTAAAGAAATGTGGAATACTTTCACAATTGACACCGCCGGGAACACCACAGCGTAATGGTGTGTCCGAACGTCGTAATCGAACTCTCTTAGATATGGTTCGGTCTATGATGTCTCTTACAGATTTACCGTTATCATTTTGGGGCTATGCATTAGAGACAGCCGCATTTACTTTAAATAGGGCACCAACTAAATCCGTTGAAACGACACCGTACGAACTGTGGTTTGGTAAGAAACCTAAGTTGTCGTTCCTTAAAGTTTGGGGTTGCGAGGCATATGTAAAGAAGTTACAACCTGATAAGCTAGAACCCAAAGCGGAGAAGTGCGTCTTCATAGGATACCCTAAAGAAACAATTGGGTATACCTTCTATCATAGATCCGAAGGCAAAGTTTTCGTTGCAAAGAATGGATCCTTTCTTGAGAAGGAGTTTCTCTCGAAGGAGGTGACTGGAAGGAAAGTAGAACTCGATGAGGTTGTTGAACCTTCTCTCGGATTTGAGAGTAGCGCAGCACCAGAAGATGTTTTAGTGCCTCCTGCACCAATTGAAGAGGAAGCTAATGATAGTGATCATGAAACTTCGAACGAAGTTACTACTGAACCTCGCAGGTCAACGAGGGTTCGTACCACTCCTGATTGGTATGACTCTGCCTTGAACGTCATGTTGGTAGACAACGCTGATGACCCTGCGACGTATGAAGAAGCTATGGTGAGCCCAGATTCCGACAAATGGCTAGAAGCCATGAAATCCGAAATGGGATCCATGTACAAAAACCAAGTGTGGACTTTGGTGGACTTACCGGATGGCCGTAAGGCTATCGAGAACAAATGGATTTTCAAGAGAAAAACAGATGCTGATGGTAATGTTACCGTCTATAAAGCTCGACTTGTCGCGAAAGGGTTCCGACAAATTCAAGGAGTTGACTATGATGAGACTTTCTCACCAGTACCGAAGCTAAAGTCTGTGAGGATTTTGTTAGCAATTGCTGCACATTTCGATTATGAGATTTGGCAGATGGATGTCAAAACGGCGTTCCTTAATGGTGACATTGAGGAAGAGTTGTATATGGTACAACCCAAGGGTTTTGTCGATCCTAAAGATGCTGACAAGGTATGCAAACTTCAGCGCTCTATTTATGGACTGAAGCAAGCATCCCAGAGTTGGAATCAACGTTTTGATAAAGTAATCAAAATTTTTGGGTTTATACAAACTTATGGAGAAGCTTGTATTTACAAGAAAGTGAGTGGGAGCTCTGTAGCATTCCTAGTACTATATGTAGATGACATATTGTTGATTGGGAATGATATAGAACTTCTTAATAGCGTCAAAACCTATTTGAATAATAGTTTTTCAATGAAGGATCTTGGTGAAGCGGCATATATTCTAGGCATCAAGATTTATAGAGATAGATCAAGACGCCTAATAGGGCTTTCACAAAGTACATACTTGGACAAAGTTCTAAAGAAGTTTAGAATGGAAGATAGCAAGAAAGGGTTCGTGCCCATGTTGTCAGGTAAGACCTTGAGTAAAACTCAAAGTCCAGCTACGGCAGAAGATAGAGAGAAAATGAATAACATTCCCTATGCCTCAGCCATAGGTTCTATCATGTATGCCATGCTGTGTACAAGACCGGATATAGCACATGCTGTTAGTTTGACTAGCAGATATCAAAGTGATCCTGGAATGGAGCACTGGACAGCGGTCAAAAATATCCTAAAGTACCTAAATAGGACTAAGGATATGGTTCTTTCTTATGGAGGTGATGAACAGCTTGTTGTAAACGGTTACACCGATGCTAGTTGGAACACCGATCTGGATGACTCAAAGTCACAGTCGGGATACGTATTTATTTTGAATGGTGCTGCAGTGAGCTAGAGGAGTGCGAAGCAAAGCATTGTGGCGAAATCTTCAACTGAATCGGAATACATAGCTGCTTCAGAGGCTGCACAAGAAGCCGTTTGGATGAAGGAATTCATTACTGAACTCGGCGTGGTTCCCAGTGCGTTGGACCCGATGGCCATCTACTGTGACAACACATGTGCCATAGCTAATGCGCAGGAGCCAAGGTCACATAGCAAGCTGAAGCACATCAAGCTACGTTTCCATGCTATTCGCGAGTATGTCCGAGATGGTGACATAAAGATTTGCAAAGTACACACTGATCTGAATGTGGCAGATCCGTTGACTAAACCTCTCCCTAGGGCAAAGCATGACCAACACCAGAACGCCATGGGTGTTCGGTATATTACTATGTAATCTAGATTATTGACTCTAGTGCAAGTGGGAGACTGTTGGAGATATGCCCAAGAGGCAATAATAAAAGTGATTATTATTATATCTTTGTGTTTATGATGAATGTTTACATCACATGCTATAATTGTATTATTAGGAAACACTAATACATGTGTGTTTTGTAAACATATAAGAGTCCCTAGTAAGCCTCTTGTTAAACTAGCTTGTTGATTAATTGATGATCATGGTTTCCTGATCATGGACATTAGGATGTGATTAATAACAAGGTTATATCATTAGGAGAATGATGTGATGGACACACACCCATAGTAAGCGTAGCATAAGATCAAGTCGTTAAGTTCGTATTGCTGTAAGCTTTCAAATACATAGTAACCTATTCCTTCGACCATGAGGTTATGTTAATCACCATCACCGGATGGATACTTTGATGACATCAAACGCCGCTTCGTAACTGGGTGGTTATAAAAGTGTCATTGGGTATTCTGAAAGTATGTGTTGAAGCGCATGAACCAAGATTGGGATTTGTCCATCCATTTAACGGATAGATATGCTCTGGGCCCTCTCGGTGGAATGTCATCTAGTTAGCTTGCAAGCATGTGACTGGGTCACAAGGGATGACATATCACGGAACGAGTAAAGAGTACTTATCAGTAACGAGGTAGAACTAGGTATGGAGATACCGACGATCAAACCTCGGATAAGTATAGTATCGCGAGACAAAGGGAATTAGTTTCGTATGTAAGTGGTTCAATCGATCGCAAAGTCATCGTTGAGTATGTGGGAGCCATTATGGATCTCCAGGTCCCGCTGATGGTTATTGATAGGAGATGTGTCTCTATCATGTCTACATATTCACGAACCGTAGGGTGACACACTTTAAGGTTCGAAGTTGTTTTAAGTAGATATGGAATATGCGTTGGAGACCGAAT
Source organism: Avena eriantha (assembly GCA_910589775.1). NCBI lineage: Eukaryota > Viridiplantae > Streptophyta > Magnoliopsida > Poales > Poaceae > Avena > Avena eriantha. The sequence continues at coordinate 327,231,599 of OU342746.1, forward strand.
GTTGTTCGGAGTCTCGGATTGGATTCGGGACATCACGAGGAGATCCGGAATGGTCCGGAGAATAAGATTCATATATAGGAGATCATTTTATGAGTTAGGAAATGTTCCGGAGTGTTTGTATGAGGATTCTAGAAGGTTTTGGAATGTTCCGGAAGGTTCTAGAAGATATCTTGGAGTTTGCTTGAAAATCAAGATAGGGATCAAGGAGTCCTGGTGGGTCAAGATACGGATTCGTGGGGGAGGAGGACTCCTCCCCCCACCTCCAATCCGCCGGCCATAGAGAGGGAGGGGAGTCCTACAAGGACTCCCCCTCCCTAGGCACCTCCCCTCTTTAAATAGAGGGGCAGGGGCGCCCCCTCCTCCCCTGCTGTCATAACACCCAATCTCTGCCGCCTCTCTCCTCCACCATCTTCTGCACAGGCATAGGCGAAGCCCTGCAGAATTCTCTACTCCACCACCACCACCACGCCGTCGTGCTGCTGGGATTCCGTGGAGAAGATCTACTACCTCCGCTGCTCGCTGGAACGGGGAGAGGAAGGTCTGCTTCGACTCCGCACGTGTGACCGACTGCGAAAGCGCTGCCGAATCGTGGCGCCGGAAGGATCGTCTACTTGACCGAGGGCGGAAGCGCTGCTGGAACGCGACGCCGGAAGGATCGTCCACACGATCTTGAGATCGGCAAGTGATCGACTACATCAACCATGAGATCTAATCTCGTTAACGCTTTCGGATCTACGAGGGTTAGTTCCCATCTATCTCGTTGCTCATGTCTAATAGATTAGATCTTGGCTTTTATCTAGATTAGATCTAGGTTTTGTTCGTTCTTGCGGTAGAATTTTTTTGTTTTCCATGCTACGAACCCATCAGTCTATGATCGAGAAACTGTGCTCCAAATCGTCCATAACCGCGGACACGGCTTTCAGAAAGATTTACCCTACAGGGGTGCACAAATAGCAACACACACTCGACCAACCTCAGAAAAGCCAAATCAAAACTCAACGAGGCATTCACGACAAAGCGATCACAGGATTCAGAAATATTTCAGGGGGCCACCCCAATAAGCTACCCGCAGCGAAGCTGGCCGGCTCTGAGACGGACCCAGGGTTTGCGACGACGGCTGTAAACGACTGGGAACCCGAAAATGTGACTGGGCTTGTCGATACCGCGAAAACGTGGCGCGATCCAAAACAGTACAGGTGCTCCACGCACAATATTAAATAAAACAGTAAGGCATGGCATAAGTACAGGATAGTAATAAAACCCCAAACTAGTTTGTGGCCCCAAGAAATAGAAGTGAATCAAGCTCTGGCTCAGGGGTGTCCATAAGGCCTCCTGGATGTGGATAGTGCGAATAAAGAAGGAACATGAATCAAGTACTCGGGGTCCTACGGGACACAAGTGAGCATGAAAAACCAAATAGCAGATATTGCCCACCGGTGCGTCTTTCATTAGTTATCCCATTACTACTCAGGTTAAGTTGTTTAGGTACCTCGTTATCCATCAGACACTCAAATACCCTACACATGCTGTGGTACCACTCGCATGGCTCAAACAACTCCTATAGTAATGGCTCATGGGATGGAGGAACAAGCTTCGGTGGGGTTTAAAAGTAAGGGATATGCAGTACTTGGGATTCAATTTAGTGCAATCGCGACTCAATGATGCAAGAATAAGATAGAGGCAATAGGTACTATATGTATGCAAGCATGTGGTAGTGCTTGCCTGACAGCTCAGTTGAAGCGAGAGACGGATCTGGGTAGTGCTCCTGGGATTCCTGATATATCCCCTGCTCGGTGTCTATTCGAAGAAGAACCAAACAAACAAGGGCCAACATAAATAAAGTGCACAAGCATATGAATTAAAATGCGACAAGCAAACAAGCATGCCATGATGAATGATGCACAATTTACATGGCAATAATGTAGCATGGCATGGGTGAGGTGTGGGGTACAAGAATAAAGCATTTATTAAGTTTTTGGTCACATTTTAACCCCAAATAAGTTGCTGTATACTTTATATTTATATGATGCATGCTGCAATTCAGAATAAGGAATGCATAGTTAGAACGACCTCGTCGCGCTGATCGATTTAGACATATTATTTGTCGAATTTGGAGTTGTAGAATTAAAGTTATTAATTATTTAAGAAAAGGCATTTGTATTGCATTTAAACAATTTCGAAATTTTAAAGTTCCCAGTTAATATTTTGAAAGGCATATTTGAAATCCTCACATTTTTCTGATTCAAAAACATATATTATATGTATTATTTGGAATTATAAAACAAAAGTTATTAAAAACAGATTTAAATTTGAATTTAAACATTTTCTGAAATTGTTTGATTAAAACAGATAAACGAAAAGGCTTTTTGTACCCAGCCAGATCTAGCCCCAGCCACAGATAGGTGGGCCAACGCTGACTGGGCGGGGATGGCGCATAGCGAACATTTCTCACCGGCACAGATGCTAGCCCAGGAGGCCGACAGGTAGGGCCAACGGGCTCGCAGGCCCACGTGTCAGCGGGGAACTGGGTGCAACCACGTGGCGCGGAGGGGGACTGCAGGATGAGGGCTAGGTCTTTCGGGAGCCTTTCTGTAAAATGCCCACAGGCGATGACAGGTGGGCCACTCGGGACTGCGGGTTTGAGGGAGTAAAAAGGTGGGGGGGGTGGGGGTTTGTGTAAAGTGACCAATGACCCCGGTACTGTACTTCTTCTCTGCATATCTGACGAGAGGATGGTGCTCGACACGAACGCGCGGCGCGGGGGGCTCGATCCCTCGACCTGCGGCACAGACGCAGCGGAGCGGAACCAGTGCATTAGGTGAACGGATGGTGACAGGAGGGTATAGGGGGGCTAGGTAAGGCGTGATGCGGCGCGGAGACGGGCAGACGCCAGCGCCTGCCGCTGCACCGAGTGTGCTCGGCGCAACGTCCGGCGAGGCCAAAAGGTTACGGCGAGGCAGAGGATGTCAGAGAGGAAAAAGGGCTCACCGTGGAGAGAACGGTGGTGACGGATCAGGCCGAGGATCGTCGGAGCGACGACGACGCAGGCACCGACGAGGTTAGGGTTTGCGGTGGGCGTCGGCGAACAGCGTCGAGTGGAGACCGTCTCCTCCTCGCTGGGGCGCACAGGGCCGACGACGTGGACCACGTCCGCTTCCCCGACACCCTTGACACCCGCCCGCCGCCGTGGTTTGTCGAGGAGATGGAGGAGGCCGACGATGGCCGATGCTGGGGTGGAGAGGGGTGGCAGGTGAGGGAGAAGGGGAGGCACAGAGGCCAGGGGGTGGTTTTCGGCACGACAGAGGCGTGGGGAGGTAGATAAGGAGGGGGCGAGGAAAGATGCTGTGGGGAGCACGGCAGAGGAAAAGTGGCTTCGGCCACCTTTTTGGCCACCTCGAGCACATGCTCGACGTGCCAGGTCGGGGTGTGGGGCTGCAGGTGGGCCAGCAGAGGGGAGAGGACAGGCAGGGAGAGAGGCTCGGTGGTGGGACTGGCTTGGTAGAGAGAGAGAGAGAGCTCGGGTAGGAGCTAGGGTTGGAGGGAGAGGGTGGCTCGGGTTGGATAGGAGGGGGGTAGCTCGCCAGCTAGGGTTAGAGAGGGGGCTAGGGTGGCCCTTGCTAGCAGAGAGAGGGAGAGGAGGTGCCTCGGCATGGAGGGAAAAAGTGGTGGTGAGGGTGGCATGGCATGGGTGATTAGGGTTAGGGTTTAGATGGTGCATGATCATGGCATGATCAAGTATAAGGGGAAAGATGGATATGTGATGATCTCACATGACCATGTATGGGAGCATGCACATGTGGGGGTGGATGAGGGTGGAGAGCTTGATGCACATGGCAAGGAAACAAGATCAAGGTGAGAAGGGTTTGAGAGGGAAAAGAGGAAGCTCAAAGAGATGATCCACTCAAAAATTCAAGAAAAACCAAGGAAGACAAGATGGTGGTGGTTGTTGCATGACCCATGCAAAAGCATTAAATGCCATGTTTTAATCTTATGAAAACAATAGTAAGGTATCATGGCATTATTCACATGCATTCCCAAAATGTGGAGTAAAGGCCAAGCAAAATAAAAATAAAAGAAGGTTCCATGGGGAGTAGATGGATGATGCTCATATTTAAATATAATTTGGCCCTGCTAGTGTGTATGTTCCACTAGATGAATAATAGCCTCTAAAATATCCCAACATGATCATACATTCAAACCAATCCATATGGAAGCTAGAAAAAGGGGTACCACTCACAAGGCATGCAAAGGTGGCTCCACATATCAATAATATGAAAACAACATGATGCTAGTGTGAGGCATGTGGAAAATAGAAGTGGATCCATCCCAACCCACATGAGCTAGATTTAAATGCCAAAGGAAAAGTGTAAAAGCTCATGGATAATTAGGATGGTGGAATTATAAGGTGGTGACAAGGAAAAGGTGGTGGAGTGGAATAAAAGATATGCCCCCAACTCAACTTGGGCATCAAGCATTTATCAAGAGCCAACTACAATTACTAATGCATATGAGAGAAGAACCAAATGAAAAGGGTTTTATATGATGCTCAAATGCAAGGTGGCATGATGACATGAGCATGATATAATTATGATGCAACAATTATATGTAGGAAGTAGCAATTATATTACTAGACCATGTAGCATTACATATGTTAGACATATGGGATGCTACAGGACTAGGGTTAGGAGGTGGTCGAATTCGGTCGAATTTTGTCAAATTCGACATACTGGCCCGTCGTCGACGCCGATGGTGATCGAGCTCGACTCTGATTCCTCCTCCTACGATTGGGATGAGGACTAGGGTTAGGAGGTGGTTGAATTCGGTCGAATTTTTCCAAATTCGACAGACCTTTGGTTGTAGTATGTATATATTGTGTTAAATATGTGTGTTAGTTTGAAATTCGATTTGAATTCAGTTGATTTTGATCGAATTTGGAGGTGTTCATTTGATTTACTTCGCTAACTATATACGATCGACCTTTGGTTAGAGGAGTATTTTTAGTCCTCTATCCGATTTTGGGCAGTTTACTCCTCTAACCGATTGGGGATATGTTAGAGATGCCCTTAGGCCGATTTTTTAGCCTTTTTTATTGAGAATTGGCTGATTTTTTTAGCCTCCATTCCAGCACTAGCGGATCCCTTTTATCACTATAAGTCTACACCACTGAGACTTAATCCACTGGGTGGTCAGTGCCCACGGCCTGAAAATACTCCCACGTCTGCAGCGATGCCGTGAGAGGAAAAATAGGCATCGATCTCACAATGTACCGATGCTTGTAAAATAGATGCTGGGCCCACTCATCTAGGTTTCAACTGAGGAGAGGTTGCTATCCACACTTGATAATATGTATATTTTCTTGGCAGTTGGCACTGGGAATCAGAGCATCTACATGCTCCAATGCCTTAAAATTCTAGTGCTGCAGCGTGGGCACTAGCGATCGATGCCAGAAACTATTTGGGTACCGCTATTTTACAACGCTACAACGCTGTGGAAGGCTATCGACGACTTACGGGCTGACGCGGATGGAATCCAATGTGGCTGCTAAACTCGAAGGAAAAATCAAAAGCGACATGTCTCTAATTTTGCAACCAAAAGGTGAAGCTGCCCCGTATCTTTTTTCTTGGACACGTCTAGGAAGCAACCGGGGGCTGGTTAGTCCGATCCAGTCCCCATTCATATAAGGAAAGTTTTTTCCAAATACCAACCCCGTAACGGAAATGTAACCCCGTATTGCATCCCTGCACGCTAACCTCACAGACGTGTGCAGCCGCACACCACCTCCACCTCTGTACATTAATCCAGTCACGTGTTCATTCAAAGAGCAGTTTGATACAACACACACAATCTATCGGGACACGCCAGAAACACGCAGGTGTACAAGACAATTGCACACAAGACACCAGCAAAAAAATACAACAATGACGTAACCGTGTGCAACAAACAACATGGCACCCTCAGTCTACATAGAGCCATGATACGATGAATTACATACGACACCCATTCGACATGAGGCAGCCTGACTTGCACCGCTTCTTCATGTGCAACCATGGTATCTCTATTGCAACAGGTTAGTCACCGGCTCCATTGCTGTAACTATGACATCCATGTTGTTGCTGCTTGGTCACTAGAGTGTTGTAACCGTGACGTCCTCCATAATTGTTGCTTGGTCACGGGCGTCGTTGCTGCTGCAACGTCCAACCATGGCATCCTCTTCTGCTCCCGCTTGGTCACCTGGTCGCCATCACTACTGCTGCAACGTGCAACCATGGCACTACTGCTGCTTGGAGGAATGAAGCGCCACATAGTCTTCAGACATAGAAAGTCGTATGTCAAGCAATTTCAATCTCCAGGCCTCCATCTTGGCCCCCACCACCATGTGCTCTACAAAGCAGATCTCCACCAGCAAAAATAACAACCAGAGATGGTCCCTGCCCACATAAGTCAGCACAAAAATTACAAAATTGTCATTAGTAACTTGTTTATGTCCCTTATTCACCATATAAATGACAAATAAAAGCTAAAACTTCTTGTGGTATAGCATATCTATCCAGACCGCAACTTCATGACTGGTTGATACAATTTAGATCAACCCACAAGACAACTTAGCATCAATGCTTACGCAACTTATCATCATATTTACCTTAAAAATTACCAAGAAAGCAACTTACCATCAATATTTACATAACTTAAACAATTCCTAGAAAACAACTTAGCATCAATGTGTACGCAACTTATACATTACCCAGAAATCAATTTATTATCAAAGTTTACATAACTTAAACATTACCAAGAAAGCAACTTAGCATCAATGAAGAGGAAACTTAAACATTACCAAGAAAGCAACTTAGCATCAATGAAGAGGAAACTTTGATAATTACCCAGGCAAGCAACTTAGCATCAGAAAGCAACTTAACAAAATGACAGTAAGTTAATTAAAATGTATAAGAAACATACCTTGGTCAATGACTAAATGGAAACGGTGGGCTCCATCTCTCACTAGGCGTTGTGAGTGCCGCCACTCGCTCGATCTAGGCACCATGGCCTCTTGCAGCGACAAACTTAAGATGGTACCCATTGCACCGCCCATGATCCACCGCTTCTAGATATAGAATGTCATACTCGATCTGGTAGAAGTAGATGCTCCACCAAGAACCATCTCTTGTAGGTATGGGTGTCATTCTCAAACCACCGTTGTCAACCAAATCACGGTGAAGCAACAACAACATTCTTAGGATGATGGAATTCAAGCCAAATTCAACACATTACCACCGCTATCAACAAAAGGTAATAATAATAATGGCAAACTTAATGCCAACTAGTAGACAACATGGCATTAAAGTTGGGCATCATTAGAAGGACATAATCAAGTTCTAGTGTATTCATTTTCACACAAAAAGAACTGTGGTAGTTGGACAAAACAAAATAAAAAGAATTGTGATATCTCACCAGATTAGCACTTCAAAAAAATTCAGCGGGCAACTTAGCAAACCTATAGAAAACTATATATTAAAGTTACGATGAAATTAGAGGTATTGCTAGGTTTCAGTTCAGGTATTTTCACGCGACACGACACACCTTGCAGCAACTCAATGATACAGGCCATGGAGAATTAGATAGACCCGGAAGAACACCACCCAAGATCTTCAAAAGTTTAGATGCGTGGACTGGAAGCTGCAACTTAGATAGTTACGGAAAACAAAGGGGGGTGTCTACAGCTGCAACCTATATTAATTATATTCCCAAAACACCTAGCTGTAACTTATATTAATTATATTCCAAAAACAACCAATTGCAAAAGATGATCTCGTAAGTGGACCTTGAGAAGTTGATTCAATTTGAAGGGGTGGGCTAAACTTAGCTTTTGTAGGAAAGATTGATGTTATATCTTCATGGCATACAATTTTAACATTGTTGGATCCAAAATGTTTCCTAACTATAGGCAATTCCCGTGACTTAGTGAAATCAAAGCATCTAGTTTCGCACTAATATCACACTGCAACTCACATGGTTCTGCCGAAATCAAAGCATCTAGTCCCGCACTAATATCACACTGCAACTCACGTAGTTCTGGTATGTCGGGCTGAACCTCATCTACGGAAGTACCCCCAAACTACAACTCATCCATAAAACTTTTGCAACTAATGTCAGCAACTCGTCTACATAATTTCTCCAACTAATGAACTAAGCTACTTAATTAGTTGAATGATAGTCTGGCCAGACAACAATAATCTAAAATGCGGACAAGTGAATAGAAGCGCTAGTAACTCAATTAATTGGCTAAGCAACATATCATTTGTAAGGTTCCCCTAGTCCTAGTCCTTGAATATGAAGTATCCCCTCTGTCCCAAAATAAGTGACTTGGGTTTGTCTAGATTTTGATGTATCTAGACACGTTTTAGTATAGATACATGCGAATCTAAACAAACTCAAGTCTCTTGTTTTAGGACGGAAAGAGTACAACTTAATAACGAAACATGAAGCAACTTAGTTGAAACGACAACACATGATGACTATGCTAGTACTAAGAACGTCCAGGTACCGACCTGCGGCCAATCAAATCATTGGAACTTATTAGGGAGGAAACCAAATGCATATGGTATAGAAACAAGAGAAATTGATGTTGCGTCACTAAATAGAACAATACTATAGGCTCAAATATTACTCAGAGGTCAAAGCGAGGTTTTGCACTGATACAACTTAAGAAAAAGCATGAGACCATTAATCTATGGTTTGTAGGCGATTTGGTTATGTGCATAAATACATAGCACTACTCCATATATAGAAAAGCGCAAGGTTTTGCATGACATAGTACATATTAGAGTAGAGAAAGTTTCATGTCTGTAACTTCCCTAGTTTTATACGTCAATCTGCATCTTCAACACTTCTGCACATACCTCGCACAGGAGTAGAGTGAAAAAATAAGAAGCCAAAGAAAGTAAGAAACTGAATGCCTCGTATGGGCAACACCACACTCTGCTCCCTATGTGTGTGTGGGCGTCGCGTCCATGACCATTCCCAATATGGTCACAACAAATAGCATTAGAACAAGCAAGGGTGTTGTGTAGTGGCGTGAGATTCACCCTCAATTCAAATTTGAAAGAACAATATTGTAGGCCCAAACTATAAGTCATCTACAGAATGCCTGCAACTAATGTCAGTACTGCTAGCAACTCACCTAGTTACGCACTATCAGAATGAACTCATATATGGGGAGTACCCTCAATTGACAACTCATCTATAGAATGCCTGCAACTAATGTCAGTACTGCCAACAACTCATCTAGTTCCACACTATCAGGCCGAACTTTCTCATTGATGGGGACAATGAGGAAGTTGAAGAGTCTAGCCCATCCGAGAAGTCGAGTTCTAGCAAGTTTGGAGCTAAGAAGAAAAGGAATCGATCAAGCAAATCAAATGCCTAGCTAAGAAAAGCAACTTAGGATAGAATGGGAAGAAAATTAAGCTAAAGTGCGTAATTAACTTAATTAAATGGAAGAAACAAGTTAGCATAAAATGGGAACAAACTTCAGGTGAAGTGACTAATCAGCTTAATGAAACATGGTAATGAACTTAGAGAAAGTGTAAATAAGCTAAAGTGACTAATCAACTTAAGTAAGTGGTATAAGCAACTTGGGATTAACTAGAAAGCAACTTAAACTAAAGTTACTCATCAATTTAATAAAATAGGATAAAAAACTTAAGCTGAAGTCATTAGTTAACTTAATGAAACAGGGTAAGCAACTTAGGAGAAAGTGTAAAACAACTTAAGCTAACTGGATAATCAACTTAAGCATGTATGGGATCCTAGGATATCTAAACAAATGAACTAAACATAGAAAATAAAGTAATCTAATTAACATCTGCTAAGCAGCTATGGCTAATTACATGGTCACTCGTGGTCGGAGTGCGAAAAGGGGAAAATGACCAATTCGAGTTATACAACAACTTAACAGGGAAAGTAAGTAACTAAATAAATTAATATGGTCAGAAGAAACTTACTCGCATTAAACAAGGTGAAACATAGAACACCTATCCCCCATATATAGAAAGGATATGCAAAAGTCAACTTAATGGATGGACAATAAGTAACCTAACGAAATGTGCTAAGCAACTTAAACATGTGGATAACTGACTGGTTAGAAAAGACAAACACAATAGAAGAACTTAGTGCTTGGATGTAAACAACTTAATAAGAAACAATAAGTAACATAATAAAAATGGATAAGCAACTTTAACATGACAAGGGCACACTAACTTCATGTGCAGGATCTCCTTGGAGGCTCTTCAAAAAAGAACATAAATCCCGTCATACACGAGGGCACACATTAGCATGAGCAAACACTAACTCAAGCTATTTGTGAAGCAACAAAGTACTATGTGCAAAATCAACTTCTGAAATACAAAAACATATGAATTGACATCATGTTAAGCTACTTAGAACACCCCCGAAGCAACAAAGTACAGTTTTCAGAAGCAATTCAAGAGACATGCCTTGAGAAAACCATGCCACTCGTGATATCTCTTTGCAATATTCACTCGTGAAATCTCTGGTACAAGATCAAATGGAAAACATGACAGCTTAATAACAACTCGAATATATTGCTCAAGGGTCCATTTGAATTGGTCAATTGGAAAAACAAATGGATTTGAATTTAGCAGCTGCTCTAATTCTAGTACCACCAGGGAGAATTGGCAACGATTTCATTCAGGCAAATTTCAATATATTATTAGTATGAAAGTCAATTTCAAATTCTATTTGGTTCAATGCTTGTCTGACCTATGCACTACAAATATCTAGCTAGATGTTCTTTGGAGTGATCTACCTGATTGACCCATGTTAATATGTAAGGCCATGTGAGGTGCTACTATGAACTAACTTATCCCTCATCTTGGTCCCACTATGCACTAACAAATCTGACATTGCAATTTGAAAAAAAGTGCACTTTGCAAATCAAAAAATTGCACACACAAAATGGACATTGTAAATTGACAAAAGAAATCAGCTAGCATACATTAGCATTCATCTAGCTACACATATTAGTTGTGCCCGGGCAGAAGATACGACTAGCATCACAATATGGATCAATAATCAGCTAGTTATAAACCCGTAGTCATGCGCTGCTGATACGTTGCTAACGTATCCATAATTTTTGATGTTCCATGCTTGGTTTTATCTACTTTCTTGTGTTTTGTCCACACTTTGGAGTACTTTTTATACACTTTCTTGGACTAACCTATTAACAAGAGCCACAATGCTAGCTGCCTGATTTCTACTGTTTTTGGTTCTAGGAAAGTCAGAAAATGAATATTCTCGGAATTGGACAGGACAAAAGCCAAAGTCAGTTTTTCACCGAGGGACACAAGGAGCCAGAATACGAGACAGAGAGGGGCCAGAGGGCGGCCACACCACCTGGCCACGTGACTAGGCCTGGCCCACGCCAGGGGGTGGTGTGGCCAGCCCAGGCACCCCTGGGCCTCCCCTTTTATCTATAAGATGCCTCCGATACAGAAACCCTAAGTACCCGATCAAAATTCCACGAAAGAGTCTGTAGCCACCGTCATCTCCATCCCTAGATCGGGAGGGATCTGAAGCTCTTCCCGGCACCCGGCCGGAGAGGGGAATTCACCCTGGAGGCCTTCTTCATCACCATGCAAGCCTCCGGTGTGATGCGTGAGTAGTTCATCCTTGGACTACGGGTCCATGTAGTAGCTAGATGGCTGATTCTTCTCCTTTGTGCTATCATGTTTAGATCTTGTGAGCTCCGTTCATGATCAAGATCATCTATTTGTAATTCCTACATGTTGTGTTTGCGGGGATCCGATGGATATTGAGATGCTATTTTAGATTGATTATTGATTTTATCATGTCTTTGTTATTTGTGATCTTGCATGCTTTCCGTTGTTAGTAGCTATCTTGGCCAAGTAGATGCTAGCAACTCCAAGAGTTAATATTTATTCTCGATAGTGGGTTCATGCCTCTAGTAATCTAGGGAAGTGACAGAAATCTCTAAGGTACTAGATGTGCTGTTGCTACTAGGGAGAAAACAACAATCCTTTGTTCATAGAACAATCATATTGTTTACTTTACATGCAATGCGTAATGCAATTATCCGTTGCTTGCCACTTAATACTGGAGGGGGTTCGGATGATAACCTGAAGGTGGATTATTAGTCATAGATGCAGTTGGATTAGGGTCTATGTATAATGTTGTGATGCTAAATCAAATCTCAAAGGAGTCAAGATGAGTAGTATATGCATGATTGCTTTCTCGATGTTTGTCAATTGCACCGCTGTAATTTGTTCACCCAACATGTCATCTATCTTAAGGAGAGCCATCACTAGTGAACTATGGACCCTGGTCCTTTTTCTATCATCAACTGTTTACTGTTTTCTGTTTACTTTCAGCAAACTATTACTTTCTTCCACTCGATACGTTTAGTCCTTTATTTTTAGCAAAACCGGTGAGATTGACAACCTCATCGCAAGTTGGGAGCAAAGTTCTGTGGTTGTGTTGTGCAGGTTTCCACATTGCTGCTGGCACCGGTAGTGCGCCCTGCCAAAGTTCAGCTAGCAACACCTTTGAGGTGTTTCCTTGATCCTACTGGATTGATAACCTTGGTTTCATAACTGAGGGAAAACTTGCTGCTATGATCATCATACCTTCCTCTTGGGGTTCCCTAACGGGCTCGATATATTTTGGGATAAGCAACTGATTTTCTGGTGCTGTTACCAGGGAGTCAAGGACATCTTCACAAGGGGAGTCCCTCAGAACCAATCTCTTTACTTTGTTATTTTTTTGCTTAGTTTACTTTTTGCTTTGTTTGCGTGTTTCTTTATCAAAAACACAAAAAAAATTAGTTTTACTAGTTTGCTTTCTTTATTAAAAACACAAAAAATGACTACTCTTGAAAACACTAAGTTGTGTGACTTCACTAGCACCAAAAAAATGATTTTATGAGCACACCTATTGCTCCACCTGTTCCCGAAGCTACTTTCTTTGAAATAAAACCTGCTTTACTCAATCTTGTGATGAGAGAACAATTTTCTGGTATTGGTAATGAAGATGCTGCTGCTCATCTAAATAACTTTGTTGAACTTTGTGAGATGCAAAAGCATAGGGATATAGATGGAGATATTATTAAGCTTAAATTGTTTCCTTTCTCTTTGAGAGGAAAAGCTAAAGAATGGTTGAAGTCCTTAACTAGGAATAGTATTGATTCTTGGACTAAATGCAAAGATGCTTTCATTGGAAATACTATCCTCCTGCTAAGATTATATCTATGAGAAGTGAAATAATGAAGTTTAAACAATCTGATAATCAACATGTTGCTCAAGCTTGGGAAAGAATGAAATCTTTGGTAAAGAATTGCCCCACTCATGGACTGACTGCTTGGATGATTATCCAAACATTTTATGAAGGATTGAACTATTCTTCAAGAATCTATTGGATTCTGCTGCTGGAGGTACCTTTATGACCATTACTTTGGGTGCTGCAACAAAGCTTCTGGATAATATGATGGTTAACTATTCTGAATGGCATACTGAGAGAGCTCCACAAGGTAAGAAGGTAAATTCTGTTGAAGAAACCTCCTCCTTGAGTGATAAGATTGATGTTATTATGTCTATGATTGTTAATGGGAAAGCCCATATTGATCCAAATAATGTTCCCTTAGCCTCTTTGGTTGCTCAAGAAGAGCAAGTTGATGTGAACTTTATAAGAAATAACAATTTTAGCAATAATGCCTACATGAATAATTTTGGTAACAACAATTATAGGCCATATCCTCCCAACAATGGTAATGATTATGGAAATTCCTACAACAATAATAGGAGTGCTCCCTCTGAACTTGAAGTTATGCTTAAATACTTTATTAGTAAACAAACTACTTTCAATAAAACTATTGAGGAAAAACTCTCTAATGCTGAAAGAAATATAGCATCATTGGCTGAAGCTCAATCTTCTTTGAATAAAATGACTACGGAACCTGAAAGTAATGAGAATCCGTTTGTAGCCACTAATGCCATACAAGCTAGAATTTATGAAAATGTTAGACTATTAGCTGAATTGCATGCTAAGTGGGAAAGAGAAGATGAAATTGCTAGAAACATTAGTGTTTCAACTATCACTATCACTAGCGTTGAGGCTAGTAATAGCTCTACTACTTTATATGATAATTATGATTTTGATCTTGATGGTTGCAACATCTCTGAAGTTATTAAGTTCCAACAAAAGCTTGCTAAAAGTCCTAATGCTAGTGCTATGAATATGGCCTTTACAAAACACATTACTGATGCTCTATTCCTATGAAACAAGAAGATGGTTGGAATGATTTTGATTTCAAAGCTTTATGTGATCTTGATAGTAGTGTTTCTATTATGCCTAGAAGGATTTATGATATGCTTGATTTGCCAGCATTGGAAGATTGTTATTTGAATGTCCCACTTGATGATAATGCTAAAAAGAAACTCATGGGGAGTATCAATGATGTTCTTATTATGGTTAACAATGCCTATGTCCCTGTTGATTTCTATGTTTTGGATGTTAAATGCAATGCTTCTTGTCCTATTACTTTGGGAAGACCTTTTCTTAGAACTGTTGGTGCCATTATTGATATAAAAGAAGGCACCATTAAATATCAAGTTCCACTCAAGAAAGGTATAGAACACTTCCCTAAGAAGAGAGAGAAGATTTCTTTTATCTCTCCTATGAAAACAAAATTTGCTCTTAATGCTTCTTCATTTGAGAACACTTGATTTTTTTTTGCTTCTTATGCCTAACTTAAAGGCGTTAAAGAAAAATACTTATTGGGAGATAACCCAAAAGTTTTAGATGAGTCTTCAAAGTTATTACTTCAGTAATAACTACTCCTTATCCTTTTTATTTGCCTTTTGTGCCAAGAGTAACCTCTAGTGAGAGAGAAGTAATGATTGGGAAAGTTGCTGTCCCAAAATGGATTTATGTGCTTCACCATAAAAATTCGTGTAAAATCTCTGTAAGTCCTTTTGAGGCGTGAATTTTCATGCATCTGCCCCAGGTTCTTATCTAACTTTGGTTAGCTCAACACTTTTCGATTTGAGTAATAGAAGGTCTTCTAAAAAATTTGTCTTTATCTGCTGGTCTGTTTTGACAGATTTCTGCCATTATTTGCATTTGCTTCTTGTTGGTTCCTTTTTGAGTTCTTTTGGGGAATTTAGATTTTTGAGGGAAGTTCTATAGTAGCTTGTGTTTTAATGGAAGTGTTATTGGTGTTGGAACTGAACCTAAAGACTTATTATCTTGAGTGCACTAATGTTGCTAATAAAGATTGTGTGAAGTTTTGTATGAAAGAAAAATTTCAGGTGTATGGAAGGAATGAGTAATGAGATGAAGGATGGACTAAAGCTCAAGCTTGGGGATGCCACGCGTGTCACTCCAAGAAATATCCAAGGCATCCCCTTCTTCATCAATAAAAATTTCAGGTTTCTTCCAAACACTTCATTTTTATTGTTTCATGCATAGTTGTGTTGTTCTTGGAGCGTATTATTTTTCGTTTTCGTTTTGGTTTTTCGTTTGCTTGGTTTGCTTAGTTTTCTGAATAAATTGGTTGGACCCTCTCTTTCATACATTGGTTTTCAAATAGTTTGGTTTGGATTGGAAAGAGTAGGAAAGTTCACGCTTAAGTGGTAAAGAGAGCTTGTTTTTTACTGTGGCCTATGCTTTGTCATGCCATGCTCGATATTGTTTTGGCTTTATGCTTAGTATTCTTTGCTGTAACATGGCATGTTATAAACAATTGAGATTGCTTAATGTGCCTTGGAAGAATCATGCATTGTTTTAGCATATTAAAGCATAGTATTGTGGCATTCTCCTTTGATGCTTTATTTGAGTTGACTTGGCGCATGCTCACACCATGTTATGACTATCCCAAGTCACCATAAGCCTTTATGATCCTTTAGTTTTCAACTTGTAATATCACTTTATGCTTTGATTAATGATGTTTTGTCGCTCTGCATGATTATGGCAATTATTTCTCTCTTAGTTGGTCGCTCCCAGTCTTTTGCTAGCCTCCATAACCAAGTGTGAGTTCCACTCATGCATCCAAGTCCTAAAACCAAGTTATTTCAAAGAGTCTACCATACCTACCTATTAGCATATGGTATTCCAAGTATATTCATGTTTTTGTCTACCTTCCGAATTAAACTTGTTATGTGAAAATTAGTGTTTAAAGCTCTCACAAACTTGATCACACACTTTACTTTCTTGCATTTAATAAACTTGAACCATTGCATCTATCTTTGTTGCGTATATGCTTGCGCTTTATAAGTTGAAGTTAGCAGAACCATGTATCATGGGGAACGCTTTCAACATTGCACCTGTACTTTGTACCTCGTTGATATCATGTTCTTTTGCTTATGGATCTCGACGGTGTGAAATAAAAGGGGAACTTGTAAGATCATGGAGTTTGTATTTGTGTTAGAGTAATGCCTAGTCTGCTAGCCTAAGCCATGCCTAATCATGGTGGAAACTTGCAGCATAATCATAATGAGCACTCTATGAAGCATCCTCAATAAAAACCTATGCAAATAGCAAATAAAAAGATCACTGAGATGCTCATTGTCTTCTTTCCTTGTCATTTTGATTATGGGATTGCTCATGTATCATGTGCAAGGGGTACCCTGTTGGCGGTTTACTATGATACATATGTACTTACAATGACAAGAGCTTACTTGTGACTAAAGTTGAGTAGCATGAGGTTCGGTCTTCGTAAGTAAGGGGCATGAGATTTCAGCTTATAACTTGTCAAGCATATCCTCGTAGTTGTTTCATGATGTCCACGCACTTCTATTCTTGTAGACAGTTGTTGGGCATCCAAGTGCAGAGGTTTGTAGAATAGCAGCAAGGTTTCCCTTAAGTGGATCACCCGAGGTTTATCGAACTCAGGGAGGAAGTGGTCAAAGGTATCGCCTCTCAACCAACCCTGCAATCAAGATACAAGAAGTCTCTTGTGTCCCCAACACACCCAATACACTTGTGAGGTGTATAGGTGCACTAGTTCGGCAAAGAGATAGTGAAATACAAGTGGTATAGATATAAGATAATGGTGCTAGAAAATACTTTGATGGCGTGAAAGAGACTAAAGGCAAACTGAAATAAAGATGGCAGCAAGCAAACATGTAACATATCTAGTAGCAAACGGTGTATCAATGCTTAGAAACAAGGCCTATGGATCATACTTTCAATAGTGAACACTCTCATATAAATATCTTCTCTTTATGATACTACTCTTAACTACTCTCCGGTTGGACACTCTAATCCATGGTAGGGCTATAACAGCACACCTCAAAGTAAGCCTTTCCCATCTAGAAAACCCCACACTATTGATGACCCACAAGTATAGGGGGTGTATCGCAGTATTTTCGAGGGAAGTGAAACCCAATTTATTGATTCGACACAAGGGGAGCCAAAGAATATTTATAAGCCTTAACAGCTGAGTTGTCAATTCAGCTGCACCTCGAAACAATCTTGCTCACAGTAGTTTATCAGTAGCAACAGTTTTGTAGTAGGAATAGTAAATTAACAGCAGTAGTAAAACAAAGACAGTAGTAACAAAAGCAGTAAACAGTGGGATTCGAGTGCGGTAGGCATAGGGATGGATGGACGAGCGTTGCATTGATAAGACAATTCACATAGCAATCAGAACATAGGACAATTGTAGATAAATAAGATAAAGAACCCAAGTACTAGACAATCCTAGGCATGTGTTCCATATATAGTCGTACGTGCTCGCAATGAGAACTTGCACAACATCTTTTGTCCTGCCAGCCCGTTTGCAGCGGGGCCTCTAGGGAACTACTGGCAATTAAGGTGCTCCTTTTAATAGAGCACCGGAGCAAAGCATTAACACTCCATGAACACATGTGATCCTCACATCAAAGCCATTCCCTCCGGTTATCTCGAGTTCTGTCACTTCAGGGCCATTGGTTCCGGACAACAACGTGTATATACAACTTGCAGATAAGATCAAAAACAATACTATCATAATGAATCAATAACATGTTCAGATCTGAAATCATGGAACTCAGGCCCTAGTGACAAGCATTAAACACAACAAGTCGCAACAAAGTTATAAAGCACTAATAAAAGATACTAGGCACTATGCCCTAACAATCTGATGCCATTACATGAACGATCTCATCCAATCCCTTCCATCCCCATAGCCTATAGCGGGGGATTGCTCACTCATAGATGGGGGAAACATGGATGGCCGATGGAGAAGCGATGGTGATGATGATGGCGATGATCTCCTCCAATTCCCCGTCCCGGCAGGGTGCCAGAACGGAGTTTCTGGTGCTGTTTCGTGGAATTTGGTGGTGGCGGCGGAGCGGAACTCCTTCTGGAAAAATGTCGAACCCCCCGAAGTTTTTAGGTCAGAAGGCTCCTTATAGGTGAAGAGAGAGGCCGAGGGGGTGCCTAGGGGGCCCACACCACCCCCTGGCGCGGCCTGGCTTGGCCCGCGCCACCAGGTGGTGTGGCCACCCCAGGGCTCTTCTCCGTCTCGTATTCTGGCTCCTGGAGTCTTCGGTGAAATAGGAGTTTTGACATATTTTCCGGGATTTTTCCTGATAGTTGATTTTCTACACAAAAAGTAGACACCAAGGCAATTCTGTTGAAAACAACGTTAGTTCGCATTAGTTGCATCCAAATCACACAAGTATAGAGGAGAAACAATAGCAAAAGTGTTCGGGAAAGTAGATACGTTTTGGACGTATCAACTCCCCCCAAGCTTAGCTTATTGCTTATCATCAAGCAATTCAGTTGAAAACTGAGTGCGATAAAAGAACTTTCACGAACGCATTTGCTTCATATGATGTAAATATTCTCAGCAATGTGATCAACTACTCAGACAATTCATAATAAAGAGTATGCAACTGAATCTACTTAATAGTCATTGCAAGCTATGCAGAGATTCCAATTCAAGAATAATAAGTAGCATGAAGCACAAACATAAGCAACATTACAATGCTCATAGAAAGGTATGATAGAGTGGTATCTCGCTTGCCTTTGATTATGAATGTCAAGGCACCTCTGGAGTTCAGGTGATGACTAGAAGTAAAGATATCAAAGATACAAGCATCAAAGTCATAACACAAATAATCAAGTAATGAAACAAACACAAATGATGACAACTATGCTCTCAAGAAGGTGCTCAAAGAATAAGTGGAGACTCAACAGGTAGAGGAAAAGGTTTTGAATAATTTGAAAGGCTTCCAAATGCTGAAAGTATGGTACTCGTTAGCTTTGAGCTCTCATTGCCCCTATCATAAGCATCTTTAATGTGGTTAAGGTGAAAGTGACACAACTAAGAGGATATGCTTGACAAGTTATAAATTGAAGTCTCATGCCCCTTACTTACGAAGACCGATCCTCATGCTACTCAACTTCAGTCACAAGTAAGCTCTTGTCATTGTAAGTATACGTATCATAGAGAACCGCCAACGGGGTACCCCTTGCACATGACATGGGAGCTATCCCATGATCAAAATGACAAGGCAAGCAGACAATGAGCATCTCAGTGATCTTTTTATTTACTATGTGCATAGATTTTTATTGAGAATGCTTCATAGAATGCTCATTATAGTTATGCTGCAAGTTTCCACCATGATTAGGCATGGCTTAGGCTAGCGGCCCAGGCGTTTCTCTAACATACATACAAACTCCATGATCTTACAAGTTCCACTTTTATTTCACACCGCCGGGATCCATAAGCAAAAGAACATGATATCAACTAAGTACAAAGTACCTATGAAGCGTTGAAAGCGGTCCCCATGATACATGGTTCTGCTAACTTCAACTCATAAAGCGCAAGCATATACACAGCAAAGAAGGACGCAATGGTTCAGGTTTATTAAGTGCAAGAAAATAAAGTGTGCCATCAAGTTCGTGAGAGCTTTACTAACTAACTTTCTCATAACAAGAAAACATTTTATTCGGAAGAAAACAAGGCATATTGAATATGCACGAAAGTAGAAAATGATGCTAATGGGTAGGTATGGTGGACACTTTGGAAATATTTGGTTTAGGGAGTTGGAAACTTGAGTAAAACACTCAGTGGAAGTGAAGGCTAGCAATAGTAAGGGAGCGATAAACGAGAGAGCAATAGCTGTCATTATCTTGCTTGCAACAAAACAAGACTACTCATGGCATGAAAATGATTCAAGATCCTCAAAGCAAAATAATTCGTCAAGGCTTAACTGATTATTACAGTCATGTGCATGCGTAAGCATGTGCCAAGTCAATCAAATGAAACATTCAGAGGAGGATACCACGGTGTCATACCAATTTATGAAAAGAGTAATGCAAGCAAACATTAATGAAACATGCTACAAACTATTAGCGAGATGGAGCTAATCACAAGAAAGCAAGAACTACTAAGCATCCAAAGAAAACATACACTCTACATGAACGGACTAAGCAAGCTCACAATGATGAGTATATGTACAAAAATGAAGACAAATAGAGTTCGTTACCAGCCTCTTACCACGCCTCAAGTTGTCATTGATCCTCATTATTGCTCTTCACTTGTGTGGCTTGAATAATAATATGAAACCAATAATCCACTGAGAACTGCCGAACCCTGTAGCCAACTCGCAAAAACCAAAGAAGAACGACAAATATTTTTGTTGTTTTCGATTTTTAAACAAGAACCAAAAGAGAAAAACAAGCAAAGCAAAATCTTTTTGGGTTTTTCAAATAGTTCAAACAAAGCAAAAAGGGAAAAGCAAAACAAGGCAAAAAGAAGAAGCAAACCAAGAGAAAGAACAAAAATATTTTTGGTCTTTTTGTGTTTTAGAAAGCAAAAGCAAAGGAGAACAAAAACTAGAAAGAGAACGAAAACATGAATATACAAAGTACCGGCGCAACATGATATGGAGATGAGTGCGGTGTCGGCGTACCTCCCCCCAAGCTTAGGCTTTTGGCCTAAGTGGCTATCAATCCTAGGATGGCCAAGATGAAGTGTCACCGGGGTACGACGAGGAGGTACCCTCGTCCTGGTGTGAGCCCGAGTACGTCCCTCCGTAATGTGCAGAGTAATCATAGGAGGGCACATCCTCCTGGTGCTACTCGTGGAAACCCAACAAGCGAAGCTGCTTGTCCACCTCCTCCTTAGAGCACGACCACAGTCTCCTGTCAACACTGAACAACGCAGGCTATGGCAAAAGGATCTCCCTTTCATCCCCGTCAGTGAAAAGCATCCTACATACTAGATTGTTCAAATCAGAGGTAGCAGTGACAAAGTGATGAGTTTTCATGGCAACAAGGTCAAGACTCTATGGTGCTAGCATAACATCATCAGGAGCCACCGAAAGATCTAATACATTGACTACACGCGAGGCAATGATGCCCCCATAGATAGGCCCCCTAGCAGCTAGGCGGCGAGCAATAAGAGAGCCAAGATTGTACCGAGTATCATTGTTGAGCGCAGTAGCAAGGAAAGCTAAGTGATAGTTGGAGATATTACTAGTGTTCTCCCTACCCAATACACTAGTGGCAAGATAGTATGCAAAGTATCTAAGAGCAGGGTGTTGGATATTTCTTATCTTTCCGCGCTGCGCCACGTGGTCATCATCATTGGTCACCCCTCGGTAAAGCTCCAACAAATCAGCGGGTCTCCCTTGAATTTTCTTCACGGTCCCTGTCATACGCACACATACAATACTGCAAAATCTCTCCAAAGACATGGTGAAGGGCATATCATAGATTTTAAAAGAGACAGTAGAATGATAAGATGTGTTAGTAAATGAGAAACTCTCAACAAAAGTTTTGGTGAGCATAGCGTATTGTGCACTCTCATCTTGCATATAGAAGGTCAAGCCAACCCTCTCAATCAGTAGCAAGAAATCATCAACAATACCTGCAGCTTGCAAGAAAGTAAAACAAGGAAAAGAGGATGGGTGAGCATCTCCATCATCTCTTTCACTGCCAATACGTGTTGCAATGAGGTCTTAATTGTATGAAGGCCTAGATTGAGAGGCTGTTCTTGAGGGCCTTGACCTCCTAGGTGCATCACTCTCAAATATCTCTCCAAAAGTGTAGTTGTTCATGCTTGGTATTCTGAAATTTAAACACCTATTAAACAAGTGATTGCAAAGTAAATATAATGAAGGATTCTACTCATAGGGACTTGGAAGATGCCTAAACATGCATCAAAACTATATCACTAAGCATCAAACAAGCTTACAAGCTCTCATAACCAGTCACCTACAGCAACAAAATACTCAACATACAATCCACTAAACACAAATCTACTTGGATAAGGGGAGGAGTCACATACCAAGGAACAATTGCTCCAAATTTCAGCAAGAAAGATGGGTTGAGCAAAGAGATCGAAGAAATTGAGAGCAAGCACAGAAAGAATGCGATTTTGAGCTATGAACTGGAGCTTACTCGGGAGAGAGAAGAAAGTGGCAGGTGAGAGGAGTGGTGGGGGGCCAGGGGTGGCCCACACCAGGGCATGGCGCCACCCAGGTCTGGCTGCGCCACCATGTGGTGTGCCTGCCTGGTGGGCCCCCCTGGTACTTACCAGGTACTCCTCTGCCCCTTTTTTCACGTAAAAATTTAATATGGATTTTCTAGAATTTTTCGAAACACTATTTTTGGGCACTTTTCAGAAATAGAAGAATGATTTTTCTGACAGACAGATTTTTTTATTTTTGGAAACATGATGCAAAGACAAAAACAAGGCTAGAACTACAGAAGTTCTAGCATGCAAGCAAACTAACAACACAAAGGAAACTAAACGAAAGTAAAATCTAAAATGCAAAGGATAGAAATAAACGGGGATAATCATAATGAAAACATTGTTTTGTTTAATGGAATCCTTTTGTTAGCAAGGTTGATCAAGCCTTTCTACCAAAACAATTGCATATGAGACAAAACTTTGTATTCCATTAATGATTATGTTACCTCAACCTTGATAGCAATTGTCCCAATCATAATAGTTTCAAAATTTTCTTTCGGTATGGGACAATATATTCTCCAACTTGAATGCCTTCAACATGTTCAGTTGAATTTAAACCATAAGTCCTTTCAATCTTCTTGGGGAAATAGATAGTATGTTCCTTGTCATTAACATTGAAGGTCACCTTTCCTTGATTACAATTAATAACAGCTCCTGTAGTATTAAGAAAAGGTCTCCCAAGAATAATAGACATATTATCATCTTCAGGCATTTCAAGCACAACAAAATCAGTTAATATCAAGCAATTATGAGCCACCTGAACAGGTACATCCTCACATATACCCATAGGAATAGTGGTGGACTTATCAGCCATTTGCAAAGATATATCAGTTGGTATCATTTTTTCAAGCTGAAGCCTCTTATAGAGAGAAAAAGGCATAACACTAACTCTAGCTCCCAAATCACACAAAGCAGTTCTAACATAACTGTTCTTAATAGAGCAAGGGATAGTTGGAATCCCTGGGTCTCCAAGTTTCTTAGGAACCTTACCATTGAAGGAATAATTAGCAAGCAAAGTAGAAATTTCTTCATTAGGGATCTTCCTTTTATTCGAGACAATGTCCTTCATATATTTTGAGTAAGGAGGCAATTTAATAGCATCAGTCAAAGGAATTTGCAAGAATAAAGGCTTCATCCACTCACAAAACTTATTATAGTGTTCATCTTCCTTTGACTTGTGTTTCTTATCAGGGAAAGGCATAAGTTTTTGGACCCAAGGTTCTCTTTCACTACCATGTTTCTTAGCAATAAAATCTTCTTTGGTGTATTTAGTAGTCTTAAGTGTGGTTTTCAGGTTCTTCTTCAACTTTTTCTTCATTAGGAACAACATTTTCTTCATTACCACTTTCAGTTTCAGCATCAGAGATGGATATACTATTAGGATCTAAAGCAAGTCCAAAGGATTCTACAACAGTTTTATGTTTCTTTTTCCTTTTCTTACAAATAGAACCACTATTTTCAGCTTGTTGAGAATCCTGCTCAATTCTTTTGGGATGCCCTTCAGGATATCGAGGATCCTGGGTAGCAGCTCCACTTCTAGTTCTAATTTCATAAGCATGTTTTTCTTTAGCAGCATTAACTAGCAAGTCGTTTTGTACTTTAACGAGTTGATCTATTTGAGTTTGAACCATTTGAAAGTGTTTAACAATCATTTTAACATCATTAGAGGTTCTTTCCACAATATCTTTCAACTCAAAAATAGCTCTAGTGTTTTCCATTAGATGATTTTGCACCCTTTTATTAAAGTTATCTTGCTTAACAATAAAGATATCAAATTCTTCTAAGCATTGATCAGGAGGTTTCAAGTAAGGGATATCACCTTCATCAAAGTGTTGGAGAGAGTGTACCTCAATAGTGGGTGAGTAGGGAATAGGCTTACATAATTCTTCTATAGGAGGTAAATTCTTGACATCTGCAGCTTTAATTCCCTTCTCCTTAAGACATTTCTTAGCTTCCTTCATCACTTCATCATTTAATTCAATAACTCCTCTCTTCTTTGATGTTGGAATAGGCACATGAATAGATGGTTCAGGTACAATTACTTCAGGTGTAACTTGTTTAGGAGGAGTCCAATCTTCATAATTCTTGCTTATTTTAGCCATTAATTCCTCAACTTCCTTTGGAGTCCTATTCCTGAAAACACAATCAGCACAACTATCTAGGTATGTCCTAGATTCTTCGGTTAGTCCATTATAAAATATATCAAGTAGCTCATTCTTAGGTAATGGACTTCCAGCCTATGCATGAATCAAAGCACAAAACCTTGCCCAAGATTCAGGCAATACCTCTTTTTCTCCCTGTTTAAAATCAAAAAGTTCCTGCAAAACAGCATGTCTAGCACTAGGAGGAAAATATTTCTGCAGGAAAGTACTAATCAAGCACTGAGGGCTATCAATAGATCCCGGAGGTAAATTACCAAACCAAGTTTTAGCTTCTCCTTTTAGTGAAAAAGGGAAAATCTTAGCAACAAAATAAGTACGCATCTTAATATCATCAGAAAACAAGCCACTCATGGTAGAAAGTTCATTCATATGTGCTACCGCACTTTCATTCTTAGTCCCACAAAAAGGTTCTTTCTCGACAATAGCTATGTAAGATAGATCGAGAGAGAAATCATAATCTTCATCTATAATGTTTATGGGAGAAGCAACAAACTTAGCATCAAGAGATAATTTGGGTCTAATAGTACGCCTCTCAAGGAGACTCTTAGCAGCGCTCCTATCATGGGTGTTCCCACATTCTTCAATAAACTCATCAGTCATCTCAACATAATCTTCTTCAGCATCATAACTCTTACTAGACTCAGGCGAGCTAACAGGTGTGGCAGTGTCTTCATTAGGAGTTTCGGTATTTCCAGCTATAGTTCTAGCAATCGTAGCATCTAGGAAAGGACCTAATGAACCACTCTTATCAAGCACAGTAGAAGCAGCATCGTAAGCATCAGAAGTTTCAGATTCAGCAGTAGTAGCAGTGTGTGTAGCATGTGTATGTGGTGGTGTAAGGAACTTACTCAAAACAGACGGTGAATCAAGAGCAGTAGAGGTGTTCAGAACCGTACATCTTCTTGTAGTGGATGGTAAAATAGGAACCTTGCCATCATGAGACTTACCCATGATGGATGGAAAGCAGTGAACAATAGAGAATCCAAGTGAACTTGATAAATAAAGCTATGCTCCCCGGCAACGGTGCCAGAAAATAGTCTTGATGACCCACAAGTATAGGGGGTGTATCGAGGGAAATGAAACCCAATTTATTGATTCGACACAAGGGGAGCCAAAGAATATTTATAAGCCTTAATAGCTGAGTTGTCAATTCAGCTGCACCTCGAAACAATCTTGCTCACAGTAGTTTATCAGTAGCAACAGTTTTGTAGTAGGAATAGTAAAGTAACAACAGTAGTAAAACAAAGACAGTAGTAACAAAAGCAGTAAACAGTGGGATTCGAGTGCGGTAGGCATAGGGATGGATGGACGGGCATTGCATGGACAAGACAATTCACATAGCAATCAGAACATAGGGTAATTGCAGATAAATAAGATAAAGCACCCAAGTACTAGACAATCCTAGGCATGTGTTCCATATATAGTCATACGTGCTCGCAATGAGAACTTGCACAACATCTTTTGTCCTACTAGCCCATTTGCAGCGGGGCCTCTAGGGAACTACTGGCAATTAAGGTGCTCCTTTTAATAGAGCACCGGAGCAAAGCATTAACACTCCGTGAACACATGTGATCCTCACATCAAAGCCATTCCCTCCGGTTGTCCCGATTTCTGTCACTTCGGGGCCATTGGTTCCGGACAACAACGTGTGTATACAACTTGTAGATCAGACCAAGAATAATACTATCATAATAAATCAATAATAAGTTCAGATCTGAAATCATGGCACTCGGGCCCTAGTGAAAAGCATTAAGCACAACAAGTCGCAACAAAGTCATAAAGCACTAATAAAAGATACTAGGCACTATGCCCTAACAATTTGATGCCATTACATGAACGATCTCATCCAATCCCTACCATCCCCATAGCCTATAGCAGGGGATTACTCACTCATAGATGGGGGAAACATGGATGGTCGATGGAGAAGCGATGGTGATGATGATGGCGATGATCTCCTCCAATTCCCCGTCCCGGCAGGGTGCCAGAACAGAGTTTCTGGTGCTGTTTCGTGGAATCTGGTGGTGGCGGCGAAGCGGAACTCCTTCTGGAAAAACGTCGAACCCCCCGAAGTTTTTAGGTCAGAAGGCTCCTTATAGGCGAAGAGAGAGGTCGAGGGGGTGCCTGGGGGGCCCACACCACCCCCTGGCGCGGCCTGGCCTGGCCCGCGCCACCAGGTGGTGTGGCCACCCCAGGGCTCTTCTCCGTCTCGTATTCTGGCTCCTAGAGTCTTCGGGTGAAATAGGAGTTTTGGCATATTTTCTGGGATTTTTCCTGATAGTTGATTTTCTGCACAAAAAGTAGACACCAAGGCAATTCTGCTGAAAACAGCGTCAGTTCGCATTAGTTGCATCCAAATCACACAAGTATAGATGAGAAACAATAGCAAAAGTGTTCGGGAAAGTAGATACGTTTTGGACGTATCAACTGTCACCTTGAGCACTGGATAGTTCCAACAAACACCACAATTTCATAGAGATATCCAACTCCAAATATAACTCATAACAAGTATTTGTAATCTCTAGCCTAAGTGCCACCATGGTGTGCACACTGTAAACTTCACACACATGGGGAGAGCAGAGATCTATTAAAGCACTTGAGTAGCAAGGTAGATCTACTTGATTACAAAGCTCATGATCACAATATGATCATGCATAGAGAGAGATGAACACATAGCTACCGGTAGAACCCTTAGCCTCGAGAGAGAACTACTCCCTCCTCATCATGGGAATCAGCAACGGTGATGGAGATGGTGGTGGAGATCGATGGAGATGGCTTCGGGGGAACTTCCCCGTCCCGGCAGGGTGCCGAAACAGAGACTTTCTGTCCCTCAAATCTCCCCTTCGGTGGTGGCGGCGCTGCGGAACTTTTCGTGGATTTCTGATTGACGATCTAGAGTTTTTGCCCCGGGAGGAATATATAGGCGAAGGAGGCAAGGTCGATGGCCAGCCAGGGGGCCCACACCATGCCCTGGCGTGGCCTAGGGGTACCCGCGCCTGGGGGGTGTGGCCACCCTGTGGCCCCTCTCCGACTCTCCTTCTGGCTCCGTTAGTCTTCCAGGTAAATAGGAACTTTGGCTTTTGTCCCGTCCAATTCCAAGAATATTCATTTTCTGACTTTCCTGGAACCAAAAATAGCAGAAAACAGGCAACTGGCACTGTGGCTCTTTGTTAATAGGTTAGTCCAAGGAATCATATGAAAAGTACTCCAAAGTTGGAACAAAACATAAGAAAGTAGATAAAACCAAGCTTGGAACATCAAAAATTATGGATACGTTACAACGTATCAACATCCCCAAGCTTAACTCCCGCTCGTCCTCGAGTAGGTAAGTGATAAAAAGAAAGAATAATTTTTGAGGTGACATGCACCATCATAAACTTGATCAAAGTATTTGTAAAACATTCAAAGCTGGGATCATAGTACTTCAATCATAACATGAAAGACAAAGTTCTAGCAATAAGACAAAGAAACTATGTTGCAACATGAAAAGGCACAAATAAAAGATTCATGAATAACAATGCTTTGCAAGACTTTTGTTTGTTTCACATAAAGAAAACATAGCATAATAGTATTGAGCTTGTCCCTCATAGAGTAGCAAACATAAATGCATAGGACACCTTCATAGTTCATAAGAGTGACTAGATACAATAGTTTCAAACAAGCAATAACAAGTTATGCATCAATCAACTAGTCTTGGGACAATGCACATAGAACTAAGAATGACCACTATGCTCTCAAAGTAGGTGCATAAAGTTAGAAGGTGGAGACTCAATATAATGGTGGAAGAAAGGCCTTTTGTAAAAGGAAGTAGGGATTCAAGTCTCATAAAGAGCTTCCAAAAATTATGGTACTCATAGCTTTCAGCTCTCATTACCCCTATCATAAGCATCTTGAAGTGATTAAGGTTAAAGTGAACAAACTATGGTGTACATGCTTGACGAAGTATAAGTCAGAAATTTCATGTCCCTTGTATACGAGGTCCGCTCCTCATGCTACTCAAGTTTAGTCACCGGTAAGTTCTTGTCATTGTAAGCACATGTGTATCATAGAGAACCACCAACGGGGTACCTCTTGCTCGATGTTACGGAAGAATCCCCATATCAAAATGACAAGGCCAGCAGACAACGAGCATCTCAGCAATCTTCTTATTTACCATGGCAATATGGTGCTTTTTTCTCTCTTTCCTATTTTCATAATCTCATTTTTTTTCTATTTTTCTGTTTTTCTCAATATAGGACTCTTTTTTTTATAAGAGGATGCTTCATAGACAACTCATTATGGTTATGCTACAGGTTTCCACCATGTCAGCATGGATTAGACCAGCGGCCCAGGTGTTTCTCTAACACATATACATAACTCCATGGACTTACAAGCTCCCCTTTCATTTCACACCGACGACATCCATATACAAAAGAGCATGATATCAACTAGGTACAAGTACCAAGTGCAATGTTGAAAGCGTTCCCCATGAAAGCATGGTTCTGCTAATTCCCAACAAATAAGTGCAAGCATATACAACATAGACGACACAATGGTTCAAGTTTATCAAGGGCAAGAAAAGTAAAGTGTGTCATCAAGTTCGTGAGAGCTTTAATCACTAGTTTTCTCATAACAAGTTTAATTTGGAAGGTAAACAAAATCATGAATATACTTGGAATATCATAAGCTAATAGGTAGGTATGGTGGACTCTTTGGAATAACTTGGTTTAAGGAGTTGGATGCATGAGTGGAACTCATACTTTGTTTTGGAGGTTAGCAAAAGACTGGGAGTGACAAACTAAGAGAGCAATAATGGCCATAATCATGCAGAGCGACAAAACATCATTGATCAAAGCATAAAGTGATACTACAAGTTGAAAACTAAAGGATCATAAAGGCTATGGTGAGTTGAGATAGTCATAACATGGCGTGAGCATGCGCCAAGTCAACCCAAATAAAGCATCAAAGGAGAATACCACTATACTATGCTTTTAATATGCTAAAACAACGTATGATTCATCCAAGGGACATTAAGCAATCTTAATTGTTTATAACAAGTCATGCTACAGCAAAGAATACTAAGCATAAAGCCAAAACAATATCAAGCATGGCATGCCAAAGCATAGGCCACAGTCAAAAACGAGCTCTCTTTAACACTTAAGCATGAACTTTCCTACTCTTTTCCAATCCAAACAAAACTATTTGAAAACCAATGCATGAAAGAGGGGGTCCAACCAATTTATTCAGCAAACTAAGAAAACCAAGCAAATGAAAAACCAAAACTAAAACAAAAAAGAAGACGCTCCAAGAACAACACAATTGTGCATGAAATAATAAAAATGAAGCGTTTGGAAGAAACCTGGGATTTTTATTGATGAAGAGGGGATGCCTTGGGCATACCCAAGCTTTGACGCTTGTACTTCTTGGATATTTCTTGGGGTGACACGCGTAGCATCCCCAAGTTTTAGCTTTAGTCCATCCTTCATCTCATTACTCATTCCTTCCATACACCTGAAATTTTTCCTTCATACAAAACTTCACACAATCTTTATTAGCAACATTAGTGCACTCAAGATAATAGGTCTTTAGGTTCAGTTCTAACACCAATAAACTTCCATTAAAACACAAGATACTGTAGCACTTCCCTCAAAAAGCTCAATTGCCCAAAGTGAACTCAAAAAGGAACCACCAAGAAGAAAATGCAAATAATGGCAGAAATCTATCAAAACAGACCAGTAGGTAAAGACAAATTTTTTCGAAGACCTTCTGTTGATTAAATGAAAAAGTGTTGAACTAACAAAAGTTATATAACAACCTGGGTCAAAAGCACAAAAATTCACGCCTCAAAAGGACGTACATATATTTTACACGAATTTTTATGGTGAAGCACAGAAATCTGTTTCGGGACAGCAACTTTCCCAATCATTACCTCTCTCTCGTTAGAGGTTACTCTTGGCACAAAAAGCAAATAAAAAGGATAAGGAGCGGTTATTACAGAGGTAATAACTTCCAAGACTCATCTAAAACTTTTGGGTTATCTCCCAATAAGTACTTTTCTTTAACGCCTTTAAGTTAGGCATGATAGTTTAAGAAGATGCTCACATAAGAAATATGAATTGAAGTAAAAGAGAGCATCAAGAAGCAAATTCAAAACACATTTAAGTCTAACCCACTTCCTATGCATAGGAATCTTGTAAATAAACAAGTCATGAAGGCACAAAGCAACAAGCATAGGAAAGCAAAACAAGTGCAACTTCAAGACTTTCAACATAAAGAGGGGAAACTTAATATTATTGAGACACATAAAACTATGTTTCCCTCTCTCGTAATAACTTTCAGTAGCATCATGAATAAAATTAATAATATAACTATCACATAAAACATTCTTATCATGAGCCACATGCATATAGTAATTATTACTCTCCACATAAGAATAGTCATTCTTATTAATTGTAGTGGGAGAAATTTCAACAAAATAGCTATCATTATTATTCTCATCACCATAATCATCAAATATAGGAGGCATATTGTAATCATAATTAATTTTCTCCTCAATAGTAGGTGGACTGAAAATATCATATTCATCATTGTAATCATCATATATTGGAGGTTTGGTATCATCATTTTCATAAAAACTATCTTCCTCAAGCTTAGACTTTTCCATAGCATTAGCAATAATGGTGTCCAAAGAATTCATACTAACAACATTTCTATTAGCATGCAAATAAAGTTCCATAGGTTTTTTAATTTTCTCTTCAAACACTTCCTGTCCTAACTCAAAGATAAATACCATAAAGCTCTCTAATTTTGTTGTTGTTTTCCATTAAGCCTAACTAGTGAAAACAAGAAAAAAAGACAAAATTGCAGAATCTAAGGGAAATAACTTCGAGCACTCACACCGGAGGATGTGAGTACCTTTTACCTTACCTCCCTGGCAACATCGCCAGAAAATAGGCGTTTGCCATGGGAGGTTCTTCTTCTTTAATCCTTCGGTGTGAATACCTTTTACCTTACCTCCCCGGCAACGGCGCCAGAAAATAGATTGATGTCTACGCACTTCTATTCTTGTAGGTAGTTGTTGGGCTCTCCAAGTGCAGAGGTTTGTAGAACAGCAGCAAGTTTTCCCTTAAGTGGATCACCCAAGGTTTATCGAACTCAGGGAGGAAGTGGTCAAAGGTATCCCCTCTCAAGCAACCCTGCAATCAAGATACAAGAAGTCTCTTGTGTCCCCAACACACCCAATACACTTGTCAGGTGTATAGGTGCACTAGTTCGGCGAAGAGATAGTGAAATACAAGTGGTATAGATATAAGATAATGGTGCTAGAAAATACTTTGATGGCGTGAAAGAGACTAAAGGCAAACTGAAATAAAGATGGCAGCAAGCAAACATGTAACATATCTAGTAGCAAACGGTGTATCAATGCTTAGAAACAAGGCCTAGGGATCATACTTTCACTAGTGAACACTCTCATATAAATATCTTCTCTTTATGATACTACCCTTAACTACTCTCCGGTTGGACACTCTAATCCATGGTAGGGCTATAACAGCAGACCTCAAAGTAAGCCTTTCCCATATAGAAAACCCCACACTGTCACCTTGAGCACTAGATAGTTCCAACAAACACCACAATTTCATAGAGACATCCAACTCCAAATTTAACTCATAACAAGGATCTGTAATATCTAGCCTAAGTGCCACCATGGTGTGCACACTGTCAACTTCACACACATGGGGAGAGCAGAGATCTATTAAAGCACTTGAGTAGCAAGGTAGATCTACTTGATTACAAAGCTCATGATCACAATATGATCATGCATAGAGAGAGAGAGATGAACACATAGCTACCGGTAGAACCCTTAGCCTCGAGAGAGAACTACTCCCTCCTCATCATGGGAATCAGCAACGGTGATGGAGATGGTGGTGGAGATCGATGGAGATGGCTTCAGGGGAACTTCCCCGTCCCGACAGGGTGCCGGAACAGAGACTTTCTGTCCCTCAAATCTCCCCTTCGGTGGTGGCGGCGCTGCGGAACTTTTCGTGGATTTCTGATTGACGATCTAGAGTTTTTGCCTCGGGAGGAATATATAGGCGAAAGAGGCAAGGTCGATGGCCAGCCAGGGGGCCCACACCATGCCCTGGCGCGGCCTGGGGGTACCCACGCCTGGGGGGGGTGGCCACCCTGTGGCCCCTCTCCAACTCTCCTTCTGGCTCCGTGAGTCTTCCGGGAAAATAGGAACTTTGGGTTTTGTCCCGTCCAATTCCGAGTATATTCATTTTCTGACTTTCCTAGAACCAAAAACAACAAAAAATAGGCAACTTGCACTGTGGCTCTTTGTTAATAGGTTAGTTCAAGAAATCATATGAAACGTACTCCAAAGTTGGAACAAAACATAAGAAAGTAAATAAAACCAACCTTGAAACATCAAAAATTATGGATACGTTAGCAACGTATCATGTCACTTTAACCTTAATCACCTTCAAGATGCTTATGATAGGGGCAATGAGAGCTCAAAGCTAATAAGTACCATAATTTTTGGAAGCTCTTTATGAAACTTGAATCCCTACTTCCTTCTATGAAGGCCTTCCTTTTACTTTTATATTGAGTCTCCACCTTGTATATTTATGCACCTACTTTGAGAGCATAGTGTCCATTCTTAGTTCTATGTGCATTGTCCCAAGACTTGTTGATTGATGCATAGCTTTGATATTGCTTGTTTTAAACTATTTGTATCTAGTCACTCTTATGAACTTTGAAGATGTCCTATGCATTTATGTTTGCTACTCTATGAGGGACAAGCTGAATGCCACTATGCTATGTTTTCTTTATGTGAAACAAACAAACGTCTTGCAAAGCATTGTTATTCGTTAATATTTTGTTTGTGCATTTTCATGTTGCAACTTAGTTGCTTTGCCTTATTGCTAGAACTTTGTCTTTCATGTTATGATTGAAGTACTATGATCCCAGCTATCAATGTTTTATAAATACTTTGATCAAGTTTATGATGGTGCATGTCACCTCAAAAATTATTCTTTCTTTTTATCACTTACCTACTCGAGGACGAGCAGGAGTTAAGCTTGGGGATGTTGATACGTTGCTAACATATCCATAATTTTTGATGTTCCATGCTTGGTTGTATCTACTTTCTTGTGTTTTGTCCATACTTTGGAGTAATTTTTATACACTTTCTTGGACTAAGCTATTAACAAGAGCCATAGTGCCAGCTGCCTGTTTTCTGTTGTTTTGGTTCCAGGAAAGTCAGAAAATGAATATTCTCGGAATTGGCCGAGACAAAAGCCAAAGTCAGTTTTTCACCGAGGGATACACGGAGTCAAAATACGAGACAGGGAGGGGCCAGAGGGCGGCCACACCACCTGGCCGCGCGGCCAGGCCTGGCCCATGCCAGGGGTGGTGTGGCCAGCCCAGGCACCCCCTCGGCCTCCCCTTTCGCCTATAATATGCCTCTGATACAGAAACCCTAAGTACCCGATCAAAATTCGACGAAAGAGTCTGTAGCCACCGTCATCTCTATCTCCAGATCGGGAGGGATCTCTCACCCCTAAGCTCTTCCTGACACCTGATCGGAGAGGGGAATTCACCCTGGAGGCCTTCTTCATCACCATGCAAGCCTCCAGTATGATGCGTGAGTAGTTCATCCTTGGACTACGGGTCCATGTAGTAGCTAGATTGCTGGTTATTCTCCTTTGTGCTATCATGTTTAGATCTTGTGAGCTCCGTTCATGATCAAGATCATCTATTTGTAATTCCTACATGTTGTGTTTGCGGGAAGCCGATAGATATTGAGATGCTATTTTAGATTGATTATTGATTCTATCATGTCTTTGTTATTTGTGATCTTGCATGCTTTCTGTTGTTAGTAGCTATCTTGGCCAAGTAGATGCTAGCAACTCCAAGAGTTAGTATTTATGCTCGATAGTGGGTTCATGCCTCTAGTAATCTGGGGAAGTGACATGAATCTCTAAGGTACTAGATGTGCTGTTGCTACTAGGGAGAAAACAACAATGCTTTGTTCATAGAACAATCATATTGTTTACTTTACACGCAATGCGTAATGCAATTATCCATTGCTTGCAACTTAATACTGGAGGGGGTTCGGATGATAACCTGAAGGTGGATTATTAGTCATAGATGTAGTTGGATTACGGTCTATGTATAATGTTGTAATGCCCAATCAAATCTCAAAGGAGTCAAGATGAGTACTATATGCATGATTTCTTTCTCGATGTTTGTCAATTATCCCGCTGTAATTTGTTCACCCAACATGTCATCTATGTTAACGAGAGCCACCACTAGTGAACTATGAACCCCGGTCCTTTCTTTTATCATCAATCTACAATTAACTGTTTACTGCTTTCTGTTTACTTTCTGCAAACTATTACTTTTTCTACTCGATAGATTTAATCCTTTGTTTTCAGCAAAACCGGTGAGATTGACAACCTCATCGCAAGTTGGGGGCAAATTTCTGTGGTTGTGTTGTGCAGGTTTCCACGTTGCTGCTGGCACCGGTAGTGCGCCCTGCCAAAGTTCAGCTAGCAACACCTTTGAGGTGTTTCCTTGCTCCTACTGGATTGATAACCTTGGTTTTATAACCGAGAAAAAACTTGCTGCTGTGCTCATCATACCTTCTTCTTGGGGTTTTCCAACGGGCTCGATATATTTTGGGCTAAGAAGCTGCCGAGATATGGACACAACCAGGACCAGCAACAGAAGCAACCTCTCTCGGTCACGACCGGACCAACAGGAGGAGAGAAACACCGGCAGCTCTGGTGGGTTGTGGAGATGGGCGGCGTGTGGGTGTGTCGAATCTCTCTGTAATGTTCCAATGCGCACTGCCCGCATCGTCCTCACAGGTCGGCATGCGTGCGCGTCGACTCTGCTGGACCTCCATGGCGCAAGCAGTAGATGTATCGCCCAGAGTAGCGGCCGCATGTGCGTGTAGATGTTGCTGGCCTCCTTGATGGCACTGCGTCTGTTGCGCACGGCAAACAGGCAGTGCTCCCTGGTTCGACATGGACGTCGGTACTCCAGGAGGTCGAGGACGGGATGACGACGGACCAGGCCGGTGTGCCTCCGCCTCGTCGATAGCCATAGCCAAATACAACGAAAATGGGAGCGCACGAACTATAGCACCTCGCCGTCGTGGGCGAGTCTCGCTTCGCCGCCGAGCACAGTGCCCTTGCTCGCGCGACCACTCTCCAGATCAGGTGCGCTGATTTTGCCTCGAGAGAACCCTAGCGAGAAAGTGATTTCGGAGGAGACGGGATGGGGAATGGATAGAGAGAGCGCTCACGTGGAAGATATCGAAAGGATCGGGTGCGGATGCGTTGATCGCATTGATCCGAGTATATCAGACGGACCCAAATCGCTGGCCGGTTTTGAAAAACTGGCCACCGTGCACTTATTAGCCATTGGGTTTTTCTTGGGATCAAACAGACCACGCCTGGCTTCCCGCATGGCGCCGCCGTGAACCGCTAAGTAACAGTCTTTTACGTAATAATACCTGCTACTCACTCCGTTCACAAATATAAGACATATTACATTTATAAAATGAATATATCTAAATGTTTTAACTGTATAATTTCACTCTAAACCTCTACTAACCTATACACTAAAAGACGTCTAGATACATTTATATTTCTAAATAGAGGGTGTAGATAACTAACAGAGGCGGCATTTTGTAGGCACCGGCGGACCTAGCATCCTTGTCGCCCGGGCAACTTCATTGCTATTTGGTTAAAAATTACCTTATTAAGCTTTTAAATTAGCTGCTTGCCCAGGCTTGAAAATAAACTTGGGTCCGCCGCTGGTGTCTGTAGGGTGCATAGGCCCCCTTTATATGAATTTGACTTTCAACGAATTTTGAATATCAACATATTTCAAAACAGATACATGCTCGTACATCTTCACATGTTAGGTGTGTATAAGTCGTTTCACGAAAAATGAACATTTTATGTGCCTTGTGTAGCCCATAAACATCTTGGTTTCTCGTGAATCCGCATGTGAGAACGTCAAGTATTTTTTTGATTTTCTTTTAAAATTTAAAATATGTGTTTTTAATAAAGGGAGCATATGCACATAGGATTAAATGTGAATTTTCGGATAACTATGTAGCTTATTGATACATAAGTATAATCGGGATTAGAAGTATCCATGTCCTAAAAATTCGTGTTAGCCCAAGTTCTGCCTAAATTTAAAAAATAGTTTTTTTTTGCGAAAGAAATTTACAAAATAGTTGAAGTATAGTGTTCACAGTCACATCAAGACCCCTCGTATTTTACCTTACAGAATCTCCATTGCCTACGAAGAGAACCTGAAGAGTACGGAGAAAAAAATATAGCGCGTTTATCTATATCTAATAAAAAATATTTTCGTTAAAATGCGATTTTTGTTTTCTAAATATCCCCTTCTTCATTTCAATTATAAAATGCCAGTATTTCCGAATATCTTTATTTATCTAAAACTATTTATAAAATCTTTTATTAAAATAAAACTATTTGTTTGTACCGGGGGAGGCAGCCCAACCCATAGGCCAGGCCACCGACCACCTCGGCCAGCCCAACCCAAATCCCACCTAATCTAGAACTATTTGTTTGTACCTTTCAAATGTTGTTTTTAGCGCTTCCTTGTTGAACGCATCTTTTGGAGATCTCAGTCTTTCTCCAAGGAGAAAACCCATAATCTGTTTGGATTGGGAGACGGCGACGTTTGTGCACTATTTCCTTCCTAGGGGCATCACTATTGGAGAAATTCATGCAATGTGTTGTCATTGGTGGCGGTTTGGTACCTCTGCTACGAGTTGAGGATCACTGTGGCACGTTCTTTTTCTTGTTTTCTTCTACTTTTTCTCTATCTTTTTAGCATTGTGCTTTTTAAAAAAAAAATTCCATCAATCTATTAATAATCATCATCAATAGTACAAAAAGAACCAAAATAATAAAAATTATAAATAGGTCACTGGACCACCTAGCGATGACTACAAACACTAGCGCGAGCTGAAGGCGCATCGTCATCCTCGTCCCTCCATCACGGGAGCCGGACAAAGCTTGTCGTAGGAGAGTTTGTTGTAGTAGACATACCAAAAGTTGCACCGTCCATCCTTGGTGTCTAAACATGTTCTTAATATTATGTATTTTGTTCCTTTTAATGTGAATGTACTCTTTGTCAGCTGTTTGGATATGCTTTGTGTTAGCTATTATCCTTGACTAGATCATTATGGCGCGCGTTGCCGTGCCCGTTCATTATGACTGTAAAATGGTAGGAATGGTAGGAATGTAAGGTAATATATTTGGATTTAGTTGAAGAAGTGTGCTCTATTTGAAGTTAGGTGTTAACTGAAGAGGAATTGCAGAATTGCACGATAATGTTAATATACATATAATTAGAAAATGTTAGAAAATGAAATGTAAATTGGTATACAAGGATTTTAATTACTGAAAATTAACACAATACAGATAGTATGTAAAAACAGAAAATGCTTATTTGATGATGCCTTTTTGGATGCGGGTTAAGAGAGGGAATCACAATAAAAATAGTTATGCCAATGCATACCATGAAAATCTAAGCACATGAGAGATTACTATTTGTACGGACAAGCGAAAAAATGCTAGTTTTGAAACTAGAGGTTGCACATCTACTCATCTGGAACTCAGTGATGTGCCGTAGAGAGGCAACTCAACTGTTCTAGAGGAGCATTTGAGAGCAAGCACTAACATTTTTTGAGATGGCCACCAATAACCTTTAGGAATAGCATATGCGCTACATAAGAGTAAACAAAACGAATCACGAACTTCGTGTCTATTGTGAAGAGAATTATAATAAGCATAGAGCCTTCTAACACCGACACACATTGATGGGACTGATGAATGTATAGATTGCCATATGTTTTTACAACAGATAATTAATTGTACACAATCTACATATATTAAAAATAATACTCTTAAAAAAATACTCTTAAGAGTTTTCTGTTAATTAGTTTGCATAACCCAGGAAAGCATAACTAAACATATACTAAAGGACTAATAGGTTCTTGCAACTCATGATATGACTAATGGCTAAAAACCAAACCCCGTGGATAACAGAACATCTGCAGGCAAGACCAGAAAATCACAATCGAATTTCTCAACTGGCTCAGGTCTAACGAAGATTGAGTATGTAAAAAGATGGCAAAAGGGGAGCACAACGGGCATATGAAACATCAGTTATACCAACATGTCTTTTTTCTGTAAAAGATCGGTGGAAGAACCAAGTAAAATTAGTACAGGCAAATATACTTACACATGCAATACTTTGGCAACACATCTAGCTTGGTAAAGTAGTGGACGTAGACATCAACGTATGGAGAAGATTACAGATAAATTAAGGGTAAAAAATTATCTAGCTTGATAAAGTTGTGCAGCTAGGCATCAGCATTTTGAGGATATTACATATAAATATGAGTGAAATTTAGAGTTCCCAACCACTTATTGGAGATTATTAATTTATTGCATTTAGCAGGCTGGAGAATTTTGCAGGAAATTTAAGGATATGAATTACTCTTCAGTCGTGCACATGTAAAACATAGATGTATATATGGAAGCTTATAACTCAGGCAAGTTGGTAGTTGTGCTCTTAGAGAATGTCAAAATTATGCTTGGCATCAGAGGTTCAAGCCAGTTCTGTGAAAGCTAGTAAGACAAGATATATAATGTGGAAATTTGAAATCCACTAAGACTGCCAAAGCGTAAAAATTCTGAACCTAACTGCTTCGGTCAGTGAATAATTTGACATGTCCTACTCGCTCGTTCTACAAAATTACACCTCA
The DNA here is from genome assembly GCA_910589775.1 of Avena eriantha. NCBI lineage: Eukaryota > Viridiplantae > Streptophyta > Magnoliopsida > Poales > Poaceae > Avena > Avena eriantha. Next base: position 327,271,059 of record OU342746.1, read on the forward strand.
TAGTTTGGTATTCTGCCAAAAAAGTATGTTAATCAGTAGAAGAATACTTAGAAGACTAGGAACAAGATGACTTCATAATATAGTGTAGTGACACCATATAAAAGCTTTATTGATCCTTCAAAAAAAAAAGCTTTATCGAACAACCTTGGATAGCATGCACCTTATCTTCCAGATTTAACATGGACTAACCGTACCGTGTCCTCTATTTCTATATATGTGGAATTATAGCAGCATTTATACATTAATTAGTCAAGAGATAACATAGTGACGATATATCTAAGTGATGCATTCACAGGGAAATACCTGAGGGCACATCAAATACGACTTCATGGTGGGACACAACATTTTATTGTGAACCGTCATTTTTTCTCCAACCAAAAAGAACCGGCAGTTCCCCAAATTAGTATACCAGAGCCAGCTACGGGCACTCATGTGTTCCCCAACCAGAAAGATCCAGAACAGCCACGAGCGATTCCCCAAATAAGTATACCAAAGCCAGCCCTGAGCACTCTAGCTAGCATGACCTGAAAACGAATGGAGAGCGACAAATATGGTCTGAATTGATCAGCTTGCGAAGTGATTGTAGCGGGGAGGAAAATTCTACAGCAATGTTGAAAATGGAGGGGCAACCTAATGGAGAAACTGCTGGATGTGGTATTGCTAGAGGAAGAAGGGGAGAGCATACAACGAGAGGGCACATATCATATATAGAGGCCACCGGCGAGTGGCGCACCTTCCTTGCCATTAATGGTACTGTACCAGGAAGGGCTGCTTTAATCCTCACCTGAACGACTTGGAGAACAAACTCCGATCGTCTACAACGCAGCCACCACCCTTTGCATCCCTTCCCCACGTAGCCAACGTGGTGGGTGTCCGATCGGAGTCACGGGTCGCGGCCGGCTGCATTCGCGTGGGTGCTGCCGCTCGCCGCATCGCCTCACATCTCCTCTAGTCTTTTTTTCTCTCGATCTCAATCGGCGTTGGTCCGGTAAGAGATTACACGGGCTTTACTGTCTTTTTGGGCCCAATGTATCAGATTGGGCCATTTTGATGTCCAGAGTGGCGTCCCCTAGGGACATTTGGGCTAGTGCGGGAATGACAGCATATCTAACGGTTAGAAATGATCACACAATGCGATCGGACGACCGAAATTGCTGAGGTCGTGAGAGGCCTCCTCTTTTGGCTCAGTTGTAATGTCCCTAATATGCAAATCTTGGGTATGAGCTCTCTATGGTTGTGTCTACTCGATGCAACGTCTTGAGTTTAGTTAGAACACCCTTTTGAAAAAAACATCGATGTTCAAAGGAGAAATTTGTAACTCAAGCGTTCCAATTTCCAAACACAGTTTGACTAGAACGTTGATGCATATCCCTAGACGAAGATGCATTGATTAGATGACAAGCATAATTATGGAAGCTAATTAAGAACTGACCGAAAAATGCTTAAAAATGATAAATCTAGCAAGAGCCCATGTGTATGCATGTGTATTATGCCTACGATGAACATGGTTAGTAGACCAATCAAATTAAACTGAGATTGGCCAGGCTTACAACTTTATAATGTAATCCAGAGATCATCAATTTTAGATCCAGAACATGTGACTATCTGTTACCCACTCTTTTAAATATGCTACAATTAATCTACAACATCCAAGTTTATATAGTGCGAAAATACTACATTTTGCGATGAATGTAAGGACATAAAATTGATATTTATATTTTTGGTAGTATATTCTTCTATGAACTTGGACAAACTTATAGTTGAATTTAGGACCATTCTTGAATGTCAATTAGTTTAATTGGAATGGAGGGAGAGTCAAATTTGTACATGTAGATGCATACTATTGATCCCTTTTCAGGTTTCTTTGTCTTAAAATACTTTCATCAAGTTGACATCACCTAACGCTTTGAACTTAATCTAAGAATTGAATATCTGAAATATACAAATCAGAGCGATGACTCAAACTACAACACAAGCACGGCAAACAAAACAACACAAGGATCCATCTTCTGGTTTCCCCACGTCAACGGCATCTCATCATATATTTCTGGTCCACTAGCCTTCGGTGCATTTCCTCGCTTCGACACTACACTTTCCATTTCCCGGTCAGTATGCACAAGCTCGTATGCGCCGCTTTTCTTCTCCTCCTCTCATCATCGTCCACGGCGGCTGATTCCGGCGTCCCGTGCTTCCAATCCATCTTCAGCTTTGGCGACTCCTTCGCCGACACGGGCAACAACCCCGTCGTTTTCGAATGGTACTCCATCTTCGACCACGTCATGCGACCTCCGTACGGCACCACCTTCATCGGCCGCCCCACGGGCCGGAACGGCGACGGCCGGATGATCATCGATTTCATCGGTAGCTGCTCCTCATTTTTTTGTCCTAGCTCTGTCTTGCCATCCACTCTCTAACTGTAGGTTCCTTAATTTGTGGGAGTAGCTGAAAACCTGGGTCTGCCGTATGTGCCGCCCACCCTGGCGTACAACGGCAGCTTCCGTCAAGGGGCCAACTTCGCCGTCGGCGCTGCCACCGCCATCGACGCCGGATTCTTCCACGAGCGGGGCATTCCCGGTGCCCCCAGCAAGTTCCCCCTGAACACCAGTTTAGGCGTGCAGCTGGAGTGGTTCGAATCGATGAAGCCCTCTTTGTGCCGGACAGCCCGAGGTTAGTAGTATACTTGACATTTTTTTTGATGCATTATTAGCCATATGTTCATGCTCGACGAGAACTCAAATGATATATGAGATCCATGCAGAGTGCAGGGAGTTCTTCGGCAGATCCCTTTTCTTCGTGGGGGAGTTTGGGGTCAACGACTATCACTTCTCTTTCCAGAAGAAAACGGTACAGGAAGTGAGGTCTTTCGTTCCACATGTCGTCGCGACCATCTCCAATGCCATCGAGGTAATCATGGATTCATGGTATCATGGTATCATGGTGATCATGTGACTTTCTATATTGAATCATGCTAAGTTTATTATTGCCAATGATCTCGTACAGAGGCTGATCACGAAGCATGGCGCGAGGAGCCTGGTGGTTCCCGGCGTGATCCCGTCGGGCTGCTCGCCGCCGATTCTGACCTGGTTCGCCGACTCCGCCCCACCAGCAGCGTACGACTCCAGGACCGGCTGCCTGAAAGCGCACAACGAGCTGGGGCTGTACCACAACTCGCTGCTGGAGGCTGCCCTGGCTAAGCTCCGGGCCAAGCACCGGGATGTCAGGATCATCTACGCCGATTTCTTCGGCCCGATCATGGAGATGGTGGAGTCTCCTCACAAGTTTGGTCAGCGCCGTTAACCACTCAACTGACAGAAACAATCTACTCCACTGTCGATTCAAAGATGAAAGTTTCATGCATGTGATGTGATTGCAGGTTTTGAACAAGACGTACTGAGATCCTGCTGTGGAGGGCCCGGAAGGTACGCAGTCAACGCGGCGGTTCCATGCGGCGATGCAGCTGCAACGACGTGCCGGCATCCGTCGGCTCGGCTCTACTGGGATGGCGTCCATCTCACCGAGGCGGCGAACCGACACATTGCCGATCGCTGGCTGGCCAAGATAAACTCAGTTAGGAGAGCCGGCTGCAAGGGTGCGTGTGTCCACCCCGAAAACTAAGGCGGAAGCAACGACCCCAAAAAGAAGATATTCTGTCTGCTCGATCGGCAAGACACCAAGTTAGTGAGCATTCTTGTATTGTACCTTGGAATCATAAAAGGACGATCATATATACATCATGTACGTTAACCTATTTGAGATGTTTCTACTTCCATAATCGCTAATGGAAGGCGTCCCAAATGCACTACCTCTGGACTTAGGCCAACTCCAATGGCCCCCGCATTTCAGACATCAATTTTGTTTGATTTGGTTCATTTGTGGTGGTGGAGGACAGGCCGTTCGGGCTTAGCCCGATTGCGGTGGCCTGTTGCCCCAACGAGCACTCCTTGCAAAAAAAATATGCAGAAACAAAGTAGACACGCCAAAAATAACTAAACAATATTAGGTCGGTCACAAAATATCCATACAAAAAAAGAAAAAAACCTAATATTATGGGGTTCCTTGGCGTGGAAGGGGAACCGGCGGGCGTTGCTGCTGGCCGGCCGGTGCCCTGGTCCTGCGACTGTGTGCCGCCTACTCGTCGTCGTCGTCCTCGTCGGCGAGGTCGATGAAGACCTGAGGCGGTGACCACACGCCGATCTGGGCCGGAGTGGGACGTGGTGTCGGGAGCGCGGGCGGTGCCTGGAGCGCAGGCGGCGATGGGCGCATCTGGGCCTGCGCGACCACCCAAGACCCGTGTAGTGCCTGGGCAGTGTCGTCCCACTGCTTCTCCTCCAGTTACGATGCGAGGATGGTGGCCTGGAGCTCCTCCTCCGTCATCGGCCGGGGCTGCGGCACCGGCCCCTTCTCTTGCTTGACCAGGACCAGCTCGGGCTGCGGCTCCGTCCCCTCCTCCAGGTCCTCCTCCATCGGCCAAGGCCACACCTTGGACGCGATGGTCGTCGCCCCGGTAGCACGACTAGTCCGGGATATCGGGCTGCAGCGGTGGGAAGTGGAGGCCGTCATCGTCGTCCTCCACGCCGGAGTCCTCGTTTGTGAGACCAGGCACATGGATTAATAGGATTGATAGAATACTCATACCAACAAGTTGCAACTTCTTTTCCGGAAGCTCATTTGAAAAGAACTCTAAGGTTAAGCGTGCTTGGCCTAGAGCAATTCTAGGATGGGTGACCAATCGGGAAGTGGGTAACCGGGTGCACACGAGTGAGGACAAAGTGCGCAGAAAAGGCAATATAGAGGCTGCACGGGATATATCTGGTACGGAACACTAAATCATCGCGACACGGATAGCAATAGATCAACAGGAGGAAATAAAGACTATAAATGCAAAATAGGTAGAAGGGGAAGAGATGCTCGCCTGGGAAACACTGCCGGAGATTCATATCCGGAGAGCTTGTCGATACTCGCATCCACTCATCGGTCTAATCTGCGAAGAAGCAAAGCACTAAAAGAAACACCAGATGCAATATTTAATACTACGGCAGAAGATCCGGCATGATTATGATATGCATGCGAGATGAACAATTAATATGCGACAGTCGATAATGTCATATTATAAAATAATGGGGTCTCGGATAGGGAATCACATTTAGGGTTCAGCGAACTTGGGCTCTGAGGGGTTCGGGGTTCGACAGGGTTCGACGGGGGAACGGTTCGACGGAAACGGTCTCAGACAACGGAAGTAGATCTTGTCGCATCCGGGAAGCAGGACTTGGTTTGGCGTCGGGGGCGCATCGGATGCGCTCTTGTCGGTGCCGATCTTGTCGTCGATGGCGAACTTGAGTGGATCGGGTACCGGGGTCTTCGGATCCGGGAAGTAGATCTTGTCGCACGGTGTCCGGGTAGGCGAACTTGGCGGGTTGGGGACGATCTTGTCGGGTTCACGTATCGGGTCGATCTTGTCATCCGAGGTGAAGTGCTTGTCGTACCGGTGGCGATCTTGGCGTTCTCGTAGAAGTTCTCGGGGTCGGTGTCGGTCTTGGGTTTGGCGCCGGTAGATCTTGGAGTTCGGTGATGGAGACCTTGTCGGTGGTTCTTCGAGTGGCGCAATGCTCATTCTTCGGAACATCGTCATCAGAGCCATGTAGTCGTGGTAGCGGGCAGGAGCACCAAAAGACGAAACAAGAGGACATAAGGTTTGCGGCATAGATGCCCAAACGCCTAAACACACACAGCGAGGGGGTTCAAAATGAAACAGGCTGGAGGAGCTTGCGGAGAGGAGGACCCGCCTGACGACCTGCAGGAATCAAGCGGTGGACACCGTGGCCTGCTCGGGGGCAGAAAACAACAGCAGCCGGAAACGCACATGCGTAGAGTAGGGAGTGGAACAACAGAACTGTCGGCGTGCTACAGAGAATAGGGGTTTCCACGGGGAGGAAGGCGACGAGGGGGCTCGGGCAGAGCGGCGATGAGCGGACCATGGCGGGAGTCAGAGGAGCTCCGCGATGGCGGCTCGGGGCTCGGTTGGAGGGCGCGCCTGAGGCCGACCAGACGGAGGAGGGAGTCGCGGAAGGACGGCAACATGCTGCAGGGACAGTCGAGATGGGCGGCGCGGAGGCGGTCCCGACGAGGTCGCATGCGGTGGCGGCCAGAGGAGCTCACAGAGGCGGCGACGCCTGGGGACCGGCGAGGCGCGAGGCGGAGAACAGAGCAACGCGGGCGGCGGGGTCGTCTGGTCGGTGGAGCTGAGGGAGAGGCGGCCGGGGCTGCGGAAGACAGCCGACAGAGAAGTGGGCCATGGGGTCGAGCGGACGGCAACGAGGTCTAGACCTGGGGATGGTGGGCCTGGGGTCGACGGTGGCCGGCGGAGAGGGCCGTGGACGGAGGAGGGCGCCGCAGATCGACGGGGCAGGCCTGGCGTGGTCCTGGAAGAGGGGGTCGGCGGGGCTTGGCATAGCGGCGGGAAGGACGGCGGCCATGGAGGGGCCGGGAGGTCGGCGGTGTGGCCGGCGAAGGGAAGCCCGCGGCAGCGGGGATGACAGCGCTCGGCGGCCGGTGGCGAGCAAGGAGGAGGCGGCAGCGAGGGAGGAAGACGCAGGCGGTTGGTGATAGGATCGAGGCGGGGGTAGGTGGTGTTGGGTACGCGATGGTGGGGTGGACCCACGACCACGAGCGGGGTGCTGGCATCGCGCGTGATGGAAGCGTGTCCGTGCTTGCGTAGGTGTAGCGAGCGGTGCGGGCCGCTGTGTTGCGTTGACGTGTCGGGGTCCCGGGCGGGTCGCACGGGAGCGGCCAGCGCGCGGTGAGGTGGGTGTGGGTTCTGGTGGCGGGGGAGGGTAGGACTAGGTGGTGGACTGAAGAGGCGTGTGCGGCTGGGGACACAGGCGTGCCAATGCGGTGGTTGGTGAGCGCAAGCGTGCAGCGTTGCGTGCGTGGCGGCGGCTGAAAATGAGAGGGAGGGAAATGGGGTAGAGGGAGAGAGGGTGGCGGCTGGCTCGGGTTGGGGAGCTGGGGTAGCTAGGGTTTGGGTGGGGTGGTAGTTGGCTAGCTGCTGGGCTTTTGGGCCTGACGGCTGGCTGACTCCCCTACAAAATATTTATTTTATTTGTTTTAATTTTTAAAGACTTTTGTAAATACTTTTAGACAAATAAAAGACCCGGAAAAGACCGGAGTTTTAATTTGAAATAAAGACAGGGGATATTTAGAAAACAAATATAGGCTTTTATAAAATTGTTTTCAACAAACAAATGCATAATGACATGACGATGCTCAAATGCAATGTGGCATGATGACATGAGCATGCGGTCATGATGATGCAATGCACAAAAACACCGCGATTTTCTAGTAGTGGTTTTGCGGGGTGCCACAATTCGACACCACTAACAAAGGATCTCGCCCTCGAGATCCGCCTCGTGGTACCGGGAAGGAGGTCGGCGATCTGAATCTTCTCGCTTCGTGTAGATCCACGCGACACCACTAACAAGAGGTCCTTGTCCGTGATCGTCGAGCGAACGCTCCAAGAACAAAAGGCGAAGGTAGAGGTATCCACAAATAAAGCTACCTCTAGCTTCCGTGGATGGAGTAAAATTGCTGGGTCCACCGATTCAATGTACAAAGCGAATGTTAAGAGTAGTGGTATGGTAGCTACTCCATCCCGCACTCAAAGCATTACTTTGCACATGAATAGGAGAATTATGCAACCAACTCTCGGAATTCAGACTGAAGATCTCGACAAGCGAGGTTCGGAAACAAAGGAGGTGATGCAGGCTCTGCATCGGATCTGGCGTAGAGGATGTCATCACGTCGGAAAACACCGGAAAGCACAAGAAGGAACAGAGAAGTCTAACAGATGAAGGATTCCTCAAATAGCACGAAGTCCGGATGTAGAAGCACCGTTGCCAAAGGAGGAAGCGAACCCTAAAGGTACGACGGAAACCCAACCACGAGAATTCCTGGACTCGAAGAAAAGATAAGCGAGCAGATTTAAAACACGCAGAGGTAAGAGGAGAACAGCAGAGGGATAAGGAGTAAAAGCAGACCTAATCAGATCTATCCAACCGTTTTTGCAAAATAGTTTTGACACTCTAGATCGTCCGTTAGCTAGGTTAACCTACAGCCTGGACTTGTGGGGTATCGTAACTGCTGGGCTCTGATACCACTCTGTAACACCCTCAAATCGGCCCTATGCAAGTTTTAGCCCTTTCCGCCAAACCCGCATAGAAACAATTCAAGGACGCCCACCATGCACTTTCATGCGGGTGGAAAACGAAGTAATACCATTACACAACAGTCCTCGATGGGACGCACAGAACAGATATTTACAACAATGACTCCATGAGTCAAGAATACAGATATAATATACAAAGATCCAAATCACCTTGAAATCGATAGGGCGTCCGACTACGAACAAGATGCAAATGGGGCTAAGAGCCCTGAAGAATAACCAATGACGTCCATAACCCTGCCCAGGCCAAGCCGAAAGGGTAACCCTGCTAACGACGGCGATCTCAAACCTGCTAAAACAAAGGGGTGCCGACAAAGGGCAAAGGAAAAAGAGGGGCGTCAGTACTGAGGCCAGTACACGGCGAGGCTAGAATTCGGCGGCTCTCGCCTACATAGGTATGGTGGGCTGAAGCGGCAGCGCAGCGGCACTAAACAACCTATAGAGACTCGATACAACTGGCGGTTATCAGAGAGGGATAAGAAAGACTTACTCAGATCCAACCTGAAGCTAACACCAAACAAACCCATCCTGGTATTTTCCCCTCGAGGACCAAACGAGGAAGTCGGACCAAGGAACTCACACAGTTGCAGTTTTATTCATTCCATTATAGTTGCAGCAATTACTAATCAGATATAGATAGCATAAGTCATCCTGATAGCCTAAGTAGTGGGCAATTTTAATTAACCATTCCGTGGTAGTTGGAACATTTACTAGTCAGATATAATTGTCCTGAGGAATCCCAAAACCCAACATTTGTTGACACTTTTATCACATTCCATTGGAGTTGCAATACTTACTAGGCATATAGCATGTCACGAAACAACCCAGATTCACCAGTTGTTGGCATTTTTAATATCCATTCCGTTATACTTGAGCTGATTACTAGTCACATATTAAGTCAAATTTATAGCACTACTTTAGTTATGCTTGTCTATGATCGGGATACTGTGCTCCAAGTCGTCGATAACTGCGGACACGGCTTTCAGAAAGTTTTACCCTACAGGGGTGCACAAATAGCAACACACACTCGATCAACCTCGGAAAAACCAACTCAAAACCCAACGAGGCTTTCACGACAAAGCGATCACATGATTCAGATATATTTCAGGGGGCCACCCCACTAAGCTACCCGCAACGAAGTTGGCCGGCTCCGGAACGGACCCAGGGTTTGTGTGGACGGCTATAAACGACTGGGAACCCGAAAGTGTGACTGGGCTTGTCGATACAGCGAAAACGTGTACGATCCTAAACAGTACAGGTGCTCCACGCACAATCTTAAATAAAACAGTAACATGGCATAAGTACAGGATAGTAATAAAACCCCAAACTAGTTTGTGGCCCTAAGAAATAGAAATGAATCAAGCTCTGGCTCAGGAGGGTCCATAAGGCCTCCCGGATGTGGATAGTACGAATAGTCAAGGAACAGGTATCAAGTACTCGGGGTCCTACGGGACACAAGTGAGCGTGGAAGAATCAAATAACATCTATTGGCCACCGATGCCTTTGCATTAGTTATATCTAGCATTTTAATAGTTGTATTTAAAGTCATGATCATCTCCACCAAAACCATCTCCACCATAAGCATCTGCCAGCATTCCAACACCTGGGGTACTCGACAACACGAGATCGCACCTGAGCAAGCAACTACGACTCGCAAGGCCAGCTATCTACCAATCACAGGTATTGGGAGGTGTCCAAGGCAATATAGAGGCTGCACGGGATATATCTGGTACGGAACACTAAAGCATCGCGACACGGATAGCAATAGATCAACATGAGGAAATAAAGAATATAAATGCAAAATAGGTAGAAGGGGAAGAGATCCTCGCCTGGGAAACACTGCCGGAGATTCATATCCGGAGAGCTTGTCGATACTCGCATCCATTCATCGGTCTAATCCGCGAAGAAGCAAAGCACTAAAAGAAACACCGGATGCAATATTTAATACTACGGCAGAAGATCCGGCATGATTATGATATGCATGCGAGATGAACAATTAATATGCGACAGTCGATAATGTCATATTATAAAATAATGGGGTCTCGGATAGGGAATCACATTTAGGGTTCGGCGAACTTGGGCTCCGAGGGGTTCGGGGTTCGACAGGGTTCGACGGGGGAACGGTTCGACAGAAACGGTCTCGGACAACGGGAGTAGATCTTGTCGCATCCGGGAAGCAGGACTTGGTTTGGCGTCGGGGGTGCATCGGATGTGCTCTGGTCGGTGCCGATCTTGTCGTCGATGGCGAACTTGAGTGGATCGGGTACCGGGGTCTTCGGATCCGGGAAGTAGATCTTGTCGCACGGTGTCCGGGTAGGCGAACTTGGCGGGTTGGGGACGATCTTGTCGGGTTCACGTATCGGGTCGATCTTGTCATCCGAGGTGAAGTGCTTGTCGTACCGGTGGCGATCTTGGCGTTCTCGTAGAAGTTCTCGGGGTCGGTGTCGGTCTTGGGTTTGGCGCCGGTAGATCTTGGAGTTCGGTGATGGAGACCTTGTCGGTGGTTCTTCGAGTGGCGCAATGCTCATTCTTCGGAACATCGTCATCAGAGCCATGTAGTCGTGGTAGCGGGCAAGAGCACCAAAAGACGAAACAAGAGGACATAAGGTTTGTGGCATAGATGCCCAAATGCCTAAACACACACAGCGAGGGGGTTCAAAATGAAACAGGTCGGAGGAGCTTGCGGAGAGGAGGACCCGCCTGACGACCTGCAGGAATCAAGCGGTGGACACCGTGGCCTGCTCGGGGGCAGAAAACAGCAGCAGCCAGAAACGCACATGCGTAGAGTAGGGAGTGGAACAGCAGAACTGTCGGCGTGCTGTAGAGAATAGGGGTTTCTGCGGGGAGGAAGGCGACGAGGGGGCTCGGGCAGAGCGGTGATGAGCGGACCATGGCGGGACTCAGAGGAGCTCCGCGATGGCGGCTTGGGGCTCGGTTGGACGGCGCGCCTGAGGCCGACCGGACGGAGGAGGGAGTCGCGGAAGGACGGCAACGCGCTGCAGGGACGGTCGAGATGGGCGGCGCGGAGGCGGTCCCGACGAGGTCGCATGCGGTGGCGGCCGGAGGAGCTCACAGAGGCAGCGGCGCGAGGTGGAGAACAGAGTAACACGGGCGGCGGGGTCGTCCGGTCGGTGGAGCTGAGGGAGAGGCGGCCGGGGTTGCGGAAGACAGCCGGCAGAGAAGTGGGCCACGGGGTCGAGCGGACGGCGACGAGGTCCAGACCTGGGGACGGTGGGCCTGGGGTCGATGGCGGCCGGCGGAGAGGGCCGTTGACAGAGGAGGGCGCCGCAGATCGACGGGGCAGGCCTGGCGTGGTCCTGGAAGAGGGGGTCGAAGGGGCTTGGCACAGCGGCGGGAAGGACGGCGGCCGCCGAGGGGCTGGGAGGTCGGCGGTGCGGCCGGCGAAGGGGAGCCCGCGCGGCGGCAGGGACGACGGTGCTCTGCGGCCGGTGGCGAGCAAGGAGGAGGCGGCAACGAGGGAGGAAGACGTAGGCAGTTGGCGATAGGATCGAGGCGGGGGTAGGTGGTGTTGGGTACGCGATGGTGGGGTGGACCCACGACCACGAGCGGGGCACTGGCATCGCGCGCGATGGAAGCGTGTCCGTGCTTGCGTAGGTGTAGAGAGCGGTGCGGGCCGCTGTGTTGCGTTGACGTGTCGGGGTCCCGGGCGGGTCGGTCGCTAGGGCGGGTCGCATGGGAGCGGCCAGCGCGCGGTGAGGTGGGTGTGGGTTCTGGTGGCGAGGGAGGGTAGGACTAGGTGGTGGACTGAAGAGGCGTGTGGTGCTGGGGACATAGGCGTGCCAATGCGGTGGTTGGTGAGCGCAGGCGTGCAGCGCTGCGTGCGTGGCGGCGGCTGAAAATGAGAGGGAGGGAAACAGGGTAGAGGGAGAGAGGGTGGCGGCTGTCTTGGGTTGGGGAGCTGGGGTAGCTAGGGTTTGGGTGGGGTGGTAGTTGGCTAGCTGCTGGGCTTTTGGGCCTGGCGGCTGGCTGACTCCCCTACAAAATATTTATTTTATTTGTTTTAATTTTTAAAGACTTTTGTAAATACTTTTAGACAAATAAAAGACCCGGAAAAGACCGGAGTTTTAATTTGAAATAAAGACATGGGATATTTAGAAAACAAATATAGGCTTTTATAAAATAGTTTTCGACAAACAAATGCATAATGACATGACGATGCTCAAATGCAATGTGGCATGATGACATGAGCATGCGGTCATGATGATGCAATGCACAAAAACACCGCAATTTTCTAGTAGTGGTTTTGCGGGGCGCCACAGTGTGCTTGATCGATGAGGGCATCGATCTTCTAAAGGGTGGGTGTATGTGAGACCAGGCACATGGATTAATAGGATTGTTAGAATACTCATACCAACAAGTTGCAACTTCTTTTCTGGAAGCTCATTTGAAAAGAACTCTAAGGTTAAACGTGCTTGGCCTAGAGCAATTCTAGGATGGGTGACCGACCGGGAAGTGGGTAACCGGGTGCACACGAGTGAGGACAAAGTGCGCAGAAAAGACTAGTGTTGGTCTGTGGGGCCAGTCTAGATATCCTATTAAGCTGCCAGGAGTGACACCCCCCGGGCCCAGGAGTGGACGGGGTGTTACATCGTTGGACCCCTCGCAGTACTCCTCCTCGTCGTCGTCGAGGATCTCGAGGTGGGCCTCGATGGCCTCGCGCCGCGTCGTGTTCTCCGCCTCGAACCACCATCCCAGACTGGGGAGTCGATGGCGTAGGTCGGATTCCATCGTAGATATGGTAGCAAGAAGGCCTGGCACCGGCATATCTCGTGGTGGTGCGCAGGTCCCTAGGCTGGGATGGCTGGCACATACACACGGATGCCATTGAGGTGCCACCCGCCGACTGGTGCACGTATGGCCATGTGCAAGGCATGCCTGCCTTGGCGAGCATGCGCGCGGCCTCGAGGCTCACATACACGCGCCCGCTTGGAGTGACGTACACGCGCCCGCTTGGAGTGCGGGCTTGGCGGCGGGCGCGCCGGTTGGCCGCGGAGGAACGAGGAGGTGTGACGCTGGTGGCGATCTAGACACGTAATGGCAGCCACGGCCGCCGCCGTTGGAGGAGCCAGCCTCGTGGTCATTCGTCATCGCGGCCGACGACGGAGGAGGCCTTGTTGGTAGGGAGTCCGTGGCCACTAGGGTTTTGGGGTTTGACTGGGAGTGTGGGAGTGGAGTGTGGTGTGGTGTGGTGTGGATGGGGATGGGGACGACGGTGCAGTCACGTTAAAAAGGACGCGATCCCTCCCTCTAGGACACCTCTAGGTGGGACCCATCGAAGCCTCTGGTGGACACGGTCGGACGAGGCCGACGTCCGTCCCACCGCATTCCATCCCAGGTTTCGGCCCGGTTTGTGGTGAAACGGACCGCGCCGCTCTATCCTATCTGTTTGAGATCGATTTCCATTTTGTGCAAGAACGAGTAGCAGCCGTTGAACTGGATGTTAGGTTCATCTCCACTCATGACCAGTTGGCTGATGTATTCACTAAACCAACCACATAGCAGATGTTAGATATATCTAATTCCAATCTTAACCTTGTATGTAGTGGTTTGAATTGAGTGGGAGTGTTAGAATTGTATTCAGTCTAACCCCACCTGTCGTGTATCACGTATATGTATTCTATACGTATGTAACTTATATGTAATCACATCTGTATAAGTGGAGCACGTGCGGGACTTTAGACCCACAAACAATACCCTAAACCTTGTTTTCTTTCTAGGACTACATGATTGCATATATAAAAACTCGGCAAAATCTGAAACCAACCCTGATCTACTAGACGAAGTCTGAAACAAACCTTCACCTCCAAATCCCTAATTTTTGAACCCTGATCTCTCTAATCCTAGTCTTCTCGGAAGCCCTTTCGGTCTATCATTGTTTGTGCGCTGGGATCTTGATGACGTGGCTGGGACTAGGGGAAGCCATGGTGGGCGGGTGGGCTGGTCCAGCGAAGTAAATGACTTGGTTGTTTCAGACCTTGAAGCCACAACGCAAACGATTTTGTCCCAAGGATTCAGTTCCTGTTTTGTTCCATAATCCCCGTGCGAGAATTCAGTTGCCGTTTGTGTAGGGGTTCCACGTATGAAAACAATAATTTTTACCCTACTCCCCTAAACCCCTGATATTGCCAGGACCTATCTATTAGTAATGCAGTAATGGAAGGGGCTTTTCGCAAACTTACCCTTGAAGACCGAAAAGTGTTGTCAACGCTCAGGAGAGCGTGGTTGATGTAGACGAGCCAAAGCCGACCTCAAGGTCGTGATGAAGTCTTTGCGCTCCTTTGGCTCCAACGACTTGAGTGCCTCAAGTGTGACACCTCGCGGGGAGTTACACACATCCGGTGCCTGATGATGACTCCCGCTTCCCCGATCCAGCAGTAGTTCTGGAAGTAGAGTTCCTGGATCCGAATCCCGTAGCACGACGGCGCTCCGCGGTGAAGATGTCTCCCGTTCGCGCAGTCTGAACTTGGGACCACGGTCACGCGAGAGAGAGAGAGAGAGAGCGAGGGAGAGAGAGATAGAGAGAGAGAGAATATTAATTGAGGTCTCCCCAAAAGAGAGGAAACCTTTTATTAAATATTGTGTGTATTTATCTAGCAAAATACCCCACTATATATAGGGGGAGGGGAGGTACTACCTCCCTCAAAGTCCAGGGGTGGGACTAAAGAAGGGGGAGAGGTGGGGAGGCGCGCCGGCCAGCCCCCACCCATGGGCCCCACGTGGGGCAGGCCCACTAGGGCCGCTTGCCAACCCCTAGGCCTCTCCTAGGGGTGTGGTCCCCTCTTGGGCCCTTTCCCCTCCATGAATTGGCCCATTAAGCCCTTTGACCATTTAATTGATTTTCTCTTTTATTTAATAATTATGAATAAATGATTAAATCAATATTTAATATTCATTCACATATTATTCAATCTCCGTGGCTATGGAACACCTTCCACCTCCACTCTGGACATCCTCCAGACTTATCGAAACCCTTCCGATTTTCTCTCTACTCTTCTTCGGTGATTCTACCGATCCTATAAACACTCTCTAAGCATCATAAAACCCTTAAGCGTGATACCCCACGGTTCGGGAACAGTCCAGACATGGTCGGGACACTCCCGGACCAATGATCGACAGAGGGACCTGGATGGCCATGTGACCCCTGTGCATTCCACGAAGAACTTTCGTCGTTTGAACCGGGACAGTCGTGTATTATTCCCTTTGTCTCTCGACCCTCGCATTACCCGAGATCTGATCAATGACGTCACCATGTCATGTTTGATCTCGTTACCGAACAATGCTACTTGACTCATTCCGACAAGTGATATCCCTGTGTTCAAATCACACGCTGTGCAACTATTGGATATAACTTCTTCGAGTGGGCCCTTGAGTATCTTTCCGTCACGTGGACGGACAAATCCCGCTCTTGGCATATATTGCCTCTACGGTTCCTTCGAATACCTGAACACACTGATACGTCCATTTTGCATAACTATTCTATATCATAAATTACTATTATTCATTGATATATTTCATATTAAGAGATGATACTTATGTTATTTCATCTATTTTTGCATGATTGGTATCTTTTGGGGGATGGACCGCTGCAGTCAGGATTCCGATGGAAAAGGGGTTGTTTGGAGGCAAAATTCGCGAAGATTAGAAATTTCGAGAAAATACATGGAAAATCCTATTTTTCTAGAAGACGAAGGATGCCAGAAGGGGGAGTGGAGATGGGCCACAAGGGGCCCACACCACCCCCTGGCATGAGCAACCCTAGGCCGGGCCACCAGGTGGTATGGCCACCCTGGCCCACTCCTGGCTCTCCCCTTTGGCGTATATTATCCCCATGAAACCCTAATACTAGGGGGCAACCATAGAAAGATCCTGTCGCCTCTATAGGTCGGAAAAATACAGAGAGAGAAAGATCTCTCCGACAAACAGAATTCTGCTAGGGAATTCCTTCCCGGAGAGGGGAGATCGTCGCCATCAACACCACCACCAAGCTGGACTTCATCAGGATCATCATCACCATCATCTCCACCAGCACCATCAGCACCACTCCATACCGTTGTAACAATTGGGTTGAATCTTGCATAGTCATTAGGGGAAACTTTCCCGGTGTTGATTACTTGTTGTAGTTGATGCTATTGAGTGGAACCATTGAATTATTGTTATGTTCAGATTGTTTCTTATCATTATATCATCTTTGATCTTGATCCATATGATGTCTTATGAGTAGTTCGTTTTGTTCTTGAGGACATGGGAGAAGTCATGTTGTTAGTAGTGGAATTGTGTTGAGAAAGATTCAATAGTTTGCTATTTAAGTTGTGGTGTTATTCTTCTAGTGGTGTCATGTGAACATCGACTACATGACACTTCACCTTTAATGGCCCAGGGGAATGCATTGTGTATTTGGCTACTAATCGTAGGGGTTGCTAGAGTGTCAGAAACTTGAACCCCCGTTAGGAAACCTTTGCACAAGGGATGTCAGGATCTTAGAGTTTAAAGGTGTGGTTAGGTTTTTATCTTAATTACTTTCTTGTACTTGCGGATGCTTGCAAGGGGTATAATCACAAGTATGTATTAGTCCTAGGAAGGTTGGTACATTAGCACAGGTTCACCCACACAACACTTAGCAAACTAAAGAAGATTAATCAACTATATGAAGTGAAAGCACTTGGCGATATTCCCATGTGTCCTCGAGAACGTTTGGTCATCTTAAGTAATACAACTGGGTTGTCCTTTGCTAAAGAAAGGATTGGGCCACTTACTGCATCTATTATTATTGTCTTTTATTTACTCGTACTTTATTTATCTGCACTATCAAAAACCCCTAAAAATCCGTTTGCTAAGTATTTACAGAGAATTCCTGATCCAGGCCACTCGTCAACACCTTCTGCTCCTCGTTGGGTTCGACACTCTTACTTATCGAAAATACTGCGATACACCCCCTATACTTGTGGGTCATCAAGACTATTTTCTGGCGCCGTTGCCGGGGAGTGAAGAACTATTAGAGAGTGGAACTGGTAAAGGAAACTTCTTCTGTGAGTATTGTTTATTTCAGCTAGTTACTTTATTTAAATATGGATAATTCACTTAGTTTCTTATTTCGTAATGCTACTACCACTGCTAAGGTAGTAGATGAACCACCACTACTGAAAATGATACTTTTAAAATACCTACAAGAATTATTGATCGTGTTATGGATAACTATTATGTTGGAGATGGAACTGTCCATCCCGGTGATCATTTGCTCTTTATACACGAATTATGCGGGATGTTCAAGTGTGCAGGTATTACAACAGATCAAGTCAAGAAGAAGTTATTCTCATTATCACTGAAAGGAAGAGCTGAGAAATGGTATAAGCTCCTGAAGAATGGTCAAGCTCTTGAATGGGAGGAAGTAGTGCCTCTCTTTTATTCAAAATTTTATCCTCCTAGTGAGATTTATAAAGATTGGAATCAAATATACAACTTTTGCCCTCTTGATGGAGAGAGTACAACTCAAGCTTGGGGGAGATTGAAGATAATAATGCTCAAATGTCCTATTCATGAGCTCCCCAACAATATTATCATCAATAACTTTTATGCAAGGCTTCTTTTCATGATAAGGATCTATTGGATGCTTCTTGTGCTGGATCATTTACACGCATTGAAGAAGGAGCTAAATGGGATCATCTAGACCATATTCAAGATAATGCTGAAGCATGGGAGAATGATAAAGGAAGAAAGTCAGGTATAAATTATGATTATGAATGCATTGAATCTTTTATGGGAACTGATGACTTTCAAAATATTAAAAATGCTTATGGTCTTGATTCTCAAGTTATTGCAAATTGTTTTAAGGCTTTTGCCTCATATATTGAAATTTCGAAAAAGGAATGGAATTATACGTTAATTTTGCATCACTATTCTATATCATAATTTAATATTATTCATTGATATGTTTCATATTAAGAGATGATACTTATGTTATTTCATCTGTTTTTGCATGGTTGATGACCTTTGGAGCATGGACCGCTGTAGTCAGGATTCTAATGGAAAAGGTACTGTTTGGAGGCTAAATTCGCGAAGATCAGAAAATCCGGGAAAATACATGGAAATTTCTATTTTTCCAGAAGACGAAGATTGCCAGAAGGGGAAGTGGAGATGGGCCACGAGGGTCCCACACCACCCCCTAGCGCGGGCATCCCTAGGTCACGCCAGCAGGTGGTGTGGCCGCCCTGGCCCACTCCAGGCTCTCCCCTCTGGCGTATATTATCCTCCCGAAACCCTAAGACTCAGGGAGTTGATGGCTCAATGCACGGCACCGAGAAAAATGCTTGAAGGCGGTGTTGATGTAGAGCTCGTTAGGAACCCCAGCAGGAAGGTATGATGAGCACAGCATCAAGTTTCCCTCAGTTATGAAACCAAGGTTTATTCGAACCAGTAGGAGCAAGGAAACACCTCAAAGGTGTTACTAGCTGAGCTTTGGCAGGGCGCACTACCGGTGCTAGTATCAACATGGAGACCTGCACAACAGAACCACAGAACTTTGTCCCCAACTTGCGACGAGGTTGTCAATCTCACCGTGTTTTGCGGAAAACAAAGGATTAAACGTATCGAATGGAAAGAAGTAAAAGTTTGCAGAAAGTAAACACAAAGCAGTAAACAGTTGTAGATTGTATGTAAAGTAAAAGGACCGGGATCCATTGTTCACTAGAGGTGGCTCTCCGTAGATAGATAACATGCTGGGTGAACAAATTACAGTGGGGCAATTGACAAACACCGAGAAAGCAATACATGCATATACTAATCATCTTGACTCCTTTGAGACTTGATTGGGCATTACAACATAATATAGACCGCCATCCAACTGCATCTATGACTAATAATCCACCTTCAGGTTATCATCCGAACCCCCTCCAGTATTAAGTCGCAAGCAACAGATTATTGCTTTACGAACTGTGTGTAAAGTAAACTATACAATTGTTCTATGAACAAAGGATCGTTGTTTTATCCCTAGTAGCAACAACACATCTAGTACCTTAGAGATTTCTGTCACTTCCCCAGATTACCAGCGGTATGAACCCACTATCGAGCATAAATACTAACTCTTGGAGTTGCTAGCATCTACTTGGCCAAGATAGCTACTAACAACGAAAAACATGCAAGATCTCAAATAACAAAGACATGATAGAATCAATAATCAATCTGAAATAGCATCTCAATATCCATTAGATCCCCGCAAACACAACATGTATGGATTACAAATAGATGATCTTGATCATGAACGGAGCTCACAAGATCTAAACATGAAAGCACAAAGGAGGAGAAACCAGCCATCTAGCTACTACATGGATCCGTAGTCCAAGGATGAACTACTCACGCATCACATCGGAGGCTTGCATGGTGATGAAGAAGGCCTCCAGGGTGAATTCCCCTCTCCGGCAGGGTGCCGGGAAGAGCTTCAGATCCCCCCGATCTAGGGACAGAGACGACGGCGGCTACAGACTCTTTCGTGGATTTTTGATCGGGTGCCTAGGGTTTTCGTCCCGAAGGCAACTTATAGGCGGAAGGAGAGGCCGAGGGGGTGCTAGGGTCGGCCAGACCACCCCCTGGTGCAGGCCAAGCCTGGCCGCGCGGCCAGGTGGTGTGGCTGGCCCCTGGCCCCTCTCCATCTCGTATTCTGGCACTTGATCCCTTCCGAAAAAATAGGCACTTTGGCTTTTGTCCCGTCCAATTCCGAGAATATTCATTTTCTGGCTTTCCTGGAACCAAAAACAGCAGAAAACAGGCAGCTGGCAATGTGGCTCTTGTTAATAGGTTAGTCCAAGAAATCATAATAAAAGCACTCCAAAGTTGGAACAAAACACAAGAAAGTGGATAAAACTAAGCATGGAACATAAAAAATTATAGATACATTTACAATGTATCAGGAGCGACCACATAAAGATTCCGCCGCCTCTGCGGGGCAGAAAACACCGAGAGAGAAAGATCTCTCTGGTAGACAGAATTCTGCTGGGGGAATTCCTTCCCAGAGTGGGGAGATCGTCGCCATCAACACCACCATCAAGCTGGACTTCATCGGGATCATCATCATCATCACCGCCATCATCTCCACCAGCACCATCATCACCACTTCATACCGCTGTAGCAATTGGGTTGAATCTTGCATAGTTCTTAGGGGAAACTTTCCCGGTGTTGATTACTCCTTGTAGTTGATGCTATTGAGTGAACCATTGAATTATCGTTTATGTTCAGATTGTTACATATCATTATATCATCTCTGATCTTGATCCATATGATGTCTTGTGAGTAGTTTGTTTTGTTCTTGAGGACATGGGAGAAGTCATGTTGTTAGTAGTGGAATTGTGTTGAGAAAGATTCAATGGTTTGATATTTAAGTTGTGGTGTATTTCTTCTAGTGGTGTCATGTGAACGTCGACTACATGACACTTCACCTATATGGGCCTAGGGGAAAGCATTGTGTATTTGGCTACTAATCGTAGGGTTTGCCAGAGTGACAAAAACCTGAGCCCCCGTTAGGAAACCATTGCACAAGGGATGTCAGGATCTTAGAGTTTAAAGATGTGGTTAGGTTTCTACCTTAATTATTTTCTTGTACTTGCGGATTCTTGCAAGGGGTATAATCACAAGTATGTATTAGTCCTAGGAAGGTCGGTACATTAGCACAGGTTCAGCCACACAACACTTAGCAAACTAAAGAAGATTAATCAACTATATGAAGTGAAAGTACTTGATGATATCCCCATGTGTCCTCGAGAACGTTTGGTCATCTTAAGTAATACAACCAGCTTGTCCTTTGCTAAAGAAACGATTGGGCCACTTGCTGCATTCATTTTTATTTTCTTTTATTTACTCGTACTTTATTTACCCGCATTATCAAAAAACCCTAAAAATATGTTTGCTAAGTATTTACAGAGAATTCCCGCTCCAAGCCATTCACCAACACCTTCTGCTCCTCGTTGGGTTCGACACTCCTACTTATCGAAAATACTGCGATACACCCCCTATACTTGTGGGTCATCAAAACTATTTTCTGGCGCCGTTGCTGGGGAGTGAAGCGCTATTGGAGAGTGGAACTGGTAAAGGAAACTTCTATTGTGAGTATTGTTTACTTTTGTTAGTTTCTTTATTTTCAATATGGATAGTTCGCTGAGTTTCTTATTTCGTAATGCTACTACCACTGCTAAGGTAGTAGATGAACCACACCTACTGAGAACGATACTTTTAAAATACCTACAAGAATTATTGATCATGTTATGGATAACTATTATGTTGGAGATGGAACTATCCATCCTGGTGATCATTTGCTCTTTATACACGAATTATGTGGGTTGTTTAAGTGTGCAGGTATTACAACAGATCAAGGCAAGAAGAAGTTATTCCCATTATCACTGAAAGGAAGAGCTGAAGAATGGTATAAGTTGCTAAAGAATTGTCAAGCTCTTGAATGGGAGGAAATAGTACCTCTCTTTTATTCAAAGTTTTATCCTCCTAGTGAGATTCATAAAGATCGGAATCAAATATACAACGTTTGGCCTCTTGATGGAGAGAGTACAGCTCAAGCTTGGGGGAGATTGAAGTTACTAATGCTCAAATGTCCCAGTCATGAGCTCCCCAACAATATTATTATCAATAGCTTTTATGCAAGGCTTTCTCTTCATGATAAGGATTTATTGGATGCCTCTTGTGCTGGATCATTTACACGCATGGAAGAAGAAGCTAAATGGGATCTTCTAGACCATATTCAAGACAATGCTGAAGCATGGGAGAATGACAAAGGAAGAAAGTTAGGTATAAATTATGATTATGAATGCATTGAATCTTAAAATGCTTATGGTCTAGACTCTCAAGCTATTGCAACTTATTTTAAGGCTTTTGCTTCCTATATTGAAGTTC
Source organism: Avena eriantha (assembly GCA_910589775.1). Classification (NCBI taxonomy): domain Eukaryota; kingdom Viridiplantae; phylum Streptophyta; class Magnoliopsida; order Poales; family Poaceae; genus Avena; species Avena eriantha. Next base: position 327,293,185 of record OU342746.1, read on the forward strand.
CTAAAAAGAAGTGGAATAAGTATCATGAACCATATAAAGATGTTGCTAAGTGTGTTCCTGCAAGAAATACTAAAGTTTAAACTGCTAATCATGTTTTACATGAACCTTAAATTGAGAAAATGCCTTTCCCAGTTAAGATAAAGGAACATTCTATGATAGCTAGTATGGTTAATGAAAGTACAAATAAAGCTGTTGAACTTGATGAACAAAATGATGGACCTATAATAGCAAATGTGAAAGACTTTGTCACTAAATATGTAGAAGAGGGACACACTATCCTTTCTAAGGATACCTCTAATATTGTTTCATAAAGTAGTGTTATGAGAGCTAGTGTCCCTGTGTTTTATGGTAGGGTAAGTGATCATTGCTACAATGGTTCTTGTGATAGCTATATCATTAAATTTATGCATGATACTGAAAGTTATTATGAGAGAGGGAAGACTGTTCTTATGCGTCTCAATAATATCAGGTTTCCTCGTTTTATGCTTAAAGTCTTTATGTTGCACTTGTTTTGCCTTCCTATGCTTGTAGCCTCTGGTTTCAACAACTTGTTTGTTTACAAAATTCCCTTGCATAGGAAGTGGGTTAGACTTAAACATGTATATTTTGCTTCTTGATGCTCTCTTTCACTTCAATTCATATCTTATGTGAGCTTCATTGAAATTGTCATGCCCATCTTAATCGCTATAAAGAAAGAGCTTTTTGCGAGACAACCCAATTTTTTTTCTTTCAGTTTGTTTTTGTTTCTTTGAGTCTTGGAAGTTATTACTCCGGTAATAACCTCTCCTTATCCTTTTTGTTTGGTTTTTGTGTCAAGATCAACCTCTAATTAGAGAGAAGTAAGATTTGGGGAAGTTGTTGTCCCGAAACAGATTTTTGTGCTTCACCGTAAAAATTCATGAGAGATCTCTGTATGTCGGATTGAGCTGTAATTTTTGTGCTTCTGCCCCAGGTTGTTATTTAACTTTCGTTAGTTCTGCACTTTTTGATTTGAGCAACAGAAGATTTTCGAAAAAATTGATCTTTACCTGTTAGTCTACTTTGATAGATTTTGCCACTCTTGCATTTGCTTCTTTAAATCGATTTCCTTTTTTGAATTCTTTTTGGGTTTTCGGAAGGAGTTTCTACATTAGCTTATGATTTGATGGATTTCAATTGAAATTGGACTTAAAAGGTTTATTACCTCGCTTACACTAATGTTGCTAATGAAAATTGTGTGAAAGAAATTTCCAGGTTATCGGAGAAAATGGTCTAATAAGAAAGAGAAAGGTTTCATGACTCGGGCAATATGAGTATGAAGATGAAGATATTGATGTTATTCAAGTGGTGACTCCGGAAGAATCTATTAAATGCCAAATTCAGAGACCTGCAGAGTCCGTTTTTGAATAGGTAATAGTTCTGGTAAGAAAAGTTCTGTGAAAAATCTGGCAAGTTATATTTTTGGATTTTTATCCAACAAGGAAAGCTACGAAGCGAAAGAGGGATGGAAATGGAGCCAGGGTGGCTCACACCACCCCTTGGTGTGGGCCCCCCTGGCCGCGCCAGCAGGTGGTGTGGCCGCCTCGGACTCCGTCTCCGACCCGTTTTCTCCTAGTACCTTCCTTTTGTTGTAAAACTTCGTAATATATAATCCTCCAGATCTTCCGAGGTTCGTATATCGTGTTCTCGTTGTGTTTTCGTTTCGAGCTGTTTCTGCCAGGAAATATTCTTAAAATTTAGAAGCACAATGGTCTCCGCCAAGGATAAGGGAAAGGTGCTATGGAGGAAGATCTCCAAGACCCCGGGCAGGAGAAGGAGATCAAGAGTGAAGATGAAGAGGAGGCAAAGAAAGGCCAACATCCGCACACCGGCACTACCATTGCAAGCATTAGAGTGTTGGCAAACCCTGCCAAGATCAAAAGGGCTGCACGGATGTCAACTGGAGGGAAGCCTCCGCATCACTGTTTGTATCCACGGTCACTTCCTCCACGCACCAAGAATCCCTTCCATACCCTTATCCATGAGCATCAGTTCCAGAATATGCCCAAGGAGAAACTACCCTCCAATTGGGATATGCCTCATTCTAACCATGCAGGAAAAGAAGACTTCAAGGAGGAAGAGTGCGGAAAGAATCGCAAGAGTTGGAATTCGCAACCCGACATGATCATGAGACGCATTGAGAAAAACTCGGAGTTGATTCGTACTCTCACCTTCGAGATTGAGGACTTGGGGAAACTAATCAAAAAGCTCATCGAGAGAATACCACCACCATCGAAGGAGTAATTTGTCATCAGGTTTTGGCATCCCCTTGGTTTGTTCCCATCTTGGGGGAGTGCCGCGGTATCATATCACTATCTTCTATCTTTTTACCTTTTTAGTAGAGTCATATCATGAATAGAGAAGTTATCATGTAGGATGGTTTGCATTTTGGAAGTGTCCCCCCTCTCGTTAGATATCTATGTATCCCTTGGTGTGAGTTGCCATTATGGAATATTAATGAGAAGTTCTATCATTTACTCTTTTGCATATCTTATATTAGTTTTCAATTCATGGTTATATGATTGATCTTGTCGTTAGTATTGGTATCACTTTGGGATCATTGAGTTAATTTAGTTGGTTTTGGAAAACCTGGCTCGGTCAGTAGCAATACTATTTTTGAGAGTTGAATGAAAAAGACAAAAGTACTCTTAAAGAAATATAATTTCATCATCTTTCTTTCTTGATTTGCTCATAAGCTTAGTATTCGCTAGTTAAGATCTTTTGTGCTTCCAAGGAAGATTGCATGTTTGTTTTTATCACCTGCATGTTTGTTTGTTTCCTTCAACTCTTATGCTTACTACCCAGCCTTGCTAGCTAAAATCCTGTACTGAGAGGGAATGCTTCTCGTGCATCCAATCCTTAAACCATTTGTGTCCAGCATACCTACCCACTAGCACTATTGCTATTCCAAGTAAATTCATGTTTTTATCTACCTTCCAAATTGAACTTGTTATGTGGAAATTAGTGATTAAAACTCTCACGAACTTGATGGCACACTTTACTTTCTTGCATTTAATAAACTTGAACCATTGTGTCCATCTTTGTTGCGTATATGCTTGCGCTTTATAAGTTGAAGTTAGCAGAACCATGTATCATGGGGAATGCTTTCAACAATGCACTTATATTCCGTTGATATCCTGATTCTTTTGCTTATGGATCCCGACGATGTGAAGTAAAAGGGGAACTTGTATTATCATGGAGTTTGTATGTGTGTTAGAGAAACGCCTGGGCCGCTAGCCTAAGCCATGCCTAATCATGGTGGAAACTTGCAGCATAACCATAATGAGCACTCTATGAAGCATCCTCAATAAAAACCTATGCAAATAGCAAATAAAAAGATCACTGAGATGCTTATTGTCTGCTTTCCTTGTCATTTTGATTATGGGATAGCTCCTGTATCATGTGCAAGGGGTACCCCGTTGGCGGTTCTCTATGATACATAATATGTATTTACAATGACAGGAGCTTAAGTTGAGTAGCATGAGGTTCGGTACTCGTAAGTAAGGGGCATGAGATTTCAACTTATAACTTGTCAAGCATATCCTATTAGTTGTGTCACTTTAACCTTAATCACCTAAATATGCTTATGATAGGGGAAATGAGAGCTGAAAGCTAATAGGTACCATAATTTTTAGAAGCTCTTTATGAAACTTGAAATCCCTGCTTCCCTCTGCGAAGGGCCTATCTTTTACTTTTTAGTTGAGTCAGTAAACCTATTCCCTTCTACCTCAGCAAGTATTTTGAGTTGTTGTGTTTCATTCATTCATATGATGATCTATTCAATCATGTTTCTTATGTTCCTTGTTTTGCACATTGCTCTTATCTTGGTGATTACTACTTTGAAAGCTATCTTTGAAAACCAGTTATTTGTGAACTCCTGCAATTTTTCAAAAATTCTTCGACCAAGAGCTAAGTTTGCCATTACCAATTATGATTTACTTTATGCATCTTTATTGTGTTTCCTTTACTTATTGCAAGTTAAGTTATATAATAGTGAGTTGTCTTCTATTATGATTTATGTATTGATGAATGTGATGCTTCTTGTCCATATTATTTTATCGACTCTTCACTCCATAAACCCGAGGTTATGTTTATTGAGCTTAGTTTTCGCTTGGGGACAAGCGAAGTCTAAGCTTGGGTGAGTTGATACGTCCATTTGCATCACTATTCTATATCATAATTTACTATTATTCATTGATATGTTGCATATTAAGAGATGATACTTATGTTATTTCATCTATTTTTGCATGGTTGATGACCTTTGGAGCATGGACCGCTGCAGTCAGGATTCTGATGGAAAAGGTGCTGTTTGGAGGCAAAATTCGCGAAGATCAGAAAATCCGGGAAATACATGGAAAATTCTATTTTTCCAGAAGACGAAGATTGCCAGAAGGGGAAGTGGAGATGGGCCACGGGGGTCCCACACCACCCCCTGGCGCGGGCAGCCCTAGGCCGCGCCAGCAGGTGGTGTGGCCGCCCTGGCCCACTCCAGGCTCTCCCCTCTGGCGTATATTATCCTTCCGAAACCCTAAGACTCAGGGAGCGACCACATAAAGATTTCGCCGCCTCTGCGGGGCAGAAAACACCGAGAGAGAAAGATCTCTCTGGTAGACAGAATTCTGCCGGGGGAATTCCTTCCCAGAGTGGGGAGATCGTCGCCATCAACACCACCATCAAGCTGGACTTCATCGGGATCATCATCATCATCACCGCCATCATATCCACCAGCACCATCATCACCACTTCATACCGCTGTAGCAATTGGGTTGAATCTTGCATAGTTCTTAGGGGAAACTTTCCCGGTGTTGATTACTCCTTGTAGTTGATGCTATTGAGTGAACCATTGAATTATCGTTTATGTTCAGATTGTTACATATCATTATATCATCTCTGATCTTGATCCATATGATGTCTTGTGAGTAGTTTGTTTTGTTCTTGAGGACATGGGAGAAGTCATGTTGTTAGTAGTGGAATTGTGTTGAGAAAGATTCAATGGTTTGATATTTAAGTTGTGGTGTATTTCTTCTAGTGGTGTCATGTGAACGTCGACTACATGACACTTCACCTATATGGGCCTAGGGGAAAGCATTGTGTATTTGGCTACTAATCGTAGGGTTTGCTAGAGTGACAAAAACCTGAGCCCCCGTTAGGAAACCATTGCACAAGGGATGTCAGGATCTTAGAGTTTAAAGATGTGGTTAGGTTTCTACCTTAATTATTTTCTTGTACTTGCGGATTCTTGCAAGGGGTATAATCACAAGTATGTATTAGTCCTAGGAAGGTCGGTACATTAGCACAGGTTCAGCCACACAACACTTAGCAAACTAAAGAAGATTAATCAACTATATGAAGCAAAAGCATTTGATGATATTCCCGTGTGTCGTCGAGAACGTTTGGTCATCTTAAGTAATACAACCGGCTTGTACTTTGCTAAAGAAAGGATTGGGCCACTTGCTGCATTTATTCTTATTGTCTTTTATTTACTCGTACTTTATTTACCTGCATTATCAAAAACTCCTAAAAATCCTTTTGCTAAGTATTATAGAGAATTCCTGCTCCAAGACATTCGCCAACACCTTCTGCTCCTCATTGGGTTCGACACTCCTACTTATCAAAAATACTGCGATACACCCCCTATACTTGTGGGTCATCATGGAACAAGTATCATGCACCATATAAAGATATTGTTGATTGTGTTCCTGCTAGAAGTACTGAAGTTTGCACTATTGATCACATCTTACCTGAACCTTATATCAAGAAATTACCTTTCCTAGATAAGGTAAAGGAGCATCCTATGATAACTAGTGTAATTAAGAAAAGTACAAAGAGAACTGTGAAACCTGATGAACAAATAAGTATTGAACCTGCAGTAGCAATTGTGAGAGACCTTGTCACTAAAAGTGTAGAAGATGTACACATTGTATTCTGTGAGGATGCTTCTAATATTGTCTCGCATCCAAATAGAACTAAAAAGGCTAGTGTCCCTGTACTTTCTGTTAGAATTGGTGATCACTGCTATTATGGTTTATGTGATATTGGTGCAAGTTCAAGTGCTATTCCTTATGAGCTTTACAAAGAAATTATGCATGAAATTATTCCTTGTGAACTAGAAGAGATTGATGTGGTTATTCACCTTGCTAATAGAGAGACCATCTCTCTAATTGGTATTGTAAGAGATGTGGAAGTTCTTTGTGGTAAAATTAAATATCCTGCTGATTTTCTAGTACTTGGTTCAGCTGCTAGTAAAACCTATCTATCATTTTTGGTAGACATTTCTTGAACACGTGTGGAGCCATTATAGACTACAAAAGGGAGAAAATTTTAACTAAATTTGATGAGGAATCTTATGAGTTTACTTTTTCGAAATTTACTAAAGTTCCTTGTGAAAATGAAACCCCTAATGAGGATTTTAGAGTTGAACAACTTGCTTCTATTTCTCTTGCTCCTAAAAATGCTTTGCAGCAATTTATGGAAGATCACGAAAGTGAAATCTTCATGGAAAAAAGAAATGAGATTGACGAGATTTTCCATCGTCAACCTAAGATGCTTAAGCATAACTTGCCTGTGGAAGATTTGGGTACCACGTTGCCACCTAAAAGGGATCCGGTTTTTGATCTAAAACCTTTACTCGACGATCTTAAATATGATTACATTGATGATAATAAAATATATCATGTTATTATTAGTTCTAAACTTTCAGGGAAGGAAGAGGAAAGATTATTGGAGGTATTGAAGAAACACCGAGGAGCTATGGGCTATACTCTAGATGATTTAAAGGGGATTTCTCCTACTATATGTCAGTACACTATCAATATAGAACCAGATGTAAAGCCAGTGGTAGAAAATCAACGTCGTTTAAATCCTAAGATGAAGGAAGTGGTAAGAAACGAGGTATTAAAACTCCTTGATGCTGGTATTATTTATCCTATTGCTGATAGTGAATGGGTTAGTCCTGTTCATTGTGTCACTAAAAAGGGGAATTACCGTTGTGCCTAATGACAATGATGAGCTTATTCCCCAAAGAATAGTAGTAGGTTATAGGATGTGCATTGATTTCAGGAAGGTTAGCAAAGTTACTAAGAAAGATCATTACCCACTTCCTTTTATTGATCAAATGTTAGAAAGGTTGTCTAAAAAGACCCATTTTTGTATTCTTGATGGATATTCTGGGTTTTCTCAAATTGCTGTTAAACAACAAGATCAAGAAAAAACTACTTTTCCATGCCCTTATGGAACCTATGCTTATAGGCGTATGCCTTTTGGTTTGTGTAATGCTCCTGCTACTTTTCAAAGGTGCATGTCTGCTATCTTTCATGGTTTTTGTGAGGAAATTGTGGAAGCATTCATGGATGATTTTTCCGTCTATGGAACTTCTATTGATAATTTCCTGCACAACCTTGATAAAGTTTTGCAGAGATGTGAAGAAACTAATCTTGTTCTTAATTGGGAGAAATGCCACTTCATGGTTAATGAAGAGATTGTCCTCAGACATAAGATTTCCAAAAGAGGCCTAGAAGTTGATAGAGCTAAAGTTGAAGCAATTGAGAAAATGCCCATTCCAAGAAACGTCAAAGGTATTCATAGCATCCTTGGTCATGCTGGTTTCTATAGAAGGTTTATTAAAGATTTCTCTAAGATATCAAAACCCCTCACTAATCTTCTTCAAAAGGATGTACCCTTTGTTTTTGATGATGATTGTAAGGAAGCTTTTGAAACTCTAAAGAAGGCTTTAACTACTGCTCCTATTGTCCAACCACCTTATTGGAACCTACCCTTTGAAATCATGTGTGACGCTAGTGATTTTGCTGTAGGTGCTGTCCTTGGGCAACGAATAGATAAAAAGTTAAATGTTATCCATTATGCTAGTAAGACTCTTGACGTTGCTCAAAAGAATTATGCTACTACTGAAAAAGAATTCTTAGCTGTTGTCTATGCTTGTGATAAGTTTAGACCTTATATTGTTGATTCAAAGGTTACCATTCATACTGATCATGCTGCTATTAAGTACCTTATGACGAAGAAAGATGCTAAGCCTAGGCTTATTAGATGGGTGTTGCTTTTACAAGAGTTTGACCTACATATTGCAGATAGGAAAGGTGCTGAAAACCCTGTTGCTGATAATTTACCTCGATTGGAAAACATCTCTTTTGATCCTATGCCTGTTAATGATAGTTTCCCAAATGAACAGATGGCTGCAGTAGGGGTAAGCTCGAGAGGGAGCCCTTGGTATGCTGATTATGCTAACTTTATTGTCTCCAAGTATTTGCCTCCAACTTTTACAGCCCAACAAAGAAGGAAGTTCTTTTACGATTTGAGGCATTATTTTTGGGACGACCCACATTTATATAAAGGAGTAGATGCTGTTAGGCAAAGATGTGTTCCAGAATATGAACAAAAGGAGATATTGCAGAAATTTCATGGTAGCGCCTATGGAGGACATCATGCGGGAGATAGAACCGCACAAAAGGTACTACAATCAGGTTTTTACTGGCCTACCCTTTTTAAAGATGCAAGAAAAGTTGTCTTATCATGTGATGAGTGTCAACGAGTTGGTAATATTTCTAGACGCGATGAGATGCCTATGAATTACTCTCTTGTTATTGAACCATTTGATTGTTGGGGATTCGACTTTATGGGTCTTTTTCCCCTTCAAAGGGTTATACTCATATTCTTGTTGACGTTGACTATGTTACTAAGTGGGTAGAAGCCATACCCACAAAAAGTGCTGATGGTGAGACCTCTTTGAAAATGCTTAAGGATGTTATCTTACCTAGGTTTGGAGTGCCTAGGTACCTTATGACTGATGCAGGTTCTCATTTCATTCATGGTGGCTTTAGAAATACCCTTGCAAAATATGATGATAATCACAGAATTGCTTCAACTTATCATCCCCAAACCAGTGGGCAAGTAGAGCTATCAAATAGAGAAATTAAATCCATCTTGCAAAAGAATGTTAATAGATCTAGAAAAAATTGGGCTAAAAACTTGAATGATGCTTTATGGGCTTATAGAACTGCCTATAAAAATCCTATGGGAATGTCTCCTTACAAAATGGTTTATCGGAAAGCTTGCCACCTGCCTTTAGAATTAGAACACAAAGCTTATTGGGCTGTGAAAGAACTTAATAGAGACTGCAAACTTGCTGGTGAGAAAAGATTATTTGACTTAAGTTCGTTGGATGAATGGAGGAGTGAAGCATATGAAAATGCTAAACTCTTTAAATAAAAAGTTAAAAGATGGCATGAAAGGAGAATTTTTAAGAGAGAGTTCCATGTTGGTGAGAAAGTTCTATTATATAGGTCTCGTCTCAGATTTTTTGCAGGGAAACTACTCTCAAAATGGGAAGGACCTTTTGTTATTGAAGAGGTGTATCATTCAGGTGCAATAAAAATTTCTTCTTTAAAAGATAATACTACAAAAGTGGTGAATGGTTAGCGACTCAAGCACTATATTTCTGGAGATTCTTAAAATGAGGATAATTATGCTATTCAAATGGTAACTCTAGAAAAATTTATCATAGACCAAGTTCAGAGGCCTGTAGAGTCTGTTTTCGAATAGGTAACATTTCTGGTAAGAAAAGTTTGGCGAAAAATCTGGCAAGTTATATTTTTTCAGTTTTTATCCAACAAGGAAAGCAACGAAGCGAAAGAGGGACGGAAATGGAGCCAGGGTGGCTCACATCACCCCCTGGCGCGCCCCCTGGCCACGCCAGCAAGTGGTGTGGCCACCTCGGACTCTGTCTCCGACCCGTTTTCTCCCAGTACTTTCCTTTTGTTGTAAAAATTCATAATATATTATCCCCCGGATCCCCCGAGGTTCGTATATTGTGTTCTCGTCGTGTTTTCATTTCGATTTGTTTCTGCTAGGAACTATTCTTAAAGTTTAGAAGCACAGTGGTCTCCGCCAACAATAAGGGCAAGGAGCCTATGGAGGAAGATCTCCAAGACTCTGAGCATGAGGAGGAGAGCGATAGTTAAGTTGAAGAGGATGCAAAGGAAGACCAACATCCGCACACTAGCACCACTATTGCAAGCATTGGAGTGGTGGCAAACCCTGCCAGGTTCAAAAGGACTACACGGATGTCCACTGGAGGGAAGACTCCGCGTCATCGCTTGGCTTCGCGGTCACCTTCTCCACGCACCAAGAATCCCTTCCATACCATTATCCATGAGCATCAATTCCAGAATACGCCCAAAGAGAAACTACCCTCCAATTGGGATATGCCCCGTCCTAACCATACAGGAAAAGAAGACTTTAAGGAGGAAGAGTGGGGAAAGAATCGTACCAGCTGGGAATCACAACCCAACATGATCATGAACCGCATTGAGCAAAACTCGGAGTTGATTGATACGTTGCAAATGTATCTATAATTTTTGACGCTCCATGCTTGTTTAGTATCTAGTTTGCTTTGTTTTGTCCACACTTTGAGGTACTTTTATGCATTTTCTGGAACTAACCTATTAACCAGATGCCACAGTGCCAGTTGCCTATTTTATGCTGTTTTTGGTTCCAGAAAGTCAGAAAATGAATATTCTCGGAATTGGACGGGACAAAATCCAATGTGCCTATTTTTCCCGGAGCAACACGGAAACACGAAGTAGAGACGGAGTAGGGCACCAGGTGGGCACACCATATGGTGGCACGGGCTAGCCCTGGCCGTGCCACCAGGTGATGTGGGCCCCCTGGCCGCCCACCGACCTTGCCTCTTCGCCTATAAGATGCCTCCCGATGCAAATACCCTAAGTCATCAATCAGAAATCCATGAAAAGTTCCGCAGCGCTGCCGCCACCAAAGAGGAGATTCGAGGGACAGAAAGTCTCTGCTCTAGCACCCTGCCGGGACGGGGAAGTGCCCCCGGAGCCATCTCCATCGATCTCCACCACCATCTCCATCACCATTGCTGATTCCCATGATGGGGAGGGAGTAGTTCTTCCTCAAGGCTAAGGGTTCTACCGGTAGCTATGTGTTCATCTCTCTCTCTATGCATGATCATATTGTGATCATGAGCCTTGTAATCAAGTAGATTACCTTGCTACTCAAGTGCTTTAATAGATCTCTGCTCTCCCCATGTGTGTGAAAGTGATAGCGTGCACACCATGGTGGCACTTAGGCTAGAGATTACAAATACTTGTTATGAGTTATATTTGGAGTTGGATGTCTTTATAAAATTGTGGTGTTTGTTGGAACCATCTAGTGCTCAAGGTGATAGTGTGGGGTTATCTAGATGGGAAAAGCAAACTTTGAGGAGTGCTATTATAGCCCTACCATTGATTAGAGTGACCAACCAGAGAGTAGTTCAGAGTAGTTTCATAAAGAGAAGATATTTATATGAGAGTGTTCACTAGTGAAAGTATATTTATATGAGAGTGTTCACTAGTGAAAGTATGATCCCTAGGCCTTGTTTCTAAACATTCAAACACTGTTTACAATTAGATCCGTTACATGTTTGCGTGCTTCCATCTTTATTTCAGTTTTCCTTTAGTATCTTCCATGCCATCAAAGCTATTTTCTGGCACCGTTACCACTTATAATTATATATACCACTTGTATTTCACTATCTCTTCGCCGAACTAGTGCACCTATACACCTGACAAGTGTATTGGGTGTGTTGGGGACACAAGAAACTTCTTGTATCTTGATTGCAGGGTTGCTTGAGAGGGGATACCTTTGACCACTTCCTCCCTGAGTTCGATAAACATTGGGTGATCCACTTAAGGGAAAACTTGCTGCTGTTCTACAAACCTCTGCACTTGGAGGCCCAACAACTGTCTACACAAATAGAAGTGTGTAGACATGAAGCTAATTTCTGGCGCCATTGCCGAGGAGGTAAGGTAAAAGGTACTCACATCCTCCAATGTGAGTGCTCGAAGTTATTTCCTTTAGATTCTGCAATTTTGCCTTTTTGTTTCTTGTTTTCACTAGTTAGGCTTAATGGAAAACAACAACAAAATTAGAGAGCTTTATAGTATTTATATTGAGTTAGGACATGAAGTGTTTGAAGAGAAAATTAAAAACCTATGGAACTTTATTTGCATGATAATAGCAATGTTGTTAGTATGAATTCTTTGGACACCATTATTGCTAATACTGTGGAAAAGTCTAAGCTTGGGGAAGCTAGTTTTTTATGAAAATGAGCTTTTTAGTCCCCCAAGCATGGAGGAGAAAATTTACTTTGGTGATACTATGCCTCCAATATATGATGATTACAATGATGAATATGATATTTTCAGTCCACCTACTATTGAGGAGAAAATTAATTATGATTACAATATGCCTCCTATATTTGATGATTATGGTGATGAGAATAATAATGAAAGCTATTTTGTTGAATTTGCTCCCACCACAATTAATAAGAATGTTTATGTGGAGAGTAATAATGATTCATGTGGCTCATGATAAGAATGTTTCAGGTGATAGTTATATTGTTAATTTTATTCATGATGCTACTGAAAGTTATTATGAGAGAGGGAAACATGGTTTTTTGTATCTCAACAATATTAAGTTCCCCCTCTTTATGTTGAAAATTTTGAAGTTGCACTTGTTTTGCTTTTCTATGCTTGTTTCTTTGTGCTTTCATGACTTGTTTCTTTACAAGATTCCTATGCATAGGAAGTGGGTTAGACTTAAATGTGTTTTGAATTTGCTTCTTGATGATATCTTTTACTTCAATTCATATTTCTTATGTGAGCATCTTCTCAAACTATCAAGCCTAACTTAAAGGCGTTAATGAAAAGTACTTCTTGGGAGATAACCCAAATTTTTTAGTTGAGTCTTGGAAGTTATTTCTTCAGTAATAATCTCTCCTTATCATTTTTGTGTGGTTTTTGTGCCAAGAGTAACCTCTAATGAGAGAGAAGTAATGCTTGGGAAAGTTGCTGTCCCGAAACAGATTTTTGTGCTTTCTTGTAAAAATTCTTGTAAAATCTCTATACGTCGGTTTGAGCTGTGAGTTTTTGTGATTCTGCCTCAGGTTGTTATCTAACTTTTGTTAGTTCAACACTTTTCGATTTGATCAACAGAAGGTCTTCAGAAAAATTGGTTTTTACCTGCTGTTCTGTTTTGACAGATTTATGCCATTATTTGCATTTGCTTCTTGTTGATTCCTTTTTGGGTTCTCTTTGGGGATTTGAGCTTTCTGAGGGAAGTACTACAGTATCTTGTGTTTTAATGGAAGTTTTATTGGTGTTGAAACTAAACCTAAAGACTTATTATCTTGAGTGCACTAATGTTGCTAATAAATATTGTGTGAAGGAAAAATTTCAGGTGTATGGAGAGAATGATGTAATGATATGAAGAATGGACTAAAGCTCAAGCTTGAGGATGCCACCCTGTGTCACCCCAAGAAATATTCAAGAGGTACAAGCGTCAAAGCTTGGGGATGCCCAAGGCATCCCCTTCTTCATCAATAAAAATCTTAGGTTTCTTCCAAACACTTAATTTTTATTATTTCATGGACAGTTGTGTTGTTCTTGGAGCGTCTTTGTTTTTAGTTTTATTTTGTTTGGTTTGCTTAAATAAGTTGGTTGGATCCCAATACACTTCTTTTGGACAGAGACAGACTCCTTTTTGATTGCCTAGAACACTCTAGTTTTCATTCTTATTGTTCTGTGAGTGTTCTCTTTTGCTAGCACTGTGTTTAGCCTTAGTTTTCTTGTACTTTCAGCGTAGAACTTTTTAGTTCTTCTTTGTGGATTTGTGAGACAAGCTCACTGATATTTATTTATTATTATCTTTGTGAGTTGTTTGAAATAAGATTGGTTTGGATTGGAAAAGAGTAGGAAAGTTCATGCTTAAGTGGTAAAAAGGAGCTTGTTTTGATTGTGACCTAGATTTTATCATGTCATGTTTGATATTGCTTTGACTTTATGCTTAGTGATTATTGCTGTAGCATGACTTGTTACAAACAACTGAGATTGCTTAATGTGCCTTGAAAGAATCATGCGTTGTTTTAGCATATAAAAGCATAATATAGTGGTATTCTCCTTTGATGCTTTATTTGGGTTGACTTGGCGCATGCTCACACCATGTTAAGACTACACCAAGTCACCATAGCCTCTATGATCATTTAGTTTTCGACTTGTAATATCACTTTATGCTTTAATTAATAATGTTTTGTTGCTTTGCATGATTATGGCCATTATTGCTCTCTTCGTTGGTCGCTCCCAGTCTTTTGCTAGCCTCCATACTAAGTATGAGTTCCACTCATGCATCCAACTCCAAATAAAACCAAGTTATTCCAAAGAGTCCACCATACCTACCTATTAGCATTTGCTATTCCAAGTATGTTCATGTTTTTATCTACCTTCCGAATTAAACTTGTTATGTGAAAATTAGTGATTAAAGGTCTCACGAACTTGATGGCACACTTTACTTTTCTTGCCCCTAATAAACTTGAACCATTGTGTCATCTATGTTGTATATGCTTGCACTTATATGTTGGGGATTAGCAGAACCATGCTGTCATGGGGAACGCTTTCAACATTGCACTTGTACATTGTACCTAGTTGATATCATGCTCTTTTGTCTATGGTGTTGGAAATATGCCCTAGAGACAAATAGTAGTAAGGACTATTATTATATTTCATATAGTTTATGATTAAGTTTTATATCATGCTATAACTGTATTGAGTGGAAACATCAATACACGTGTGATATATAAACAACTAGGGGTTCCCAGTGAAACTTTAGTCACTGGTTCATTGGTCAACAGATGATCATGTTTCCTGATCATGTGGCATTTATGCTAGTTGGAAATAGAGTCAACTCCTTATGAGAATGAGATGATGAACCAATACTCAACCTAAACATCATGACCCGATCATGTCACGAAGTTCAAGTTACGATGATTAGAAATGGATCCTCGTAGACTATTCCTTAGACCGTGAGGCTATATCAATCACTGTCTCCTGAGAGTGCTTTGATAGCATCTAGCGCCACTTGGTAATACAATGGTTATAAAGGTGTGTTAAGGTACTCGGAGGAAACCGTTGAGGCAATATATGTCAAGAGAAGGATTGTCCGTCCATGTGACGGGAAGATACTCAAGGGCCCACTCGGAGAGGTTATATCCAATAGCTGCGCAGCGTGTGATTTGATCACGGGGATATCACTTGTCAGAACAAGTCAAGTAGAGTTGTTCGGTAACGATATTGAACACGACATGGTGATGTCATTGATCAGATCTCGGGCAATGCAAGTATCGAGAGACAAAGGGAATAAGACACGACTGTCCCGGTTCAAACGACGAAAGATCTTCGTGGAACGCACAGGGGTCACATGGCCATCCAGGTCCCTCTGTCGATCATTGGTGCGGGAGTGTCCCGACCATGTCTGGAGTGTTCCCGAACCGTGGGGTATCACGCTTAAGGGCTTGATTATGCTTAGAGAGTGTTTATAGGATCGGTAGAATCACCGAAGAATAGTAGAGAGAAAACCAGAAGGGTTTCGGTAAGTCTGGAGGATGTTCGGAGTGGAGGTGGAAGTGTTCCATAGCCACGGATGTTGAATAATATGTGAATGGATGTTAAATATTGATTTAATCATTTATTCATAATTATTTAATAAAGAGAAAAATCAATTTAAATGGTCAAAAGCTTAATGGGCCAATTCCTGGAGGGGAGAGGGCCCATTAGGGAAAGGAGAGAGGGAGAAGGGGCCAAGGGGGTGGCCGGCGCCCTAGTAGGCCAGCCCTCCCACGTAGGGCCCATGGGGGTGGCCAGCGGTGCCACCCTTCCCCCCTCCTCTCCTTTAGTCCCACCCCAGGACTTTGAGGGAGGTAGTACCCCCCTCCCCCTATATATAGTGGGGGTATTTTGCCAAATAAAATACAACCAATAATCAATAAAGGTCTTCTCACTTTTGGAGGACCTCTAATTGATATTTTCTCTCTCCCTCTCTATCTCTCTCTCGTGACCGTGGTCCCAAGCCTGGACTGCACGAACGGGAGACATCTTCACCGCGGAGCGCCGTCGCGCTACGGGATTCGGATCTGGGAGCTCTACTTCCGCAACTGCTGCTGGATCGGGGAAGCGGGACTCATCGTCAGGCACCGGACGTGTGTAACTCCCCGCGAGGTGTCACACTTGAGGCACTCAAGCCGTTGGAGCCAAGAGGTCGGCTTCGGCTCATCTACATCAACCACGCTCTCCTAACCGTTGACAACGCTTTTCGGTCTTCAAGGGTAAGTTCGCGAAAAGCCCCTCCCGTTACTATATTACTAATAGATAGGTCCTGGCAGCTTCAGAAGTTCAGGGGCATAGGGTAAAAATTTATTGTTTTCATACGCGGAACCCCTACAGTGGTATCAGAGCTAGATCTATGCGTAGTAATGCTAGTACGGGTAGAACACACGAGATGTAGCGTGTGGGCATTGATCTTTTAGTTGTTACCCTCCCACGTGTACTTGCGTATACCGCAGTAATGCTTGATGAAGTGGCCCCCAACCGACTTTACGCGTTCATTTGCGAGACTGGTCCACGCTTGACATACAGCTTGTATCGTATAAAGTGGCTTAGGGGGGGTGTCTATCTCTCTCGCATTAGTTGGTATGCCATTTGCAAAGGAGGACTCCGAAAGGGGTGTAGTAGAGACAACTACTTGATCAGCATTGTGCTAAAAGTTTGTAGGTAAGAATGGTTCTTGTGCGAAAGCCCATTCAGCCACGTAAAACGTGCAAAGATAAAGTAGAGGCGTTTAATTTTGTTTTGTAGGGGGCGTTGCTTTGTGATATGGTTGTGGCAAAGGTAAAGTGATTACCTTTTGTTACATAGTAGTAGATAGTCATGGAGGTGACAGACTACCACGCCGGAATGACACCGGTACCCTGGTGTCTACGGCGCCGGAACCCTGGCGCCGGAATCTGGTGACGACGGATGGAGTATCACATCGCATTTACATTCAATGTTATTGTTTGTATATCTTATTCTGTGCTAGTATTAGATACTCGATGGTAGCCTAATAAGATGATCCCTGTTAAAATTACCAACGATTGTGTTCCCCCTTAGTGTGCACCACCAAGAAAGTTCTTCGGTATGAGGCGATCCATGGTACATGCATGGGTGTCAGACATATCTACATTCGCATACAGTGGGTGCAAGCCATGTTGCACAACTAATACACTAAGGTTGAGTTGGCGAGCCTAGCATGTGCATACATGGCCTCGGAACACGGATGGTCGAAAGATCGAGCACGAGTCGCGATGTGACTGACGTTTAGCGTTCACCCTTGAACCCACATTGATGGCCGTGATGATCGGGGGGAGATGTGGCTGATAGGGGTCATGTTATCACTAGGAACCCTTATGGGGATAGGTGTTTCTGAGTGGAGTAATTATTAACTCATTTAATTATAAACTTAGTCTAAATTCCTTTTGCAATTATAAATGTAGAAAATGGTTCTCCCCGAGATTACCTTCCCTATTGATGATTGGTTAAAAGGATAAAAGCTCAAGTTAGATGGATCCAACTTCTCTGCATGGGTCATGCGCCTATTCAATCTCCTTGGTGAGAACAAAGTGGCTAACTACATGATCTACGAGATGTACTTGGAGCCACCCTATTCTCATGAGACCCAGGAGCAGCGGGATCTCCGCTGCCGTCGTCATGTGATGGCCACATTCATATCAGTGAGGATGCGCCTCGAGATGGAGGATGGGCTGTGGCCAATGGTGGGAAGTCTTAATCCCCGAATGGTCATAGCACATCTAAGATCGCATTTCGTGGAACAAGTGTGCATGTGGGAGTATGAGCTGATGGGGGACTTCCTCTCCATAAAGATAGAGGAGGGATCCTCACTAGACAAGCACTTATTGAGCATGTACGATGCATACATGAGTCTGGCATACTACCTGGACAACTAGTTCGCAAGCTCTTTTGCAATGGAAGTTGTGATGCGGTCGCTACCACCAAGCTTCCAAGCACAAGTCAGGATTTGCATTATGAGAGGTGACACAGAAACACTGGATTTCCTCTAGTTCATATCACATTTAAGAGGTGTGGTGGTTGAACCCGATGTCGCTGGGGTCATCAATGACACAGGTATATATTTGATATACAATTTTATAAATGTTATAATCTTGCAAACACATTTGCAGTGTTAAGTATATTTGATACGTGTTCTGTTTTGCTGAAAACGGGTCCTTCTGCATGAGAGGTGCTTGCTGGAGAGGAGGTGACATTGCGTGTTGATGGCGAGCATTATGATGATGGCCAACGACGCTCTCCCTCGACATTTTACATTTAGTTTACGTTTTGTATAGTTATTGTAATCAAAATATTATGAACTTCTTTAGTGTGTCTCACACTTTGTGAGGCGGTTATTCATATGAGTTTGTAACAAATAGTTTTTCTACTTTTATGAATGATTTCTATTCATGTTCATATCTTGTTTGATTATACAAGAATGATCCTTGTTGTTTGAAACTAATTGATAATGCGTGAACATTTGTGAAATATTGAAATGCCTTGAAAAATACCCAATTAATGATATTTCATTAATGAATGAAACCATTGTTTAAATTCAAAGTTATGTGATAATATGTGAAAACCATTCGATTTCTTGTCACATATAAATCATGCGTAAGTTCGACAAAATAACTTTAACACCGTGTATTGCTTGAATATAAAGTGTTTAATGAATTGTTGAAAATAAATACATATTCAATGTATTGTGTTTTAATGAAAATGGTAATTATCATTAAATGATTGTTTAAATGTGTAAAGAAGTTTACCAAAGGAAACATGAATATGAAACTATTTGATTTGATCAAAGTGTTTCATCAACAAAGGGTATAAAAATAAAAGAGAATCTAATTACTATGATTTGATCAATAGTAATGAAATTCGACTTTATAAGAATGGCATAAAAGAAATTGTGGAATGAAAGCGTTTTGAAACGTCAAAATGCAAAGCATCACAATATGATATTAGATATAAAATGGGTAAATAGATGGCAGCAAATAAATCGTTGTAGTATAGATGTAGAGACCATTAGTAAAGAAATAGTTAGCACTCAATTAGAATATATAGTGAACCATTTGAAGTCGTGAAAGTTTTGGGGTTATTCGATATAACCAAAACAATAGCGAATAAGTCCTTGTAGAGTATTCATTGGAAACTTTGAATACGAAATCCATAGCTGAAACCAAAAGAGAAGCAAAACTAGTATTGCTTGGATTTTGGTGCATTCTTGAGAAAGCTCACTTTTAGTGATATTTCTCGATTATGGAGAAAATGGAAGATAGTGAAAAACACGATGAGGATTCAAATCCATGCATCAGAGTGTTGAGAAGCACAACGAAAAACATTCCTGAATGATTCTCTTCACAAAGGAAAGAATCAATGATATTGATCATTGTGTTTTCCCCACTGGTGTTTTCACTACATGAACTAGGATTCAAAATGTAATCCATATCTTGTATGGAGACATTTGTGAATCATTTGTCATGATTCTTGGAATATGACATACCTACGAACTACTAAGGAAATAATGGTAAACTAAATTATGAGAAATCCTAGAAACAAAATTCACTTGAGATTACAAAGCAATTCGTTGCTGAATCTCACAAGTAAAAAGGGGTTACTTGAATTTTCCCAAATGACTGCGAAGCCGTAGTGGAAAATGGGGTGAATGACAAAAGCACAATTTGTCAAGTATTGGACAAATTCAAATGAATTTGATTCAAGTGTGCTGAATGTCTAGAGGATTTAAAACTAGTAATAGTACTAGTATCTCATAGTAAGACTCCAAGTTTGATATTTGATCAAAGGATTTTGAAGTTATTCAAAATAGTGAGTGGATATGCAATTTGCATGAAATTGAGTGGGAGCTATGAGAGTCTTCCTAAAACAATATGTGATTGACATATTTTTGAGTGGGAGCTTATAGGAGTAATTCTTAATTGTGTTAAGAATGAAAGCGCAAATACTTATAAATAATGATTTATAAGGTGTAGAAGTTGATAATAAGTATATTATGATATTATGTAGTATTACTTAAGGGATTCTGAAAAGGGTTTCAGAATAGAAGTTAATTAAGGAACTAGTCCTTAATAACTCAAGTTAGGAATAGTATTAAGTTTAACATCAATGGTTGAAAGAAAGAAAAGGATGATCATCATCCACTATGTTGAGACATAGGTTCTATCTTAGAAAACCATGATGATAACTTAACATAATATATGATCCAAGAAGGAACGTTTGAAACTGATTAAGTCCAAATCACATAACGTTGAGGTAAGTTCCGCAGTGTCTAATAGAGAACCGTAGACATGTTTTCCAAATCCATAAAGGATGACATATCTTAAAACATAAAGGGTTATGTTATAAGGGAATATGTTGGAAACTCCTGTAAATACCGATTAAAGTCAAGTAGGAAGCGAGGTGAACAAAAAAAATATCGAAAGTTGCATAGTGTGCACTAGTGTTTCGATGAACACATTTATAATAATAGATAAGGGTGCCATCTAAAGTGTTGTATAATTTTATGGCAGGGCTAGTTTGCTTTTAACGTAGAATGATGTGTCCCAGGGCACAGTGCCCATGAGAAAGCCCTCGAGGTTGATCTAAAGTCACTGTAGGCTCCTGGAATCGGGCCTCGTTCTGCTGCCATAGCGACGATGCATACACACGGATGCTATCATGTGATGATAAAGTATTAATGTCAATCAAGGTGACATTAGTAAGTTGGAAAGGATTTGGGATTGTAAAGTACAGACGCAAGACTCAACCTCTTCCACGAGCAAGCATGTTTAGGGTACCGGATATATGGTGCCAATGATTTAAGGAACAAATGCAGCTAGTGTATTTGTACTCTAGTGCAAGTGGGAGACTGTTGGAAATATGTCCTAGAGACAAATAGTAGTAAGGACTATTATCACATTTCATATTGTTTATGATTAAGTTTTATATCATGCTATAACGGTATTGAGTGGAAACATCAGTACACGTGTGATATATAAACAACCAGGGGTTCCCAGTGAAACTCTAGTCACTGGTTCATTGGTCAACATATGATCATGTTTCCTGATCATGTGGCATTTATGCCAGTTGGAAATGGAGTCAACTCATTATGAGAATGAGATGATGAACCAATACCCAACGTAAACATCGTGACCCGATCATGTCACGAATTTCAAGTTACGATGATTAGAAATGGATCCTCGTAAACTATTCCTTAGACCGTCTCCTGAGAGTGCTTTGATAGCATCAAGCACCACTTAGTAATACTATGGTTATAAAGGTGTGTTCAGGTACTCGGAGGAAACCGTTGAGGCAATATATGTCAAGAGCGGGATTTGTCCGTCCATGTGACAGGAAGATACTCAAGGGCCCACTCGGAGAGGTTATATCCAATAGCTCCGCAGCGTGTGATTTGGTCACGCGGATATCACTTGTCGGAACGAGTCAAGTAGTGTTCTTCGGTAATGACATTGAACACGACATGGTGATGTCATTGATCAGATCTCGGGCAATGCAAGTATCGAGAGACAAAGGGAATAAGACATGACTGTCCTGGTTCAAACGACGAAAGATCTTCGTGGAACGCACAGGGGTCACATGGCCATCCAGGTGCCTCAGTCAATCATTGGTGCGGGAGTGTCCTGACCATGTCTGGAGTGTTCCCGAACCGTGGGGTATCACGCTTAAGGGCTTGATGATGCTTAGAGAGTGTTTATAGGATCGGTAGAATCACCGAAGAATAGTAGAGAGAAAACCGGAAGGGTTTCGGTAAGTCCGGAGGATGTCTGGAGTGGAGGTGGAAGTGTTCCATATCCACGGAGGTTGAATAATATGTGAATGAATGTTAAATATTGATTTAATCATTTATTCATAATTATTTAATAAAGAGAAAAATCAATTTAAATGGTCAAAGGCTTAATGGGCCAATTCCTGGAGGGGAGAGGGCCCATTAGGGAAAGGAGAGAGGGAGAAGGGGCCAAGGGGGTGGCCGGCGCCCTAGTGGGCCAGCCCCCCGCGCGGGGCCCATGGGGGTGGCCGGCGGTGCCACCCCTCCCCCTCCTCTCCTTTAGTCCCACCCCAGGACTTTGAGGGAGGTAGTACCTCCCCTCCCTATATATATAGTGGGGGTATTTGGCCAAATAAAATACAACCAATAATCAATAAAGGTCTTCTCACTTTTGGGAGGACCTCTAATTCATATTTTATCTCTCTCCCCCCTCTCTCTCGTGACTGTGGTCCCATGTCTGGACTGCGTGAACAAGAGACATCTTCACCGCGGAGCGCTGTCGCGCTGCAGGATTCGGATCCGAGAGCTCTACTTCCGCAACTGCTGCTGGATCGGGAAGCGAGAGTCATCGTCAGGCACCGGACGTGTGTAACTCCCCGCGAGGTGTTGCACTTGAGGCACTCAAGTCGTTGGAGCCAAGGGAGCACAAGGACTTCATCACGACCTTGAGGTCGGCTTCGGCTCGTCTACATCAACCACGCTCTCCTGAGCGTTGACAACGCTTTTCGGTCTTCAAGGGTAAGTTCGCGAAAAGCCCCTCCCGTTACTGTATTACTAATAGATAGGTCCTGGCAGCTTCAGGGGTTTAGGGGCGTAGGGTAAAATTTTATTGTTTTCATACGCGGAAGCCCTACATATGGATGTCATCGGTGTGAAATGAAAGGAGAGCTTGTAAGTCCATGGAGTTATGTGTGTGTGTTAGAGAAACGCCTGGGCGGCTGGTCTAATCCATGCCTAATCATGGTGGAATCCAACAGCATAACCATAATGAGCAATCTATGAAGCATTCTTCTTATAAAAAAGAGATAGACATTGAGAAAAAAAGAAAAAAAAGCACCGGTAACTAAGAGAGAAAAAGCACCATTTTCCCATGGTAAATAAGAAGATGCTGAGATGCTTATTGTCTGCTTGCCTTGTCATTTTGATATGGGGATTCTTCCGTATCATCGGGCAAGGGGTACCCCGTTGGAGGTTCTCTATGGTAAACCTGTACTTACTATGACAAGAACTTACCGGTAACTAAACTTGAGTAGTATGAGGAGAGGCCCTCGTATTCAAGGTACATGAGATTTCCAACTTATACTTTGTCAAGCATATACTCCATAGTTTGTTCACTTTAACCTTAATCACTTCGAGATGCTTATGATAGGGGCAATGAGAGCTGAAAGCTAATAAGTACCATAATTTTTGGAAGCTCTTTATGAAACTTGAATCCCTGCTTCCTTCTATGAAGGACTTTCTTTTACTTTTATGTTGAGTCTCCACCTTCTATCTTTATGAACCTATTGAGAGAGCATAGTGGCCATTCTTAGTTTAATGTGCATTGTCCCAAAACTTGTTGATT
The DNA here is from genome assembly GCA_910589775.1 of Avena eriantha. Lineage (NCBI taxonomy): Eukaryota > Viridiplantae > Streptophyta > Magnoliopsida > Poales > Poaceae > Avena > Avena eriantha. The sequence continues at coordinate 327,316,511 of OU342746.1, forward strand.
GATGCATAACTTTGATATTGCTTGTCCTTAAACTATTTGTATCTAGTCACCTTATGAACTTTGAAGGTGTCCTATGCATTTATGTTTTGCTACACTATGAGGGACAAGCTGAATACCATTCTCATTGTGTTTTATTTATGTGAAACAAACAAACATCTTGCAAATCATTATTATTCATGAATCTTTTGTTTGTGCCTTTTCTTGTTACAACACAGTTGCTATGTCTTATTGTTAGAACTATATCTTGCATGCTATGTTAAAGTACTATGATCCCAGCTATCAATGTTATAAATGACTTGATCAAGATTGTGATGGTGCATGTCACCTCAAAAAATATTCTTTCTTTTTATCACTTACCTACTCGAGGACGAGCAGGAGTTAAGCTTGGGGATGTTGATAAGTTGCAAACGTATCTATAATTTTTGATGTTTGATGCGTTGCAAACATATCCATAATTTTTGATGTTCCATGCTTGGTTTGATCTACTTTCTTATGTTTTGTCCACACTTTGGAGTACTTTCTATACACTTTCTTGGACTAACCTATTAACTAGAGCCACAATGCTAGCTGCCTGTTTTCTGCTGTTTTTGGTTCCAGGAAAGTCAGAAAATGAATATTCTCGGAATTGGACGGGACAAAAGCCAAAGTCAGTTTTTCACCGAGGGACACCCGGAGCCATAATACGAGACGGAGAGGGGCTAGGGGGCCGCCATACCACCTGGCCGCGCGGCCAAGCCTAGCCCATGCTAGGGGGTGGTCTGGCCGCCCTAGGTACCCCCTTGGCCTCTCCTTTCGCCTATAAGATGCCTCTGATACAGAAACCCTAAGTACCCGATCAAAATTCCACGAAAGAGTCTGAAGCCGTCGTCATCTCCATCCCTAGACCGGGAGGGATCTGAAGCTCTTCCTAGCACCCTGCCAGAGAGGGGAATTCACCCTGGAGGCCTTTTTTATCACCATGCAAGCCTCCGGTGTGATGCGTGACTAGTTCATCTCTGGACTACGGGTCCATGTAGTAGCTAGATGGCTGGTTGTCCTTCTTTGTGCTATCATGTTTAGTACTTGTGAGCTCCATTCATGATCAAGATCATCTATTTGTAATTCCTACATGTTGTGTTTGCGGGGATCCGATGGATATTGAGATGCTATTTCAGATTGATTATTGATTCTATCATGTCTTTGTTATTTGTGATCTTGCATGCTTTCCGTTGTTAGTAGCTATCTTGGCCAAGTAGATGCTAGCAACTCCAAGAGTTAGTATTTATGCTCGATAGTGGGTTCATGCCTCTAGTAATCTGGGGAAGTGACAGAAATCTCTAAGGTACTAGATGTGTTGTTGCTACTAGGGAGAAAACAACAATCCTTTGTTCATAGAACAATCATACTGTTTACTTTACACGCAATGCATAATGCAATTATCCGTTGCTTCCAACTTAATACTGGAGGGGGTTCGGATGATAACCTGAAGGTGGATTATTAGTCATAGATGCAGTTGGATTACGGTCTATGTATAATGTTGTAATGCCCAATCAAGTCTCAAAGGAGTCAAGATGAGTAGTATATGCATGGTTGCTTTCTTGATGTTTGTCAATTGCCCCGCTGTAATTTGTTCACCCAACATGTCATCTATCTTAAGGAGAGCCACCACTAGTGAACTATGGACCTCGGTCATTTCTTTTACTATTAATCTACAATCAACTATTTACTATTTTCCGTTTACTTTCTGCAAACTATTACTTTCTTCCACTCGATCCGTTTAATCCTTTGTTTTCAGCAAAACCGGTGAGATTGACAACCTCGTCGTAAGTTGGGGGCAAAGTTCTGTGGTTGTGTTGTGCAGGTTTCCACGTTGCTGCTGGCACCGGTAGTGCGCCCTGCCAAAGATCAGCCAGCAACACCTTGGAGGTGTTTCCTTGCTCCTACTGGATTGATAACCCTGGTTTCATAACTGAGGGAAAACTTGCTGATGTGCTCATCATACCTTCCTCTTGGGGTTCCCCAACGAGCTTGATATATTTTGGGCCATCAATGTTCCATGCTTGTTTAGTATCTACTTTGCTTTGTTTTGTCCACACTGTAAGGTACTTTTATGCATTTTCTAGAACTAACCTATTAACAAGATGCCATAGTGCCAGTTACCTGTTTTCTGCTGTTTTTGGTTCCAGAAAGTCAGAAAATGAATATTCTCGGAATTGGACAGGACAAAAGCCAATGTGCCTATTTTTCCCGGAGCAACATGGAAACATGAAGCAGAGACAGAGTAGGGCACCAAGGTGGGCACACCATATGGTGGTGCGGGCTAGCCCTGGCAGCACCACCAGGTGGTGTAGGCCCCCTGGTCGCCCACCGACCTTGCCTCTTCGCCTATAAGATGCCTCCCGATGCAAAAACCCTAAGTCGTCAACCAGAAATCCACGAAAAGTTCTGCAGCGCGCCGCCACCAAAGAGAATATTCGGGGGACAGAAAGTCTCTGTTCTGGCACACTGCCGGGAAGGGGAAGTGCCCTCGGAGCCATCTCCATCGATCTCCACCACCATCTCCATCACCGTTGCTGATTCCCATGATGAGTGATACATTGCAAATGTATCTATAACTTTTGATGTTCAATGTTAGGTTTTTATCTACTTTCTTATGTTTTGCCCACACTTTGGAGTATTTCTATACACTTTTTTGGACTAACCTATTAACAAGATGCCACAGTGCCAGTTGCCTGTTTTCTGCTGTTTTAGTTCCAGGAAAGTCAGAAAATCAATATTCTCGGAATTGGACCGAACAAAAGCCAAAGTCGATATTTTACCGGAAGATTCACGGAGCCAGAAGGAGAGCCAGAGAGGGGCCACAGGGTGGCCACACCACCCCTAGGCGCAGGTCCCCCTTGGCCACACCAGGGCATGGTGTGGGCCCCCTAGCCGGCCACCGACCTTGCCTCTTTCACCTATATATCTCCCCCGAGGCAAAAACCCTAAAATCGTCAAGCCTCCAGCCGCCGCCACCGAAGGGGAGATTCGGGGGACAGAAAGTCTCTGTTCCGACACCCTGCCGGGACGGGAAAGTGCCCCCGGAGCCATCTTCATCGATCTCCACCACCATCTCCATCACCATTGCTGATTCCCATGATGAGGAGGGAGTAGTTCTCTCTCGAGGCTAAGGGTTCTGCCGGTAGCTATGTGTTCATCTCTCTCTATGCATGATCATATTGTGATCATGAGCTTTGTAATCTAGTAGATCTACCTTGCGACTAAAGTGCTTTAATAGATCTCTGCTCTCCCCATGTGTGTGAAAGTGACAGTGTGCACACCATGGTGGCACTTAGGCTAGAGATTACAAATACTTGTTATGAGTTATATTTGGAGTTGGATGTCTTTATGAAATTGTGGTGTTTGTTGGAACCATCTAGTACTCAAGGTGACAGTGTGGGGTTATCTAGATGGGAAAGATGAACTTTGAGGTGTGCTGTTATAGCCCTACCATCGATTAGAGTGTCCAACTAGAGAGTAGTTTAGAGTAGTATCATGAAGATAATATATTTATATGAGAGTGTTCACTAGTGAAAGTATGATCCCTAGGCCTTGTTTCTAAGCACTGAAACACCGGTTTCTATTAGATCTATTACATGTTTGCTTGCTTCTATCTTTATTTCAGTTTTACTTTAGTCTTTCCCACACCAGCAAGCTATTTTCTATCACCGTTATCACTTATAATTATCCATACCACTTGTATTTCACTATCTCTTCACCGAACTAGTGCACCTATACACGTGACAAGTGTATTCGGTGTGTTGGCGACACAAGAGACTTCTTGTATCTTGATTGCAGGGTTGCTTGAGAGGGAATACCTTTGACCACTTCCCCCCTGAGTTCGATAAACCTTGGGTGATCCACTTAAGGGAAAACTTGCTGCTGTTCTACAAACCTCTGCACTTGGAGGCCCAACAACTGTCTACAAAAATAGAAGTGTGTAGACATGAAGCTAATTTCTGGCGCCATTGCCGAGGAGGTAAGGTAAAAGGTACTCACATCCTCCAATGTGAGTGCTCGAAGTTATTTCCTTTAGATTTTGCAATTTTGCCTTTTTGTTTCTTGTTTTCACTAGTTAGGCTTAATGGAAAACAACAACAAAATTAGAGAGCTTTATAGTATTTATATTGAGTTAGGACATGAAGTGTTTGAAGAGAAAATTAAAAACCTATGGAACTTTATTTGCATGACAATAGCAATGTTGTTAGTATGAATTCTTTGGACACCATTATTGCTAATACTGTGGAAAAGTCTAAGCTTGGGGAAGCTAGTTTTTATGAAAATGAGCTTTTTAGTCCCCCAAGCATGGAGGAGAAAATTTACTTTGGTGATACTATGCCTCCAATATATGATGATTACAATGATGAATATGATATTTTCAGTCCACCTACTATTGAGGAGAAAATTAATTATGATTACAATATGCCTCCTATATTTGATGATTATGGTGATGAGAATAATAATGAAAGCTATTTTGTTGAATTTGCTCCCACCACAATTAATAATAATGACTATGTGGAGAGTATTAATTCTTTTATGCATGTGGCTCATGATAAGAATGTTTTATGTGATAGTTATATTGTTAATTTTATTCATGATGCTACTGAAAGTTATTATGAGAGAGGGAAACATGGTTTTATGTATCTCAACAACATTAAGTTTCCCCTCTTTATGTTGAAAATTATGAAGTTGCACTTGTGTTTCTTTCCTATGCTTGTTGCTTTGTGCTTTCATGACTTGTTTCTTTACAAGATTCCTATGCATAGGAAGTGGGTTAGACTTAAATGTGTTTTGAATTTGCTTCTTGATGATATCTTTTACTTCAATTCATACTTCTTATGTGAGCATCTTCTCAAACTATCAAGCTTAACTTAAAGGCATTAAAGAAAAGTAGTTATTGGGAGATAACCCAAAAGTTTTAGATGAGTCTTGGAAGTTATTACCTCTGTAATAATCGCTCCTTATCCTTTTTATTTGTTTTTTGTGCCAAGAGTAACCTCTAATGAGAGAGAGGTAATGATTGGGGAAGTTGCTGTTGAAATGGTTCATATGGGCACCTAGAGGGGGGGTGAATAGGTGCTACTCCAAATTTTAATACTTTTTCAATTTTAGGCTTAGCACAAAGGGTAAATTCTCTAGATATACTATTAGGTGGAATTTCCCTATATGCAAACCTATCTACTATCGAGTAAAGATCGAGTGGAAGAGGAACGGGTAACCCGTAGTGAAGCACGCGGAGACACAGGATTTGTTTGACCGTAGTTCCTTCCTTGTTAAGGGAAGTACGTCTGCGTTGGAGGGGTGAGCGGTACTAAGACCACCTTGCCACAATAGGCCTCACCCTGTTCTCCGGTGGATCCCGCCACCAAAGGCCTGATCCACCTTTCCACTATAGGGACCCTTCGAGGCGGGTACCGACGCCTTTACACAACTAGTGGGGCAACAACTCCACAATCAACTTGGAGGCTCCCGAAATGACAACAAGCTGCCACAAGAACAAAGTTATCAAATACAACGAACAAGATCTAGGTATTGACAAGAATACTAGATCAGGGATTTCTCCAAGTGAATGGAGAGGAGTTGATGCGCTTGATTCGTGATGATGATGATGATCCTCTCCTCCTTCAATTCCCCCATTGATCAAAGCCTTTGGGTGGTTGAAGTGGGAGATCAAGAATGGAAGCTCTTGCACAATGTCTGGACAATTTTGAATGAATCAAGAGTTCTGAACGTTGGGGAAGAAGGGGTATTTATACCCCCTTCCAAAACCAGCCGTTGGAGACTTTGGGGGCCGGATTATCCGGCCCAAGTGAGGGCCGGATTATCCGGCCTGGGGAAAACTCCGCCCTAGACTTAGAATATCCGGCAGATAATCCGCCCCCCTACCAGAGCGACGTGCCGAGCTTGCCCTTGATCAACTTCTGGGGGCCGGATTATCCGGTCCTATGTGAAGGCCGGATTATCCGGCCTAGGGAGGAAAAACCGCCCTAGTTCGGATTTTCCGGGAGAAAATCCGACCGGATACCGAGCGACGCGCCGTGCCATGCTTTGCTCAAAAATTGGGGGCCGGATTATCCGACCCGTGTGACCGCCGGATTATCTGGCCTGGGGAGGAAAAACCGCCCCAGTTCGGATTTTCCGGGAGAAAATACGACCAGACTCCGAGCGACACGCCTTGGCTTCCTTTGAACAATGAGGTAGGCCGGATTATCCGGCCCTTGGTGGGGAGCATAATCCGGCCCCCCTCAAAGCTTCCTGCACACTTAGCGCACATGAATAATATCTGCAGTATTGTTATCTAACACACAAAACATAGGAAAACATGAAATGTTCTTTTAGCTGTCCCGAAACAGATTTCTGTGCTTCACCATAAAAATTAGCGTAAAATCTCTGAACGTCTTTTTGAGGCTCGAATTTTTGTGCTTCTGCCCCAGGTTGTTATCTAACTTTAGTTAGTTCAACACTTTTTGATTTCAGCAACAGAAGGTCTTCGAAAAAATTCGTCTTTACCTGCTGGTCTGTTTTGACAGATTTCTGCCATTTTCTGCATTTGCTTCTTGTTGGTTCCTTTTTAGTTCTTTTGGGGAATTGAGCTTTTTGAGGGAAGTGTTTCAGTAGCTAGTGTTCTAATGGAAGTTTATTGACGTTAGAACTAAACCTTAAGACTTATTATTGAGTGCACTAATGTTGCTAATAAAGATTGTGTGAAGTTTTGTATGAAGGAAAAATTTCAGGTGTATGGAAGGAATGAGTAATGAGATGAAGGATGGACTAAAGCTCAAGCTTGGGGATGCCACGCGTTTCACCCCAAGAAATATCCAAGAAGTACAAGCGTCAAAGCTTGGGGATGCCCAAGGCATCCACCCCTTCATTAATAAAAATCCCAGGTTTCTTCCAAACACTTCATTTTTATTGTTTCATACACAGTTGTGTTGTTCTTGGAGCGTCTTATTTTTTTTGTTTTGGTTTTTCGTTTACTTGGTTTGCATAGTTTCCTGAATAAATTGGTTGTACCCCCTCTTTCGTGCATTGGTTTTCAAATAGTTTGGTTTGGACTGGAAAAGAGTAGGAAAAGTTCATGCTTAAGTGGTAAAGAGAGCTTGTTTTTGACTGTGGCCTATGCTTTGTCATGCCATGCTTGATATTGTTTTGGCTTTATGCTTAGTATTATTTGTTGTAGCGTGACTTATTATAAACAATTGATATTGCTTAATGTTCCTTGGATGAATCATGCATTGTTTTAGCATATTAAAGCATAGTATAGTGGTATTCTCCCTTGATGCTTTATTTGGGTTGACTTGGCGCATGCTTCACACCATGTTATGACTATCCCAAGTCACCATAGTCTTTATGATCCTTTAGTTTTCAACTTGTAGTATCACTTTATGCTTTGATCAATGATGTTTTCTCGCTCTACATGATTATGGCCATTATTGCTCTCTTAGTTTGTCAATCCCAGTCTTTTGCTAGCCTCCGCAACCAAGTATGAGTTCCACTCATGCATCCAACTCCCTAAACCAAGTTATTCCAAAGAGTCCACCATAACTACCTACTAGCTTATGCTATTCCAAGTATATTCATGCTTTTGTTTACCTTCCAAATTAAACTTGTTATGAGAAAACTAGTGATTAAAGCTCTCACGAACTTGATGGCAACACTTTACTTTTCTTGCCCTTAATAAACTTGAACCATTGTGTCGTCTATGTTGTATATGCTTGCACTTATTTGTTGGGGATTAGCAGAACCATGCTGTGCTGGGGAACACTTTCAACATTGCACTGGTACTTTGTACCTAGTTGATATCATGCTCTTTTGTCTATGGATGTCGTCGGTGTGAAATGAAAGGGGAGCTTGTAAGTCCATGGAGTTATGTATATGTGTTAGAGAAATGCCTGGGCCGCTGGTCTACTCCATGCTGACATGGTGGAAACCTGCAGCGTAACCATAATGAGCTGTCTATGAAGCATTCTTCTTATTAAAAAAGTCAGATATTGATAAAAAGGAGAAAAAGAAAAGAGAAAAAAAGAGATATATGAAAAGAGGAAAGAGAGAAAAAAGCACCATATTCCCATGGTAAATAAGAAGATTGCTGAGATGCTCATTGTCTGCTTGCCTTGTCATTTTGATATGGAGATTCTTCCGTATCATCGGGTAAGGGGTACCCCGTTGGCAGTTCTCTATGATACAAATGTACTTACGATGACAAGAACTTACCGGTGACTAAACTTGAGTAGCATGAGGAGCGACCCTCGTATTCAAGGGACATGAGATTTCTAACTTATACTTCGTCAAGCATTTACACCATAGTTTGTTCACTTTAACCTTAATCACTTCAAGATGCTTATGATAGGGGAAATGAGAGCTGAAAGCTATAAGTACCATAATTTTTGGAAGCTCTTTATGACTTGAATCCCTACTTCCTTCTGTGAAGGCCCTTCTTCCACCATTATATTGAGTCTCCACCTTCTACCTTTATGCACCTACTTTGAGATCATAGTGGCCATTCTTAGTTCTATGTGCATTGTCCCAAGACTAGTTAATTGATCCATAACTTGATATTGCTTGTTTTAAACTATTTGTATCTAGTCACTCTTATGAACTTTGAAGGTGTCCTATGCAATTATATTTGCTGCTCTATGAGGGAACAAGCTGAATGCTACTATACTATGTTTTCTTTATGTGAAACAAACAAACGTCTTGCAAAGCATTGTTATTCATGAATCATTTGTTTGTGCCCTTTCATGTTGGAACATAGTTGCTATGCCTTATTGATAGAACTTTATCTTTCATGCTATGTTGAAGTACTATGATCCCAACTTTCAATGTTTTACAAATACTTTGATCAAGTTCATGATGGTGCATGTCACCTCAAAAATTATTCTTTCTTTTTATCACTTACCTACTCGAGGACGAGCAGGAGTTACGCTTGGGGATGTTGATACATTGCAAATGTATCTATAATTTTTGATGTTCCATGCTTGGTTTTTATCTACTTTCTTATGTTTTTCCCACACTTTGGAGTATTTCTATACACTTTCTTGGACTAACCTATTAACAAGATGCCACGGTGCCAGTTACCTGTTTTCTGCTGTTTTTGGTTCCAGGAAAGTCAGAAAATCAATATTGTCGGAATTGGACCAGACAAAAGCCAAAGTCGATATTTTACCAGAAGATTCACGGAGCAAGAAGGAGAGCCAGAGAGGGGCCATAGGGTGGCCACACAACCCCTAGGCGCGGGTCCCCCTTGGCCGCGCCAGGGCATGGTGTGGGCCCCCTGGCCGACCACCGACCTTGCCTTTTTTGCCTATATATCTCCCCCGAGGCAAAAACCCTAAAATCCTCAAGCCTCCAGCCACAAAAAGTTCCGCAGCGCCGCCGCCACCGAAGGGGAGATTCGGGGGACAAAAAGTCTCTGTTTCGGCACCCTACCGGGACAGGGAAGTGCCCCCGGAGCCATCTCCATCGATCTCCACAACCATCTCCATCACTATTGCTGGTTCCCATGATGAGGAGGGAGTATTTCTCTCTCGAGGATAAGGGTTCTACCGGTAGCTATGTGTTCATCTCTCTCTATGCATGATCATATTGTGATCATGAGATTTGTAATCTAGTAGATCTACCTTGCTACTCAAGTGCTTTAATATATCTCTTCTCTCCCCATGTGTGTGAAAGTGACAGCGTGTACTGATGACCCACAAGTATAGGGGGTGTATCGTAGTATCTTCGAGGGAAGTGAAACCCAATTTATTGATTCGACACAAGGGGAGCCAAAGAATATTTATAAGCCTTAACAACTGAGTTGTCAATTCAGCTGCACCTAGAAAAAATCTTGCTCACGTCAGTTTATCAGTAGCAATAGTTTTGTAGTAGGAATAGTAAAGTAGCAGCGGTAGTAAAGTAAAGACAGCAGTAACAATAGCAGCAAACAGTGGGATTCGAGTGCGGTAGGCATAGGGATGGATAGACGGGTGTTGCATGGACAAGACAATTCACATAGCAATCA